>OZ038395.1:2940409-3540409 GCA_964036045.1 Eutreptiella sp. 'Long Island Sound 2002'
CTGCACAGCCCTTGCCGCGCCCCTGCGCAGCCCCGCACTGCGCCCCTGCGCAGCCCCGCACTGCTGCGCCCCTGCGCCGCACCACGCTGCGCCCCTACGCAGCCCCACGCTGCGCCCCTGCGCGGCCCCACGCTGCTGCGCCCCTTCACGGCCCCATACCACGCCCCGGCGCAGCCCCACGCTGCTGCGCCCCTGCGCAGCCCCACGCTGCGCCCCTGCGCAGCCCCACGCTGCTGCGCCCCTGCGCGGCCCCGCGCCGTGCCCCTGCACGGCCCCTTGCCGCGCCCCCGCGCAGCCCCACGATGCGCCCCTGCGCAGCCCAACGCTGCTGCGCCCCTACACAGCCCCCCGCTGCGCCCCATTCGCGGTTCCACGCTGCGCCCCGGTGCAGCCCCACGCTGCCACGCCCCTGTGCAGCCCAACGCTGCGGCGCCCCTGCCCGGCCCCGCGCCGCGCCCCTTCACGGCCCCATGCCACGCCCATACGCGGCCCCACGCTGCACTCCTGCGCGGCCCCACGCTGCGCCCCGGCCCAGCCCCGCGCTGCGCCCCTGCGCAGCCCCGCGCTGCTGCACTCCTGCGCGGCCCCACGCTGCTGCGCGCCTGCGCAACCCCGCGCTGCACCCCTGCGCAGCCCCACACTGCTGCGCCCCGGCGCCGCCCCACGCTGCTGCGCCCCTGCGCCGCACCACGCTGCGCCCCTGCGCAGCCCCACGCTGCTGCGCCCCTCCACGACCCCATGCCGCGCCCATGCGCGGCCCCGCGCTGCGCCCCTGCGCAGCCCCGCGCCGCGCCCCTGCGCAGCCCCACACTGCTGCGCCCCTGCGCCACCCCACTCTGCTGCGCCCCTGCGCCGCACCACGCTGCGCCCCTGCGCAGCCCCACGCTGCGCCCCTACTCAGCCCCACGCTACGCCCCTGCGCAGCCCCACGCGGCTGCGCCCCTCCGCGGCCCCATACCGCGCCCCGGCGCAGCCCCACGCTGCTGCGCCCCTGCGCAGCCCCACGCTGCGCCCCGGCGCAGCCCCACGCGACTGCGCCCCTGCGCCGCCCCACACTGCTGCGCCCCTGCGCGGCCCCACGCTGCGCCCCTGCGCAGCCCCACGCTGCGCCCCTACTCAGCCCCACGCTGCGCCCCTGCGCAGCCCCACGCTGCTGCGCCCCTTCACGGCCCCATACCACGCCCCGGCGCAGCCCCACGCTGCTGCGCCCCTGCGCAGCCCCACGCTGCGCCCCTGCGCAGCCCCACGCTGCTGCGCCCCTGCGCGGCCCCGCGCCGTGCCCCTGCACGGCCCCTTGCCACGTCCCCGCGCAGCCCCACGCTGCGCCCCTGCGCAGCCCAACGCTGCTGCGCCCCTACACAGCCCCCCGCTGCGCCCCATTCGCGGTTCCACGCTGCGCCCCGGTGCAGCCCCACGCTGCTACGCCCCTGTGCAGCCCAACGCTGCGGCGCCCCTGCCCGGCCCCGCGCCGCGCCCCTTCACGGCCCCATGCCACGCCCATACGCGGCCCCACGCTGCACTCCTGCGCGGCCCCACGCTGCGCCCCGGCCCAGCCCCGCGCTGCGCCCCTGCGCAGCCCCGCGCTGCTGCACTCCTGCGCGGCCCCACGCTGCTGCGCGCCTGCGCAACCCCGCGCTGCACCCCTGCGCAGCCCCACACTGCTGCGCCCCGGCGCCGCCCCACGCTGCTGCGCCCCTGCGCCGCACCACGCTGCGCCCCTGCGCAGCCCCACGCTGCTGCGCCCCTCCACGACCCCATGCCGCGCCCATGCGCGGCCCGCGCTGCGCCCCTGCGCAGCCCCGCGCCGCGCCCCTGCGCAGCCCCACACTGCTGCGCCCCTGCGCCGCCCCACTCTGCTGCGCCCCTGCGCCGCACCACGCTGCGCCCCCTGCGCAGCCCCACGCTGCGCCCCTACTCAGCCCCACGCTACGCCCCTGCGCAGCCCCACGCTGCTGCGCCCCTCCGCGGCCCCATACCGCGCCCCGGCGCAGCCCCACGCTGCTGCGCCCCTGCGCAGCCCCACGCTGCGCCCCGGCGCAGCCCCACGCGACTGCGCCCCTGCGCCGCCCCACACTGCTGCGCCCCTGCGCGGCCCCACGCTGCGCCCCTGCGCAGCCCCACGCTGCGCCCCTACTCAGCCCCACGCTGCGCCCCTGCGCAGCCCCACGCTGCTGCGCCCCTTCACGGCCCCGTGCCGCGCCCCGGCGCAGCCCCACGCTGCTGCGCCCCTGCGCAGCCCCACGCTGCTGCGCCACTGCGCGGCCCCGCGCTGCGCCCTTGCGCAGCCCCACGCTGCTGCGCCCCTGCACAGCCCCACGCTGCGCCCCTGCGCAACCCCGCGCTTCGCCCCTGCGCGGCCCCGCACTGCTACGCCCCTGCGCCGCCCCAAAACGTTGCGCCCCTACGCAGCCCCACGCTGCGCCCCTACTCAGCCCCACGCTGCGCCCCTACTCAGCCCCACGCTGCGCCCCTACGCAGCCCCACGCTGCGCCCCTACTCAGCTGCACGCTGCGCCCCTACGCAGCCCCGCGCTGCGGCGCCCCCGCACGGCCCCCATGCCACGACCCGGCGCATCCCCACGCTGCTACGCCCCTGCGCAGCCCCACACTGCTGCGCCCCTGCGCGGCCCCGCGCCGCGCCCCTGCACGGCCGCATGCCGCGCCCATACGCGGCCCCACGCTGCACTCCTGCGCGGCCCCACGCTGCGCCCCTGCCCAGCCCCGCGCTGCCCCCTGCGCAGCCCCGCGCCGCTGCTCCCCTGCGCGGCCCCACGCTGCTGCGCCCCTGCGCAACCCCGCGCTTCGCATCTGCACAGCCCCTTGCCGCGCCCCTGCGCAGCCCCGCACTGCGCCCCTGCGCAGCCCCGCACTGCTGCGCCCCTGCGCCGCACCACGCTGCGCCCCTACGCAGCCCCACGCTGCGCCCCTGCGCGGCCCCACGCTGCTGCGCCCCTTCACGGCCCCATACCACGCCCCGGCGCAGCCCCACGCTGCTGCGCCCCTGCGCAGCCCCACGCTGCGCCCCTGCGCAGCCCCACGCTGCTGCGCCCCTGCGCGGCCCCGCGCCGTGCCCCTGCACGGCCCCTTGCCGCGCCCCCGCGCAGCCCCACGATGCGCCCCTGCGCAGCCCAACGCTGCTGCGCCCCTACACAGCCCCCCGCTGCGCCCCATTCGCGGTTCCACGCTGCGCCCCGGTGCAGCCCCACGCTGCCACGCCCCTGTGCAGCCCAACGCTGCGGCGCCCCTGCCCGGCCCCGCGCCGCGCCCCTTCACGGCCCCATGCCACGCCCATACGCGGCCCCACGCTGCACTCCTGCGCGGCCCCACGCTGCGCCCCGGCCCAGCCCCGCGCTGCGCCCCTGCGCAGCCCCGCGCTGCTGCACTCCTGCGCGGCCCCACGCTGCTGCGCGCCTGCGCAACCCCGCGCTGCACCCCTGCGCAGCCCCACACTGCTGCGCCCCGGCGCCGCCCCACGCTGCTGCGCCCCTGCGCCGCACCACGCTGCGCCCCTGCGCAGCCCCACGCTGCTGCGCCCCTCCACGACCCCATGCCGCGCCCATGCGCGGCCCCGCGCTGCGCCCCTGCGCAGCCCCGCGCCGCGCCCCTGCGCAGCCCCACACTGCTGCGCCCCTGCGCCACCCCACTCTGCTGCGCCCCTGCGCCGCACCACGCTGCGCCCCTGCGCAGCCCCACGCTGCGCCCCTACTCAGCCCCACGCTACGCCCCTGCGCAGCCCCACGCGGCTGCGCCCCTCCGCGGCCCCATACCGCGCCCCGGCGCAGCCCACGCTGCTGCGCCCCTGCGCAGCCCCACGCTGCGCCCCGGCGCAGCCCACGCGACTGCGCCCCTGCGCCGCCCCACACTGCTGCGCCCCTGCGCGGCCCCACGCTGCGCCCCTGCGCAGCCCCACGCTGCGCCCCTACTCAGCCCCACGCTGCGCCCCTGCGCAGCCCCACGCTGCTGCGCCCCTTCACGGCCCCATACCACGCCCCGGCGCAGCCCCACGCTGCTGCGCCCCTGCGCAGCCCCACGCTGCGCCCCTGCGCAGCCCCACGCTGCTGCGCCCCTGCGCGGCCCCGCGCCGTGCCCCTGCACGGCCCCTTGCCACGCCCCCGCGCAGCCCCACGCTGCGCCCCTGCGCAGCCCAACGCTGCTGCGCCCCTACACAGCCCCCGCTGCGCCCCATTCGCGGTTCCACGCTGCGCCCCGGTGCAGCCCCACGCTGCTACGCCCCTGTGCAGCCCAACGCTGCGGCGCCCCTGCCCGGCCCCGCGCCGCGCCCCTTCACGGCCCCATGCCACGCCCATACGCGGCCCCACGCTGCACTCCTGCGCGGCCCCACGCTGCGCCCCGGCCCAGCCCCGCGCTGCGCCCCTGCGCAGCCCCGCGCTGCTGCACTCCTGCGCGGCCCCACGCTGCTGCGCGCCTGCGCAACCCCGCGCTGCACCCCTGCGCAGCCCCACACTGCTGCGCCCCGGCGCCGCCCCACGCTGCTGCGCCCCTGCGCCGCACCACGCTGCGCCCCTGCGCAGCCCCACGCTGCTGCGCCCCTCCACGACCCCATGCCGCGCCCATGCGCGGCCCGCGCTGCGCCCCTGCGCAGCCCCGCGCCGCGCCCCTGCGCAGCCCCACACTGCTGCGCCCCTGCGCCGCCCCACTCTGCTGCGCCCCTGCGCCGCACCACGCTGCGCCCCTGCGCAGCCCCACGCTGCGCCCCTACTCAGCCCCACGCTACGCCCCTGCGCAGCCCCACGCGGCTGCGCCCCTCCGCGGCCCCATACCGCGCCCCGGCGCAGCCCCACGCTGCTGCGCCCCTGCGCAGCCCCACGCTGCGCCCCGGCGCAGCCCCACGCGACTGCGCCCCTGCGCCGCCCCACACTGCTGCGCCCCTGCGCGGCCCCACGCTGCGCCCCTGCGCAGCCCCACGCTGCGCCCCTACTCAGCCCCACGCTGCGCCCCTGCGCAGCCCCACGCTGCTGCGCCCCTTCACGGCCCCGTGCCGCGCCCCGGCGCAGCCCCACGCTGCTGCGCCCCTGCGCAGCCCCACGCTGCTGCGCCACTGCGCGGCCCCGCGCCGCGCCCATGCGCGGCCCCACCCTGCACTCCTGCGCGGCCCCACGCTGCGCCCCTGCCCAGCCCCGCGCTGCGCCCCTGCCCAGCCCCACACTGCGCCCCTGCGCAGCCCCACACTGCTGCCCCCCTGCGCAGCCCCACGTTACGCCCCTGCTCAGCCCCGCAGTGCGCCCCTGCGCAGCCCCACGCTGCGCCCCTGCTCAGCCCCACGCTACTGCGCCCCTGCGCAGCCCCACACTGCTGCGCCCCTGCGCGGCCCCGCGCTGCGCCCTTGCGCAGCCCCACGCTGCTGCGCCCCTGCACAGCCCCACGCTGCTGCGCCCCTGCGCAACCCCGCGCTTCGCCCCTGCGCGGCCCCGCACTGCTACGCCCCTGCGCCGCCCCAAACCGTTGCGCCCCTACGCAGCCCCACGCTGCGCCCCTACTCAGCCCCACGCTGCGCCCCTACTCAGCCCCACGCTGCGCCCCTACGCAGCCCCACGCTGCGCCCCTACTCAGCTGCACGCTGCACCCCTACGCAGCCCCGCGCTGCGGCGCCCCCGCACGGCCCCATGCCACACCCCGGCGCAGCCCCACGCTGCTACGCCCCTGCGCAGCCCCACACTGCTGCGCCCCTGCGCGGCCCCGCGCCGCGCCCCTGCACGGCCGCATGCCGCGCCCATACGCGGCCCCACGCTGCACTCCTGCGCGGCCCCACGCTGCGCCCCTGCCCAGCCCCGCGCTGCCCCCCTGCGCAGCCCCGCGCCGCTGCTCCCCTGCGCGGCCCCACGCTGCTGCGCCCCTGCGCAACCCCGCGCTTCGCATCTGCACAGCCCCTTGCCGCGCCCCTGCGCAGCCCCGCACTGCGCCCCTGCGCAGCCCCGCACTGCTGCGCCCCTGCGCCGCACCACGCCGCGCCCCTACGCAGCCCCACGCTGCGCCCCTGCGCGGCCCCACGCTGCTGCGCCCCTTCACGGCCCCATACCACGCCCCGGCGCAGCCCCACGCTGCTGCGCCCCTGCGCAGCCCCACGCTGCGCCCCTGCGCAGCCCCACGCTGCTGCGCCCCTGCGCCGCCCCACACTGCTGCGCCCCTGCGCGGCCCCACGCTGCGCCCCTGCGCAGCCCCACGCTGCGCCCCTACTCAGCCCCACGCTGCGCCCCTGCGCAGCCCCACGCTGCTGCGCCCCTTCACGGCCCCGTGCCGCGCCCCGGCGCAGCCCCACGCTGCTGCGCCCCTGCGCAGCCCCACGCTGCTGCGCCACTGCGCGGCCCCGCGCCGCGCCCATGCGCGGCCCCACCCTGCACTCCTGCGCGGCCCCACGCTGCGCCCCTGCCCAGCCCCGCGCTGCGCCCCTGCCCAGCCCCACACTGCTGCCCCCCTGCGCAGCCCCACGTTACGCCCCTGCTCAGCCCCGCACTGCGCCCCTGCGCAGCCCCACGCTGCGCCCCTGCTCAGTTCCACGCTACTGCGCCCCTGCGCAGCCCCACGCTGCTGCGCCCCTGCGCGGCCCCGCGCTGCGCCCTTGCGCAGCCCCACGCTGCTGCGCCCCTGCACAGCCCCACGCTGCTGCGCCCCTGCGCAACCCCGCGCTTCGCCCCTGCGCGGCCCCGCACTGCTACGCCCCTGCGCCGCCCCAAACCGTTGCGCCCCTACGCAGCCCCACGCTGCGCCCCTACTCAGCCCCACGCTGCGCCCCTACTCAGCCCCACGCTGCGCCCCTACGCAGCCCCACGCTGCGCCCCTACTCAGCCCCACGCTGCGACCCTACGCAGCCCCGCGCTGCGGCGCCCCCGCACGGCCCCATGCCACGCCCCGGCGCAGCCCCACGCTGCTACGCCCCTGCGCAGCCCCACACTGCTGCGCCCCTGCGCGGCCCCGCGCCGCGCCCCTGCACGGCCCCATGCCGCGCCCATACGCGGCCCCACGCTGCACTCCTGCGCGGCCCCACGCCGCGCCCCTGCGCAGCCCCACGCTGCTGCGCCCCTTCACGGCCCCGTGCCGCGCCCCGGCGCAGCCCCACGCTGCTGCGCCCCTGCGCAGCCCCACGCTGCTGCGCCCATGCGCGGCCCCGCGCCGCGCCCATGCGCGGTTCCACCCTGCACTCCTGCGCGGCCCCACGCTGCGCCCCTGCCCAGCCCCGCGCTGCGCCCCTGCCCAGCCCCACACTGCGCCCCTGCGCAGCCCCACACTGCTGCGCCCCTGCGCAGCCCCACGTTACGCCCCTGCTCAGCCCCGCGCCGCGCCCATGCGCGGTTCCACTCTGCACTCCTGCGCGGCCCCACGCTGCGCCCCTGCCCAGCCCCGCGCTGCGCCCCTGCCCAGCCCCACACTGCGCCCCTGCGCAGCCCCACACTGCTGCGCCCCTGCGCAGCCCCACGTTACGCCCCTGCTCAGCCCCGCACTGCGCCCCTGCGCAGCCCCACGCTGCGCCCCTGCTCAGCCCCACGCTATAGCGCCCCTGCGCAGCCCCACGCTACTGCGCCCCTGCGCAGCCCCACACTGCTGCGCCCCTGCGCGGCCCCGCGCCGCGCCCCTGCGCAGCCCCACAGTGCGCCCCTGCGCAGCCCCACGCCGTGCCCCTGCGCAGCCCCACGCTACTGCGCCCCTGCACAGCCCCATGCCGCGCCCATGCGCGGCCCCGCGCTGCGCCCCTGCGCAGCCCCACGCTGCGCCCCTGCGCAGCCCCGCGCCGCGCCCCTGCGCAGCCCCATGCCGCGCCCATACGCGGCCCCACGCCGCGCTCCTCCGCGGCCCCACGCCGCACCCCTGCGCCGCCCCACACGGCTGCGCCCCTGCACCGCACCACGCTGCGCCCCTGCGCAGCCCGGGCAGGGATCAACCCCCCCCCCCCCCCTCAAGGAACGGCCGCCCTCGGGAGCCCTCGCCCAGCCCCCGGGGGCCTCTCGGGGTTCGCCCCCGAGCCCGCCCGGCCCTTCCACGCCCCCCCTCACCAGCCGCTGCCCAGAGGCCCGCCCGGTCTCCCCCGCGCCGGCCCACGACCACCAGGGACCCGGGCCCCGGAGCCCCGGTGCCCAGCCCCGCCCGCCCCCCCGGTATCCCTCCGGCGGGGCCCGTCCCGGTCCGGTTCGGCCGCGAGGGGACGGCGTGGCGCTCCCCCCCGCCTCCACGAGGATTCGCCCCCGTGGATGATGCTCGGCGGGATTCGTACACCGCTGACCGCGGCCCCCCCGACACCTCGAGCCCCCCGGCCGACTTTGGCCAGCCCCGGCCTCTCCCCCGCCCGGTCGGCCACACGGTGACGCTCTACGGCTGAGCTCACCGCACCCCCGTCCCCCTCGCGCGCGCACCCACCTACCAGCCCACAGCCCCCCCCCCCCCCCCCCCAACGTGCACGCCGTGTCCCCACCGCCCCTACGTAGCCCCACGCTGCGCCCCTGCGCAGCCCCGCGCCGCGCCCCTGCGCGGCCCCACACTGCTGCGCCCCTGCGCCGCCCCGCACGGCTCCGCCCTTGCACCGCACCACACTGCGCCCCTGCGCAGCCCCTACGCAACCCCACGCTGCGCCCCTGCGCGGCCCCGCGCTGCTACGCCCCTGCGCGGCCCCACGCTGCGCCCTTGCCGATGGTCCCGCAGCCCACAGAGGGGCCCTCATCGGGCGCGCCGGCGCCCTTGCACACGCGCCCCCCGCAGCGTGGCCTGCGCGACGCGCGTGCCCCCGGCGCACCCGCCGACCCCATGGAGTGGGGCTCTCAGGGCCGCCGCCGACCACCGGCCTGTCCGCCCGCGCCGCCCCGCGGCCGCCACGGGCCCCGCACCCGCATGGCGCCGCCTCCGCCTCGGCCGCCCGCCGCTACCACGCGCCCGGCCCCGACCTCGGCCCCCAGGCCACGCTTCCAGCTTGCCGCTGGTCCCGCGGCCCGCAGTGGGGCCGCATCGGGCGCGCCGACGCCCTTGCTACACGCGCCAGGCGGAGGGCCTGGCGGGCGCGCGTGCCCGGGCGGACCGCCGACCCCATGGAGTGGGCTGGGGCTCTCAGGGCCACTGCCGGCCGCCGGCCGGTCCGCCCACACCGCCCCGCGACCGCCACGGGCCCCGCACCCGCAAGGCGCCGCCTCCGCCTCGGCCGCCCGCCGCTACCCACGCGCCCGGCCCAGGCCTGAGCCCCCCTGCCGGCCGTGCCGCGCGGCCTCGCGCACACGGGACACAGGGACGGGCACCAGGGGATAGACCATACATAGTCCCCGCCCCCTCTACCCCCCTTACTCCACCTCCGCACAGGACGTAGCCCCCTCCCCTGTCGCGGGGCAGTGGCGGCTGGAAGCGAGGGGAACCGGGGCCCCGCAGGTCCCCGGACAGGTGGTCCCTCCATCCCGCCCCCCATCCCGCCTCCGTTTCGCAGAGGTGCGCACGCCCTCCCCCCACGGCGGGGGAGGGAACCAGGGTCGCATGGGCAGGTGGTCCCTCTCACAGCGACACGCGCCCCCTCCCCCCCCCAGACAGAAGGCGGAACCCCCCCCCCCCCCCCCTCGGTCATTGTCGGCACACGCCTGGCCAGCGCGACGCCGGCCGACTGCTCCCTTGCGCCCTGCCCAGGGAGAGCGTGTCTGGCAACTTCTCCCGCCGGCACGTGCTGGGTGCCCTAACAACAACAACAACAACAACAATACATACATACATACATACATACATACATACATACAGACATACATACATACATACATACATACATACATACATACATACATACATACATACATACATACATACATACATACATACATACATACATACATACATACATACATACATACATACATACATACATACATACATACATACATACATACATACATACATACATACATACATACATACATACATACATACATACATACATACATACATACATACATACATACATACATACATACATACATACATACATACATACATACATACATACATACATACATACATATAGCGGAGTCCCCCCCGGCGAATCCGAGGTTCTTCCTCGAAGGGGCCCACGGGCCCAGGGGACGCCACCGGGTTTTTTCGGCCATGCCGGACCCCCCCCCCCGCATGGGAGAATGCACACAATGACCGCCCCCCCCCCCCCCCCAGCCCCCCCCGAAAAAGGGACTCCGGCGCGGAGGGTTGGGGATATAGTCCCATGCCGCGCGGCCATGAATCGACATGGCCCTACACCGGGCGATACACGCCAGCCCCCCCCCCCTCGCTCAAGAGGGGCCCCCGTCGTCCCCCGGGCAGGGAGCACCCCCCCCCCCCCCCCACCTCAGGGAACAGCCGCCCTCAGGAGCCCTCGCCCAGCTCCTGGGGGCCTCTCGGGGTTCGCCCCCGAGCCAGCCCGGCCCTTCCGCGCCCCCCCTCACCAGCCGCAGCCCGGAGGCCCGCCCGGTCCCCCCCGCGCCGGCCCACTGCCACCAGGGACCCGGGCCCCGGAGCCCCGGAGCCCAGCCCCGCCCGCCCCCCCGGTATCCATCCGGCGGGGCCCGTCCCGGTCCGGTTCGGCCGCGAGGGGACGGCGCGGCGCTCCTCCCCGCCTCCACCAGGATTCGCCCCCGTGGATGATGCTCGGCGGGATTCGTCCCCGCCGAGCAGGGTGCGGGCCCCTCCGCTGACCGTGGCCCCCAGCACCGCGGGCGCCCCGGGCTCCCCGGCAGATTTTGGCCAGCCCCGGCCGCCCCTCCTCCGCGGTCAGCCGAACGGTGGCGCTCGCGGCTGAGCACACCGCAACCCCTCCCCCTCGCGCGCGCGCCCGCCAACCGGCCCACGCCCCCCCCCCCCCTCCCCGCGTGCACACCAGGCCCCTCCTCCCCTCCACACCCCCTCTCCTTCTTCACAGGTTGCCGACGCCACCGAGGTGGGCTTCCGCAGCCGCCGACGGGCGGACGCCTGGCCGACGAGGGGTCCCCCCATACGCGGTGGGGGTCCAGGCCTTGCCCCCCCTTCCCCCTGCTGCATGCATCATGGCGTTGCATGAGTCATACCTCCCTCCCTATGCACCATTTGTCATGGCCGCGAGTGGCCTTTGCCTCCCCTCCCCCACACCGAAACCGCACGGGGGGGGGCGAACGCCCCTGGGTGGGGCCACCAGAACCCCTGCAGCCGCGCCTCCCGACTAGAGGGTGGTGGGGCCCGCCGGTGCGCGGTACGAGCCCCCGCCACCCTCCATCCACCTGCCGCGACCCCCTGACCCCCCCCAGTCCCCCCCTGTCCCCCACCCCGGCTGGGGCGGCGCGGCCCGCGCGTGCGGTTCGAGCCCGCACCGCCCCTTGTTGCATTATACGGGCAGTGCGGGCCGCCAGGAGAGCGGAGGGGCCCCGCACTGCCCCGAGCGCCCCCCCCCACTCCAGCTGGCGCTAGAGGCCTAGCAGCGCCTGGCGGGCTGTTGTGCAGGGGGGGTGAGGCGACCGGGCGCTTCATACCCGCCCCCAACGGGGGTGTGTGCCCACGGCACCGGGCACAGACGCCGGTTGGGGGGTACCACACCACCATCCACCACCGCACCACGGGCACAAGGGAGAGGTAATAGCCCCGGGCATCGGCCTCCCCCAGGCCGAAGGAAGGTGCCGACCGCCAGGCTCATCCTTGCCCCCCACTTCCTCTTCAAGATCATCCCCCTTGGCCGTCCCGGCCCACAGTCCCCGCGGCGGGTAAGTTCCTGGGGTAGAACCCTAAGAACTTCGGTGACGGAAAAACAGTCCGTGGTTTCGCACCCAGCCGACGTGGGGAGCCTCCGCCCCCACGGGGCCCCATGGCACCCCGGCCACCCCAGCCGGGGATAACCCGCCGCCAGCGCCCCATTCCCCCGCCCCAGGCTCTCCGGCCTCAGTCCCCGAGCAAACTTCACCCTCATCACTTCCTCGTAGTAGGACACCGGTAGCAGGACATACCCACCACCACCACACGCCACCGACCCCCAGAGCCCAGCTCTGGACCGCCCACCCCGACCATACCCCCCCACCCTCATCACGCACCACGACTGACGCCCACAGCTGTCAACGGACCTCCCACCCCCCGGCACGCCGTGTGTCGGACCCTCCCTTGCTCCGCTCCGCACAGGCACCATGGCACACCCCTTCTCAGCTCTGTCCCCCGACCTCCAGCGCGAAAAGTTGACGGCGGCCGACGCCTGGCCCCTCCTGTCCATCGCCCTGGACTCCCAACAACCCCCACGCCTGCTGGCCTCTGCGCGCCACATGCCGGCATATGTGGACGTCCTCTCCATCCCCCTCGCCGGTCCCCCCATCGAAGCCAGCCCCCTCCTCTGGTGGTTCGCCTTCACCGAGCAGCTCACCGAGAACGAGATCTCCCTCCTCACCACACACCACGACGCCTCGTGGCTCCCCTACGCCTCCTGCATGAGCGCCCTCATCGACTGGGGCGCTCGTGCCTCCACCCTCGACCAGGCCACTCTCGCCTCGGCCGCCCTCGCCCACATTTCCCCCTTCTCCCCCGACCTCCCCCCCTCCATCCCCTTCCGCCGCCTCCTGGACCACCTCGCCTTCGAGGAGGCCATCAAACCCAAGGTCGCCCGGGTCGCCCTGCTCCACTGGCTAGCGACCTGGGCGGCCCAGCAGACCGGCTCCCGGCTGGCCTGCCCCCCCCTCAGCTGCGTCTTCGACCCCGCCAGCCCCCACGTCCGTGTCACCGCCCCTTGCCCCCTGTCAGCCCAAAGGTGGTACACCGAGTTGAACCATCGGAAGGATGATGGTTCAATTCGCACCCCCAACATCTCCACCACCATCACCGCAGCCGCCCGCCGCGCTAACCCGCAGGCAGAAGACCCCCCTGCGGGGCCCGGAGTCCCCGCCCCCGCCCCCGCCCCCGCACCCCCCAACGCTTCACAACCCTTGTCCCAGCTTCCCCCCCGTTCCCAGCCCCCGCAGCCGGCCGCACCACCCCCGTCAGACTGGGAGACACTCTTCCAAGCTGGCCCCACCCCGAGCTCCCAGGACACGCTGACCTTACTCGACGGCCTCTCCTCCGTCCCCGAGGCCGACGCCCACCACACGGCCATGTGCATTGTGGCTATGGGCAAGAACTGTTACCTGCCCCCCAGGACCGTGCAGCACCTCTCGGTCTCCACGTCCACCGCCAGCCTGGTGCTCGCCGCCAAGGGTGCCTGGCACTCCTGCCCCGACCTCCACAAGCCCACCCTCCGCCTCCACCTCAACAAGTTCCTCACCCTGGTCTCCCAACGGTACGGAGCCGCCGCCTCCTCCGCGGCCTCCCTGCCTGCCCTCCAGGCCATCCAGCCCCTCATCACAGCCGCTCAGGCCCATGCCGACACTCCCTGGCTAACAGCGGCCTTCACCATCGCCAGCGCCCCCTCCTTCCCCATAGAGGCCTACCAGGACCTTCAACACGTCTCCTCCGCCGACACCCTCCGCGCAGCCATCGCACGGCTGTGTGGCCGTCTATCCACCCCGGCCCAGTTCCGGGAGCTCATCTCCTACACCAAAACTGCCCTCCCCCCCCGCTCCACGGCGGACCTGGACTGGTTCCGCCTTGGCTCCTCCGCACAGCCAGCGCCCTCCCTGCAAACCCCCGGCGCCGCCGCCCCGCCCGCGCCACTCTTCGCCCCTCCCCTCCTCGGCCAGCCCCCCCTCCCGGGCGCACCCGCGCCCTCCGCCACCGGCGCCACCCCCGCCTCCTCGGTCCCCACCTTCGCCCCCGTCGGCTCCTCGCCAGCCACCACCGGCGTCGTCCGCGTCTCAGGCCTCCGCCTAGGCCCACACCCCTCCATGGCAGTCACCCTCACCCACAACCTGCAGACCGTCGTGTACGTCACTGACGCCGACGCCCGCCGCGGACACGCGTTCGCCTCCATCGCCCCCGCCCTGCACACCTCCCTCTTCGCCTCGCTGCCCACGCGCGTCATCCAGCACGACGAGGGCTGGTCCCTTACGGTCCAGGGCAGACGGGACGATGGGCAACCTTGGCACGCCCCCGCCGCCACACTCAACACCCCCCCCTCCCACCGCCCGCCCGTCCCGGGTGACCCTCAGCCCCGTCCCGCCAAACGCAGCCGCCAGCAATCACCCCCCCGTTCCTCCCCCCGACGCTCCCCGCGGCACCATGGCCGCACAGCGCCCTCGGCCCCCACGTCAGGCAGGGCAGTCCGCGGGCCATGTTCCCCAGTGCCCGCAGACACAACTGACCCGCCCTGCCGGACACTCTCCCCGCCTCCAGCACTCCCGACCTCCCGACCCTGGCCTGGGCGACCTTCCTCGCCTCCCACTTCCCCCGCCCCCTCGACGCCCACCGCGCCGGGGCTGACCTCCTCTCCGGCCCGGAGCCCCGTCCCCAATCCCACGCCCGTGGGACCCCCCCCCACGCACCCGCTACACCACCGGCCACCGCCCCCCGTATATGCCTCCACTGCCGCACGCTGCGGCGTCCGGCCCTCACGCACTGCCCCGTGTGCACACACTCTGCTGACCTTCTCCCCCTTGGCCTCCCCCCGGCCGCCAACCTCCCCCCGGGCCCCCTCCGAGACCTCCTGCACGCCGCCCAAGTCTCCACGTCGCTACCCCCCTCGCTCCTCGCCTCCGCCCTCCCCACAGTGTGCGGTTGGCTCACCTCCTTCCCCCGCCAGCGCCGTGATCCCTCCTTCTGGATCACCCCTCCCCTGCACGTGGACGCCAAGTGGACCGCCTTCTGGGACACCGCCCACTTGCCGTCAACCCCCCTCCCCCCGTCCCCAGCGTACACTCGCTCGTCAGGCCCGACCTCAGCGTGGGCGCTACACCCCGCCCTCCCCGACGCCCCACTCGTCACCTCCTCCGCTTGCCCCGACTGTGGACGCCCCACGCCTCACACCGCCTTCGTCGACCTCCCCGCGTCGCCGACCGACCACTGGCCTCACTTCTTCTGCACCTCCCCCCACAAAGCCCCGCCCGTGTGCACTCGTGACACCGCCGCCCGCTGTGTGGTCGGCTTCTAGGGCATGCTACTGCCCGGGGCTGTCCCCGTCTCCGCCATCCCCTGGGCCACCCCATGCGCCCCCCCTCCCGACCGCCTCCTCCAGCCGACCCCCGCCTTCGTCCTCTCCCTCCCCGACCCCCGTGACCAGGCGTACACCCCCCTCCGCGACACAGCCCTCACCTTTCTCACGCACAACTGGGGCGGCATCGCCGGCCAAGTCTCCCTCGCCCGCACCTGGCTCGAGGCCCTGTCCCCCGACGTGGTCGCCGAGCAGGAACTCTGGGACTTGGCCGCGGCCCGCCCCGCCCTCCCATCGCGGTACGAGGCCCACTACAGCACCGCATCCGGCCAGGGCTCAGGCCTCCGCACCGCCTGGCTCCGGTCCCTCCGCGCCCCCACCCAGCCCGCCGACCTCGTCTACGACAGCCCGCACTGGATTGCCTCCACGGTCCCCCTCTCGCTAGGGGGCCGTGCCCTCCTGTTCAACGCCCACCTCCCCCCAAGCCTCTCGTACTCCGAGTGGGTTTCCGAGGTCAAGCTCATGAACCACCTCCGCTCCTGCATACGTCCCGACCTGTGCGTCCTCCTGGGCGACCTCAACAGCACGGGAGCCCCAGGCACCCCCCTGGCCTCCGCGCTCGGGGCCCTAGGCCCGCTCTCGGCCTGGCACCGCTTGGTCCCCCCAGCCACTCCCACCAACTTCACCACCCGCCACGGCTCCCCCCGGTCCACCGCCATCGACCACATCTTCGCCACCGGTCCCATCGCCTCCCACACTCACCACGTCCTCCCCTGCCACACCTCACACGCCATGGTGCTGGCGCAGGTCACCCTGCACCACCGCTCCTGCGACGCCCACTCGTGGCGTCTGTTCCGATGGCGCCTGGCATCTATCGAGGACATGGACTCCCTCTCAGCCGCCCTTGACCTGGCGTGGGGCTGGCTCTCCCTTACCCCCTCCCTCCCCGACCACTACATCGCCGCCCACCACTCCCTCGCGCACCAGCTGCTCCCGCACCCTCCTGACACCCCCACACTACTACGGTCCCTGGCCCGGTTCACCTTTCCCGTCTCCACACATGACCTCGCCGCCCAGTCCTCTGCCCTCCAGGAGGCATCGGCCGCCCGCGGCTACGTCTCTCGCGCTGCCGTCCTCTCCTCCCCCTCCATCACCTCCGCCACTCGCACAGTCCTCCGGCTGCGCTCCCCTCCCCTGGAACCGTTCCACGGCATCCTCCCCCACCCGGTGGCCAACCTCACGACCCGCGAGGAACGGCTCGCCGAGGTCACGCCCCAGTCCCGATCCCAGACGGCCAACCGGCACGTCTCCGTGGACCACGCCTTCTTCACCGCCCGCTGCACACCGGACCCCTGGCTCCCCCTCCTACACCCGCCCACCGACCTCACTCTCCCCCTACTCCGCGACGCCCTCCGCGCGAACGCCTGACCAGAATCCCCCGCCTCCCTCCGGGCGTACGCCCTCACCCGCCACCCCCCCCCCCCTCATCACCACCGCCTCCCTCGCCCACCGCCGCATGGGCAAGCGCTCCCTCGCCGTGTCCACTGACAACGTGGCACGCGCAGCGCTCTTCCGCAGCGGCGGAGGCGTCCACCTCGGATTGCTGCACCTCCTCCTCCAGCCCGAATCCGGCACCCCGGGCGTCTCCAACGAGACCGTCCGTTATGGCCTCTACAAGGGGACACCCACCAAGCCACTCCCCCGACACCTCACACGCTCCTTCCGCCCCGTCGATGTGGAGTCGGGCGTCTCCGGCGCAGCATCCGGCATCGCCACGACCCGCCTAGCCGCCGATCTCGAGCTCACCTCCAGCTACACCCCCGCCTCCTTCGCCTAGTGCCCAGGCCACTCCGCCCTCGGCCTCGCCCTCGTGGCCCGCGCCGCCGCCTACACAGCCCTCTCCACCCACGGCACCTGCGCCATCTGCGACAGGGATGAGTCTGACGCGTACCTCAGGGTACTGCGCCAGGACAACTCCCGCCTCTGCTCCCGCCTCCGCGCCACGTGGGACTTTGGCCCCTGGGCAGACGGCTTCTACAGCCGCCTGGTCATCCGCGTGGCCACCCGCGAAGGGTTCGCCCACCCCTTCAGTACCGAGGAGGGGGGCAGCCAAGGCGAAGGGTTCGCCCAACTCCACTACCAGGCCCCCCAGCCTGGTCATCACCAGGGCCATGCGCCCCAACACTTCCATCACCCTCCCCCTCACCATCCCCGGCCACTCAGCGTCCCTCCCCGCCACCCACCTCTCGTACAGCGACGACCGCCGCTTCATCACCCCCTCCCTCACGGACGTGGCAGCCATGGCCACTGACTGCCGCGAGTGCTCTCGCCGCGCCGGCCGCATCATACACCCCGACAAGCAGGAGTTCTCCCTCATCGACTCCCGCCCAGGCCGGCCCACCCTCGTCACAGCCGACGTCCCGCAGCACACCGGCACCACCACCACCGCCCCCCCGGAAGTCGTCGGCATCCCCATCCTCCCCGAGCTCCCCCTCCTCCGCGTCATCAACAAGTCCCGCGCGTCCCTCGACCGGGCGCGCAAGGCCAGCCGCAACCGCGAGGCCTGCCCCATACTCCAGCTCCGCTCCATGCACGCCTTCGGCCTCTCCCCCCTCGACTAGGTCACCTCGGGCGTCCTCGTCCCCCCCCCCTCCCTCCGCCCCCATCAGACCGCCATCAACAATGCATACCGCCACGCCTTCCGTCTGCCCCCCTGGGCACACTCGGCCTTCTTCCACCTCCCCCTCCAGCAGGGCGGTTCCGGCGCCCCCCTCCTAGCGTACCGGGCCCCCCTCAACCTCCTCCGCACTTACCTCCGCGCCTCTTGGGGCCCCAACACCCTCGCAGTAGCCGCCACGGCGTCCCTCATCTCCGCACGCTGCCCCACCCCTTGGCTCACCGAAGGTCCCGCCCTGGCACAGGCGCCCGCCCCCCTCGACATCACCGTCCACCTCCTCCCCTCCCCCCACGTACGCCCCGCCCCGCAGCACCACACCGGCTCGCTGGCCCCCCTCCGCTCCCTCCCCTATGTCGTGGTCGCATGCGACGGCAGCCAAGAGGGCACCCGCCTCGGCGCCGGCTTCCTCCTCTGGCACCCCCACCACGGCACTCTCTACCGCGGCTGGCTCGGCCTCCACGCCCTCGCCGGCCACTCCACCGACGCAGAGTGGATCGCCAAAATAGCCGCCATGTTCGCCCTCCGCGGCTGGTCCGGCGAAGCCCTCTTCGCCTCAGACTCCACCGCCTCCCAACTCTGCGACCTCACCCGCGGCCCGCCCCCCTCCTCCGCCCTCTCCATCCCGTACCGGGCGGCCCTCCTCTCCGCCTCCTTCCGCATGCACGAGGCCCGGCTCCCCGCGCAACACGACTTCGGCTCCGCCAGCCACCTCGCCACCCTCAACGCCGAAGCCGACAGCCTAGCCCGCCGCGGGCTCCGCGCCGCCTCCCCGTGGACCCTCCCTTGGTCCGCACTCTTCCACGGCCGCATCGTGGCGCTCCATGAGGGCGCAATCTTCCTTAGCCCCGCGCGCGCCGCAGAGGCAGCGTATGCGGCCACCACCGCCCGCACCCACGCGCTGCACCTCCGGCCCCTGCCCCCAGGCTGGTCCTCCCACCTACTCCGCCTCGCGTATGAACGCGCCGAGATCCCGGCGCTGGCCCTCCACCGCATCATGCACCTCCGGCTACTGCACTCCCAGGACCACCCCCCCGGCTACGGAGGCGTGACGTGCCCCTTCTGTCACCGCCCCTACCCGGACTCCGCCGCCCACCTCCAGTACCACTGCCCCCCCCACTACGCCCTGCAGTTACTCCTCGCGTGGCGCCTGTTCACGCACCCGCCCATCCTGGCAGCCACTGCCGGCCACTCCCCCCGCCTCGTCACCCCTTTAGAGCTCCGCACGGCCACCACCGCAGTGTACCTCTCCGAGCACCTCCCAGCCGCCCCGCGACCCGGCCCCCCGACGCAGTTGGGGTTCAGTCTGCTTGGCATGTGGCACTCCACCTCCCCCCACGGCGCCCCCCCTCTGCTGGACAGCGCCGGCCGGGAGGAACTCCTGCGCGAGGTCCTCTCCACCCTTCAGCACGACGCACACTTCGCTAGCGTCACTCCTCCGCCGTGCCCCCTCCCACGTCACCGCCCCGCCCCCCCCCCTCCCGCCGCACGTCCCCACGCCGCCCTGCACCCCGCCCCACACACTGCGCCACAGCATCGCCCTAGTCTGGCTCCTCCGCCATTGCGCCACTTGGCGCCTCACAGTAGACCGCCGGCCTGTGGTCCCCGCTCCCACCGGCGCCACTCCCGGGGCCGCACCCGGCCCACGTCGTGTTCACCCCCACGTCGCGAGCCGCGGACATCCTCCCACTCCTCGCCGCCACCCCCCCGGGCAACGCATACTGCTTGCCGCCAACCCCTCGGTCCTCAGTGAGGTCCTCATCGGGCACGCCGATGCCCTGCACGTGCGCCCGCTGCTGCCCGACCTGCACGTTGCGTACGCCCCCGGCACGCCCGTCGACCCCTCCGTGTGGGACTCTCAGTGAGGCCACCGGCCACCGGCCGGCCCGCACGCACCGCCCCGCACTCGCCTCGGTCACTCGTGCCTGTGGACGCCGCTACCCAAGCGCCCGGCCCCGGCCTCAGCCCCCGAGCAGCGCTTCGTGCCAGCCGCAGGTCCCACGGCCCGCAGGGGGCCCCCGACGGGCACGCCGACACCCTTGCGCGTGCGCCCCCCGCAGCTTGGCCTGCACGGCGCGCTCTCCCCCGGCACGCCCTCCGACCCCACAGTTTCGGGCTCTATGGGCCTCTGCCAACCGCCGGCTGGGCCGCCCGCGCCTCCCAGCGACCGCCACGGGCCCCGTACCCGCTCGGCCGCCCGCCGCTACCCATGCGCCCGGCCCCAGCCTCAGCCCCCAGGCAACGCAACCTGCTCATCGCAGGTCCCTCGGCCCGCAGAGGGGCCCGCACCGGGCACGCCAACGCCCTTGCGCACGCGCCCTCCGCAGCTTGGCCTGCAGGACGCGCCCTCCCCCGGCACGCCCACCGACCCTACTGTGTGGGGCGGCTCAGGGCCACTGCCGACCGCCGGCTGGACCGCCCGCACCCCCCCGCGACCGCCACGGGCCCCGCACCCGCATGGCGCCGCGTCCGACCCGGCCGCCCGCCGCTACCCATGCGCCCGGCCCGGGCCTCGACCCCCCGCCGGCTGTGCCGCGCGGCCTCCCGTAAGCAGGACACAAGGACAGGCACCAGGGGACAGCACCTGAACCGAACACGACACGCCAGCAACTGTGAACCCATGTTCGTGCTCTTGTGCTCCCGCCCTTGTGCCCTCCCTCCCCCATGACCGACGTGCGCGCGCGCCCGCACTACCGGGGACAGCACCAGCAAAGGTGACTAGGCGCCGGCAGACAGCAACTCCCAGGCCTCCCCTCGCCCCCGTAGAAGGCTAGAAGCACGGGCCAGCGCCCCCGGCCACGCCATGGCCGCACACGAGGAACGGCCACCTCGGCGGGATGTTCGGGCAAGGCGCGGAATGTCCGTGGACCCGGGCGTGCCTTCCCCACGCCAAGGTCACCGCCCCGCCCTCCACCCCCACCACAGCCGCTTCGCACAGGACGAGTAACTCTCCCCCGCGAGACGGGGGAGGCTCCAGGGTGACTTCCACAGGTGGCCCCCCCCTCCTCCACACGCGCCCCCCCCCTCCACTCCACGGCGCCCCCCCCCCCCCCCCCCTCGGTCGTTGTCGGCACACGCCCGGCCAGCGTGACGCCGGCCGACTGCTCCCTTGCGCCCTGCCCAGGGAGAGCGTGTCTGGCAATTTCTCCCGCCGGCACGTGCTGGGTGCCTTCACAACAACAACAACAACAAATACATACATACATACATACATACATACATATATACATACATACATACATACATACATACATACATACATACATACATACATACATACATACATACATACATACATACATACATACATACATACATACATACATACATACATACATACATACATACATACATACATACATACATACATACATACATACATACATACATACATACATACATGCATACATACATACATACATACATACATACATACATACATACATACATACATACATACATACATACATACATACATACATACATATAGCGAAGTCCCCCCCGGCGAATCCGAGGTTCTTCCTCGAAGGGGCCCACGGGCCCAGGGGACGCCACCGGGTTTTTTCGGCCATGCCGGACGGAGCTCCCACCGGCGACCCCCCCCCGCATGGGTGGGTGCACACAATAACCGCCAGCCCCCCCCCCCCCCAGCCCCCCCAAAAAAGGGACTCCGGCGCGGAGGGTTGGGGATATAGTCCCATGCCGCGCGGCCATGACTCGACATGGCCCTACACCGGGCGATACACGCCCTCCCCCCCCCCTCGCTCAAGAGGGGCCCCCGTCGTCCCCCGGGCAAGGAGCAACCCCCCCCCCCCTCAAGGAACGGCCGCCCTCGGGAGCCCTCGCCCAGCCCCCGGGGGCCTCTCGGGGTTCGCCCCCGAGCCCGCCCGGCCCTTCCACGCCCCCCCCTCACCAGCCGCAGCCCAGGGGCCCGCCCGGTCTCCCCCGCGCCGGCCCACAACCACCAGGGACCCGGGCCCCGGAGCCCCGGAGCCCAGCCCCGCCCGCCCCCCCGGTTTCCATCCGGCGGGGCCCGTCCCGGTCCGGTTCGGCCGCGAGGGGACGGCGTGGCGCTCCCCCCCGCCTCCACCAGGATTCGCCCCCGTGGATGACGCTCGGCGGGATTCGTCCCCGCCGAGCGGGCTGCGGGCCCCACCGCTGACCGCGCCCCCCCCGACACCTGGAGCGCCCCGGGCTCCCCGGCCGACTTTGGCCAGCCCCGCCCGCTCCTCCGCCTGGTCGGCCGCACGGCGACGCTCTGCGGCTGAGCTCACCGCACCCCCGTCCCCCTCGCGCGCGCACCCACCCTCACGCTCACAGCCCCCCCCCCCCCCCCCCAACGTGCACGCCGTGCCCCCACCGTCCCCCCACTCTCCCGCCCCTCCTCTCTCAGGTAGCGAAGCCCCCGAGGTGGGCTGCCGCAGCCGCCGACGGACGGCCGCCTTGCGAACAAGAGGACCCCCCGCACGCGGTGGGGGTCCAGGCCTTGCACCCCTTCCCCCTGCCACACACATCATGGCGTTGCATGTGTCATACCTCCCTCCCTATGCACCATGTGTCATGGCCGCGAGTGGCCTTTGCCTCCCCTCCCCCACACCGAAACCGCACGGGGGGGGGGCGAAGGCCCCTGGGTGGGGCCCCCAGAACCCCTGCAGCCGCGCCCCCCGACTGGAGGGTGGTGGGGCCCGCCGGTGCGCGGTACGAGCCCCCGCCACCCTCCATCCACCTGCCGCGACCCCCTGACCCCCCCCCTGTCCCCCCCCCCGTCCCCCACCCCGGCTAGGGCGGCGCGGCCCGCGCGTGCGGTTCGAGCCCGCGCCGCCCCTTGTTGCATTATACGGGCAGTGCGGGCCGGCGGGAGAGCGGAGGGGCCCCGCACTGCCCCGAGCGCCCCCCCCCACGACAGCTGGCGCTAAAGGCCAACCGGCGCCTGGCGGGCTGTTGTGCAGGGGGGGCGAGGCGACCGGGCGCTTCATACCCGCCCCCAACGGGGGTCTGTACCCACGGCACCGGGCACAGACACCCGTTGGGAGGTAGCCACTCCACCATCCACCACAGCACCACGGCCACGGGAGGAAGGGAATAGCCCCGGGCAACGGCCTCCCCCATGCCGAGGGAAGGTGCCGACCGCCAGGCTCATCCTGGCCCCCCATTTCCTCTTCATTGTCATCCCCCTTGGCCGTCCCGGCCCACAAACCCCGCGGCGGGTAAGTTCCTGGGGTAGAACCCTAAGAACTTCGGTGACGGAAACACAGGTCGTGGTTTCGCACCCGGCCGACGTGGGGAGCCTCCGCCCCCACGGGACCCCAGGGCACCCCGGCCATCCAAGCCGGGGATAACCCGCCGCCAGCGCCCCAGCCCCCATCCCCAGGCTTTCCGGCCTCAGTTCCCCTGCGTCTTCCTCGCCACATCCTCGTAGTGAACGGCTAGGTAGCAGGCCACACCCCCGCACCACCCCACGGCACGCCCCCCACGCGCCCCACGCCGCCCCCGGCCCCCCACCAGGGGCCCAACTCTGGACCGGCCTCTGTCGAGCAGGGCCCCACACCCCCCGCCGCCCTCACGCCACCCCTTCCTCTACCCTACACGACAGCCCCACGCCGCTGCGCCCCTGCGCAGCCCCACACTGCAGCGCCCCTGCGTGGCCCCGCGCTGCTGCGCCTCTGCACAGCCCCATGCTGCCGCGCCCATGCGCAGCCCCACGCTGCGCCCCTTCGCATCCCCACGCTGCTGCACCCCTGCGCAGCCCCACGCTGCAGCGCCCCCGCGCGGCCCCGCGTTGCTGCGCCCCTGCACAGCCCTCGCTGCTGCGCCCCTGCGCAGCCCCACACTGCAGCGCCCCTGCGTGGCCCCGCGCTGCTGCGCCCCTGCACAGCCCCATGCTGCCGCGCCCATGCGCCGCCCCACACTGCGCCCCTTCGCATCCCCATGCTGCTGCACCCCTGCGCAGCCCCACGCTGCAGCGCCCCCGCGCGGCCCCGCGCTGCTGCGCCCCTGCACAGCCCTCGCTGCTGCGCCCGTGCGCGGCCCCACGCCACTGCGCCCCCGCGCAGCCCACACTGCTGCGCCCCTGCGCAGCCCCACGCTGCTGCGCACCTGCACCGCCCCCCACTGCCGCGCCCCTGCGCAGCCCCACGCTGCTGCGCCCCTACGCAGCCCCACGCTGCGCCCCTACGCAGCCAGCCACATACCACACCTTTGCGCAGCCCCTCGCTGCTGCGCCCCTGTGCAGCCCCACACTGCGCCCAAGCACAGCCCCACGCTGCTGCGCCCCTGCGCAGCTCCGCGCCGCGCCCATACGCGGCCCCATGGTGCGCCCATGCGTAGCCTCCCACCACTGCGCCGCCGCTCGCTGCGCCCTTGCGCAGCCCCACGCTGCTGCGCCCCTGCGCAGCCTCACGCTGCTCCCCTGGGCTGCTCCACGCTGCGCCCCTGCGCAGCCCCACGCTGCGCCCCTGCGCAGCTCCGCACTGCGCCCCTGCGCAGCCCCACGCTGCGCCCCAGCGCACCCCCATGCCGCTGCGCCCCTACACAGCCCCCCCACCACTGCGCCGCCCCACACAGCTGCTCTGCGCAGCCCCACGCTGCTGCACCCCTGCGTAGCCCCGCGCTGCTGCGCCCCTGCGCAGCCCCACGCTACGCCCCTGCGCAGCCCCACGCTGCTGCGCCCCTACGCAGCCCCACGCTGCTACGCCCCTGCACAGCCCCACGCTGCACTCCAGCGCAGCCCCACGCTGCTGCGCCCCTGCGCAGCCCCAGGCTGCTACGGCCCTGCGCAGCCCCACGCTGTTGCGCCCCTGCGCAACCCCGCGCTGCACCCCTGCGCAACCCCACGCCGCGCCCCTGCGCAGCCCCGCACTGCTACGCCCCTGCGCCGGCCCAAACCGTTGCGCCCCTACGCAGCCCCACGCTGCGCCCCTGCGCAGCCCCACGCCGCGGCGCCCCTGCACGGCCCCATGCCACGCCCCGGCGCAGCCCCACGCTGCTACGCCCCTGCGCGGCCCCACCTTGCTGCGCCCCTGCGCGGCCCCGCGCCGCGCCCCTGCATGGCCCCATGCCACGCCTATACGCGGCCCCACGCTGCACTCCTGCGCGGCCCCACGCTGCGCCCCTGCCCAGCCCCGCGGTGCGCCCATGCACAGCCCCGCGCTGCTGCTCCCCTGCGCGGCCCCACGCTGCTGCGCCCCTACGCAGCCCCGCGCTTCGCATCTGCGCAGCCCCACGCTGTGCCCCTGCGCAGCCCCGCACTGCGCCCCTGCGCAGCCCCGCACTGCTGCGCCCCTGCGCCGCACCACGCTGCGCCCCTACGCAGCCCCACGCTACGCCCCTGCGCGGCCCCACGCTGCTGCGCCCCTTCACGGCCCCATGCCACGCCCCGGCGCAGCCCCACGCTGCTGCGCCCCTGCGCAGCCCCACGCTGCGCCCCTGCGCAGCCCCGCGCCGCGCCCCTGCACGGCCCCTTGCCGCGCCCCCGCGCAGCCCCACGCTGTGCCCCTGCGCAGCCCCCCGCTGCTGCGCCCCTACGCAGCCCCCCGCTGCGCCCCATTCGCGGCCCCACGCTGCGCCCCGGCGCAGCCCCGCACTGCTACGCCCCTGCGCAGCCCCACGCTGCTGCGCCCCTGCGCGGCCCCGTGCCGCGCCCCTTCATGGCCCCATGCCACACCCATGCGCGGCCCCACGCTGCACTCCTGTGCGGCCCCACGCTGCGCCCCGGCCCAGCCCCACGCTGCGCCCCTGCGCAGCCCCGCACTGCTGCTCCCCTGCGCGGCCCCACGCTGCTGCGCCCCTGCGCAGCCCCGCGCCGCGCCCCTGCACGGCCCCTTGCCGCGCCCCCGCGCAGCCCCACGTTGTGCCCCTGCGTAGCCCAACGCTGCTGTGCCCCTACGCAGCCCCCGGCTGCGCCCCATTCGCGGCCCCACGCTGCGCCCCGGCGCAGCCCCGCGCTGCTACGCCCCTGCGCAGCCCCAGGCTGCTGCGCCCCTGCGCGGCCCCGCGCCGCGCCCCTTCACGGCCCCATGCCACACCCATACGCGGCCCCACGCTGCACTCTTGCGCGCCGCGCCCCGGCCCAGCCCCGCGCTGCGCCCCTGCGCAGCCCCGCGCTGCTGCTCCCCTGCGCGGCCCCACGCTGCTGCGCCCCTGCGCAGCCCCACACTGCTGCGCCCCCGCGCCGCACCACGCTGCTGCACCCCTGCGCAGCCCTGCGCTGATGCGCCCCTGCGCAGCCCCACGCTACGCCCCTGCGCAGCCCCACACTGCTGCACCCCTGCGCCGCACCACGCTGCGCCCCTGCGCAGCCCCACGCTGCGCCCCTACGCAGCCCCGCGCTGCGCCCCTGCGCAGCCTCACGCTGCTGCGCCCCTCCACGGCCCCATGCCGCGCCCATGCGCGGCCCCGCGCTGCGCCCCTGCGCAGCCCCACGCTGCTGCGCCCCTACGCAGCCCCGCGCCGCTGCGCCCCTGTGCAGCCCCACACTGCACTCCAGCGCAGCCCCACGCTGCTGCGCCCCTGCGCAGCCCCAGGCTGCTGCGCCCCTGCGCAGCCCCACGCTGTTGCGCCCCTGCGCAACCCCGCGCTGCACCCCTGCGCAGCCCCGCGCTTCGCCCCTGCGCGGCCCCACGCTGCGCCCCTGCGCAACCCCACGCCGCGCCCCTGCGCAGCCCCGCACTGCTACGCCCCTGCGCCGCCCCAAACCGTTGCGCCCCTACGCAGCCCCACGCTGCGCCCCTGCGCAGCCCCACGCCGCGGCGCCCCTGCACGGCCCCATGCCGCGCCCCGGCGCAGCCCCACGCTGCTACGCCCCTGCGCAGCCCCACCTTGCTGCGCCCCTGCGCGGCCCCGCGCCGCGCCCCTGCATGGCCCCATGCCACGCCCATACGCGGCCCCACGCTGCACCCCTGCGCGGCCCCACGCTGCGCCCCTGCCCAGCCCTGCGCTGCGCCCGTGCACAGCCCCACGCTGCTGCTCCCCTGCGCGGCCCCACGCTGCTGCGCCCCTACGCAGCCCCGCGCTTCGCATCTGCGCAGCCCCACGCTGTGCCCCTGCGCAGCCCCGCACTGCGCCCCTGCGCAGCCCCGCACTGCTGCGCCCCTGCGACGCACCACGCTGCGCCCCTACGCAGCCCCACGCTACGCCCCTGCGCGGCCCCACGCTGCTGCGCTCCTTCACGGCCCCATGCCACGTTCCGGCGCAGCCCCACGCTGCTGCGCCCCTGCGCAGCCCCACGCTGCGCCCCTGCGCAGCCCCGCGCCCCGCCCCTGCACGGCCCCTTGCCGCGCCCCCGCGCAGCCCCACGATGTGCCCCTGCGCAGCCCAACGCTGCTGCGCCCCTACGCAGCCCCCCGCTGCGCCCCATTCGCGGCCCCACGCTGCGCCCCGGCGCAGCCCTGCACTGCTACGCCCCTGCGCAGCCCCACGCTGCTGCGCCTCTGCGCGGCCCCGCGCCGCGCCCCTTCACGGCCCCATGCCACACCCATACGCGGCCCCACGCCGCACTCCTGTGCGGCCCCACGCTGCGCCCCGGCCCAGCTCCACGCTGCGCCCCTGCGCAGCCCCGCGCTGCTGCTCCCATGCGCGGCCCCACGCTGCTGCGCCCCTGCGCAGCCCCGCGCCGCGCCCCTGCACGGCCCCTTGCCGCGCCCCCGCGCAGCCCCACGCTGTGCCCCTGCGCAGCCCAACGCTGCTGTGCCCCTACGCAGCCCCCCGCTGCGCCCCATTCGCGGCCCCACGCTGCGCCCCGGCGCAGCCCCGCGCTGCTACGCCCCTGCACAGCCGCACGCTGCTGCGCCCCTGCGCGGCCCCGCGCCGGGCCCCTTCACGGCCCCATGCCACACCCATACGTGGCCCCACGCTGCACTCCTGCGCGCTGCGCCCCGGCCCAGCCCTGCGCTGCGCCCCTGCGCAGCCCCGCGCTGCTGCTCCCTTGCGCGGCCCCACGCTGCTGCGCCCCTGCGCAGCCCCGCGCTGCGCCCCTGCGCAGCCCCACACTGCTGCGCCCCGGCGCCGCCCCACGCTGCTGCACCCCTGCGCCGCACCACGCTGCGCCCCTGCGCAGTCCCACGCTGCGCCCCTACGCAGCCCCGCGCTGCGCCCCTGCGCAGCCCCACGCTGCTGCGCCCCTCCACGGCCCCATGCCGCGCCCATGCGCGGCCCCGCGCTGCGCCCCTGCGCGGCCCCACGCTGCTGCGCCCCTGCGCAGCCCCACACAGCTGCGCGCCTGCGCCGCACCACGCTACGCCCCTGCGCAGCCCCACGCTGCGCCCCTACTCAGCCCCACGCTGCCCCCCTGCGCAGCCCCACGCTGCTGCACCCCTGCGCAGCCCCACGCTGCGCCCCTGCGCAGCCCCACGCTGCTGCGCCCCTGCGCAGCCCAGCGCTGCTGCGCCCCTGCGCAACCCCACGCCGCGCCCCTGCGCATCCCCATGCCGCCCCCATGCGCGGCCCCACGCTGCACTCCTGCGCGGCCCCACGCTGCGCCCCTGCGCAGCCCCGCACTGCGCCCCTGCGCAGCCCCGCACTGCGCCCCTACGCAGCCCCACGCTGCGCCCCTGCGCGGCGCCACACTGCTGCGCCCCTTCACGGCCCCATACCACGCCCCGGCGCAGCCCCACGCTGCACTCCCGCGCGGCCCCACGCTGCGCCCCTGCGCAGCCCCGCACTGCGCCCCTGCGCAGCCGCACGCTGCTGCGCCCCCACGCAGCCCCACGCTGTGCCCCTGCGCAGCCCAACGCTGCGCCCCGTTCGCGGCCCCATGCCACGCCCATACGCGGCCCCACGCTGCACTCCCGCGCGGCCCCGCGCTGCGCCCCTGCGCAGCCCCGCGTTGCTGCTCCCCTGCGCGGCCCCACGCTGCTGCGCCCCTGCGCAGCCAATCGCTGCGCCCCTGAGGAACCCCACACTGCTGCGCCCCGGCGCCGCCCCACACTGCTGCGCCCCTGCGCAGCCCCACGCTGCGCTCCTACGCAGCCCCACGCTGCGCCCCTGCGCAGCCCCACGCTGCTGCACCCCTCCACGGCCACACGCTGCTGCGCCACTGTGCGGCCCCGCGCTGCGCCCCTGCGCAGCCCCACACTGCTGCGCCCCTGCGACGCACCACACTGCTGCGCCCCTGCGACGCACCACGCTACGCCCCTGCGCAGCCCCACCCTGCTGCACCCCTCCACGGCCCCACGCTGCTGCGCCCGTGCGCAGCCCCACGCTGCTGCACCCCTCCACGGCCCCACGCTGCTGCGCCCCTGCGCCGCCCCACGCTGCGCCCCGGCGCAGCCCCACACCGCTGCGCCCCTGCGCCGCACCACGCTGCGCCCCTGCGCAGCCCCACGCTGCGCCCCTACGCAGCCCCACGCTGCGCCCCTGCGCAGCCCCACGCTGCTGCACCCCTTCACGGCCCCATGCGGCGCCCCGGCGCAGCCCCACGCTGCTGCGCCCCTGCGCAGCCCCACGATGTGCCCCTGCGCAGCCCCACGCTGCTGCGCCCCTGCGCAGCCCCGCGGTGCGCCCCTGCACAGCCCCACACTGCTGCGCCCCGGCGCCGCCCCACACTGCTGCGCCCCTGCGCTGCACCACGCTGCGCCCCTGCGCAGCCCCACGCTGCGCCCCTACGCACCCCCACGCTGCGCCCCTGCGCAGCCCCACGCTGCTGCACCCCTCCACGGCCCCATGCCGCGACCATGCGCGGCCCCGCGCTGCGCCCCTTCACGGCCCCCGCTGCTGCGCCCCTGCGCCGCCCCACGCTGCGCCCCTGCGAAGCCCCACACTGTTGCGCCCTTGCACCGCCCCACACTGCTACGCCCCTGCGCCGCACCACGCTGCGCCCCTGCGCAGCCCCACGCTGCGCCCCTACTCAGCCCCACGCTGCGCCCCTGCGCAGCCCCACGCTGCTGCGCCCCTTCACGGCCCCATTCCGCGCCCCGGCGCAGCCCCACACTGCTGCGCCCCTGCGCAGCCCCACACTGCGCCCCTGCGCAGCCCCGCCCCGCGCCCCCGCGCAGCCCCACGCAGCGCCCCTGCGCAGCCCACCGCTGCTGCGCCCCTGCGCAGCCACACGCCGCGCCCCTGCGCGGCCCCATGCCGCGCCCATGCGCGGCCCCACGCTGCGCTCCTGCGCGGCCCCACGCTGCGTCCCTGCCCAGCCCCGCGCTGCGCCCCTGCCCAGCCCCACGCTGCGCACCTGCGCAGCCCCACGCTGCGCCCCTGCGCAGCCGCACGTTACGCCCCTGCTCAGCCCCGCGCCGCGCCCCTGCGCAACCCCACGCTGCGCCCCTGCTGAGCCCCGCGCTGCTGCGCCCCTGCGCCACCCCACGCTACGCCCCTGCGCAGCCCCACGCTACTGCGCCCCTGCACGGCCCCATGCCGCGCCCATGCGCGGCCCCGCGCTGCGCCCCTGCGCAGCCCCGCACCGCGCCCCTGCGCGGCCCCATGCCGCGCCCATACGCGGCCCCACGCCGCGCTCCTCCGCGGCCCCTCGCCGCACCCCTGCGCGGCCGCACACTGCACCCCTGCGCAGCCCCACGCTGCGCCCCTTGCGCAGCCCCGCGCTGTACCCCTGCGCAGACCCACGCTGCTGCGCCCCTGCGCCGCCCCACACTGCTGCGCCCCTGCAAAGCCCCTACGGAGCCCCACGCTGCGCCCCTGCGCGGCCCCACACTGCTGCGCCCCTGCGCAGCCCCACACGGCTGCGCCCCTGCACCGCGCCACGCTGCGCCCCTGCGCAGCCCCTACGCAGCCCCACGCTGCTCCCCTGCGCGGCCCCATGCCGCGCCCCGGCGCAGCCCCACGCTGCGCCCTTGCCGCTGGTCCCGCAGCCCACAGAGGGGCCCTCATCGGGCGCGCCGGCGCCCTTGCACACGCGCCCCCCGCAGCCTGGCCTGCGCGGCGCGCGTGCCCCCGGCGCGCCCGCCGACCCCATGGAGTGGGGCTCTCAGGGCCGCCGCCGACCACCGGCCGGTCCGCCCGCGCCGCCCCGCGGCCGCCACGGGCCCCGCACCCGCATGGCGCCGCTTCCACCTCGGCCGCCCGGCGCTACCCACGCGCCCGGCCCCGGCCTCGGCCCCCAGGCTACGCTTCCAGCTAGCCGCTAGTCCCGCGGCCCGCAGTGAGGCCCTTCCACGCCCCCCCCTCACCAGCCGCAGCCCAGGGGCCCGCCCGGTCTCCCCCGCGCCGGCCCACACCCACCAGGGACCCGGGCCCCGGAGCCCCGGTGCCCAGCCCCGCCCGCCCCCCCGGTATCCATCCGGCGGGGCCCGTCCCGGTCCGGTTCGGCCGCGAGGGGACGGCGTGGCGCTCCTCCCCGCCTCCACCAGGATTCGCCCCCGTGGATGATGCTCGGGGGGATTCGTCCCCGCCGAGCGGGGTGCGGGCCCCACCGCTGACCGCGCCCCCCCCGACACCCCGAGCGCCCCGGGCTCCCCGGCCGACTATGGCCAGCCCCGGCCGCTCCTCCGCCCGGTCCGTCGCACGGTGACGCTCCACGCTGCGCCCTTGCCGCTGGTCCCGCAGCCCACAGAGGGGCCCTCATCGGGCGCGCCGGCGCCCTTGCACACGCGCCCCCCGCAGCCTGGCCTGCGCGGCGCGCGTGCCCCCGGCGCGCCCGCCGACCCCATGGAGTGGGGCTCTCAGGGCCGCCGCCGACCACCGGCCGGTCCGCCCGCGCCGCCCCGCGGCCGCCACGGGCCCCGCACCCGCATGGCGCCGCTTCCGCCTCGGCCGCCCGCCGCTACCCACGCGCCCGGCCCCGGCCTCGGCCCCCAGGCCACGCTTCCAGCTTGCCGCTGGTCCCGCGGCCCGCAGTGAGGCCCGCATCGGGCGCGCCGACGCCCTTGCACACGCGCCCTTCACGGCCAGACCTGCGCGGCGCGCGTGCCCCCGGCGCGCCCGCCGACCCCATGGAGTGGGGCTCTCAGGGCCACCGCCGACCACCGGCCGGTCCGCCCACACCGCCCCGCGACCGCCACGGGCCCCGCACCCGCAAGGCGCCGCCTCCGCCTCAGCCGCCCGCCGCTACCCACGCGCCCGGCCCAGGCCTGGACCCCCCCGCCGGCCGTGCCGCGCGGCCTCCCGCACACGGGACACAGGGACGGGCACCAGGGGACAGACCATACATAGTCCCCGCCCCCTCCACCCCCTTACTCCACCTCCGCACAGGACGTAGCCCCCTCCCCTGTGGCGGGGGAGTGGCGGCTGGAAGCAAGGGGAACCGGGGCCCCGCATGTCCCCGAACAGGTGGTCCCTCCATCCCGCCCCCCATCCCGCCTCCGTTTCGCACAGGTGCGCACGCCCTCCCCCCACGGCGGGGGAGGGAACCAGGGTCGCATGGGCACGTGGTCCCTCTCACAGCGACACGCGCCCCCTCCCCCCCACAGACAGAAGGCGGAACCCCCCCCCCCCCTCGGTCGTCGTCGGCACACGCCCGGCCAGCGTGACGCCGGCCGACTGCTCCCTTGCGCCATGCCCAGGGAGAGAGTGTCTGGCAATTTCTCCCGCCGGCACGTGCTGGGTGGCACAACAACAACAACAACAACAGTACATACATACATACATACATACATACATGCCCAGCCCCCGAGCCAGCACAGCCCTCCAGCCCCTCCCCCCCCCGGCCGCAGCCCTAGGGCCCGCCCGGTCTCCCCCGCGCCGGCCCACACCCACCAGGGACCCGGGCCCCGGAGCCCCGGTGCCCAGCCCAGCCCGCCCCCCCGGTGTCCCTCCGGCGGGGCCCGTCCCGGTCCGGTTCGGCCGCGAGGGGACGGTGTGGCACTCCCCCCGCCTCCACCAGGATTCGCCCCCGTGGATGGTGCTCGGCGGGATTCGTCCCCGCCGAGCGGGGTGCGGGCCCCATCGCCGTCCGGAGCCCCCCCGTCAGCAGCAGCGCCCCGGGCTCCCCGGCCGACTTTGGCCAGCCCCGGCCGCGCACCCGCTACGGACGGCCACACGGTGACGCTTGGCGGCCGAGCGCACCGACCCCCTTCCCCCCGAGCACGCGCGCACACACCCCTCCCACGCCCCCCCCCCCCCCTCTCCGCACACGCCGCCCCTCCCTCCCTGTCCCCTCCCTTCCTTTTCGCATCACAGGTGCAGCGAGAGAACCAACCTCGCGTCGTGACGTCAAGACAACTACGGGCCCCCCACCGCCGGCGGGGGTCCCAGGCATACTCCCTCTCTCCTGCAACCCCCCCCCACACGCCAGGGCCGCACCAGCAGTGCTGTGCGGGCCCCCACAGGAACCCCCACACGCCAGGGCCGCACCAGCAGTGCTTAGCAGGCCCCACAGGAACCCCCACACGCCAGGGCCGCACCAGCAGTGCTGTGCGGGCCCCACAGGAACCCCCACACGCCAGGGCCGCACCAGCTGTGCTGAGCAGGCCCCACGGGAACCCCCACACGCCAGGGCCGCACCAGCAGTGCTGAGCGGGCCCCGCAGGAACCCCCACACGCCAGGGCCGCACCAGCAGAGCGGTGCGGGCCCCACAGGAACCCCCACACGCCAGGGCCGCACCAGCAGTGCTGTGCAGGCCCCACAGGAACCCCCGCACACCAGGGCCGCACCAGCAGTGCTGTGCGGGCCCCACAGGAACCCCCACACGCCAGGGCCGCACCAGCAGTGCTGGGCGGGCCCCACCGGAACCCCCACACGCCAGGGCCGCACAAGCAGTGCTGTGCAGGCCCCACCGGAACCCCCGCACACCAGGGCCGCACCAGCAGTGCTGTGCAGGCCCCACAGGAACCCCCGCACACCAGGGCCGCACCAGCAGTGCTGTGCGGGCCCCACAGGAACCCCCGCACACCAGGGCCGCACCAGCAGTGCTGTGCGGGCCCCACAGGACACAGGCAGCGCCCCACCGCGCCCGCGCTCGTGCGGTACAGGGGCGCGCAGGCAGAACGTCCCTCCCCTGACGCGGGGGAGCGGCGGCCGGGAGCAAGGGGAAGCGGGGCCCCGCAGGTGCCCGAACAGGTGGTCCCTCCAGCCTGCCCCCCATCCCGCCTCCGTCGCTCACAGGTCGGGTCACCCTCCCCCCCGCAGTGGGGGAGGGCTCCAGGGTAACACACACAGGTGGCTCCTCCCTCCTCCTCGCGCGCGCACCCCCCCCCCCCGACATGGCGGCCCCCACCCCCCCCCCCCCCCCCTCGGTCGTCGTCGGCACACGCCCGGCCAGCGTGACGCCGGCCGACTGCTCCCTTGCGCCCTGCCCAGGGAGAGCGTGTCTGGCAATTTCTCCCGCCGGCACGTGCTGGGTGCCCTCAACAACAACAACAACAATACATACATACATACATACATACATACATACTTACATACATACATACATACATACATACATACATACATACATACATACATACATACATACATACATACATACATACATACATGCATGCATACATACATACATACATACATACATACATACATACATACATACATACATACATACATACATACATACATACATACATACATACATACATACATACATACATACATACATACATACATACATACATACATACATACATACATACATACATACATACATACATACATATAGCGGAGTCCCCCCCGGCGAATCCGAGGTTCTTCCTCGAAGGGGCCCACGAGCCCAGGGGACGCCACCGGGTTTACACGGCCAAGCCGGACGGAGCTCCCACCGGCAACCCCCCCCCCGCATGGGAGGGTGCACTCCATAACCGCCAGCCCCCCCCGCCCCCCCTCAGCCCCCCCGAAAAAAGGGACTCCGGCGCGGATGGTTGGGGATATAGTCCCATGCCGCGCGGCCATGAATCGACATGGCCCTACACCGGGCGATACACGCCCTCCCCCCCCCTCGCTCAAGAGGGGCCCCCGTCGTCCCCCGGGCAGGGAGCAACCCCCCCCCCCTTCAAGGAACGGCCGCCCTCGGGAGCCCTCGCCCAGCCCCCGGGGGCCCCTCGGGGTTCGCCCCCGAGCCCGCCCAGCCCTTCCACGCCCCCCCCCTCACCAGCCGCAGCCCATGGGCCCGCCCGGTCTCCCCCCCGCCGGTCCACAACCACCAGGGACCCGGGCCCCGGAGCCCCGGTGCCCAGCCCCGCCCGCCCCCCCGGTATCCATCCGGCGGGGCCCGTCCCGGTCCGGTTCGGCCGCGAGGGGACGGCGTGGCGCTCCCCCCGCCTCCACCAGGATTCGCCCCCGTGGATGATGCTCGGCGGGATTCGTCCCCGCCAAGCGGGGTGCGGGCCCCACCGCTGACCGCGGACCCCCGACTCCGCGAGCGCCCTGGGCTCCCCGGCCGACTTTGGCCAGCCCCGACCGCTCCTCTGCCCCGGTCAGCCGCCCGGTGAGGCTCTGCGGCTGAGCTCACCTCACCCCCTCCCCCTCACGCGCGCGCCCGCCCACCAACCCACACCCCCCCCCCCCCCCACGTGCTCGACGTCCCCCCACCACCCCTGCCCACCGCTCCACCTCTCAGATGGACAACGCCACCATGGTGAGTTGCCGCAGCCGCCGACGGTCGGCCGCCGGGCCGACAAGAGGACCCCCCCATACGCGGTGGGGGTCCAGGCCTTGCCCCCCCTTCCCCGTGCTGCATGCATCATGGCGTGGCGTGAGTCATACCTTCCTCCCTATGCACCATGTGTCATGGCCGCGAGTGGCCTTTGCCTCTCCCTCCTCACACTAACCGAAAGGGGGGGGCCGACGGCCCCTGGGTGGGGCCCCCAAAACCCCTCGCGCAGCGACGCCCGACTGGAGGGTGGTGGGGCCCGCCGGTGCGCGGTTCGAGCCCCCGCCACCCTCCTTCCACTGGCCGCGACCCCCTGTCCCCCCCCGGTCCCCCCCCTGCCCCCCACCCCGGCTGGGGCGGTGCGGTTCGAGCCCGCGCCGCCCCTTGTTGCATTATATGGACAGTGCGGGCCGCCAGGAGAGCGGAGGGGCCCCGCACTGCCCCGAGCGCCCCCCCCCACAACGGCTGGCGCTAGAGGCCTGGCAGCGCCTGGCGGGCTGTTGTGCAGGGGGGGCGAGGCGACCGGGCGCTTCATACCCGCCCTCAACTGGGGTCTGTGCCCACGGCACCGGGCACAGTCGCCGGTTGGGGGGTACCTCACCACCACCCACCACCGCACCACGGGCACAAGGGAGAGGTAATAGCCCCGGGCATCGGCCTCCCCCAGGCCGAAGGCAGGTGCCGACCGCCAGGCTAATCTTGGCCCCCCACTTCCTCTTCATAATCATCCCCCTTGGCCGTCCCGGCCCACAGTCCCCGCGGCGGGTAAGTTCCTGGGGTCGAATCCTAAGAACTTCGGTGACGGAAGAACAGGCCGAGGTTTCACACCCAGCCGACGTGGGGAGCCTCCGCCCCCACGGGGCCCCAGGGCACCCCGGCCATCCCAGCCGGGGATAACCCGCCGCCAGCGCCCCATTCCCCCGCCCCAGGCTCTCCGGCCTCAGTCCCCAAGCAGTCTTCACCCTCATCACTTCCTCGTAGTAGGACACCGGTAGCAGGACGCACCCACCACCACCACACGCCACCGACCCCCATAGCCCAGCTCTGGACCGCCCACCCCGCCCGACCCCCCCCCACCCACGCCCAGCGACGACCACCACCCGCACCTGACCCCCCCCCCCTTTCTACATTTGCGCCACTGCCGGTAGCACTGTTCGCTCTGCATGCCGGAGCCTCCGGGCCCTGAGCGCTTGCCTCGGCTTCTCCCTTCCTCCCGCCCGCCCACCCCGACCAACCCCTCCCATCCCCACCCCACACCACGACTGGCGCCCACAGCCGGCAACGGACCTCCCACCCCCCGGCACGCCGTGTGTCGGAACCTCCCTTGCTCCGCTCCCCGCATACACCATGGCTCACCCATTCTCAGCTCCGTCCCCCGACCTCCAGCGCGAACAGTTGACGGCGGCCGACGCCTGGCCCCTCCTGTCCATCGCCCTGGACTCCCAGCAACCCCCTCGCCTGCTGGCCTCTGCGCGCCACATGCCGGCAAATGTGGACGTCCTCTCCATCCCCCTCGCCGGCTCCCCCATCGAAGCCAGCCCCCTCCTCTGGTGGTTCGCCTTCACCGAGCAGCTCACCGAGAACGAGATCTCCCTCCTCACCACGCACCACGACGCCTCGTGGCTCCCCTACGCCTCCTGCATGAGCGCCCTCATCGACTGGGGCGCCCGTGCCTCCACCCTCGACCCGGCCACTCTCGCCTCGGCCGCCCTCGCCCACATTTCCCCCTTCTCCCCCGACCTCCCCCCCTCCATCCCCTTCCGCCGCCTCCTGGACCTCCTCGCCTTCGAGGAGGTCATCAAGCCCAAGGTCGCCCGGGTCGCCCTGCTCCACTGGCTAGCAACCTGGGCGGCCCAGCAGACCGGCTCCCGGCTGGCCTGCCCCCCCCTCAGCTGCGTCTTCGACCCCGCCAGCCCCCACGTCCGTGTCCCCGCTCCATGCCCCCTGTCCGCCCAACGGTGGTACACCGAGTTGAACCATCGGAAGGATGATGGTTCAATTCGCACCCCAAACATCTCCACCGCCATCACCGCGGCCGCCCGCCGCGCTAACCCGCAGGCGGAAGACCCCCCTGCGGGGCCCGGAGCCCCCGCCCCCGCCGCCGCCCCTGCGCCCCCCGACGCTTCGCAACCCTTGTCCCTGCTTCCCCCCCGTCCCCAGCCCCCGCAGCCGGCCGCACCACCCCCGTCAGACTGGGAGACACTCTTCCAGGCTGGCTGCACCCCGAGCTCCCAGGACACGCTGACCCTGCTCCATCCCCGAGGCCGACGCCCACCACACGGCCATGTGCATTGTGGCTATGGGCAAGAACTGCCACCTGCCCCCCAGGACCGTGCAGCACCTCTCGGTCTCCACGTCCACCGCCAGCCTGGTGCTCGCCGCCAAGGGTGCCTGGCACTCCTGCCCCGACCTCCACAAGCCCACCCTCCGCCTCCACCTCAACAAGCTCCTCACCCTGGTCTCCCAACGGTACGGAGCCGCCGCCTCCTCCGCGGCCTCCCTGCCTGCCCTCCAGGCCATCCAGCCCCTCATCACAGCCGCTCAAGCCCATGCCGAAACTCCCTGGCTGACGGCGGCCTTCACCATCGCCAGCGCCCCCTCCTTCCCCATAGAGGCCTACCAGGACCTCCAACACGTCTCCTCCGCCGACACCCTCCGCGCAGCCATCGCACGGATGTGTGGCCGTCTCTCCACCCCGGCCCAATTCCAGGAGCTCATCTCCTACACCAAAACTGCCCTCCCCCCCCGCTCCACGGCGGACCTGGACTGGTTCCGCCTTGGCTCCTCCGCACCGCCAGCGCACTCCCTGCAAGCCCCTGGCGCCGCCGCCCCGCCCGCGCCACTCTTCGCCCCACCCCTCCTCGGCCAGCCTTCCCTCCCGGGCGCCCCCGCGCCCTCCGCCGCCGGCGCCACCCCCGCCTCCTCGGTCCCCACCTTCGCCCCCGTCGGCTCCTCGCCAGCCACCACCGGCGTCGTCCGCGTCTCAGGCCTCTGCCTAGGCCCGCACCCCTCCATGGCAGTCACCCTCACCCACAACCTGCAGACCGTCGTGTACGTCACTGACGCCGACGCCCGCCGCGGGCACGCGGTCGCCCACATCGCCCCCGCCCTGCACACCTCCCTCTTCGCCTCGCTGCCCACGCGCGTCATCCAGCACAACGAGGGCTGGTCCCTTACGGTCCAGGGCAGACGGGACGATGGGCAACCTTGGCACGCCCCCACTGCCACTCTCAACACCCCACCCTCCCTCCGCCCGCCCGTCCCGGGCGACCCTCAGCCCCGCCCTGCCAAACGCAGCCGCCAGCAGTCACCCCCCCGTTCCTCCCCCCGACGCTCCCCGCGGCACCATGGCCGCACAACACCCTCGGCCCCCTCGTCAGGCAGGGCAGTCCGCGGCGCCATGTTCCCCAGTGCCCGCAGACACAACTGACTCGCCCTGCCGGACACGCTCCCCGCCTCCAGCGCTCCCGACCTCCCGACCCTAGCCTGGGCGACTTTCCTCGCCTCCCACTTCCCCCGCCCGCTCGACGCCCACCGCGCCGGGGCTTACCTTCTCTCCGCCCCGGAGCCCCGTTGCCAGTCCCATGCCCGTGGGCCCCCCCCCCGCGCACCCGCTCCACCACCGGCCTCCGCCCCCCGTACATGCCTTCACTGCGGCACGCTGCGGCGCCCTGCCCTCACGCGCTGCCCCGTGTGCACACACTCTGCTGACCTTCTCCCCCTTGGCCTCCCCCCGGCCGCCGACCTCCCCCCGGGCCCCCTCCGAGACCTCCTGCACGCCGCCCAAGTCTCCACGTCGCTACCCCCCTCGCTCCTCGCCTCCGCCCTCCCCACAGTGTGCGGTTGGCTCGCCTCCTTCCCCCGCCAGCGCGGTGACCCCTCCTTCTGGATCACCCCTCCCCTGCACGTGGACGCCAAGTGGACCGCCTTCTGGGACACCGCCCACTTGCCTACAACCCCCCTCCCCCCGTCCCCAGCGTACACTCGCTCGTCAGGCCCGACCTCAGCGTGGGCACTACACCCCGCCCTCCCCGACGCCCCGCTCGTCACCTCCTCCGCTTGCCCCGACTGTGGACGCCCCACGCCTCACACCGCCTTCGTCGACCTCCCCACATCGCCGACCGACCACTGGCCTCACTTCTTCTGCACCTCCCCCCACAAGGCCCCGCCTGTGTGCACTCGTGATATCGCCGCCCGCTCTGTGGTCGGCTTCAAAGGCATGCTACTGCCCGGGGCTGTCCCTGTCTCCGCCATCCCCTGGGCCGCCCCCTGCGCCCCCCCTCCCGACCGCCTCCCTCAGCCGACCCCCGCCTTCGTCCTCTCCCTCCCCGACCCCCGTGACCAGGCGTCCATCCCCCTCCGCGACACAGCCCTCACCTTTCTCACACACAACTGGGGCGGCATCGCCGGCCAAGTCTCCCTCGCCCGCACCTGGCTCGAGGCCCTGTCCCCCGACGTGGTCGCCGAGCAGGAACTCTGGGACTTGGCCTCGGCCCGCCCCGCCCTCCCACCGAGGTACGAGGCCCACTACAGCACCGCTTCCGGCCAGGGCTCAGGCCTCCGCACGGCCTGGCTCTGGTCCCTCCGCGACCCCTCCCAACCCGCCGACCTCGTCTACGACGGCCAGCACTGGATTGCCTCCGCGGTCCCCCTCTCGCTAGGGGGCCGTGCCCTCCTGTTCAACGCCCACCTCCCCCCACGCCTCTCGTACTCCGAGTGGGTTTCCGAGGTCAAGCTCATGAACCACCTCCGCTCCCGCGTACGGCCCGACCTGTGCGTCCTTCTGGGCGGCCTCAACAGCACGGGAGCCCCAGGCACCCCCCTGGCCTCCGCACTCGGGGCCCTAGGCCCGCTCTCAGCCTGGCACCGTCTGGTCCCCCCAGCCACTCCCACCAACTTCACCACCCGCCACGGCTCCCCCCGTTCCACCGCCATCGACCACATCTTCGCCACCGGTCCCATCGCCTCCCACACTCACCACGTCCTCCCCTGCCACACCTCACACGCCATGGTGCTGGCGCAGGTCACCCTGCACCACCGCTCCTGCGACGCCCACTCGTGGCGTCTGTTCCGATGGCGCCTGGCGACTGTCGAGGACATGGACTCCCTCTCAGCCGCCCTGGACCTGGCGTGGGGCTGGCTCTCCCTTGCCCCCTCCCTCCCCGACCACTACATCGCCGCCCACCACTCCCTCGCGCACCAGCTGCTCCCGCACCCCCCTGACACCCCCACACTACTACGGTCCCTGGCCCGGTTCACCTTTCCCCTCTCCACGCAAGACCTCGCCGCTCAGTCCTTTGCCCTCCGGGAGGCATCGGCCGCCCGCGGCTACGTCTCTCGCGCTGCAGTCCTCTCCTCCCCCTCCATCACTTCCGCCACTCGCACAGTCCTCCGGCTGCCCTCCCCTCCCCTGGAACCGTTCCACGGCATCCTCCCCCACCCAGGGGCCACCCTCACGACCCGCGAGGAACGGCTCGCCGAGGTCACGGCACAGTCCCGGTCCCAGACGGCCAACCGGCACGTCTCCGTGGATCACGCCTTCTTCGCCGCCCGCTGCACCCCGGACCCCTGGCTCCCCCTCCTGCACCCGCCCACCGACCTCACTCTCCCCCTACTCCGTGACGCCCTCCGCGCGAACGCCCAACCAGAATCCCCCGCCTCCCTCCGGGCGTACGCCCTCACCCGCCAGCCCCCCCCCCTCATCACCACCGCCTCCCTCGCCCACCGCCGCATGGGCAAGCGCTCCCTCGCCGTGTCCACTGACAACGTGGCACGCGCAGCGCTCTTCCGCAGCGGCGGAGGCGTCCACCTCGGACTGCTGCACCTCATCCTCCAGCTCGAATCCGGCACCCCGGGCGTCTCCAACGAGACCGTCCGCTACGGCCTCTACAAGGGGAAGCCCACCAAGCCACTCCCCCGGCACCTCACACGCTCCTTCCGCCCCGTCGACGTGGAGTCGGGCGTCTCCGGCGCAGCGTCCGGCATCGCCACGACCCGCCTAGCCGCCGATCTCGAGCTCACCTCCACCTACACCCCCGCCTCCTTCGCCTACCGCCCAGGCCACTCCGCCCTCGGCCTCGCCCTCGTAGCCCGCGCCGCCGCCTACACAGCCCTCTCCACCCACGGCACCTGCGCCATCTGCGACTGGGACGAGTCTGACGCGTACCTCAGGGTACTGCGCCAGGACAACTCCCGCCTCTGCTCCCGCCTCCGCGCCACCTGGGACTTTGGCCCCTGGGCAGACGGCTTCTACAGCCGCCTGGTCATCCGCGTGGCCACCCGCGAAGGGTTCGCCCACCCCTTCAGCACCGAGGAGGGGGGCAACCAAGGCGACGGGTTCGCCCAACTCCACTACCAGGCCCCCAGCCTGGTCATCACCAGGGCCATGCGCCCCAACACTTCCATCACCCTCCCCCTCACCGTCCCCGGCCACTCAGCATCCCTCCCCGCCACCCACCTCTCGTACAGCGACGACCGCTGCTTCATCACCCCCTCCCTCACGGACGTGGCAGCCATGGCCACTGACTGCCGCGAGTGCTCTCGCCGCGCCGGCCGCATCATACACCCCGACAAGCACGAGTTCTCCCTCATCGACTCCCGCCCGGGCCGGCCCACCCTCGTCACAGCCGACGTCCCGCAGCACACCGGCACCACCACCACCGCCCCCCCGGAAGTCGTCGGCATCCCCATCCTCCCCGAGCTCCCCCTCCTCCGCGTCATCAACAAGACCCGCGCGTCCCTCGACCGGGCGCGCAAGGCCGGCCGCAACCGCGAGGCCTGCCCCATACTCCAGCTCCGCTCCCTGCACGCCTTCGGCCTCTCCCCCCTCGACTACGTCACCTCGGGCGTACTCATCCCCCCCCCCTCCCTCCGCCCCCATCAGGTCGCCATCAACAATGCATACCGCCACGCCTTCCGTCTGCCCCCCTGGGCTCACTCGGCCTTCCTCCACCTCCCCCTCCAGCAGGGCGGTGCCGGCGCCCCCCTCCTGGCGTACAGGGCCCCCCTCAACCTCCTCCGCACTTACCTCCGCGCCTCTTGGGGCCCCAACACCCTCGCAGTAGCCGCCACGGCGTCCCTCGTCTCCCCACGCCGCCCCACCCCCTGGCTCACCGAAGGCCCCGCCCTGGCGCAGGCACTCGCTCCCCTCGACATCACCGTCCACCTCCTCCCCTCCCCCCAAGTACGCCCCGCCCCGCAGCACCACACCGGCTCGCTGGCCCCCCTCCGCTCCCTCCCCTATGTCGTAGTCGCATGCGACGGCAGCCAAGAGGGCACCCGCCTCGGCGCCGGCTTCCTCCTCTGGCACCCCCTCCACGGCACTCTCTACCGCGGCTGGCTCGGCCTCCACGCCCTTGCCGGCCACTCCACCGACGCAGAGTGGATCGCCAAAATAGCCGCCATGTTCACCCTCCGCGGCTGGTCCGGCGCAGCCCTCTTCGCCTCAGACTCCACCGCCTCCCAGCTCTGCGACCTCACCCGCGGCCCGCCCCCCTCCTCCGCCCTCTCCATCCCATACCGGGCTGCCCTCCTCTCCGCCTCCTTCCGCATGCACGAGGCCTGGCTCCCCGCACAACACGACTCCGGCTCCGCCAGCCACCTCGCCACCCTCAACGCCGAGGCTGACAGCCTAGCCCGCCGCGGGCTCCTCGCCGCCTCCCCGTGGACCCTCCCCTGGTCCGCACTCTTCCACGGCCGCATCGTGGCGCTCCATGAGGGCGCAATCTTCCTTAACCCCACGCGCGCCGCAGAGGCAGCGTATGCGGCCACCACCGCCCGCACCCACGCGCTGCACCTCCGGCCCCTGCCCCCAGGCTGGTCCTCCCACCTACTCCGCCTCGCGTATGAACGCGCCGAGATCCCGGCGCTGGCCCTCCACCGCATCATGCACCTCCGGCTACTGCACTCCCAGGACCACCCCCCCGGCTACGGAGGCGTGACGTGCCCCTTCTGTCACCGCCCCTACCCGGACTCCGCCGCCCACCTCCAGCACCACTGCCCCCCCCACTACGCCCTGCAGTTACTCCTCGCGTGGCACCTGTTCACGCACCCGCCCATCCTGGCAGCCACTGCCGGCCACTCCCCCCGCCTCGTCACCCCTTTCGAGCTCCGCACGGCCACCACCGCAGTGTACCTCTCCGAGCGCGTCCCAGCCGCCCCGCGACCCGGCCCCCCGACGCAGTTGGGGTTCAGCCTGCTTGGCATGTGGCACTCCTCCTCCCCCCACGGGGCCCCCCCTCTGCTGGACAGCGCCGGCCGGGAGGAACTCCTCCGCGAGCTCCTCTCCACCCTCAGCACGACACACACGTCGCTGGCGTCACTCCTCCGCCGTGCCCCCTCCCACGCCACCGCCCCGCCCCCCCCCCTCCCGCCGCACGTCCCCACGCCGCCCAGCACCCAGCCCCACACACTGCGCCACAGCATCGCCCTAGTCTGGCTCCTCCGCCATTGCGCCACTTGGCGCCTCACAGTAGACCGCCGCCCTGTGGTCCCGCCCCCCCCGGCACCGCTCCCGGGGCCGCACCCGGCCCACGTCGTGTTCACCCCCACGTCGCGGGCCGCGGACATCCTCCCGCTCCTCGCCGCCACCCCCCCCGGGCATTGCATACTGCTTGCCGCCAACCCCTCGGTCCTCAGTGAGGTCCTCATCGGGCACGCCGACGCCCTGCACGTGCGCCCGCTGCTGCCCGACCTGCACGCTGCGTACGCCCCCGGCACGCCCGTCGACCCCTCCGTGTGGGACTCCCAGTGAGGCCACCGGCCACCGGCCAGCCCGCACGCACCACCCCGCACTCGCCTCGGGCACTCGACCCCGTGGACGCCGCTACCCACGCGCCCGGCCCCGGCCTCGGCCCCCGGGCAGCGCTCCCTGCCAGCCGCGGGTCCCACGGCCCTCAGGGGGCCCCCGACGGGCACGCCGACACCCTCGCACGTGCGCCCCCCGCAGCTTGGCCTGCACAGCGCGCTCGCCCCCGGCACGCCCCCGGACCCCACGGTGTGGGGCCCTTGGAGCCTCTGCCGACCGCCGGCTGGGCCGCCCACGCCTCCCAGCGACCGCCAAGGCCCCCGCACCCACTCGGCCGCCCGCCGCTACTCCTGCGCCCGGCCCCGGCCTCAGCCCCCAGGCAACGCAACCAGCTCACCGCAGGTCCCTCGGCCCGCAGAGGGGCCCGCACCGGGCACGCCGACGCCCTTGCGCGCGCGCCCTCCGCAGCATGGACTGCAGGACGCGCCCTCCCCCGGCACGCCCACCGACCCCACTGTGTGGGACGCTCAGGGCCACTGCCGACCGCCGGCTGGACCGCCCGCGACCCCCCGCGACCGCCACGGGCCCCGCACCCGCATGGCGCCACGTCCCACCCGGCCGCCCGCCGCTACCCATGCGCCCGGCCCGGCCCGGGCTGCGACCCCCCGCCGGCTGTGCCGCGCGGCCTCCCGTACGCAAGGCACAGGGACAGGCACCAGGGAACAGCACCTGAACTGAACACAGCACGCCAGCGACAGTGAACCCATGTTCGTGCTCTTGTGCTCCCGCCCTTGTGCCCTCCCTCCCCCATGACCGACGCGCGCGCGCGCCCGCGCTACCGGGGACGAGGCGGCCACAACACAACTCCAGCAGAGGTGACTAGGCGCCGGCAGACCGCAACTCCCAGGCCTCCCCTCGCCCCCGTAGAAGGCTAGAAGCACGGGCCAGCGCCCCCGGCCACGCCACGGCCTCACACGAGGAACGGCCACCTCGGCGGGATGTTCGGGCAAGGCGCGGACTGTCCGTGGACCCGGGCGTGCCTTTCCCACCCCAAGGTCACCGCCCCACCCTCCGCCCCCGCCACAGCCGCTTCGCACAGGACGAGTGACTCTCCCCCCGCGAGACGGGGGAGGGCACCAGGGTGACGTCCTCAGGTGGCCCCACCCTCCTCCACACGCGCCCCCCCCCCCCCCCCACACCACGCCCCCCCCCCCCCCCCCTCGGTCGTCGTCGGCACACGCCCGGCCCAGCGTGACGCCGGCCGACTGCTCCCTTGCGCCCTGCCCAGGGAGAGCGTGTCTGGCAATTTCTCCCGCCGGCACGTGCTGGGTGCCCTCAACAACAACAACAATACATACATACATACATACATACATACATACATACATACATACATACATACATACATACATACATACATACATACATACATACATACATACATACATACATACATACATACATACATACATACATACATACATACATACATACATACATACATACATACATACATACATACATACATACATACATACATACATAGCGGAGTCCCCCCCGGCGAATCCGAGGTTCTTCCTCGAAGGGGCCCACGGGCCCAGGGGACGCCACCGGGTATTTTCGGCCAAGCCGGACGGAGCTCCCACCGGCGACCCCCCCCCGCATGGGAGGGTGCACACAACGACCGCCAGCCCCCCCCCCCCCCTCAGCCCCCCCCAAAAAAGGGACTCCGGCGCGGAGGGTTGGGGATATAGTCCCATGCCGCGCGGCCATGAATCGACATGGCCCTACACCGGGCGATACACGCCCCCCCCCCCCCCTCGCTCAAGAGGGGCCCCCGTCGTCCCCCGGGCAGGGAGCACCCCCCCCCCCCCTTCAAGGAACGGCCGCCCTCGGGAGCCCTCGCCCAGCCCCCGAGGGCCTCTCGGGGTTCGCCCTCGAGCCCGCCCGGCCCTTCCACGCCCCCCCCCTCACCAGCCGCAGCCCATGGGCCCGCCCGGTCTCCCCCGCGCCGGTCCACAACCACCAGGGACCCGGGCCCCGGAGCCCCGGTGCCCAGCCCCGCCCGCCCCCCCGGTATCCATCCGGCGTGGCCCGTCCCGGTCCAGTTCGGCCGCGAGGGGACGGCGTGGCGCTTCCCACCGCCTCCACCAGGATTCGCCCCCGTGGATGATGCTCGGCGGGATTCGTCCCCGCCGAGCGGGGTGCGGGCCCCTCCGCTGACCGTGGCCCCCAGCGCCGCAGGCGCCCCGGGCTCCCCGGCCGACTTTGGCCAGCCCCGGCCGCCCCTCCTCCCCGGTCAGCCGAACGGTGACGCTCGCGGCTGAGCACACCGCTACCCCACCCCCTCGCGCGCGCGCCTGCCAACCGGCCCACAGCCCCCCCCCCCCCTCCCCGCATGCACACCATGCCCCTCCTCCCCTCCGCAACCCCCCCTCCTTCTTCACAGGTAGCCGTCGCCACCGAGGTGGGCTTCCGCAGCCGCCGACGGGCGGACACCTGGCTGAGAAGGGGACCCTGCAAACTCGGTGGGGGTCCAGGCCTTGCCCCTCCTTCCCCCTGCTGCATGCATCATGGCGTGGCGTGAGTCATACCTCCCTCCCTATGCACCATGTGTCATGGCCGCGAGTGGCCTTTGCCTCTCCCTCCTCACACTAACCGAAAGGGGGGGGGCGACGGCCCCTGGGTGGGGCCCCCAGAACCCCTGGCGCAGCGACGCCCGACTGGAGGGTGGTGGGGCCCGCCGGTGCGCGGTTCGAGCCCCCGCCACCCTACTTCCACTGGCCGCGACCCCTTGTCCCCCCCCGGTCCCCCCCCTGTCCCCCACCCCGACTGGGGCGGCGCGGCCCGCGCGTGCGGTTTGAGCCCGCGCCGCCCCTTGTTGCATTATACGGACAGTGCGGGCCGCCAGGAGAGCGGAGGGGCCCCGCACTGCCCCGAGCGCCCCCCCCCACAACGGCTGGCGCTAGAGGCCTGGCAGCGCCTGGCGGGCTGTTGTGCAGGGGGGGCGAGGCGACCGGGCGCTTCATACCCGCCCCCAACTGGGGTCTGTGCCCACGGCACCGGGCACAGTCGCCGGTTGGGGGGTACCACACCGCCACCGGGCACAAGGGAGAGGTAATAGCCCCGGGCATCGGCCTCCCTCAGGCCGAAGGCAGGTGCCAACCGCCGGGCTCATCCTGACCCCCCACTTCCTCTTCATAATCATCCCCCTTGGCCGTCCCGGCCCACAGTCCCCGCGGCGGGTAAGTTCCTGGGGTCGAATCCTAAGAACTTCGGTGACGGAAGAACAGGCCGAGGTTTCGCACCCAGCCGACGTGGGGAGCCTCCGCCCCCACGGGGCCCCAGGGCACCCTGGCCATCCCAGCCGGGGATAACCCGCCGCCAGCGCCCCATTCCCCCGCCCCAGGCTCTCCGGCCTCAGTCCCCATGCAGTCTTCACCCTCATCACTTCCTCGTAGTAGGACACCGGTAGCAGGACGCACCCACCACCACCACACGCCACCGACCCCCAGAGCCCAGCTCTGGACCGCCCACCCCACCCAAGCCCCCCCCACCCACGCCCAGCGACGACCACCACCCGCACCTAACCCGCCCCCCCCCCCCCTTTCTACATTTGCGCCACTGCCGGTAGCACTGTTCGCTCTGCATGCCGTAGCCTCCGGGCCCTGAGCGCTTGCCTCGGCTTCTCCCTTCCTCCCGCCCGCCCACCCCGACCAACCCCTCCCACCCCCACCCCACGCCATGACCGGCGCCCACAGCCGGCAACGGACCTCCCACCCCCCGGCACGCCGTGTGTCGGATCCTCCCTTGCTCCGCTCCCCACAGGCACCATGGCTCACCCATTCTCAGCTCTGTCCCCCGACCTCCAGCGCGAACAGTTGACGGCGGCCGACGCCTGGCCCCTCCTGTCCATCGCCCTGGACTCCCAGCAACCCCCACGCCTGCTGGCCTCTGCGCGCCACATGCCGGCAAATGTGGACGTCCTCTCCATCCCCCTCGCCGGCTCCCCCATCGAAGCCAGCCCCCTCCTCTGGTGGTTCGCCTTCACCGAGCAGCTCACCGAGAACGAGATCTCCCTCCTCACCACCCACCACGATGCCTCGTGGCTCCCCTACGCCTCCTGCATGAGCGCCCTCATCGACTGGGGCGCTCGTGCCTCCACCCTCGACCAGGCCACTCTCGCCTCGGCCGCCCTCGCTCACATTTCCCCCTTCACCCCCGACCCCCCCCCCTCCATCCCCTTCCGCCGCCTCCTGGACCTCCTGGCCTTCGAGGAGGCCATCAAGCCCAAGGTCGCCCGGGTCGCCCTGCTCCACTGGCTAGCAACCTGGACGGCCCAGCAGACCGGCTCCCGGCTGGCCTGCCCCCCCCTCAACTGCGTCTTCGACCCCGCCAGCCCCCACGTCCGTATCCCCGCTCCTTGCCCCCTGTCCGCCCAACGGTGGTACACCGAGTTGAACCATCGGAAGGATGATGGTTCCATTCGCACCCCCAACATCTCCACCGCCATCACCGCGGCCGGCCGCCGCGCTAACCCGCAAGCGGAAGACCCCCCTGCGAGGCCCGGAGCCCCCGCCCCCGCCGCCGCCCCTGCGCCCCCCGACGCTTCACAACCCTTGTCCCTGCTTCTGCCCCGTCCCCATCCCCCGCAGCCGGCCGCACCACCCCCGTCAGACTGGGAGACAATCTTCCAGGCTGGCCCCACCCCGAGCTCCCAGGACACGCTGACCCTGCTTGACGGCCTCTCCTCCGTCCCCGAGGCCGACGCCCACCACACGGCCATGTGCATTGTGGCTATGGGCAAGAGCTGCCACCTGCCCCCCAGGACCGTGCAGCACCTCTCGGTCTCCACGTCCACCGCCAGCCTGGTGCTCGCCGCCAAGGGTGCCTGGCACTCCTGCCCCGACCTCCACAAGCCCACCCTCCGCCTCCACCTCAACAAGCTCCTCACCCTGGTCTCCCAACGGTACGGGGCCGCCGCCTCCTCCGCGGCCTCCCTGCCCGCCCTCCAGGCCATCCAGCCCCTCATCACAGCCGCTCAGGCCCATGCCGACACTCCCTGGCTGACGGCGGCCTTCACCATCGCCAGCGCCCCCTCATTCCCCATAGAGGCCTACCAGGACCTCCAACACGTCTCCTCTGCCGAAACCCTCCGCGCAGCCATCGCACGGCTGTGTGGCCGTCTCTCCACCCCGGCCCAGTTCCAGGAGCTCATCTCCTACACCAAAACTGCCCTCCCCCCCCGCTCCACGGCGGACCTGGACTGGTTCCGCCTTGGCTCCTCCGCACCGCCAGCGCACTCCCTGCTAGCCCCTGGCGCCGCCGCCCCGCCCGCGCCACTCTTCGCCCCTCCCCTCCTCGGCCAGCCCCCCCTCCCGGGCGCCCCCGCGCCCACCGCCACCGGCGCCACCCCCGCCTCCTCGGTCCCCACCTTCGCCCCCGTCGGCTCCTCGCCAGCCACCACCGGCGTCATCCACGTCTCAGGCCTCCGCCTAGGCCCGCACCCCTCCATGGCAGTCACCCTCACCCACAACCTGCAGACCGTCGTGTACGTCACTGACGCCGACGCCCGCCGCGGGCACGCGTTCGCCCACATCGCCCCCGCCCTGCACACCTCCCTCTTCGCCTCGCTGCCCACGCGCGTCATCCAACACAACGAGGGCTGGTCCCTTACGGTCCAGGGCAGATGGGACGATGGGCAACCTTGGCACGCCCGCACTGCCACTCTCAACACCCCACCCTCCCTCCGCCCGCCCGTCCCGGGCGACCCTCAGCCCCGCCCCGCCAAACGCAGCCGCCAGCAGTCACCCCCCCGTTCCTCCCCCCGGCGCTCCCCGCGGCACCATGGCCGCACAACACCCTCGGCCCCCTCGTCAGGCAGGGCAGTCCGCGGCGCCATGTTCCCCAGTGCCCGCAGACACAACTGACTCGCCCTACCGGACACGCTCCCCGCCTCCAGCGCTCCCGACCTCCCGACCCTAGCCTGGGCGACTTTCCTCGCCTCCCACTTCCCCCGCCCACTCGACGCCCACCGCGCCGGGGCTGACCTTCTCTCCGCCCCAGAGCCCCGTCCCCAGTCCCACGCCCGTGCCCCCCCCCCCCCGCGCACCCGCTCCACCACCGGCCTCCGCCCCCCGTATATGCCTTCACTGCGGCACGCTGCGGCGCCCTGCCCTCACGCGCTGCCCCGTGTGCGCACACTCTGCTGACCTTCTCCCCCTTGGCCTCCCCCCGGCCGCCGACCTCCCCCCGGGCCCCCTCCGAGACCTCCTGCACGCCGCCCAGGTCTCCACGTCGCTACCCCCCTCGCTCCTCGCCTCCGCCCTCCCCACGGTGTGCGGTTGGCTCGCCTCCTTCCCCCGCCAGCGCGGTGACCCCTCCTTCTGGATCACCCCTCCCCTGCACGTGGACGCCAAGTGGACCGCCTTCTGGGACACCGCCCACTTGCCTACAACCCCCCTCCCCCCGTCCCCAGCGTACACTCGCTCGTCAGGCCCGACCTCAGCGTGGGCACTGCACCCCGCCCTCCCCGACGCCCCGCTCGTCACCTCCTCCGCTTGCCCCGACTGTGGACGCCCCACGCCTCACACCGCCTTCGTCGACCTCCCCACATCGCCGACCGACCACTGGCCTCACTTCTTCTGCACCTCCCCCCACAAGGCCCCGCCTGTGTGCACTCGTGACATCGCCGCCCGCTGTGTGGTCGGCTTCCAGGGCATGCTACTGCCCGGGGCTGTCCCCGTCTCCGCCTTCCCCTGGGCCGCCCCCTGCGCCCCCCCCCCCGACCGCCTCCTCCAGCCGACCCCCGCCTTCGTCCTCTCCCTCCCCGACCCCCGTGACCAGGCGTCCACCCCCCTCCGCGACACAGCCCTCACCTTTCTCACACACAACTGGGGCGGCATCGCCGGCCAAGTCTCCCTCGCCCGCACCTGGCTCGAGGCCCTGTCCCCCGACGTGGTCGCCGAACAGGAACTCTGGGACTTAGACTCGGCCCGCCCCGCCCTCCCACTGAGGTACGAGGCCCACTACAGCACCGCTTCCGGCCAGGGCTCAGGCCTCCGCACGGCCTGGCTCCGGTCCCTCCGCGCCCCCTCCCAACCCGCCGACCTCGTCTACGACGGCCAGCACTGGATTGCCTCCGCGGTCCCCCTCTCGCTAGGGGGCCGGGCCCTCCTGTTCAACGCCCACCTCCCCCCACGCCTCTCGTACTCCGAGTGGGTCTCCGAGGTCAAGCTCATGAACCACCTCCACTCCCGCGTACGGCCCGACCTATGCGTCCTCCTGGGCGACCTCAACAGCACGGGGGCCCCAGGCACCCCCCTGGCCTCCGCACTCGGGGCCCTAGGCCCGCTCTCAGCCTGGCACCGCCTGGTTCCCCCAGCCACTCCCACCAACTTCACCACCCGCCACGGCTCCCCCCGTTCCACCGCCATCGACCACATCTTCGCCACCGGTCCCATCGCCTCCCACACTCACCACGTCCTCCCCTGCCACACCTCACACGCCATGGTGTTGGCGCAGGTCACCCTGCACCACCGCTCCTGCGACGCCCACTCGTGGCGTCTGTTCCGATGGCGCCTGGCGACTGTCGAGGACATGGACTCCCTCTCAGCCGCCCTAGACCTGGCGTGGGGCTGGCTCTCCCTTACCCCCTCCCTCCCCGACCACTACATCGCCGCCCACCACTCCCTCGCGCACCAGCTGCTCCCGCACCCCCCTGACACCCCCACACTACTACGGTCCCTGGCCCGGTTCACCTTTCCCCTCTCCACGCAAGACCTCGCCACCCAGTCCTTTGCCCTCCGGGAGGCATCGGCCGCCCGCGGCTTCGTCTCTCGCGCTGCAGTCCTCTCCTCCCCCTCCATCACTTCCGCCACTCGCACGGTCCTCCGGCTGCCCTCCCCTCCCCTGGAACCGTTCCACGGCATCCTCCCCCACCCAAGGGCCACCCTCACGACCCGCGAGGAACGGCTCGCCGAGATCACGGCACAGTCCCGGTCCCAGACGGCCAACCGGCACGTCTCCGTGGATCACGCCTTCTTCGCCGCCCGCTGCACCCCGGACCCCTGGCTCCCCCTCCTGCACCCGCCCACCGACCTCACTCTCCCCCTACTCCGCGACGCCCTCCGTGCGAACGCCCGACCAGAATCCCCCGCCTCCCTCCGGGCGTACGCTCTCACCCGCCAGTCCCCCCCCCTCATCACCACGGCCTCCCTCGCCCACCGCCGCATGGGCAAGCGCTCCCTCGCCGTGTCCACTGACAACGTGGCGCGCGCAGCGCTCTTCCGCAGCGGCGGAGGCGTCCACCTCGGATTGCTGCACCTCCTCCTCCAGCTCGAATCCGGCACCCCGGGCGTCTCCAACGAGACCGTCCGCTACGGCCTCTACAAGGGGAAGCCCACCAAGCCACTCCCCCGTCACCTCACATGCTCCTTCCGCCCCGTCGACGTGGAGTCAGGCGTCTCCGGCGCGGCGTCCGGCATCGCCACGACCCGCCTAGCCGCCGATCTCGAGCTCACCTCCACCTACACCCCCGCCTCCTTCGCCTACCGCCCAGGCCACTCCGCCCTCGGCCTCGCCCTCGTCGCCCGCGCCGCCACCTACACAGCCCTCTCCACCCACTGCACCTGTGCCATCTGCGACTGGGACGAGTCTGACGCGTACCTCAGGGTACTGCGCCAAGACAACTCCCGCCTCTGCTCCCGCCTCCGCGCCACGTGGGATTTTGGCCCCTGGGCGGACGGCTTCTACAGCCGCCTGGTCATCCGCGTGGCCACCCGCGAGGGGTTCGCCCACCCCTTGAGCACCGAGGAGGGGGGCAACCAAGGCGACGGGTTCGCCCAACTCCACTACCAGGCCCCCAGCCTGGTCATCACCAGGGCCATGCGCCCCAACACTTCCATCACCCTCCCCCTCACCGTCCCCGGCCACTCAGCATCCCTCCCCGCCACCCACCTCTCGTACAGCGACGACCGCCGCTTCATCACCCCCTCCCTCACGGACGTGGCAGCCATGGCCACTGACTGCCGCGAGTGCTCACGCCGCGCCGGCCGCATCATCCACCCCGACAAGCAGGAGTTCTCCCTCATCGACTCCCGCCCGGGCCGGCCCACCCTCGTCACCGCCGACGTCCCGCAGCACACCGGCACCACCACCACCGCCCCCCCGGAAGTCGTCGGCATCCCCATCCTCCCCGAGCTCCCCCTCCTCCGCGTCATCAACAAGACCCGCACGTCCCTCGACCGGGCGCGCAAGGCCAGCCGCAACCGCGAGGCCTGCCCCATACTCCAGCTCCGCTCCCTGCACGCCTTCGGCCTCTCCCCCCTCGACTACGTCACCTCGGGCGTACTCATCCCCCCCCCCTCCCTCCGCCCCCATCAGGTCGCCATCAACAATGCATACCGCCACGCCTTCCGTCTGCCCCCCTAGGCTCACTCGGCCTTCCTCCACCTCCCCCTCCAGCAGGGCGGTCCCGCCCCCCTCCTGGCGTACAGGGCCCCCCTCAACCTCCTCCGCACTTACCTCCGCGCCTCTCGGGGCCCCAACACCTTCGCGGTAGCCGCCACGGCCCCTCGTCTCCCCACGCCGCCCCACCCCCTGGCTCACCGAAGGCCCCGCCCTGGCGCAGGCGCTCGCTCCCCTCGACATCACCGTCCACCTCCTCCCCTCCCCCCGAGTACGCCCCGCCCCGCAGCACCACACCGGCTCGCTGGCCCCCCTCCGCTCCCTCCCCTATGTCGTCGTCGCATGCGACGGCAGCCAAGAGGGCACCCGCCTCGGCGCCGGCTTCCTCCTCTGGCACCCCCTCCACGGCACTCTCTACCGCGGCTGGCTCGGCCTCCACGCCCTTGCCGGCCACTCCACCGACGCGGAGTGGATTGCCAAGATAGCCGCCATGTTCACCCTCCGCGGCTGGTCCGGCGCAGCCCTCTTCGCCTCGGACTCCACCGCCTCCCAGCTCTGCGACCTCACCCGCGGCCCGCCCCCCTCCTCCGCCCTCTCCATCCCATACCGGGCTGCCCTCCTCTCCGCCTCCTTCCGCATGCACGAGGCCTGGCTCCCCGCACAACACGACTCCGGCTCCGCCAGCCTCCTCGCCACCCTCAACCCCGAAGCTGACAGCCTAGCCCGCCGCGGGCTCCGCACCGCCTCCCTGTGGACCCTCCCCTGGTCCGCACTCTTCCACGGCCGCATCGTGGCGCTCCATGAGGGCGCGATCTTCCTTAACCCCACACGCGCCGCAGAGGCAGCGTATGCGGCCACCACCGCCCGCACCCACGCACTGCACCTCCGGCCCCTGCCCCCAGGCTGGTCCTCCCACCTACTCCGCCTCGCGTATGAACGCGCCGAGATCCCGGGGCTGGCCCTCCACCGCATCATGCACCTCCGGCTACTTCACTCCCAGGACCACCCCCCCGGCTACGGAGGCGAGACGTGCCCCTTCTGCCACCGCCCCTACCCGGACTCCGCCGCCCACCTCCAGCACCACTGCCCTCCCCACTACGCCCTGCAGTTACTCCTCGCGTGGCACCTGTTCACGCACCCGCCCATCCTGGCAGCCACTGCCGGCCACTCCCCCCGCCTCGTCACCCCTTTCGAGCTCCGCACGGCCACCACCGCAGTGTACCTCTCCGAGCGCCTCCCAGCCGCCCCGCGACCCGGCCCCCCGACACAGTTGGGGTTCAGCCTGCTTGGCATGTGGCACTCCTCCTCCCCCCACGGCGCCCCCCCTCTGCTGGACAGCGCCGGCCGGGAAGAGCTCCTCCGCGAGCTCCTCTCCACCCTCAGCACGACACACACGTCGCTGGCGTCACTCCTCCGCCGTGCCCCCTCCCACGTCACCGCCCCGCCCCCCCCCCTCCCGCCGCACGTCCCCGCGCCGCCCAGCACCCAGCCCCACACCCTGCGCCACAGCATCGCCCTAGTCTGGCTCCTCCGCCATTGCGCCACTTGGCGCCTCACAGTAGACCGCCGTCCTGCGGTCCCGCTCCCCCCGGCGCCGCTCCCGGGGCCGCACCCGGCCCACGTCGTGTTCACCCCCACGTCGCGGGCCGCGGACATCCTCCCGCTCCTCGCCGCCACCCCCCCCGGGCATTGCATACTGCTTGCCGCCAACCCCTCGGTCCTCAGTGAGGTCCTCATCGGGCACGCCGACGCCCTGCACGTACGCCCGCTGCTGCCCGACCTGCACGCTGCGTACGCCCCCGGCACACCCATCGACCCATCCGTGTGGGACTCCCAGTGAGGCCACCGGCCTCCGGCCGGCCCGCACGCACCACCCCGCACTCGCCTCGGGCACTCGACCCCGTGGGCGCCGCTACCCACGCGCCCGGCCCCGGCCTCGGCCCCCGAGCAGCGCTCCCTGCCAGCCGCGGGTCCCACGGCCCTCGGAGGGCCCCCGACGGGCACGCCGACGCCCTTGCCCGTGCGCCCCCCGCAGCTTGGCCTGCACAGCGCACTCGCCCCCGGCACGCCCCCGGGCCCCACGGTGTGGGGCCCTTGGAGCCTCTGCCGACCGCCGGCTGGGCCGCCCAGGCCTCCCTGCGACCGCCAAGGCCCCCGCGCCCACTCAGCCGCCCGCCGCTACTCATGCGCCCGGCCCCGGCCTCAGCCCCCAGGCAACGCAACCAGCTCACCGCAGGTCCCTCGGCCCGCAGAGGGGGCCGCACCGGGCACGCCGACGCCCTTGCGCGCGCGCCCTCCGCACGCCCACCGACCCCACTGTGTGGGACGCTCAGGGCCACTGCCGACCGCCGGCTGGACCGCCCGCGACCCCCCGCGACCGCCACGGGCCCCGCACCCGCATGGCGCCACGTCCTACCCGGCCGCCCGCCGCTACCCACGCGCACGGCCCGGGCTGCGACCCCCCGCCGGCTGTGCCGCGCGGCCTCCCGTACGCAGGGCACAGGGACAGGCACCAGGGAACATCACATGAACCGAACACAGCACGCCAGCGACAGTGAACCCATGTTCGCGCTCTTGTGCTCCCGCCCTTGTGCCCTCCCTCCCCCATGACCGACGCGCGCGCGCGCCCGCACTACCGGGGACGAGGCGGCCACAACACAACACCAGCAGAGGTGACTAGGCGCCGGCAGACCGCAACTCCCAGGCCTCCCCTCGCCCCCGTAGAAGGCTAGAAGCACGGGCCAGCGCCCCCGGCCACGCCACGGCCTCACACGAGGAACGGCCACCTCGGCGGGATGTTCGGGCAAGGCGCGGACTGTCCGTGGACCCGGGCGTGCCTTCCCCACCCCAAGGTCACCACCCCACCCTCCGCCCCCGCCACAGCCGCTTCGCACAGGACGAGTGACTCTCCCCCCGCGAGGCGGGGGAGGGCCCCAGGGTGACGTCCTCAGGTGACCCCACCCTCCTCCACACGCGCCCCCCCCCCCCACACCACGGCGCCCCCCCCCCCCTCGGTCGTCGTCGGCACACGCCCGGCCAGCGTGACGCCGGCCGACTGCTCCCTTGCGCCCTGCCCAGGGAGAGCGTGTCTGGCAATTTCTCCCGCCGGCACGTGCTGGGTGCCCTCAACAACAACAACAACAATACATACATACATACATACATACATACATGCATACATACATACATACATACATACATACATACATACATACATACATACATACATACATACATACATACATACATACATACATACATACATACATACACACATACATACATACATACATACATACATACATACATACATACATACATACATACATACATACATACATACATACATACATACATACATACATACATACATACATACATACATACATACATACATACATACATACATACATACATACATACATACATACATACATACATACATACATACAGCGGAGGCCCCCCCGGCGAATCCGAGGTTCTTCCTCGAAGGGGCCCACGAGCCCAGGGGACGCCACCGGGTTTTTTCGGCCAAGCCGGACGGAGCTCCCACCGGCGACCCCCCCCCGCATGGGTGGGTGCACACAACAACCGCCAGCCCCCCCCCCCTCAACCCCCCCAAAAAAGGGACTCCGGCGCGCAGAGTTGGGGATATAGTCCCATGCCGCGCGGCCATGAATCAACATGGCCCTACACCGGGCGATACACGCCCGCCCCCCCCCCTCGCTCAAGAGGGGCCCCCGTCGTCCCCCGGGCAGGGAGCACCCCCCCCCCCCCCATTGGAGCGGCCGCCCTCGGGGGCCCTCGCCCAGCCCCCGGAGGCCACTTGGGATTCGGCCCCGAGCCAGCACAGCCCTCCCGCCCCTCCCCCCCCCCAGCCGCAGCCCCAGGGCCCGCCCGGTCTCCCCCGCGCCGGCCCACGCACTACCGGGACCCGGGCCTCGGAGCCCCGGTGCCCAGCCCCGCCCGCCCCCCCGGTATCCATCCGGCGGGGCCCGTCCCGGTCCGGTTCGGCCGCGAGGGGACGGTGCGGCACTCCCCCCGCCTCCACCAGGATTCGCCCCCGTGGATGATGCTCGGCGGGATTCGTCCCCGCCGAGCAGGGTGCGGGCCCCATCGCTGACCGCGGCCCCCAGCACCACGAGCGCCCCGGGCTCCCCGGCCGACTTTGGCCAGCCCCAGCCGCTCCTCTGCCCCGGTCAGCCGCACGGTGGCGGTCGCGGCTGAGCTCACCGCACCCCCGCCCCCTCGCGCGCACGCCCACCCTCACGCTCACACCCCCCCCCCCCCCAACGCGCTCGTCATGCCCCCGCAGCCACACTCGCGCCCGCCGCCCCTCCACGCCCCCCACCTCCTTTCACAGGTAGCCAACGCCACCGAGGTGTGCTGCCGTAGCCGCCGACGGGAAGACGCGTGGCTGACAGAGGGACCCCCCATACGCGGCGGGGGTCCGGGCCTTGCCCCTCCTTCCTCGTGTGCATGCACCATGCGTCATGGCCGTGAGAGGCCTTTGCCGCCCCCCCCTCCCTGCCCCTGCCCCAGCCCCAGCCTTGTTCACAGGACACGAACCCCCTCTCCCGACACCCCGCAGACCCCCAGACCTCCCACCGGACCCCGCCCCCCCCCAGGCACGGGCGGCGCGGCCCGCACGTGCGGTTCGGGCCCGCACCGCCCTCTGACGCTGTATACGGGCAGTGCGGTCCGCCAGGAGACCGGATGGGCGCCGCACTGCCCCAACGCTATGTGCAAATGCGCTCTGGCGCCCCCCAAGCGCTCTGGCGCTCTGGCGCCCCCCCAACGCTCCAGCGCACTACGGCACAGCGCTCTAGAGCGGTCCCGTGCTCCCCCCGGCGCCGCCCCCCGCTGTGCGGCCACATGCTGTGCCCTGACACAGCCCTATGCTGTGCCCCTATGCCCTGACACAACCCTGCGCTGTGCCCCTGCACATCCCAGCGCTGTACCCCTGCACGGTCATGTGCAGTGGCCCTGCCCAGCCCGCCCTCCGCGTCTGCCCCCGCCCCAGACTGCGCCCCTGCGCATTCCCCGCCAATCGCGCGGTTGACGTGCGCTTAAGGCCCGTGGCCTTCTCAGCGCAGCCCCCTGGCCCACTCCAGCCCGACGCCGCCTCCCCGGCCCTGCAAGCCAGCGCCCCACCAACCACGTCGCATGGCCTGCGCAGGCCCATTGGGGTCCGCCCTCCGCGCCCGCGCCCGCTTGGCTCCGGGGCACACGGGCAGAACGCCCCCCCCGCCCCCGCCCCCGCGAGGCCCCGACCCAACGGCCGCTACTCCAGCAGCGGGTCGCGAAGCCGTGCTCCGACCCCGCCCTGTGGGGCACGCCACCCTCGCGGACGACGCGACCCCCGCAGGCCCACGAGCACTCCCCCGTGCCACCAGGTCCCCACTCCCCGCTACAGGGGTCCGCAGCGCGGCCCGCGCCGACCGAACACAGGGGAACCGGGACGCAGGGGAATAGACCATACATATTCCCTTCCCCCACCACCCCCCTACGCCGCTTTTCGCACAGGAAGTAGCCCCCTCCCCTGTCGCGGGGGAGAGGAGGCCAGAAGCAAGGGGAGCCGGGGCCCCGCAGGTCCCCGGACAGGTGGTCCCTCCCGCCCGCCCCCCATCCCGCCACCGTCTCTCACAGGTGCACGAGCCCTCCCCCCGCAGCGGGGGAGGGAACATGGGTCACACATACAGGTAGTCCCTCCCTCAGCGACGCGCGCCCCCCTTCCCCCCCGGACAGAAGGCGGACCCCCCCCCCCCTCGGTCGTTGTCGGCACACGCCCGGCCAGCGTGACGCCGGCCGACTGCTCCCTTGCGCCCTGCCCAGGGAGAGTGTGTCTGGCAATTTCTCCCGCCGGCACGTGCTGGGTGCCTTCACAACAACAACAACAACAATACATACATACATACATACATACATACATACATACATACATACATACATACATACATACATACATACATACATACATACATACATACATACATACATACATACATACATACATACATACATACATACATACATACATACATACATACATACATACATACATACATACATACATACATACATACATACATACATACATACATACATACATACATACATAAATGTACCTGCGGCTCACTGGTGGCTAAGTGGAAATGTGAAGTTGGGGCTCATTTGGGGCTCAGTTGTGCATTGTGATGTCTTTGTGCTTGTTTGTTGTGCTGTTTGCATGCTAGGTAATGTGCGTTTCATGTTTTTAGAAGTTTTAGGTACTCACTTGGCCAAGGTTCAAGGCGCGGGGGATTTTTTTTGGCGACGGCTCAGTTGACTGAGCGCCCGACTGAGCCGTCACTAAGCCGTCACTAAGCCGCCTCACTTAGCTCTCACTTAGCTCTCACTTAGCTCTCACTTAGCTCTCACTGAGCGCGCCAAATGGCTCACTGAGCGCTCACTGAGAGCTAATTAGCGGCTCACTCAGGGCTCACTCAGGAGTTTCTCCCCCTTTCCGCCCTCTCTTCCCACCCTTGCCGGCCCGCACTTCACCCTTTTCACACCAACATCGGTCCGCAGTTGTCACCATGTCTTTTCTCCAAGAACTTGAGCGTGTATCCATACATACATACTTGCATACATGTACCCGCCACGACAAACACGCAAACATCCAAACACACACACTTCGTGAGGGACACAAATATCCAAACACATACACACACATACACCCATACACACGTCCACACACACATGGGCATGCACAAATTGACAACCACATTCATTGTTGTACGCAATTGTCTTGCGTGTACATAAACACATGGCCACATTCAGGCATGCGAAGCGAAGGGCTAGGGAGAGATGGTTACGGGGTTGGGGTTTGGAGATATGGACCTAGCCATTTGCGGGGGTGTTCCTTGCTGGACAATGGCACCCCCCCCCCCCCCACACACACACATGGGCACGCGCGCCATGAAGCACAAATAGGGCACAGAGGATATTGCTCGCTTTTGTGAGGTTCATCATACAACCATCTTGACCTACACCATGACACACTCATCCCCCTCCCTCCTTATCCCCTCCCCTCCCCTTTTGCCATGCCGCGTCCCCCCAGTTACCCCATGCGAACCCCTTCTCTTATCTTGCTTGTCGCATCCCCTTGCCCTGCCCTTGCCATGCCTTTCCTATTTTTTGGCCATGGCATCAAGTGCATGATGGTGGCGGCAATGACGATGACCTTTGTAGGTATGTTGTGCTATTATGTGTGTTCGTGTGTGTGTGCTTGTGCCCATGCGCATGTGCGCAAGTGTAGATGGTTTGTTTCCTCTTGGTTTCTCTCATTTAGTGTGTTTGTATGTATGTTTGTGTGTGAGTCGGTGGTAGGGGCTTGCTTGGATCGATGCGTGGGTGAAGGTGTCCTTGTGCGTGAGTGTTTGTGAGTGTGTGACTGCATGCTCTGGTTTCTGGTTGCCTAGGTTTCTGTGCGTACGTGGATTCGTGAATGTGTGTACGCGCAGGTGTGTGTGTGTGTGTGTGTGTGTGTGTGTGTGTGTGTGTGTGTGTTGCAGCTTTTGCAGCTGTTGTCTTGGATGTTGTTGTTGGTTTTGGTGTTGTGTGCCATAGGCTTTGATTGTGTGCGCATAACATTGTGTTTGTGGCTGCAGATGCAGGTATGGTTGTGTTTGTGGTTGTGGCTGTGGTTCTGGGCTTGCGTGAGGTTGTTGCCATGGCCGTTGTGGTAGCTCTGGTTGTGGGTGTGGTTTTGGTAGTGGCTGTGGTTGCGGCTTTGGTTGTGGGTGTGGGTGTGGGTGTGGGTGTGGGTGTGGGTGTGGGTGTGGGTGTGGGTGTGTTCCTGCAAGCTGTGTTGTGTGTGGATTTGGTTGTGATTGTGTCACTGTGTGTGGCCCTGGCTGTGGCGAAGGCTGCAGTTGCAGCTTTCACTGTGGCTGCTGTGGCTGCAGCTGTTCTTTGGGTTCTCGCTGTAGCTGTGGGGGGAGGGGTGCATTAAAGGACTGCAAAGAGGGGGGCTCAAATTACCATCCACCCCCTCCAAAAAAAAAAACGCATCAAGTTTACAGTGACAGTGTACAGTGACAGTGTACAATGACAGTGTACAGTGAGAGCATACAGTGAGTGTAGAGTGACAGTGTAGAGTGCTAGTGTAGAGTCTTGGCCGCTGTGGCGGACGCACTGTGTGTGGGGACACATTCTATGAGACCTTGGGGAGTACAGTGTACGGTGTACAGTGTACAGTGCACAGTGACAGTGTATTGTGACGGTGTGCAGTGGCAGTGTGCAGTGTGCAGTGTGCAGTGACAGCGTACAGTGCCAGGATACAGTGTACCATGTACAGTGACAGTACACAGTGACAGCATTGACAGTGTACATGGACAGTGTACAGTGACAGTGTACAGTGACAGTGTACAGTGACAGTAAACCATGAGTGAGCCCTGACCGAGCCATTTGGCGCGCTCAGTGAGCGCTCACTGTGCCATTTGGCCCGGGGGGGCGACTACAACCGGTCCTGATGCGACCCACCCCCCAGCTATCTGTCAAAACTCGGGGGGGGGGGGGGGGGGGGGGGGGGGGGGGGGGTCTGGCAGGGGGTCGGGGGGGGGGGGGGTCGGGGGGGGGTCCGGCCGGGGGTCGGGGGGGGGTCAAGCCAGGGGTCGGGGGGGGGCTGCCGGGGGTCGGGGGGGGGGTCTAGCCGGGGCTCAGGGGGGCGTCGGATGGGGTGAGGGGGGGGGGGGGTTAGGGTTAGGGTTAAGGTTAGGGTTAGGGTTAGCCCTAGGGTTAGGGTTAGCCCTAGGGTTAGGGTTAGGGTTAGGGTTAGGGTCACCGAGCTGGTGGAACCAGTCTTGGTTTTATAACCCTCTTTAGGGTCTAGGGTGGACCTACCAGGTTTAGCAGCAAGCAAGCAAGCAAGCAGCAAGCAGCACGCGCGAAATGGCTAAAAATCACAACTCCGTCGTGGTGCTTCGGATTCGGCTGAAATTTTGGTGGATGATACCTATGGGTGTGAAGTACAATCACACAAAGGTTGAGCAAGAAACTCAACGGTGGCGGCCAGGAACGGGATTCGCAAGTGGCGGACCTCAGTTTCAAAAGCTGCAGTTTAGGGCCAAAAACAGCCATTTTTGGGCCAAAAAAGCCCTGGAACACATTCAAAACGGCCAAATGAAGGGAAACGGTGGGCACACTCCACGTGCGGCTTGACTTCCCCGTGTCAACGAGCTCTTTGCGGCCCTCTAACTCCATGATATGTCCCGGAAACGGCCCAAAAAGGCCCCTGGAAGCTCCAAATGCCGACAGCCACAAACCAAGAATAGGCCATATCTTTGGCTACATGGCTCAAAATGCAATTCCGAGGGCACCTACTCCACCCGCAACCCCCCACTTTTTGTGGTTTCCACCCTTCAGAATTGCCCAAACGGACGCCTAGACCCCAATACCGGCTGCGGCAAGCTGCAAGCTCAAGCCCAAACAGGTGGGTGCCCAAATGGGTCAACAGGGTCCAGTAGGGGCAAAAAGATGACTTTTCTCAAAAATGATCCTAGACCATGTGCGACGCTAAAACAACTGTTTTTGGACCCTTTTGAACTAGTGGTGGCCCATTTTGGTCCTCCGATAATCCCAAAATGCCTTGAAAATGGGCTGTTTTGGGACCAAAAATGGGTCAAAAATGGGTCAAAAACGCATTTTTCCAAAAATAATCCTAGACCGTTTGGGGTGGACAAACGGGTAAAATGAGCCCATTTTGAGCCCATTTTGGGGCATTTTGGCCCCTCAGAAGTCCAAAAAGCCTTGAAAGTGGGCCTCGTGGTGAGGGGTTCACTTGCAAGCTGATTGCACTTTGTGAAGAGCCATCAATGTGTGAATCATTCTTGATGTCCCTCACCAGTCATAGCTGATGTTCCCTCCCCCACCAGCTCGGTCCCAATATTCAGTCTTGATTAGGGTTAGGGTTAGGGCTAGGGTTGCTGTTAGGGCCTGCAGCCCTCCTGTAGCCCAAATATGAATTCTCTACAAAAATTTGAGCATTTTGAGTATAAACACATAGTATGAAAAAAAAATTGGCGCCTTCGGCGCCGGACAGTTTTCTCTAGGGACACTTGTTGGTGGCCGACCCGGCACCACTATCTTTCAAAACTCGGGGTGGGGGGGTTTGGTTTGGTTTGGGTCAAGGCCTGTGCCGGACGCCCTGGCCCATGGTCAGCACTCGCCTTTGTGCCGACACGACTGGGCTAGGCGAATCGCGGTTGTCCGGTCCCAAGGCCTGCCGGACTGTTGACCGCCCCCGTACCCCGTGGTGGCACACACGGGAGGGAGATGCCGCCGTGCCTGTGTGTGTGGCGCGCGCGGGGCAGGAGGGCGGGGCGTGCATGCTGGTGGCGCTCGCAGGGCATGACGGGTCACACGGCTGCGCCGCGCCTGGCCCTGCCCGCTGGCGCCGGTGCCGCTCCAGTGTTTCTGGTTTCCCCCGCTGCGGCTTGGTCCGTCCGTGTCGCCGCTTGTAGTGGCGTCCCGGCTGTTCGTGTGGTCGTCGGGTGTGAACCAGGGTCCGCCACCACCGGGCCCTGGCTGCTTGTGGTGGAGGCGCGTCGGGGGGGGGGGGGGGGCGTGTGGGGGGTTGTGTGATGCCTGGTGCTCCAGGCCCCGGCAGGGAGGCCATGGGAGCCTGACGCTGAGCCCGCCGGGGGAGTGTTCGGACTGGACACGCCGCCTCCCGGTCATTGACATGCTGCCAGCGGCCCCACGACTGCATGAGGCACGGGGGCGCGCTCCCTGGGCGCTCGACTGGGGGGGTCCACACCTCTTGACTGCTCTAGGCACTGGTGGTGTTGTCGTGGACTGGACCATCCGCCCACGGCGCTGAGGGACGGCAGGAGGAGGGGCTCCAGGGCGCGCTGAGCGCTGCCCTGCCCTGGAGCCTGCCCGGGCTCGGGGCCTGGGTGGCGGTGCTACTGCCCGCGTAAACGGGGGGCCCAGAGGGCACACCACCCGAGTGACCGCTCCGTTTGGAAGGGGGAGGGGGGGCAGGGGTCGGCAGGTGGCTGTCTGGCCTCCAGGGGTCGCCCACAACTGAACTGGAGTGCACGGGGCTGTGCTGGCCTAGGCGTCTGTGATGAAGTTGGAGGGGCACGCGCACACCTGGAGGTTCCCTAGGCAGGCCGCTCAAGGGATACCCACAGCAGTCAATCTGCGAGCCCTTCACAGCCTCCACTTTTTAGGCCCTGAGGGCGCCGACTCCGTGCACCTCTCCCGTCGGGGGGCAGGCTGGGGCGGGGGGGGGGGTAGTGGTGGTTGGGTCTACCTGCTCACTTGTTTGGGAGAGGAGGACCACCTGCTGGGTTACCATGCGGGTCCCAGATCCCAACATACCCATCGTTCGGCGTCCGCTCCCTGTCCGTGAGGGGAGGGACCTTGATCACCATGTGACGGCCTGCAGTGAGGGTGCGGGGGTGCGAGGGCATGCTGGGGGGGGGGGGCTGTGCTGGGCCTGCTTTCGGCCCCATTTCTGTTGGGGGGGGGGGGGGGGGCAGCAAAAGGCCTGCTCCCCTGTTTCCTGGTCCCCAAGGGGGACCAGCCCACGGCCTGCACCCTCGCTTTGTGGTGGCTGAAATTTGGGCCGACAAGGGGTGGGGGGGGGGGGGGGCTGGGGGGGGTCGCATACAAGGACCGGGCCCGGCCGCCCCCCCGGGCCATTTGGCGCGCTCAGTGAGCGCTCAGTGAGAGCGCCAAATGCCTCCGTGGGCACTCACTGAGCGGCTGAACGCTTGCACTGTACAGTGTGCAGTGTGCATGACACAGTGTGCAGTGTGCATTACACGGTGTGCAGTGCACAGTGTACACTGCGCACTGCACAATGTGTACTGCACTGCACACTGTGTATTGCACACTGCACACTTTGTATTGCACACTGCACACGGTGTATTGCACACTGCACACTGTGTATTGCACACTGCACACTGTGTATTGCACCCTTCACACTGTAATGCACACTGCACACTGTGTATTGCACACTGCACACTGCACACTGTGCATTACAAATTGCACACTGCACGCTGTAATGCACACTGCACACTGTAATGCACACTGCACACTGCATACTGTGTATTGCACACTGCACACTGCACACTGTGTGTTAGAAATTGCACACTGCACACCGTAATGCACACTGCACACTGTGTATTGCACACTGCACACTGCACACTGTGTGTAGTGTGCAATGCACAGGGTGTAGTATGCAGTGTGTGATGTAATCCACACTGCACACTGTGTAATGCACACTGCACACTGTGTATTGCACACTGCTCACTGCACACTGTGGCCCATTTTGGTCCTCCGATAATCCCAAAATGCCTTGAAAATGGGCTGTTTTGGGACCAAAAATGGGTCAAAAATGGGTCAAAAACGCATTTTTCCAAAAATCATCCTAGACCGTTTGGGGTGGACAAACGGGTAAAATGAGCCCATTTTGAGCCCATTTTGGGGCATTTTGGCCCCTCAGAAGTCCAAAAAGCCTTGAAAGTGGGCCTCGTGGTGAGGGGTTCACTTGCAAGCTGATTGCACTTTGTGAAGAGCCATCAATGTGTGAATCATTCTTGATGTCCCTCACCAGTCATAGCTGATGTTCCCTCCCCCACCAGCTCGGTCCCAATATTCAGTCTTGATTAGGGTTAGGGTTAGGGCTAGGGTTGCTGTTAGGGCCTGCAGCCCTCCTGTAGCCCAAATATGAATTCTCTACAAAAATTTGAGCATTTTGAGTATAAACACATAGTATGAAAAAAAAATTGGCGCCTTCGGCGCCGGACAGTTTTCTCTAGGGACACTTGTTGGTGGCCGACCCGGCACCACTATCTTTCAAAACTCGGGGTGGGGGGGGGGGGGGGCTGGGGGGGGGTCGCATACAAGGACCGGGCCCGGCCGCCCCCCCGGGCCATTTGGCGCGCTCAGTGAGCGCTCAGTGAGAGCGCCAAATGCCTCCGTGGGCACTCACTGAGCGGCTGAACGCTTGCACTGTACAGTGTGCAGTGTGCATGACACAGTGTGCAGTGTGCATTACACGGTGTGCAGTGCACAGTGTACACTGCGCACTGCACAATGTGTACTGCACTGCACACTGTGTATTGCACACTGCACACTTTGTATTGCACACTGCACACGGTGTATTGCACACTGCACACTGTGTATTGCACACTGCACACTGTGTATTGCACCCTTCACACTGTAATGCACACTGCACACTGTGTATTGCACACTGCACACTGCACACTGTGCATTACAAATTGCACACTGCACGCTGTAATGCACACTGCACACTGTAATGCACACTGCACACTGCATACTGTGTATTGCACACTGCACACTGCACACTGTGTGTTAGAAATTGCACACTGCACACCGTAATGCACACTGCACACTGTGTATTGCACACTGCACACTGCACACTGTGTGTAGTGTGCAATACACAGGGTGTAGTATGCAGTGTGTGATGTAATCCACACTGCACACTGTGTAATGCACACTGCACACTGTGTATTGTACACTGCTCACTGCACACTGTGTATTGCACACTGCACACTGCACACTGTGTGTAGTGTGCAATACACAGGGTGTAGTATGCAGTGTGTGATGTCATGCACACTGCACACTACACACTGTGTAATGCACACTGCACAGTGTGTCATGCACACTACATACTGCACCCTGTGTATTGCACACTGGGTATTGCACAGTGCACCGTATTACACTGTGCACTGCACACTGTGTACTGCACACTGCACATTGTGTATTGCACACTGCTCACACACGGCATACTACACCCTGTGTAGTGCACACTACACACAGTGTGCAGTGTGCAGTGTGCAATACACACTGTGCAGTGTGCAGTGTGCAATACACAGTGTGCAGTGTGTATTACACAGTGTGCAGTGTGCATTACAGTGTGCAGCGTGCAATTTGTAACACACAGTGTGCAGTGTGCAGTGTGCAATACACAGTATGCAGTGTGCACTGTGCAATACACAGTATGCAGTGTGCAGTGTGCAATACTTATAGTGTGCAGTGTGCAATTTGCAACGCACTGTGTGCAGTGTGCAGTGTGCAATACACAGTGTGCAGTGTGCATTACAGCGTGCAGTGTGCAATTTGTAATGCACAGTGGCGCTTCCGGAACATGTTCCCGCGCTTCCGGAACATGTTCCGGTGCTTCCGGAACATGTTCCGGTGCTTCCGGAACATGTTCCGGCGCTTCCAGAACATGTTCCGGTCCTTCCGGAACATGTTCCGGCGCTTCCGGAACATGTTTCGGTCCTTCCGGAACATGTTCCGGCGCTTCCGGAACATGTTCCGGCGCTTCCGGAACATGTTCCGGTCCTTCCGGAACATGTTCCGGTCCTTCCGGAACATGGTCCGGCGCTTCCGGAACATGTTCCGGTGCTTCCGGAACATGTTCCGGCGCTTCCGGAACATGGTCCGGTCCTTCCGGAACATGTTCCGGTGCTTCCGGAACATGTTCCGGCGCTTCCGGAACATGTTCCGGTGCTTCTGGAACATGTTCCGGCGCTTCCAGAAAATGTTCCGGTCCTTCCGGAAAATGTTCCGGCGCTTCCGGAACATGTTCCGGTCCTTCCGGAACATGTTCCGGCGCTTCCGGAACATGTTCCGGCGCTTCCGGAACATGTTCCGGCGCCTCCGGAACATGATCCTGCGCTTCCGGAACATGTTCCGGTGTTTCCGGAACATGTTCCGGTCCTTCCGGAACATGTTCCAGTCCTTCCGGAACATGTTCCGGCGCTTCCGGAACATGTCCCGGCGCCTCCAGAACATGTTCCGGCGCTTCCGGGACATGTTCCGGAGGCATCGGAACATGTTTCGGAAGTTACGGAACATGTTCTGGTGCTTCCGGAACATGTTCCGGTCCTTCCGGAACGTGTTCCGGTGCTTCCGGAACATGTTCCGGCGCTTCCGGAACATGTTCCGGCGCTTCCGGAACATGTTCCGGCGCTTCCGGAACATGTTCCGGTCCTTCCGGAACATGTTCCGGCGCTTCCGGAACATGTTCCGGCGCTTCCGGAACATGTTCTGGCGCTTCCGGAACATGTTCCGGTGCCTCCGGACCATGTTATGGTGCTTCCGGAACGTGTTCCGGTGCTTCCGGAACATGTTCCGGTCCTTCCGGAACATGTTCCGGCGCTTCCGGAACATGTTCCGGCGCCTCCGGAACATGATGCTGCGCTTCCGGAACATGTTCCGGTGCTTCCGGAACATGTTCCCGTCCTTCCGGAACATGTTCCGGTCCTTCCGGAACATGTTCCGGCGCTTCCGGAACATGTTCCGGCGCCTCCGGAACATGTTCCGGCGCTTCCGGAACATGTTCTGGCGCTTCCGGAACATGTTCCGGTCCTTCCGGAACATGTTTCGGTCCTTCCGGAACATGTTCCGGCGCTTCCGGAACATGTTCCGGTGCTTCCGGAACATGTTCCGGTGCTTCTGGAACATGTTCCGGCGCTTCCAGAAAATGTTCCAGTCCTTCCGGAACATGTTCCGGCGCTTCCGGAACATGTTCCGGTCCTTCCGGAACATGTTCCGGCGCTTCCGGAACATGTTCCGGCGCTTCCGGAACATGTTTCGGTGCTTCCGGAACATGTTCCCGTCCTTCCGGAACATGTTCCGGTCCTTCCGGAACATGTTCCGGCGCTTCCGGAACACGTTCCGGCGCTTCCGGAACATGTTCCGGCGCCTCCGGAACATGATCCTGCGCTTCCGGAACATGTTCCGGTGCTTCCGGAACATGTTCCCGTCCTTCCGGAACATGTTCCGGTCCTTCCGGAACATGTTCCGGCGCTTCCAGAAAATGTTCCAGTCCTTCCGGAACATGTTCCGGCGCTTCCGGAACATGTTCCGGTCCTTCCGGAACATGTTCCGGCGCCTCCGGAACATGATCCTGCGCTTCCGGAACATGTTCCGGTGCTTCCGGAACATGTTCCCGTCCTTCCGGAACATGTTCCGGTCCTTCCGGAACATGTTCCGGCGCTTCCGGAACACGTTCCGGCGCTTCCGGAACATGTTCCGGCGCTTCCGGAACATGTTCCGGCGCTTCCGGAACATGTTCCGGTGCTTCCGGAACATGTTCCGGTGCTTCTGGAACATCTTCCGGCGCTTCCAGAAAATGTTCCGGCGCCTCCGGACCATGATCCTGCGCTTCCGGAACATGTTCCGGTGCTTCCGGAACACGTTCCGGCGCTTCCGGAACATGTTCCGGCCCTTCCGGAACATGTTCCGGTGCTTCCGGAACATGTTCCGGTGCTTCCGGAACATGTTCCGGTGCTTCCGGAACATGTTTCCGTCCTTCCGGAACATGTTCCGGTCCTTCCGGAACATGTTCCCGCGCTTCCGGAACATGTTCCGGCGCCTCCGGAACATGTTCCGGTCCTTCCGCAACGTGTTCCGGTGCTTCCGGAACACGTTCCGGCGCTTCCGGAACATGTTCCGGCCCTTCCGGAACATGTTCCGGTGCTTCCGGAACATGTTCCGGTGCTTCCGGAACATGTTCCGGCGCTTCCGGAACACGTTCCGGTGCTTCCGGAACATGTTCCGGCGCTTCCGGAACATGTTCCGGCGCTTCTGGAACATGTTCTGGTCCTTCCGGAACATGTTCCGGTGCTTCCGGAACATGTTCCGGTGCTTCCGGAACATGTTCCGGCGATTCCGGAACATGTTCCGGTGCCTCCGGAACATGTTCCGGCGCTTCCGGAACATGTTCCGGCGCTTCCGGAACATGTTCCGGCGCCTCCGGAACATGATCCTGCGCTTCCGGAACATGTTCCGGTGCTTCCGGAACATGTTCCCGTCCTTCCGGAACATGTTCCGGTCCTTCCGGAACATGTTCCGGCGCTTCCGGAACACGTTCCGGCGCTTCCGGAACATGTTCCGGCGCTTCCGGAACATGTTCCGGTCCTTCCGGAACATGTTCCGGCGCTTCCGGAACATGTTCCGGCGCTTCCGGAACATGTTCCGGTGCTTCCGGAACATGTTCCGGCGCTTCCGGAACCTGTCCCGGTCCTTTTGGAACATGTTCCGGTCCTCTCGGAACATGTTCCGGCGCTTCCGGAACATGTTCCGGTGCTTCCGGAACATGTTCCGGTGCTTCCGGAACATGTTCCGGTGCTTCTGGAACATGTTCCGGCGCTTCCAGAAAATGTTCCGTTCCTTCCGGAACATGTTCCGGCGCTTCCGGAACATGTTCCGGTCCTTCCGGAACATGTTCCGGCGCTTCCGGAACATGTTCCGGCACTTCCGGAACATGTTCCGGCCCTTCCGGAACATGTTCCGGTGCTTCCGGAACATGTTCCGGTGCTTCCGGAACATGTTCCGGCGCTTCCGGAACACGTTCCGGTGCTTCCGGAACATGTTCCGGCGCTTCCGGAACATGTTCCGGCGCCTCCGGAACATGATCCTGCGCTTCCGGAACATGTTCCGGTGCTTCCGGAACATGTTTCCGTCCTTCCGGAACATGTTCCGGTCCTTCCGGAACATGTTCCGGCGCTTCCGGAACATGTTCCGGCGCCTCCGGAACATGTTCCGGTCCTTCCGGAACGTGTTCCGGTGCTTCCGGAACACGCTCCGGCGCTTCCGGAACATGTTCCGGCCCTTCCGGAACATGTTCCGGTCCTTCCGGAACATGTTCCGGCGCTTCCGGAACATGTTCCGGCGCTTCCAGAAAATGTTCCGGCGCCTCCGGAACATGATCCTGCGCTTCCGGAACATGTTCCGGTGCTTCCGGAACACGTTCCGGCGCTTCCGGAACATGTTCCGGCCCTTCCGGAACATGTTCCGGTCCTTCCGGAACATGTTCCGGTGCTTCCGGAACATGTTCCGGTGCTTCCGGAACATGTTTCCGTCCTTCCGGAACATGTTCCGGTCCTTCCGGAACATGTTCCCGCGCTTCCGGAACATGTTCCGGCGCCTCCGGAACATGTTCCGGTCCTTCCGCAACGTGTTCCGGTGCTTCCGGAACACGTTCCGGCGCTTCCGGAACATGTTCCGGCCCTTCCGGAACATGTTCCGGTGCTTCCGGAACATGTTCCGGTGCTTCCGGAACATGTTCCGGCGCTTCCGGAACACGTTCCGGTGCTTCCGGAACATGTTCCGGCGCTTCCGGAACATGTTCCGGCGCTTCTGGAACATGTTCTGGTCCTTCCGGAACATGTTCCGGTGCTTCCGGAACATGTTCCGGTGCTTCCGGAACATGTTCCGGCGATTCCGGAACATGTTCCGGTGCCTCCGGAACATGTTCCGGCGCTTCCGGAACATGTTCCGGCGCTTCCGGAACATGTTCCGGCGCCTCCGGAACATGATCCTGCGCTTCCGGAACATGTTCCGGTGCTTCCGGAACATGTTCCCGTCCTTCCGGAACATGTTCCGGTCCTTCCGGAACATGTTCCGGCGCTTCCGGAACACGTTCCGGCGCTTCCGGAACATGTTCCGGCGCTTCCGGAACATGTTCCGGTCCTTCCGGAACATGTTCCGGCGCTTCCGGAACATGTTCCGGCGCTTCCGGAACATGTTCCGGTGCTTCCGGAACATGTTCCGGCGCTTCCGGAACCTGTCCCGGTCCTTTTGGAACATGTTCCGGTCCTCTCGGAACATGTTCCGGCGCTTCCGGAACATGTTCCGGTGCTTCCGGAACATGTTCCGGTGCTTCCGGAACATGTTCCGGTGCTTCTGGAACATGTTCCGGCGCTTCCAGAAAATGTTCCCTTCCTTCCGGAACATGTTCCGGCGCTTCCGGAACATGTTCCGGTCCTTCCGGAACATGTTCCGGCGCTTCCGGAACATGTTCCGGCACTTCCGGAACATGTTCCGGCGCCTCCGGAACATGATCCTGCGCTTCCGGAACATGTTCCGGTGCTTCCGGAACATGTTTCCGTCCTTCCGGAACATGTTCCGGTCCTTCCGGAACATGTTCCGGCGCTTCCGGAACATGTTCCGGCGCCTCCGGAACATGTTCCGGTCCTTCCGGAACGTGTTCCGGTGCTTCCGGAACACGCTCCGGCGCTTCCGGAACATGTTCCGGCCCTTCCGGAACATGTTCCGGTCCTTCCGGAACATGTTCCGGTGCTTCCGGAACACGTTCCGGTGCTTCCGGAACACGTTCCGGTGCTTCCGGAACATGTTCCGGCGCTTCCGGAACATGTTCCGGCGCTTCCGGAACATGTTCTGGTCCTTCCGGAACATGTTCCGGTGCTTCCGGAACATGTTCCGGTGCTTCCGGAACATGTTCCGGCGATTCCGGAACATGTTCCGGTGCCTCCGGAACATGTTCCGGCGCTTCCGGAACATGTTCCGGCGCTTCCGGGAACATGTTCCGGCGCTTCCGGAACATGATCCGGCGCTTCCGGAACATGTTCCGGTGCTTCCGGAACATGTTCCGGTCCTTCCGGAACATGTTCCGGCGCTTCTGGAACATCTTCCGGTCCCTCCGGAACATGTTCCGGCGCTTCCGGAACATGTTCCGGTCCTTCCGGAACATGTTCCGGCGCTTCCGAAACTTGTTCCGGGCCTTCCGGAACATGTTCCGGCGCTTCCGGAACATGATCCGGTCCTTCCGGAACATGATCCGGCGCTTCCGGAACATGTTCCGGTGCTTCCGGAACATGTTCCGGTGCTTCCGGAACATGTTCCCGCGATTCCGGAACATGTTCCGGTGCCTCCGGAACATGTTCCGGCGCTTCCGGAACATGTTCCGGTGCTTCCGGAACATGTTCCGGTCCTTCCGGAACATGTTCCGGCGCTTCCGGAACATGTTCCGGCGCTTCCCAAACATGTTCCGGGCCTTCCGGAACATGATCCGGGGCTTCCGGAACATATTCCGGCGCTTCCGGAACATGTTGCGGTGCTTCCGGAAAATGATCCGGCGCTTCCGGAACATGTTCCGGTGCTTCCTGAACATGTTCCGGTCCTTTCCTTTCCGGAACATGTTCCGGTGCTTCCGGAACATGTTCCGGTGCTTCCGGAACATGTTCCGGTCCTTCCGGAACATGTTCCGGCGCTTCCGGAACATGTTCCGGTCCCTCCGGAACATGTTCCGGCGCTTCCGGAACATGTTCCGGTCCTTCTGGAACATGTTCCGGTGCTGCCGGAACATGTTCCGGCGATTCCGGAACATGTTCCGGTGCCTCCGGAACATGTTCCGGTCCTTCCGGCAAATGTTCCGGTGCTTCCGGAACATGTTCCGGCGCTTCCGGAACATGTTCCGGCGCTTCCGGAACATGTTCCGGCGCTTCCGGAACATGTTCCGGTGCTTCCGGAACATGTTCAGGCGCTTCCGGAACATGTTCTGGCGCTTCCGAAACATGTTCCGGTGCTTCCGGAACATGTTCCGGCGCTTCCGGAACATGTTCCGGCGCTTCCGGAACGTGTTCCGGCGCTTCCGGAACACATTCCGGCGCTTCCGGAACACGTTCCGGCGGTTCCGGAACGTGTTCCGGCGCTTCTGGAACATGTTCCGCCGCTTCCGGAACATGTTCAGGCGCTTCCGGAACATGTTCCGGCGCCTCCGGAACATGTTCCGGCGCTTCCGGAACATGTTCCGGTGCTTCCAGAACATGTTCCGGCGCTTCCGGAACATGTTCCGGCGCTTCCGGAGCATGTTCCGGTGCTTCCGGAACATGTTCCGGTGCTTCCGGAACATGTTCTGGCGCTTCCGGAACATGTTCCGGCGCTTTCGGAACATGTTCCGGCGCTTCCGGAACATGTTCCAGTGCTTCCGGGACATGTTCCGCTGCTTCCGGAACATGTTCCGGTGCTTCCGGAACATGTTCCAGTCCTTCCGGAACATGTTCCGGTGCTTCCGGAACATGATCCGGCGCTTCCGGAACATGTTCCGGCGCTTCCGGAACATGTTCCGGTCCTTCCGGAACATGTTCCGGCGCTTCCCGAACATGTTCCGCTGCTTCCGGAACATGTTCCGGCGCTTCCGGAACATGTTCCGGCGCTTCCGGAACATGATCCGGCGCTTCCGGAACATGTTGCGGTCCTTCCGGAACATATTCCGGTCCTTCCGGAACATGTTCCGGCGCTTCCGGAACATGTTCCGGTGCTTCCGGAACATGTTTCGATACTTCCGGAACATGTTCCGGTCCTTGCGGAACATGTTCCGGCGATTCCGGAACATGTTCCGGCGCATCCGGAACATGTTCCGGCGCTTCCGGAACATGTTCCGGTCCTTCCGGAACATGTTCCGGTCCTTCCGGAACATGTTCCGGTCCTTCCGGAACATGTTCCGGTCCTTTCGGAACATGTTCCGGTCCTTTCGGAACATGTTCCGGCGCTTCCGGAACATGTTCCGGCGCTTCCGGAACATGTTCCGGTCCTTCCGGAACATGTTCCGGTGCTTCCCGAACATGTTCCGGTCCTTCCGGAACATGTTCCGGTGCTTCCGGAACATGTTCCGGTCCTTCCGGAACATGTTCCGGTGCTTCCGGAACATGTTCCGGCGCTTCCGGAACATGTTCCGGCGCTTCCGGAACATGATCCGGCGCTTCCGGAACATGTTGCGGTCCTTCCGGAACATATTCCGGTCCTTCCGGAACATGTTCCGGCGCTTCCGGAACATGTTCCGGTGCTTCCGGAACATGTTTCGATACTTCCGGAACATGTTCCGGTCCTTGCGGAACATGTTCCGGCGATTCCGGAACATGTTCCGGCGCATCCGGAACATGTTCCGGCGCTTCCGGAACATGTTCCGGTCCTTCCGGAACATGTTCCGGTCCTTCCGGAACATGTTCCGGTCCTTCCGGAACATGTTCCGGTCCTTTCGGAACATGTTCCGGCGCTTCCGGAACATGTTCCGGCGCTTCCGGAACATGTTCCGGTCCTTCCGGAACATGTTCCGGTGCTTCCCGAACATGTTCCGGTCCTTCCGGAACATGTTCCGGTGCTTCCGGAACATGTTCCGGTCCTTCCGGTACATGTTCCGGTCCTTCCGGAACATGTTCCAGTCGTTCCGGAACATGTTTCCGCGCTTCCGGAACATGTTCCGGCGCTTCCGGAACATGTTCCGGTCCTTCCGGAACATGTTCCGGTGCTTCCCGAACATGTTCCGGTCCTTCCGGAACATGTTCCGGTGCCTCCGGAACATGTTCCGGCGATTCCGGAACATGTTCCGGTGCTTCCGGAACCTGTTCCGGCGCTTCCGGAACATGATCCGGCGCTTCCGGAACATGTTCCGGCGCTTCCGGAACATGTTCCGGTGCTTCCGGAACATGTTCCGGCGCTTCCGGAACATGTTCTGGTGCCTCCGGAACATCTTCCGGTGCTTCCGGAACATGTTCCGGTCCTTCCGGAACATGTTCCGGTGCTTCCGGAACATGTTCTGGTCCTTCCGGAACATGTCCCGGCGCTTCCGGAACATGTTCCGGCGCTTCCGGAACATGTTCCGGCGCTTCCGGAACGTGTTCCGGCGCTTCCGGAACATATTCCGGCGCTTCTGGAACACGTTCCGGCGGTTCTGGAACATGTTCTGGCGCTTCTGGAACATGTTCCGGCGCTTCCGGAACATGTTTAGGCGCTTCCGGAACATGTTCCGGCGCCTCCGGAACATGTTCTGGCGCTTCCGGAACATGTTCCGGTGCTTCCAGAACATGTTCCGGCGCTTCCGGAACATGTTCCGGCGCTTCCGGAGCATGTTCCGGTGCTTCCCGAACATGTTCCGGTGCTTCCGGAACATGTTCTGGCGCTACCGGAACATGTTCCGGCGCTTTCGGTACATGTTCCGGCGCTTCCGGAACATGTTCCAGTGCTTCCGGGACATGTTCCGCTGCTTCCGGAACATGTTCCGGTGCTTCCGGAACATGTTCCAGTCCTTCCGGAACATGTTCCGGCGCTTCTGGAACATGTTCCGGTGCTTCCGGAACATTTTCCGGCGCTTCCAGAACATGTTCCGGTGCATCCGGAACATGTTCCGGTCCTTCCGGAACATGTTCCGGTCCTTCCGGAACATGTTCCGGCAATTCCGGAACATGTTCCGGCGCTTCCGGAACATGTTCGAGTGCTTCCGGAACATGTTCCGGCGCTTCCGGAACATGATCCGGTCCTTCCGGAACATGTTCCGGTGCTTCCGGAACATGTTCCGGCGCGTCCGGAGCATGATCGGGCGCTTCCGGAACATGTTCCGGCGCTTCCGGAACATGTTCCGGTGCTTCCGGAACATGTTCCGGTCCTTCCGGAACATGTTCCGGCGCCTCCGGAACATGTTCCGGTGCTTCCGGAACATGTTCCGGTGCTTCCGGAACATGTTCCGGCGCTTCCGGAACATGATCCGGCGCTTCCGGAACATGTTGCGGTGCTTCCGGAACATGTTCCGGCGCTTCCGGAACATGTTCCGGCGCTTCCGGAACATGTTCCGGTGCTTCTGGAAAATGATCCGGCGCTTCCGGAACATGTTCCGGCGCTTCCGGAACATGTTCCGGCGCTTCCGGAACATGTTCCGGTGCTTCTGGAAAATGATCCGGCGCTTCCGGAACATGTTCCGGCGCTTCCCGAACATGTTCCGGTGCTTCCGGAACATGTTCCGGCGCTTCCGGAACATGTTCCGGCGCTTCCGGAACATGATCCGGCGCTTCCGGAACATGTTGCGGTCCTTCCGGAACATGTTCCGGTCCTTCCGGAACATGTTCCGGCGCTTCCGGAACATGTTCTGGTGCTTCCGGAGCATGTTCCGGTGCTTCCGGAACATGTTCCGGTGCTTCCGGAACATGTTCCGATACTTCCGGAACATGTTCCGGTCCTTGCGGAACATGTTCCGGCGATTCCGGAACATGTTCCGGCGCTTCCGGAACATGTTCCGGTCCTTCCGGAACATGTTCCGGTCCTTCCGGAACATGTTCCGGCGCATCCGGAACATGTTCCGGCGCTTCCGGAACATGTTCCGGTCCTTCCGGAACATGTTCCGGTCCTTCCGGAACATGTTCTGGTCCTTCCGGAACATGTTCCGGTCCTTCCGGAACATGTTCCGGTCCTTCCGGAACATGTTCCGGCGCTTCCGGAACATGTTCCGGCGCTTCCGGAACATGTTCCGGTCCTTCCGGAACATGTTCCGGTGCTTCCCGAACATGTTCCGGTCCTTCCGGAACATGTTCCGGCGCCTCCGGAACATGTTCCGGTGCCTCCGGAACATTTTCCGGCGATTCCGGAACATTTCTGGTGCTTCCGGAACCTGTTCCGGCGCTTCCGGAACATGATCCGGCGCTTCCGGAACATGTTCCGGCGCTTCCGGAACATGTTCCGGTGCTTCCGGAACATGTTCGGGCGCTTCCGGAACATGTTCCGGTGCCTCCGGAACATGTTCCGGTGCTTCCGGAACATGTTCCGGTCCTTCCGGAACATGTTCCGGTGCTTCCGGAACATGTTCCGGTCCTTCCGGAACATGTTCCGGTACTTCCGGAACATGTTCCGGTCCTTCAGGAACATGTTCCGGTCCTTCCCGAACATGTTCCGGTCCTTCCGGAACATGTTCCGGCGCCTCCGGAACATGTTCCGGTGCCTCCGGAACATGTTCCGGCGATTCCGGAACATGTTCTGGTGCTTCCGGAACATGTTCCGGCGCTTCCGGAACATGATCCGGCGCTTCCGGAACATGTTCCGGTGCCTCCAGAACATGTCCCGGTGCTTCCGGAACATGTTCTGGCGCTTCCGGAACATGTTCCGGCGCTTTCGGTACATGTTCCGGCGCTTCCGGAACATGTTCCAGTGCTTCCGGGACATGTTCCGCTGCTTCCGGAACATGTTCCGGTGCTTCCGGAACATGTTCCAGTCCTTCCGGAACATGTTCCGGCGATTCCGGAACATGTTCCGGCGCTTCTGGAACATGTTCCGGTGCTTCCGGAACATTTTCCGGCGCTTCCGGAACATGTTCCGGTGCTTCCGGAACATGTTCCGGTCCTTCCGGAACATGTTCCGGTCCTTCCGGAACATGTTCCGGCGATTCCGGAACATGTTCCGGCGCTTCCGGAACATGTTCGAGTGCTTCCGGAACATGTTCCGGCGCTTCCGGAACATGATCCGGTCCTTCCGGAACATGTTCCGGTGCCTCCAGAACATGTCCCGGTGCTTCCGGAACATGTTCTGGCGCTTCCGGAACATGTTCCGGCGCTTTCGGTACATGTTCCGGTGCTTCCGGGACATGTTCCGCTGCTTCCGGAACATGTTTCGGTGCTTCCGGAACATGTTCCAGTCCTTCCGGAACATGTTCCGGCGATTCCGGAACATGTTCCGGCGCTTCTGGAACATGTTCCGGTGCTTCCGGAACATTTTCCGGCGCTTCCGGAACATGTTCCGGTGCTTCCGGAACATGTTCCGGTCCTTCCGGAACATGTTCCGGTCCTTCCGGAACATGTTCCGGCGATTCCGGAACATGTTCCGGCGCTTCCGGAACATGTTCGAGTGCTTCCGGAACATGTTCCGGCGCTTCCGGAACATGATCCGGTCCTTCCGGAACATGTTCCGGTGCTTCCGGAACATGTTCCGGCGCTTCCGGAGCATGATCCAGCGCTTCCGGAACATGTTCCGGCGCTTCCGTAACATGTTCCGGTGCTTCCGGAACATGTTCCGGTCCTTCCGGAACATGTTCCGGCGCCTCCGGAACATGTTTCGGTGCCTCCGGAACATGTTCCGGTGCTTCCGGAACATGTTCCGGCGCTTCCGGAACATGATCCGGCGCTTCCGGAACATGTTGCGGTGCTTCCGGAACATGTTCCGGCGCTTCCGGAACATGTTCCGGCGCTTCCGGAACATGTTCCGGTGCTTCTGGAAAATGATCCGGCGCTTCCGCAACATGTTCCGGCGCCTCCGGAACATGTTCCGGTCCTTCCGGAACATGTTCCGGCGCTTCCCGAACATGATCCGGCGCTTCCGGAACATGTTGCGGTCCTTCCGGAACATGTTCCGGTCCTTCCGGAACATGTTCCGGCGCTTCCGGAACATGTTCCGGTGCTTCCGGAACATGTTCCGGTGCTTCCGGAACATGTTCCGGTGCTTCCGGAACATGTTCCGATACTTCCGGAACATGTTCCGGTCCTTGCGGAACATGTTCCGGCGATTCCGGAACATGTTCCGGCGCTTCCGGAACATGTTCCGGTCCTTCCGGAACATGTTCCGGCGCATCCGGAACATGTTCCGGCGCTTCCGGAACATGTTCCGGTCCTTCCGGAACATGTTCCGGTCCTTCCGGAACATGTTCCGGTCCTTCCGGAACATGTTCCGGCGCTTCCGGAACATGTTCCGGTCCTTCCGGAACATGTTCCGGTGCTTCCCGAACATGTTCCGGTCCTTCCGGAACATGTTCCGGCGCCTCCGGAACATGTTCCGGTGCCTCCGGAACATGTTCCGGCGATTCCGGAACATTTCTGGTGCTTCCGGAACCTGTTCCGGCGCTTCCGGAACATGATCCGGCGCTTCCGGAACATGTTCCGGCGCTTCCGAACCATGTTCCGGTGCTTCCGGAACATGTTCGGGCGCTTCCGGAACATGTTCCGGTCCTTCCGGAACATGTTCCGGTGCTTCCGGAACATGTTCCGGTCCTTCCGGAACATGTTCCGGTACTTCCGGAACATGTTCCGGTCATTCCCGAACATGTTCCGGTCCTTCCGGAACATGTTCCGGCGCCTCCGGAACATGTTCCGGTGCCTCCGGAACATGTTCCGGCGATTCCGGAACATGTTCTGGTGCTTCCGGAACATGTTCCGGCGCTTCCGGAACATGATCCGGCGCTTCCGGAACATGTTCCGGTGCCTCCGGAACATGTCCCGGTGCTTCCGGAACATGTTGCGGCGCTTCCGGAACATGTTCCGGCGCTTCCGGAACATGTTCCGGCGCTTCCGGAACATGTTCCGGCCCTTCCGGAACATGTTCCGGCGCTTCCCGAACATGTTCCGGTGCTCCTGGAACATGTTCCGGCGCTTCCGGAACATGTTCCGGCGCTTCCGGAACATGATCCGGCGCTTCTGGAACATGTTGCGGTCCTTCCGGAACATGTTCCGGTGCTTTCGGAACATGTTCCGGCGCTTCCGGAACATGTTCCGGCGCTTCCGGAACATGTTCCGGTGCTTCCGGAAAATGTTCAGGCGCTTCCGGAACATGTTCCGGCGCTTCCGGAACATGATCCGGCGCTTCCGGAACATGTTGCGGCGCTTCCGGAACATGTTCCGGCGCTTCCGGAACATGTTCCGGTGCTTCCGGAACATGATCCGGCGCTTCCGGAACATGTTCCGGCGCTTCCGGAACATGTTCCGGCCCTTCCGGAACATGTTCCGGCGCTTCCCGAACATGTTCCGGTGCTCCTGGAACATGTTCCGGCGCTTCCGGAACATGTTTCGGCGCTTCCGGAACATGATCCGGCGCTTCTGGAACATGTTGCGGTCCTTCCGGAACATGTTCCGGTGCTTTCGGAACATGTTCCGGCGCTTCCGGAACATGTTCCGGTGCTTCCGGAAAATGTTCAGGCGCTTCCGGAACATGTTCCGGCGCTTCCGGAACATGATCCGGCGCTTCCGGAACATGTTGCGGTCCTTCCGGAACATGTTCCGGTGCTTCCGGAACATGTTCCGGTCCTTCCGGAACATGTTCTGGTCCTTCCGGAACATGTTCCGGCGCTTCCGGAACATGTTCCGGCGCTTCCGGAACATGTTCCGGCGATTCCGGAACATGTTCCGGTGCTTCCGGAACATGTTCCGGCGCTTCCGGAACATGATCCGGCGCTTCCGGAACATGTTCCGGTGCCTCCGGAACATGTTCCGGTCCTTCCGCAACATGTTCCGGTCCTTCCGGAACATGTTGCGGCGCTTCCGGAACATGTTCCGGTGCTTCCGGAACATGTTGCGGCGCTTCGGGGACATGTTCCGGCGCTTCCGGAAGATGTTCCGGTGCTTCCGGAACATGATCCGGCGCTTCCGGAACATGATCCGGCGCTTCCGGAACATGTTCCGGTCCTTCCGGAACATGTTCAGGTGCTTCCGGAACATGTTCCGGTGCTTCCGGAACATGTTGCGGCGCTTCGGGAACATGTTCCGGCGCTTCCGGAACATGTTCCGGTGCTTCCGGAACATGATCCGGCGCTTCCGGAACATGTTCCGGCGCTTCCGGAACATGTTCCGGCCCTTCCGGAACATGTTCCGGCGCTTCCCGAACATGTTCCGGTGCTCCTGGAACATGTTCCGGCGCTTCCGGAACATGTTCCGGCGCTTCCGGAACATGATCCGGCGCTTCTGGAACATGTTGCGGTCCTTCCGGATCATGTTCCGGTGCTTCCGGAACATGTTCCGGCGCTTCCGGAACATGATCCGGCGCTTCCGGAACATGTTGCGGTCCTTCCAGAACATGTTCCGGTGCTTCCGGAACATGTTCCGGTCCTTCCGGAACATGTTCTGGCGCTTCCGGAACATGTTCCGGCGCTTCCGGAACATGATCCGGCGCTTCTGGAACATGTTGCGGTCCTTCCGGAACATGTTCCGGTGCTTTCGGAACATGTTCCGGCGCTTCCGGAACATGTTCCGGTGCTTCCGGAACATGTTCCGGCGCTTCCGGAACATGTTCCGGCGCTTCCGGAACATGATCCGGCGCTTCCGGAACATGTTCCGGTGCCTCCGGAACATGTTCCGGTGCTTCCGCAACATGTTCCGGCGCTTCCGGAACATGTTCCGGCGCTTCCGGAACATGTTCCGGTGTTTCCGGAACATGTTCCGCCCCTTCCGGAACATGTTCCGGTCCTTCCGGAACATGTTCCGGTGCTTCCGAAACATGTTCCGGCGCTTCCGGAACATGTTCAGGTGCTTCCGGAACATGTTCCGGTGCTTCCGGAACATGTTGCGGCGCTTCGGGAACATGTTCCGGCGCTTCCGGAACATGTTCCGGTGCTTCCGGAACATGATCCGGCGCTTCCGGAACATGTTCCGGCGCTTCCGGAACATGTTCCGGCCCTTCCGGAACAAGTTCCGGCGCTTCCCGAACATGTTCCGGTGCTCCTGGAACATGTTCCGGCGCTTCCGGAACATGTTCCGGTGCTTCCGGAACATGTTGCGGCGCTTCGGGAACATGTTCCGGTCCTTCCGGAACATGATCCGGCGCTTCCGGAACATGTTGCGGTCCTTCCGGAACATGTTCCGGTCCTTCCGGAACATGTTCCGGCGCTTCCGGAACATGTTCCGGTCCTTCCGGAACATGTTCCGGTGCTTCCCGAACATGTTCCGGTCCTTCCGGAACATGTTCCGGCGCCTCCGGAACATGTTCCGGTGCCTCCGGAACATGTTCCGGCGATTCCGGAACATTTCCGGTGCTTCCGGAACCTGTTCCGGCGCTTCCGGAACATGATCCGGCGCTTCCGGAACATGTTCCGGCGCTTCCGGAACATGTTCTGGTGCTTCCGGAACAGGTTCCGGCGCTTCCGGAACATGTTCCGGTGCCTCCGGAACATGTTCCGGTGCTTTCGGAACATGTTCCGGTCCTTCCGGAACATGTTCCGGTGCTTCCGGAACATGTTCCGGTCCTTCCGGAACATGTTCCGGTCCTTCCCGAACATGTTCCGGTCCTTCCGGAACATGTTCCGGCGCCTCCGGAACATGTTCCGGTGCCTCCGGAACATGTTCCGGCGATTCCGGAACATGTTCCGGTGCTTCCGGAACATGTTCCGGCGCTTCCGGAACATGATCCGGCGCTTCCGGAACATGTTCCGGTGCCTCCGGAACATGATCCGGTGCTTCCGGAACATGTTCCGGTCCTTCCGGAACATGTTCCGGCGCTTCCGGAACATGATCCGGTGTTTCCGGAACATGTTCCGCCCCTTCCGGAACATGTTCCGGTGCTTCCGAAACATGTTCCGGCGCTTCCGAAACATGTTCCGGCGCTTCCGGAACATGTTCCGGCGCTTCCGGAACATGTTCCGGCCCTTCCGGAACATGTTCCGGCGCTTCCCGAACATGTTCCGGTGCTCCTGGAACATGTTCCGGCGCTTCCGGAACATGTTGCGGTCCTTCCGGAACATGTTCCGGTGCTTCCGGAACATGTTCCGGCGCTTCCGGAACATGTTCCGGCGCTTCCGGAACATGTTCCGGTGCTTCCGGTACATGTTCCGGCGCTTCCGGAACATGTTCCGGCGCTTCCGGAACATGATCCGGCGCTTTCGGAACATGTTGCGGTCCTTCTGGAACATGTTCCGGTGCTTCCGGAACATGTTCCGGCGCTTCCGGAACATGTTCCGGCGCTTCCGGAACATGTTCCGGTGCTTCCGGAACATGTTGCGGTCCTTCCGGAACATGTTCCGGTGCTCCCGGAACATGTTCCGGCGCTTCCGGAACATGTTCCGGTGCTTCCGGAACATGTTCCGGCGCTTCCGGAACATGTTCCGGCGCTTCCCGAACATGTTCCGGTGCTTCCGGAACATGTTCCGGCGCTTCCGGAACATGTTCCGGCGCTTCCGGAACATGATCCGGCGCTTCCCGAACATGTTGCGGTCCTTCCGGAACATGTTCCGATGCTTCCGAAACATGTTCCGGCGCTTCCGGAACATGTTCCGGTCCTTCCGGAACATTTTCCGGTGCTTCCGGAACATGTTCCGGTCCTTCCAGAACATGTTGCGGTCCTTCCGGAACATGTTCCGGTGCTTCCGGAACATGTTGCGGTCCTTCCGGACCATGTTCCGGTGCTCCCGGAACTTGTTCCGGCGCTTCCAGAACATGTTCTGGCGCTTCCGGAACATGTTCCAGCGCTTCCGGAACATGTTCCGGTGCTTCCGGAACATGATCCGGCGCTTCCGGAACATGATCCGGCGCTTCCGGAACATGTTGCGGTCCTTCCGGAACATGTTCCGGTGCTTCCGGAACATGTTCCGGCGCTTCCGGAACATGTTCCGGCGCTTCCCGAACATGTTCCGGTGCTTCCGAAACATGTTCCGGCGCTTCCGGAACATGTTCCGGCGATTCCGGAACATGTTCCGGTGCTTCCGGAACATGTTCCGGTGCTTCCGGAACATGTTCCGGTGCTTCCAGAACATGATCCGGCGCTTCCGGAACATGTTGCGGTCCTTCCGGAACATGTTCCGGTGCTTCCGGAACATGTTCCGGCGCTTCCGGAACATGTTCCGGCGCTTCCCGAACATGTTCCGGTGCTTCCGAAACATGTTCCGGCGCTTCCGGAACATGTTCCTGCGATTCCGGAACATGTTCCGGTGCTTCCGGAACATGTTCCGGTGCTTCCGGAACATGTTCCGGTGCTTCCAGAACATGTTCCGGCGCTTCCGGAACATGTTCAGGTGCTGCCGGAACATGTTGCGGTCCTTCCGGAAGATGTTCTGGTGCTTCCGGAACATGTTCCGGCGCTTCCGGAACATGTTCTGGTGCTTCCGGAACATGTTCCGGCGCTTCCGGAACATGTTCCGGTGCTTCCGGAACATGATCCGGCGCTTCCGGAACATGTTCCGGCTCTTCCGGAACATGATCCGGTCCTTCCGGAACATGTTCCGGCGCTTCCCGAACATGTTCCGGTGCTTCCGGAATACGTTCCGTCGCTTCTGGAACATGTTCCGGCGCTTCCGGAACATAATCCGGCGCTTCCGGAACATGTTGCGGTCCTTCCGGAACATGTTCCGGTGCTTCCGAAACATGTTCCGGTCCTTCCGGAACATGTTCCGGTGCTTCCGGAACATGTTCCGGCGCTTCCGGAACATGTTCCGGTGCTTCCGGAACATGTTCCGGTGCTTCCGGAACATGTTCCGGTGCTACCGGAACATGTTCCAGTCCTTCCGGAAGATGTTCTGGTGCTTCCGGAACATGTTCCGGCGCTTCCGGAACATGTTCCGGTGCTTCCGGAACATGTTCCGGTGCTTCCGGAACATGTTCCGGTGCTTCCGGAACATGTTCCGGTGCTTCCGGAACATGTTCTGGCGCTTCCGGAACATGTTCCAGTCCTTCCGGAACATGTTCCGGTCCTTCCCGAACATGTTCCGGTCCTTCCCGAACATGTTCCGGCGCTTCCGGAACATGTTCCGGTCCTTCCGGAACATGTTCCGGCGATTCCGGAACATGTTCCGGTGCTTCCGGAACATGTTCCAGTGCCTCCGGAACATGTTCTCGAAGCGCCGGAACATGTTCCGGTCCTTCCGGAACATGTTCCGGCGCTTCCGGAACATGTTCCGGTGCCTCCGGAACATGTTCCGGTGCTTCCGGAACATGTTCCGGCGCTTCCGGAACATGTTCCGGTGCTTCCGGAACATGTTCCGGCGCTTCCGGAACATGTTCCGGTCCTTCCGGAACATGTTCTGGCGCTTCCGGAACATGTTCCGGCGCTTCCGGAACATGTTCCGGCGCTTCCGGAACATGTTCCGGTGCTTCCGGAACATGTTCGCTTCCGGAACATGTTCCGGTGCTTCCGGAACATGTTCCGGTGCTTCCGGAACGGTTCCGGTGCTTCCGGAACATGTTCCGGCGATTCCGGAACATGTTCCGGTGCCTCCGGAACATGTTCTGGTGCTTCCGGAACATGTTCTGGCGCTTCCGGAACATGTTCCGGCGCTTCCGGAACATGTTCCGGCGCTTCCGGAACATGTTCCGGTCCTTCCGGAACATGTTCCGGCGCTTCCGGAACATGTTCCGGCGCTTCCGGAACATGTTGCGGCGCTTCCAGAACATGTTGCGGTCCTTCCGGAACATGTTGCGGTCCTTCCGGAACATGTTCCGGTCCTTCCAGAACATGTTGCGGTCCTTCCGGAACATGTTCTGGTCCTTCCGGAACATGTTCCGGCGCTTCCGGAACATGTTCCGGAAGCACCGGAACATGTTCCGGTGCTTCCGGAACATGTTCTGGCGCTTCCGGAACATGTTCCGGCGCTTCCGGAACATGTTCCCGTCCTTCTGGAACATGTTCCGGTGCTTCCGGAACATGTTCTGGCGCTTCCCGAACATGTTCCGGTCCTTCCGGAACATGTTCCGGTCTTTCCGGAACATGTTCTGGCGCTTCCGGAACATGTTCCGGCGCTTCCGGAACATGTTCCGGTCCTTCCGGAACATGTTCCGGTCCTTCTGGAACATGTTCCGGCGCTTCCCGAACATGTTCCGGTGCTTCCGGAACATGTTCCGGCGCTTCCGGAACATGTTCCGGTGCTTCCGGACCATGTTCCGGTGCTTCTGGAACATGTTCCGGTGCCTCCGGAACATGTTCCGGTGCTTGCGGAACATGTTCCGGTGCCTCCGGAACATGTTCCGGTCCTTCCGGAACATGTTCCGGTGCTTCCGGAACATGTTCCGGTCCTTACGGAACATGTTCCGGTGCCTCCGGAACATGTTCCGGTGCTTCCGGAACGGTTCCGGTGCTTCCGGAACATGTTCCGGCGATTCCGGAACATGTTCCGGTGCCTCCGGAACATGTTCTGGTGCTTCCGGAACATGTTCCGGTGCTTGCGGAATATGTTCCGGTGCCTCCGGAACATGTTCCGGTCCTTCCGGAACATGTTCCGGTGCTTCCGGAACATGTTCCGGTCCTTACGGAACATGTTGCGGTCCTTCCGGAACATGTTGCGGTCCTTCCGGAACATCTTGCGGTCCTTCCGGAACATGTTCTGGTCCTTCCGGAACATGTTCCGGCGCTTCCGGAACATGTTCCGGTCCTTCCGGAACATGTTTGGGTGCTTCCGGAACATGTTCCGGTCCTTCCGGAACATGTTGCGGTCCTTCCGGAACATGTTGCGGTCCTTCCGGAACATGTTCCGGCGCTCCCGGAACATGTTCCGGTCTTCCGGAACATGTTCCGGTGCTTCCGGAACATGTTCCGGTCCTTCCGGAACATGTTCCGGCGCTTCCGGAACATGTTCCGGTGCTTCCGGAACATGATCCGGCGCTTCCGGAACATGTTCCGGCGCTTCCGGAACATGTTCCGGTGCTTCCGGAACATGATCCGGCGCTTCCGGAACATGTTCCGGTGCTTCCGGAACATGTTTCGGCGCTTTCGGAACATGTTCCGGTCCTTCCGGAACATGTTCCGGCGCTTCCGGAACACGTTCCGGTCCTTCCGGAACATCTTCCGGCGCTTCCGGAACATGTTCTGGCGCTTCCGGAACATGTTCCGGTGCTTCCGGAACATGTTCCGGTGCCTCCGGAACATGTTCCGGCGATTCCGGAGCATGTTCCGGCGCTTCCGGAACATGTTCCGGTGCCTCCGGAACATGTTCCGGCGATTCCGGAACATGTTCCGGCGCTTCCGGGACATGTTCCGGCGCTTCCGGAACATGTTCGAGTGCTTCCGGAACATGTTCCGGTGCTTCCGGAATACGTTCCGTCGCTTCTGGAACATGTTCCGGCGCTTCCGGAACATAATCCGGCGCTTCCGGAACATGTTGCGGTCCTTCCGGAACATGTTCCGGTGCTTCCGGAACATGTTCCGGTCCTTCCGGAACATGTTCCGGTGCTTCCGGAACATGTTCCGGCGCTTCCGGAACATGTTCCGGTGCTTCCGGAACATGTTCCGGTGCTTCCGGAACATGTTCCGGTGCTACCGGAACATGTTCCAGTCCTTCCGGAAGATGTTCTGGTGCTTCCGGAACATGTTCTGGCGCTTCCGGAACATGTTCCAGTCCTTCCGGAACATGTTCCGGTCCTTCCCGAACATGTTCCGGTCCTTCCCGAACATGTTCCGGCGCTTCCGGAACATGTTCCGGTCCTTCCGGAACATGTTCCGGCGATTCCGGAACATGTTCCGGCGCTTCCGGAACATGTTCTGGTGCCTTCGGAACATGTTCCGGCGATTCCGGAACATGTTCCGGCGCTTCCCGAACATGTTCCAGTGCCTCCGGAACATGTTCCGGAAGCGCCGGAACATGTTCCGGTCCTTCCGGAACATGTTCCGGCGCTTCCGGAACATGTTCCGGTGCTTCCGGAACATGTTCCGGCGCTTCCGGAACATGTTCCGGTCCTTCCGGAACATGTTCTGGCGCTTCCGGAACATGTTCCGGCGCTTCCGGAACATGTTCCGGCGCTTCCGGAACATGTTCCGGTGCTTCCGGAACATGTTCGCTTCCGGAACATGTTCCGGTGCTTCCGGAACATGTTCCGGTGCTTCCGGAACGGTTCCGGTGCTTTCGGAACATGTTCCGGCGATTCCGGAACATGTTCCGGTGCCTCCGGAACATGTTCTGGTGCTTCCGGAACATGTTCTGGCGCTTCCGGAACATGTTCCGGCGCTTCCGGAACATGTTCCGGCGCTTCCGGAACATGTTCCGGTCCTTCCGGAACATGTTCCAGTCCTTCCGGAACATGTTCCGGCGCTTCCGGAACATGTTCCGGCGCTTCCGGAACATGTTGCGGCGCTTCCAGAACATGTTCCGGTCCTTCCGGAACATGTTCCGGTCCTTCCGGAACATGTTGCGGTCCTTCCGGAACATGTTCCGGTCCTTCCAGAACATGTTGCGGTCCTTCCGGAACATGTTCTGGTCCTTCCGGAACATGTTCCGGCGCTTCCGGAACATGTTCCGGAAGCACCGGAACATGTTCCGGTGCTTCCGGAACATGTTCTGGCGCTTCCGGAACATGTTCCGGCGCTTCCGGAACATGTTCCCGTCCTTCTGGAACATGTTCCGGTGCTTCCGGAACATGTTCCGGTGCTTCCGGAACATGTTCCGGTCCTTCCGGAACATGTTCCGGTCCTTCCGGAACATGTTCTGGCGCTTCCGGAACATGTTCCGGCGCTTCCGGAACATGTTCCGGTCCTTCCGGAACATGTTCCGGTCCTTCTGGAACATGTTCCGGCGCTTCCGGAACATGTTCCGGTGCTTCCGGACCATGTTCCGGTGCTTCTGGAACATGTTCCGGTGCCTCCGGAACATGTTCCGGTGCTTGCGGAACATGTTCCGGTGCCTCCGGAACATGTTCCGGTCCTTCTGGAACATGTTCCGGTGCTTCCGGAACATGTTCCGGTCCTTACGGAACATGTTGCGGTCCTTCCGGAACATGTTGCGGTCCTTCCGGAACATCTTGCGGTCCTTCCGGAACATGTTCCGGTGCTTCCGAACCATGTTCCGGTGCTTCTGGAACATGTTCCGGTGCCTCCGGAACATGTTCCGGTGCTTGCGGAATATGTTCCGGTGCCTCCGGAACATGTTCCGGTCCTTCCGGAACATGTTCCGGTGCTTCCGGAACATGTTCCGGTCCTTACGGAACATGTTGCGGTCCTTCCGGAACATGTTGCGGTCCTTCCGGAACATCTTGCGGTCCTTCCGGAACATGTTCTGGTCCTTCCGGAACATGTTCCGGCGCTTCCGGAACATGTTCCGGTCCTTCCGGAACATGTTTGGGTGCTTCCGGAACATGTTCCGGTCCTTCCGGAACATGTTGCGGTCCTTCCGGAACATGTTGCGGTCCTTCCGGAACATGTTCCGGCGCTCCCGGAACATGTTCCGGTCTTCCGGAACATGTTCCGGTGCTTCCGGAACATGTTCCGGTCCTTCCGGAACATGTTCCGGCGCTTCCGGAACATGTTCCGGTGCTTCCGGAACATGATCCGGCGCTTCCGGAACATGTTCCGGCGCTTCCGGAACATGTTCCGGTGCTTCCGGAACATGATCCGGCGCTTCCGGAACATGTTCCGGTGCTTCCGGAACATGTTCCGGTGCTTCCGGAACATGTTTCGGCGCTTTCGGAACATGTTCCGGTCCTTCCGGAACATGTTCCGGCGCTTCCGGAAGATGTTCTGGCGCTTCCGGAACATGTTCCGGTGCTTCCGGAACATGTTCCGGTGCCTCCGAAACATGTTCCGGCGATTCCGGAGCATGTTCCGGCGCTTCCGGAACATGTTCTGGTGCCTCCGGAACATGTTCCGGTGCTTCCGGAACATGTTCCGGCGCTTCCGGAACATGTTCCGGTGCTTCCGGAACATGTTCGCTTCCGGAACATGTTTCGGTGCTTCCGGAACATGTTCCGGCGATTCCGGAACATGTTCCGGTGCCTCCGGAACATGTTCCGGTGCTTCCGGAACATGTTCCGGTGCTTCCGGAACATGTTCCGGAAGCGCCGGAACATTTTCCGGCGCTTCCGGAACATGTTCCGGCGCTTCCGGAACATGTTCCGGCGCTTCCGGAACATGTTCCGGCGCTTCCGGAACATGTTCCGGTCCTTCCGGCGCTTCCGGAACATGTTCCGGTCCTTCCGGAACATGTTCCGGTCCTTCCGGAACATGTTCCGGCGCTTCCGAAACATGTTCCGGGGCTTCCGGAACATGTTCCGGCGCTTCCGGAACATGTTCCGGTCCTTCCGGAACATGTTCCGGCGCTTCCGGAACATGTTCCGGCGCTTCCGGAACATGTTCCGGCGCTTCCGGAACATGTTCCGGTCCTTCCGAAACATGTTCCGGTGCTTTCGGAACATGTTCCGGCGCTTCCGGAACATGTTCTGGTCCTTCCGGAACATGTTCCGGTCCTTCCGGAACATGTTGCGGTCCTTCCGGAACATGTTGCGGTTCTTCCGGAACATGTTCCGGTCCTTCCGGAACATGTTCCGGCGCTTCCGGAACATGTTCCGGTCCCTCCGGAACATGTTCTGGCGCTTCCGGAACATGTTCCGGTCCTTCGGGAACATGTTCTGGTCCTTCCGGAACATGTTCTGGCGCTGCCCGAACATGTTCCGGCGCTTCCGGAACATGTTCGCTTCCGGAACATGTTCCGGAATCGCCGGAACATGTTCCGGTGCTTCCGGAACATGTTCCGGTGCTTCCGCAACATGTTCCGGTGCTTCCGGAACATGTTCCGGCGCTTCCGGAACATGTTGCGGTACCTCCGGAACATGTTCCGGCGATTCCGGAACATGTTCCGCAGCTTCCGGAACATGGTCCGGTGCTTCCGGAACATGGTCTGGTGCTTCCGGAACATGTTCCGGTGCTTCCGGAACATGTTCCGGTGCTTCCGGAACATGTTCCGGTCCTTCGAGAACATGTTCCGGTCCTTCCGGAACATGTTCCGGTGCTTCCGGAAGATGTTCCGGCGCTTCCGGAACATGTTCCGGTGCTTCTGCAAGATGTTCCGGCGCTTCCGGAACATGTTGCGGTACCTCCGGAACATGTTCCGGCGCTTCCGGAACATGTTCCGGTGCTTCCGGAACATGTTCCGGTGCTTCCGGAACATGTTCCGGCGCTTCCGGAACATGTTCCGGTGCTTCTGGAACATGTTCCGGTGCTTCCGGAACATGTTCCAGTCCTTCCGGAACATGTTCCGGTCCTTCCGGAACATGTTCCGGTCCTTCCGGAACATGTTCCGGTGCCTCCGGAACATGTTCCGGTCCTTCCGGAACATGTTCCGGCGCTTCCGCAACATGTTCCGGTGCTTCCGGAACATGTTCCGGCGATTCCGGAACATGTTCCGGCGCTTCCGGAACATGTTCCGGTCCTTCCGGAACATGTTCCGGCGCTTCCGGAACATGATCCGGCGCTTCCGGAACATGTTCCGGTGCTTCCGGAACATGTTCCGGTGCTGGCGAAACATGTTCCGGTGCTTCCGGAACATGTTCCGGTGCTTCCGCAACATGTTCCGGTGCTTCCGGAACATGTTCCGGCGCTTCCGGAACATGTTGCGGTACCTCCGGAACATGTTCCGGCGATTCCGGAACATGTTCCGCAGCTTCCGGAACATGGTCCGGTGCTTCCGGAACATGGTCGGGTGCTTCCGGAACATGTTCCGGTGCTTCCGGAACATGTTCCGGTGCTTCCGGAACATGTTCCGGTCCTTCGAGAACATGTTCCGGTCCTTCCGGAACATGTTCCGGTCCTTCCGGAACATGTTCCGGTGCTTCCGGAACATGTTCCGGCGCTTCCGGAACATGTTCCGGTGCTTCTGCAAGATGTTCCGGCGCTTCCGGAACATGTTGCGGTACCTCCGGAACATGTTCCGGCGCTTCCGGAACATGTTCCGGTGCTTCCGGAACATGTTCCGGTGCTTCCGGAACATGTTCCGGTGCTTCCGGAACATGTTCCGGTGCTTCCGGAACATGTTCCGGTGCTTCCGGAACATGTTCCGGAAGCGCCGGAACATGTTCCGGAAGCGCCGGAACATGTTCCGGAAGCACCGGAACATGTTCCGGCGCTTCCGGAACATGTTCCGGTCCTTCCGGAACATGTTCCCGTGCTTCCGGAACATGTTCCGGCGCTTCCGGAACATGTTCCGGTCCTTCCGGAACATGTTCCGGTGCTTCCGGAACATGTTCCGGCGCTTCCGCAACATGTTCCGGTCCTTCCGGAACATGTTCCGGTCCTTCCGGAACATGTTCCGGTGCCTCCGGAACATGTTCCGGTCCTTCCGGAACATGTTCCGGCGCTTCCGCAACATGTTCCGGTGCTTCCGGAACATGTTCCGGCGATTCCGGAACATGTTCCGGCGCTTCCGGAACATGTTCCGGTCCTTCCGGAACATGTTCCGGCGCTTCCGGAACATGATCCGGCGCTTCCGGAACATGTTCCGGTGCTTCCGGAACATGTTCCGGTGCTGGCGAAACATGTTCCGGTGCTTCTGGAACATGTTCCGGTCCTTCTGGAACATGTTCCGGTCCTTCCGGAACGTGTTCCCGCGCTTCCGGAACACGTTCCGGTCCCTCCGGAACGTGTTCCGGCGCTTCCGGAACATGTTCCGGTCCTTCCGGAACATGTTCCGGTCCTTCCGGAGCATGTTCCGGTCCTTCCGGAACATGTTCCGGCGCTTCCGGAACATGTTCCGGTGCCTCCGGAACATGTTCCGGCGATTCCGGAACATGTTCCGGAAGCACCGGAACACGTTCCGGAAGCATGTTCCGGCGCTTCCGGGACATGTTCCGGCCCTTCCGGAACATGTTCCGGTGCTTCCGGAACATGTTCCGGCGCTTCCAGAACATGATCCGGCGCTTCCGGAACATGTTCCGGTCCTTCCGGAACATGTTCCGGTCCTTCCGGAACATGTTCCGGCGCTTCCGGAACACGTTCCGGTCCCTCCGGAACGTGTTCCGGCGCTTCCGGAACATGTTCCGGTCCTTCCGGAACATGTTCCGGTCCTTCCGGAACATGTTCCGGTCCTCCCGGAACATGTTCCGGTGCTTCCGGAACATGTTCCGGCGCTTCCGGAACATGTTCCGGTGCTTCCGGAACATGTTCGCCTCCGGAACATGTTCCGGTGCTTCCGGAACATGTTCCGGCGATTCCGGAACATGTTCCGGTGCCTCCGGAACATGTTCCGGTGCTTCCGGAACATGTTCCGGCGCTTCCCGAACATGTTCCGGTGCTTCCGGAACATGTTCCGGCGCTTCCCGAACATGTTCCGGTGCTTCCGGACCATGTTCCGGTGCTTCCGGAACATGTTCTGTTGCTTCCAGAACGTGTTCCGGTGCTTCCGGAACATGTTCCGGTCCTTCCGGAACATGTTCCGGCGCTTCCGGAACATGTTCCGGTGCCTCCGGAACATGTTCCGGCGATTCCGGAACATGTTCCGGTCCTTCCGGAACATGTTCCGGCGCTTCCGGAACATGTTCTGGTGCCTCCGGAACATGTTCCGGCGATTCCGGAACATGTTCCGGCGCTTCCGGAACATGTTCCGGTGCTTCCGCAACATGTTCCGGTGCTTCCGGAACATGTTCCGGCGCTTCCGGAACATGTTGCGGTACCTCCGGAACATGTTCCGGCGATTCCGGAACATGTTCCGCAGCTTCCGGAACATGGTCCGGTGCTTCCGGAACATGGTCCGGTGCTTCCGGAACATGTTCCGGCGCTTCCGGAACATGTTCTGGTGCTTCCGGAACATGTTCCGGTGCTTCCGGAACATGTTCCGGTCCTTCCAGAACATGTTCCGGTCCTTCCGGAACATGTTCCGGTCCTTCCGGAACATGTTCCGGCGCTTCCGGAACATGTTCCGGCGCTTCCGGAACATGTTCCGGTGCTTCTGCAACATGTTCCGGTGCTTCCGGAACATGTTCCGGCGCTTCCGGAACATGTTGCGGTACCTCCGGAACATGTTTCGGCGATTCCGGAACATGTTCCGGAGCTTCCGGAACATAGTCCGGTGCTTCCGGAACATGTTCCGGCGCTTCCGGAACATGTTCCGGTGCTTCCGGAACATGTTCCGGTGCTTCCGGAACATGTTCTGGTGCTTCCGGAACATGTTCCGGTGCTTCCGGAACATGTTCCGGCGCTTCCGGAACATGTTCCGGCGCTTCCGGAACATGTTCCGGTGCTTCCGGAACAAGTTCCGGTGCTTCCGGAACATGTTCCGGTGCTTCCAGAACATGTTCCGGTCCTTCCGGAACATGTTCCGGTGCTTCCGGAACATGTTCCGGTGCTTCCGGAACATGTTCCGGTCCTTCCGGAACATGTTCCCGTGCTTCCGGAACATGTTCCGGTGTTTCCGGAACATGTTCCGGCGCTTCCGAACCATGTTCCGGTGCTTCCGGAACATGTTCCGGCGCTTCCGGAACATGTTCAGGCGCTTCCGGAACATGTTCCGGTGCTTCCGGAACATGTTCCGGTCCCTCCGGAACATGTCCCGGTCCTTCCGGAACATGTTCCGGTGCCTCCGCAACATGTTCCGGTCCTTCCGGAACACGTTCCAGCGCCTCCGGAACATGTTCCGGCGATTCCGGAACATGTTCCGGCTCTTCCGGAACATGTTCCGGTGCCTCCGGAACATGTTCCGGTGCTTCCGGAACATGTTCCGGCGCTTCCGGAACATGTTCCGGCGCTTCCGGAACATGTTCCCGTGCTTCCGGAACATGTTCCCGTGCTTTCGGAACATGTTCCGGTGCTTCCGGAACATGTTCCGGTGCTTCCGGAACATGTTCCGGCGCTTCCGGAACATGTTCCGGCGCTTCCGGAACATGTTCCGGTCCTTCCGGAACATGTTCCGGTGCTTCCGGAACATGTTCCGGCGCTTCCGGAACATGTTCCGGTCCTTCCGGATCATGTTCCGGTCCTTCCGGATCATGTTCCGGTCCTTCCAGAACATGTTCCGGTCCTTCCAGAACATGTTCCGGTGCTTCCGGAACATGTTCCGTTCCTTCCGGAACATGTTCCGGCGCTTCCAGAACATGTTCCGGTCCTTCCGGAACATGTTCCGGTCCTTCCGGAACATGTTCCGGCGCTTCCGAAACATGTTCCGGGGCTTCCGGAACATGTTCCGGCGCTTCCGGAACATCTTCCGGCGCTTCCGGAACATGTTCCGGCGCTTCCCGAACATGTTCCGGCGCTTCCGGAACATGTTCCGGTCCTTCCGGAACATGTTCCGGTGCTTTCGGAACATGTTCCGGCGCTTCCGGAACATGTTCCGGTCCTTCCGGAACATGTTGCGGTCCTTCCGGAACATGTTGCGGTCCTTCCGGAACATGTTGCGGTTCTTCCGGAACATGTTCCGGTCCTTCCGGAATATGTTCCGGCGCTTCCGGAACATGTTCCGGTCACTCCGGAACATGTTCCGGCGCTTCCGGAACATGTTCCGGTCCTTCGGGAACATGTTCCGGTCCTTCCGGAACATGTTCCGGCGCTGCCCGAACATGTTCCGGCGCTTCCGGAACATGTTCCGGCGCTTCCGGAACATGTTCCGGTGCTTCCGGAACATGTTTGCTTCCGGAACATGTTCCGGCGCTTCCAGAACATGTTCCGGTGCTTACGCAAAATGTTCCGGTGCTTCCGGAACATGTTCCGGCGCTTCCGGAACATGTTGCGGTACCTCCGGAACATGTTCCGGCGCTTCCGGAACATGTTCCGCAGCTTCCGGAACATGGTCCGGTGCTTCTGGAACATGGTCCGGTGCTTCCGGAACATGATCCGGCGCTTCCGGAACATGTTCCGGTGCTTCCGGAACATGTTCCGGTCCTTCCGGAACATGTTCCGGTCCTTCCGGAACATGTTCCGGTGCTTCCGGAACATGTTCCGGTGCTTCCGGAACATGTTCTGGTGCCTCCGGAACATGTTCCAGTCCTTCCGGAACATGTTCCCGTGCTTCCGGAACATGTTCCGGTGTTTCCGGAACATGTTCCGGCGCTTCCGCAACATGTTCCGGTGCTTCCGGAACATGTTCCGGCGCTTCCGGAACATGTTCCGGCGCTTCCGGAACATGTTCCGGTGCCTCCGGAACATGTTCCGGCGATTCCGGAACATGTTCCGGTCCTTCCGGAACATGTTCCGGCGCTTCCGGAACATGTTCCGGTGCCTCCGGAACATGTTCCGGCGATTCCGGAACATGTTCCGGTGCTTCCGCAACATGTTCCGGTGCTTCCGGAACATGTTCCGGCGCTTCCGGAACATGTTGCGGTACCTCCGGAACATGTTTCGGCGATTCCCGAACATGTTCCGGAGCTTCCGGAACATGGTCCGGTGCTTCCGGAACATGTTCCGGCGCTTCCGGAACATGTTCCGGTGCTTCCGGAACATGTTCCGGTGCGTCCGGAACATGTTCCGGTGCTTCCGGAACATGTTCCGGTGCTTCCGGAACATGTTCCGGTGCTTCCGGAACATGTTCCGGCGCTTCCGGAACATGTTCCGGTGCTTCCGGAACAAGTTCCGGTGCTTCCGGAACATGTTCCGGTGCTTCCGGAACATGTTCCGGTGCTTCCGGAACATGTTCCGGTGCTTCCGGAACATGTTCCGGTGCTTCCGGAACATGTTCCGGTCCTTCCGGAACATGTTCCGGTGCTTCCGGAACATGTTCCGGTGCTTCCGGAACATGTTCCAGTCCTTCCGGAACATGTTCCCGTGCTTCCGGAACATGTTCCGGTGTTTCCGGAACATGTTCCGGCGCTATCGAACCATGTTCCGGTCCTTCCGGAACATGTTCCGGCGCTTCCGGAACATGTTCCGGCGCTTCCGGAACATGTTCCGGTCCTTCCGGAACATGTTCCGGTGCTTCCGGAACATGTTCCGGCGCCTCCGGAACATGTTCCGGCGATTCCGGAACATGTTCCGGCGCTTCCGGAACATGTTCCGGCGCTTCCGGAACATGTTCCGGTCCTTCCGGAACATGTTCCGGTGCTTCCGGAACATGTTCCGGCGCTTCCGGAACATGTTCCGGCGCTTCCGGAACATGTTCCCGTGCTTCCGGAACATGTTCCCGTGCTTTCGGAACATGTTCCGGTGCTTCCGGAACATGTTCCGGTGCTTCCGGAACATGTTCCGGCGCTTCCGGAACATGTTCCGGCGCTTCCGGAACATGTTCCGGTCCTTCCGGAACATGTTCCGGTCCTTCCGGAACATGTTCCGGCGCTTCCGGAACATGTTCCGGTCCTTCCGGAACATGTTCTGGCGCTTCCGGAACATTTTCCGGTCCTTCTGGAACATGTTCCGGTGCTTCCGGAACATGTTCCGGTGCTTCCGGAACATGTTCCGGCGCTTCCCGAACATGTTCCGGTGCTTCCGGAACATGTTCCGGCGCTTCCCGAACATGTTCCGGTGCTTCCGGACCATGTTCCGGTGCTTCCGGAACATGTTCTGGTGCTTCCAGAACGTGTTCCGGTGCTTCCGGAACATGTTCCGGTCCTTCCGGAACATGTTCCGGCGCTTCCGGAACATGTTCCGGTGCCTCCGGAACATGTTCCGGCGATTCCGGAACATGTTCCGGCGCTTCTGGAACATGTTCCGGTGCTTCCGGAACATGTTCCGGTCCTTCCGGAACATGTTCCGGTGCTTCCGGAACATGTTCCGGCGCTTCCGGAACATGTTCCCGTGCTTCCGGAACATGTTCCGGTGCTTCCGGAACATGTTCCGGCGCTTCCGGAACATGTTCCGGCGCCCCCGGAACATGTTCCGGCGATTCCGGAACATGTTCCGGCGCTTCCGGAACATGTTCCGGTCCTTCCGGAACGTGTTCCGGTCCTTCCGGAAGGTGTTCCGGTGCTTCCGGAACATGTTCCGGCGCTTGCAGAACATGTTCCGGTGCTTCCGGAACATGTTCCGGTGCTTCCGGAACATGTTCCGGTCCTTCCGGAACATGTTCTGGTCCTTCCGGAACATGTTCCGGTGCTTCCGGAACATGTTTCGGCGCTTCCGGAACATGTTCCGGTCCTTCCAGAACATGTTCCGGCGCTTCCGGAACATGTTCCGGTCCTTCCGGAACATGTTCCGGCGCTTCCGGAACATGTTCCGGCGCTTCCGGAACATGTTCCGGTCCTTCCGGAACATGTTCCGGTCCTTCCGGATCATGTTTGGGTCCTTCCGAAACATGTTCCGGTCCTTCCGGAACATGTTCCGGTCCTTCCGGAACATGTTCCGGCGCTTCCGGAACATGTTCCGGTGCTTCCGGAACATGTTCCGGTCCTTCCAGAACATGTTCCGGTCCTTCCGGAACATGTTCCGGCGCTTCTGGAACATGTTCCGGCGCTTCCGGAACATGTTCCGGTGCTTCCGGAACATGTTCCGGTGCTTCCGGAACATGTTCCGGTCCTTCCGGAACATGTTCCGGCGCTTCCGGAACATGTTCCGGCGCTTCCGGAACATGTTCTGGTCCTTCCGGAACATGTTCTGGCGCTTCCGGAACATGTTCCGGCGCTTCCGGAACATGTTCCGGTCCTTCCGGAACATGTTCCGGCGCTTCCGGAACATGTTCCGGCGCTTCCGGAACATGTTCCGGTACTTCCGGAACATGTTCCGGTCCTTCCGGTACATGTTCCGGGGCTTCCGGAACATGTTCCGGTGCTTCCGGAACATGTTCCGGCGCTTCCGGAACATGTTCTGGCGCTGTCGGAATATGTTCCGGCGGCTCCGGAACATGGTCCGGCGCCTCCGGAACATGGTCCGGCGCCTCCGGAACATGTTCCGGTGCCTCCGGAACATGTTCCGGTGCTTCCGGAACATGTTCCGGTGCTTCCGGAACATGTTCCGGCGCTTCCGGAACATGTTCCGGTCCTTCCGGAACATGTTCCGGTGCTTCCGGAACATGTTCCGGCGCTTCCGGAACATGTTCCGGTGCTTCCGGAACATGTTCCGGTGCTTCCGGAACATTTTCCGGTCCTTCTGGAACATGTTCCGGTGCTTCCGGAACATGTTCCGGTGCTTCCGGAACATGTTCCGGCGCTTCCCGAACATGTTCCGGTGCTTCCGGAACATGTTCCGGCGCTTCCCGAACATGTTCCGGTGCTTCCGGACCATGTTCCGGTGCTTCCGGAACATGTTCTGGTGCTTCCAGAACGTGTTCCGGTGCTTCCGGAACATGTTCCGGTGCCTCCGGAACATGTTCCGGTGATTCCGGAACATGTTCCGGTCCTTCTGGAACATGTTCCGGCGCTTCCGGAACATGTTCCGGTGCCTCCGGAACATGTTCCGGCGATTCCGGAACATGTTCCGGCGCTTCCGGAACATGTTCCGGCGCTTCCGGAACATGTTCTGGCGCTGTCGGAATATGTTCCGGCGGCTCCGGAACATGGTCCGGCGCCTCCGGAACATGGTCCGGCGCCTCCGGAACATGTTCCGGTGCCTCCGGAACATGTTCCGGTGCTTCCGGAACATGTTCCGGTGCTTCCGGAACATGTTCCGGCGCTTCCGGAACATGTTCCGGTCCTTCCGGAACATGTTCCGGTGCTTCCGGAACATGTTCCGGCGCTTCCGGAACATGTTCCGGTCCTTCCGGAACATGTTCCGGTCCTTCCAGAACATGTTCCGGTCCTTCCAGAACATGTTCCGGTGCTTCCGGAACATGTTCCGGTGCTTCCGGAACATGTTCCGGCGCTTCCGGAACATGTTCCGGCGCTTCCGGAACATGTTGCGGTCCTTCCGGAACATGTTCCGGTGCTTCCGGAACATTTTCCGGTCCTTCTGGAACATGTTCCGGTGCTTCCGGAACATGTTCCGGTGCTTCCGGAACATGTTCCGGCGCTTCCCGAACATGTTCCGGTGCTTCCGGAACATGTTCCGGCGCTTCCCGAACATGTTCCGGTGCTTCCGGACCATGTTCCGGTGCTTCCGGAACATGTTCTGGTGCTTCCAGAACGTGTTCCGGTGCTTCCGGAACATGTTCCGGTGCCTCCGGAACATGTTCCGGTGATTCCGGAACATGTTCCGGTCCTTCCGGAACATGTTCCGGCGCTTCCGGAACATGTTCCGGTGCCTCCGGAACATGTTCCGGCGATTCCGGAACATGTTCCGGCGCTTCCGGAACATGTTCCGGCGCTTCCGGAACATGTTCCGGTGCTTCCGGAACATGTTCCGGTGCTTCCGGAACATGTTCCGGTCCTTCCAGAACATGTTCCGGTGCTTCCGGAACATGTTCCGGCGCTTCCGGAACATGTTCCCGTGCTTCCGGAACATGTTCCGGTGCTTCCGGAACATCTTCCGGCGCTTCTGGAACATGTTCTGGTGCCCCCGGAACATGTTCCGGCGATTCCGGAACATGTTCCGGCGCTTCCGGAACATGTTCCGGTCCTTCCGGAACATGTTCTGGTCCTTCCGGAAGGTGTTCCGGTGCTTCCGGAACATGTTCCGGTGCTTCCGGAACATGTTCCGGCGCCTCCGGAACATGTTCCGGCGATTCCGGAACATGTTCCGGCGCTTGCGGAACATGTTCCGGTGCTTCCGGAACATGTTCCGGTGCTTCCGGAACAAGTTCCGGTCCTTCCGGAACATGTTCCGGTCCTTCCGGAACATGTTCCGGCGCTTCCGGATCATGTTCCGGTGCTTCCAGAACATGTTCCGGTCCTTCCGGAACATGTTCCGGTCCTTCCGGAACATGTTTGGGTCCTTCCGAAACATGTTCCGGTCCTTCCGGAACATGTTCCGGTCCTTCCGGGACATGTTCCGGCGCTTCCGGAACATGTTCCGGTCCTTCCGGAACATGTTCCGGCGCTTCCGGAACATGTTCCGGCGCTTCCGGAACATGTTCCGGTCCTTCCGGAACATGTTCCGGCGCTTCCGGAACATGTTCCGGTACTTCCGGAACATGTTCCGGTCCTTCCGGTACATGTTCCGGGGCTTCCGAAACATGTTCCGGCGCTTCCGGAACATGGTCCGGCGCCTCCGGAACATGTTCCGGTGCCTCCGGAACATGTTCCGGTGCTTCCGGAACATGTTTCGGCTCTTCCGGAACATGTTCCGGCGCTTCCGGAACATGTTTCGGGGCTTCCGGAACATGTTCCGGCGCTTCCGGAACATGTTCCGGTCCTTCCGGAACATGTTCCGGCGCTTCCGGAACATGTTCCGGCGCCTCCGGAACATGGTCCGGCGCCTCCGGGAACATGTTCCGGAAGCACCGGAACATGTTCCGGAAGGACCGGAACATGTTCCGGCGCTTCCGGAACATGCTCCGGCGCTTTCGGAACATGTTCCGGAAGCATCGGAACATGTTCCGGTCCTTCCGGAACATGTTCCGGTGCTTCCGGAACATGTTGCGGCGCTTCCGGAACATGTTCCGGTGCTTCCGGAGCATGTTCCGGTGCTTCCGGAACATGTTTCGGCGCTTCCGGAACATGTTCCGGTCCTTCCGGAACATGTTCCGGTGCTTCAGGAACATGTTCCGGTCCTTCCGGAACATGTTCCGGTCCTTCCGGAACATGTTCCGGTCCTTCCGGAACATGTTCCGGTCCTTCCGGAAGCACCGGAACACGTTCCGGAAGGACCGGAACATGTTCCGGAAGCGCCGGAACATGTTCCGGAAGCACCGGAACACGTTCCGGAAGCACCGGAACCTGTTCCGGAAGCACCGGAACATGTTCTGGAAGCACCGGAACATGTTCCGGAAGCGCCGGAACATGTTCCGGAAGGACCGGAAGATGTTCCGGTGCTTCCGGAACATGTTCCGGTGCTTCCGGAACATGTTCCGGTCCTTCCAGAACATGTTCCGGTCCTTCCGGAACATGTTCCGGCGCTTCTGGAACATGTTCCGGCGCTTCCGGAACATGTTCCGGTGCTTCCGGAACATGTTCCGGTCCTTCCGGAACATGTTCCGGTACTTCTGGAACATGTTCCGGTCCTTCCGGTACATGTTCCGGGGCTTCCGGAACATGTTCCGGCGCTTCCGGAACATGGTCCGGCGCCTCCGGAGCATGTTCCGGTGCTTCCGGAACATGTTCCGGTCCTTCCGGAACATGTTCCGGCGCTTCCGGAACATGTTCCGGCGCTTCCGGAACATGTTCCGGCGCCTCCGGAACATGGTCCGGCGCCTCCGGGAACATGTTCCGGAAGCACCAGAACATGTTCCGGAAGGACCGGAACATGTTCCGGCGCTTCCGGAACATGTTCCGGCGCTTTCGGAACATGTTCCGGAAGCATCGGAACATGTTCCGGTCCTTCCGGAACATGTTCCGGTGCTTCCGGAACATGTTGCGGCGCTTCCGGAACATGTTCCGGTGCTTCCGGAACATGTTCCGGTGCTTCCGGAACATGTTCCGGTGCTTCCGGAACATGTTTCGGCGCTTCCGGAACATGTTCCGGTCCTTCCGGAACATGTTCCGGCGCTTCCGGAACATGTTCCGGTCCTTCCGGAACATGTTCCGGTGCTTCCGGAACATGTTCCGGTCCTTCCGGAACATGTTCCGGTCCTTCCGGAACACGTTCCGGTCTTCCGGCGCTTCCGGAACATGTTCCGGTGCTTCCGGAACATGTTCCGGCGCTTCCGGAACATGTTCCGGTCCTTCCGGAACATGTTCTGGCGCTTCCGGAACATGTTCCGGCGCTTCCGGAACATGTTCCGGTCCTTCCGGAACATGTTCCGGCGCTTCCGGAACATGTTCCGGTACTTCCGGAACATGTTCCGGTCCTTCCGGTACATGTTCCGGGGCTTCCGGAACATGTTCCGGCGCTTCCGGAACATGGTCCGGCGCCTCCGGAACATGTTCCGGTGCCTCCGGAACATGTTCCGGTGCTTCCGGAACATGTTTCGGCTCTTCCGGAACATGTTCCGGCGCTTCCGGAACATGTTTCGGGGCTTCCGGAACATGTTCCGGCGCTTCCGGAACATGTTCCGGTCCTTCCGGAACATGTTCCGGCGCTTCCGGAACATGTTCCGGCGCTTCCGGAACATGTTCCGGCGCCTCCGGAACATGGTCCGGCGCCTCCGGGAACATGTTCCGGAAGCACCGGAACATGTTCCGGAAGGACCGGAACATGTTCCGGAAGCGCCGCAACATGTTCTGGTGCTTCCGGAACATGTTGCGGCGCTTCCGGAACATGTTCCGGTGCTTCCGGAGCATGTTCCGGTGCTTCCGGAACATGTTTCGGCGCTTCCGGAACATGTTCCGGTCCTTCCGGAACATGTTCCGGTCCTTCCGGAACATGTTCCGGTCCTTCCGGAAGCACCGGAACACGTTCCGGAAGGACCGGAACATGTTCCGGAAGCGCCGGAACATGTTCCGGAAGCACCGGAACACGTTCCGGAAGCACCGGAACCTGTTCTGGAAGCACCGGAACATGTTCTGGAAGCACCGGAACATGTTCCGGAAGCGCCGGAACATCTTCCGGAAGGACCGGAAGATGTTCCGGTGCTTCCGGAACATGTTCCGGTGCTTCCGGAACATGTTCCGGTCCTTCCAGAACATGTTCCGGTCCTTCCGGAACATGTTCCGGCGCTTCCGGAACATGTTCCGGCGCTTCCGGAACATGTTCCGGTGCTTCCGGAACATGTTCCGGTCCTTCCGGAACATGTTCCGGTCCTTCCGGAACATGTTCCGGCGCTTCCGGAACATGTTCCGGCGCTTCCGGAACATGTTCTGGTCCTTCCGGAACATGTTCTGGCGCTTCCGGAACATGTTCCGGCGCTTCCGGAACATGTTCCGGCGCTTTCGGAACATGTTCCGGAAGCATCGGAACATGTTCCGGTCCTTCCGGAACATGTTCCGGTCCTTCCGGAACATGTTCCGGCGCTTCCGGAACATGTTCCGGTACTTCCGGAACATGTTCCGGTCCTTCCGGTACATGTTCCGGGGCTTCCGGAACATGTTCCGGCGCTTCCGGAACATGGTCCGGCGCCTCCGGAACATGTTCCGGTGCTTCCGGAACATGTTCCGGTGCTTCCGGAACATGTTCCGGCGCTTCCGGAACATGTTCCGGCGCTTCCGGAACATGTTCCGGCGCCTCCGGAACATGGTCCGGCGCCTCCGGGAACATGTTCCGGAAGCACCGGAACATGTTCCGGAAGGACCGGAACATGTTCCGGCGCTTCCGGAACATGTTCCGGCGCTTTCGGAACATGTTCCGGAAGCATCGGAACATGTTCCGGTCCTTCCGGAACATGTTCCGGTCCTTCCGGAACATGTTGCGGCGCTTCCGGAACATGTTCCGGTGCTTCCGGAACATGTTCCGGTGCTTCCGGAACATGTTCCGGTGCTTCCGGAACATGTTTCGGCGCTTCCGCAACATGTTCCGGTCCTTCCGGAACATGTTCCGGCGATTCCGGAACATGTTCCGGTGCTTCCGGAACATGTTCCGGTGCTTCCGGAACATGTTCCGGTCCTTCCGGAACACGTTCCGGTCTTCCGGCGCTTCCGGAACATGTTCCGGTGCTTCCGGAACATGTTCCGGTGCTTCCGGAACATGTTCCGGTGCTTCCGGAACATGTTCCGGTGCTTCCGGAACATGTTCCGGTGCTTCCGGAACATGTTCCGGTCCTTCCGGAACATGTTCCGGTCCTTCCGGAACATGTTCCGGCGCTTCCGGAACACGTTCTTCCGGAACATGTTCCGGCGCTTCCGGAACATGTTCCGGCGCTTCCGGAACATGTTCCGGAAGCACCGGAACATGTTCCGGTGCTTCCGGAACATGTTCCGGTGCTTCCGGAACATGTTCCGGCGCTTCCGGAACATGTTCCGGTGCTTCCGGAACATGTTTCGGCGCTTCCGGAACATCTTCCGGTCCTTCCGGAACATCTTCCGGCGCTTCCGGAACATGTTCCGGTCCTTCCGGAACATGTTCCGGTGCTTCCGGAACATGTTCCGGTCCTTCCGGAACATGTTCCGGTCCTTCCGGAACACGTTCCGGTCTTCCGGCGCTTCCGGAACATGTTCCGGTGCTTCCGGAACATGTTCCGGCGCTTCCGGAACATGTTCCGGTGCTTCCGGAACGTGTTCCGGTGCTTCTGGAACATGTTCCGGTGCTTCCGGAACATGTTCCAGTCCTTCCGGAACATGTTCCGGTCCTTCCGGAACATGTTCCGGCGCTTCCGGAACACGTTCTTCCGGAACATGTTCCGGCGCTTCCGGAACATGTTCCGGCGCTTCCGGAACATCTTCCGGCGCTTCCGGAACATGTTCCGGTCCTTCCGGAACATGTTCCGGTCCTTCCGGAACATGTTCCGGGGCTTCCGGAACATGTCCCGGGGCTTCCGGAACATGTTCTGGCGCTTCCGGAACATGTTCCGGTCCTTCCGGAACATGTTCCGGCGCTTCCGGAACATGTTCCGGCGCTTCCAGAACATGTTTCGGCTCTTCCAGAATATGTTCCGGCGCTTCCGGAACATGTTCCGGGGCTTCCGGAACATGTTTCGGGGCTTCCGGAACATGTTCCGGCGCTTCCGGAACATGTTCCGGAAGCGCCGGAACATGTTCCGGAAGGACCGGAACATGTTCCGGAAGCGCCGGAACATGTTACGGAAGGACCCAAACATGTTCCGGAAGGACCGGAAAATGTTCCGGAAGCGCCGGAACATGTTCCGGAAGCGCCGGAACATGTTCCGGAAGGACCGGAACATGTTCCGGAAGCGCCGGAACACGTTCCGGAAGCACCGGAACACGTTCCGGAAGGACCGGAACACCGGAACACGTTCCGGAAGCACCGGAACACGTTCCGGAAGCACCGGAACATGTTCCGGAAGCACCGGAACATGTTCCGGAAGCACCGGAACATGTTCCGGAAGCACCGGAACATGTTCCGGAAGCACCGGAACATGTTCCGGAAGGACCGGAACATGTTCCGGAAGCACCGGAACATGCTCCGGAAGCGCCGGAACATGTTCCGGAAGCGCCGGAACATGTTCAGGAAGGACCGGAACATGTTTTGGAAGCGCCGGAACATGTTCCGGAAGCGCCGGAACATGTTCCGGAAGCGCCGGAACATGTTCCTGAAGGAAGGACCGGAACATGTTCCGGTCCTTCCGGAACATGTTCCGGCGCTTCCGGAGCATGTTCCGGCGCTTTCGGAACATGTTCCGGAAGCATCGGAACATGTTCCGGTCCTTCCGGAACATGTTCCGGTCCTTCCAGAACATGTTCCGGCGCTTCCGGAACATGTTCCGGTGCTTCCGGCACATGTTCCGGTCCTTCCGGAACATGTTCCGGTGCTTCCGGAACATGTTCCGGTCCTTCCAGAACATGTTCCGGGGCTTCCGGAACATGTTCCGGTCCTTCCTGAACATGTTCCGGCGCTTCCGGAACATGTTCCGGCGCTTCCGGAGCATGTTCCGGTGCTTCCGGAACATGTTCCGGAAGGACCGGAACATGTTCCGGCGCTTCCGGAACATGTTCCGGAAGGACCGGAACATGTTCCGGAAGCGCCGGAACATGTTCCGGAAGGACCCGAACATGTTCCGGAAGGACCGGAACATGTTCCGGCGCTTCCGGAACATGTTCCGGAAGGACCGGAACATGTTCCGGCGCTTCCGGAACATGTTCCGGAAGGACCGGAACATGTTCCGGAAGCGCCGGAACATGTTCCGGAAGCACCGGAACACGTTCCGGAAGCACCGGAACACGTTCCGGAAGCGCCGGAACACGTTCCGGAAGCGCCGGAACACGTTCCGGAAGCACCCGAACACGTTCCGGAAGCACCGGAACATGTTCCGGAAGCACCGGAACATGTTCCGGAAGCACCGGAACATGTTTCGGAAGCGCCGGAACATGTTCCGGAAGGACCGGAACATGTTCCGGAAGCACCGGAACATGCTCCGGAAGCGCCGGAACATGTTCCGGAAGCGCCGGAACATGTTCAGGAAGGACCGGAACATGTTTTGGAAGCGCCGGAACATGTTCCGGAAGCGCCGGAACATGTTCCGGAAGGAAGGACCGGAACATGTTCCGGAGGGACCGGAACATGTTCCGGAAGCGCCGGAACATGTTCCGGAAGCGCCGGAACATGTTCCGGAAGCGCCGGAACATGTTCCGGAAGCACCGGAACATGTTCCGGAAGCGCCGGAACATGTTCCGGTCCTTCCGGAACATGTTCCGGTCCTTCCGGAACATGTTCCGGCGCTTCCGGAACATGTTCCGGCGCTTCCAAAACATGTTCCGGTCCTTCCTGAACATGTTCCGGCGCTTCCGGAACATGTTCCGGCGCTTTCGGAACATGTTCCGGAAGCATCGGAGCATGTTCCGGTCCTTCCGGAACATGTTCCGGTGCTTCCGGAACATGTTCCGGTGCTTCCGGAACATGTTCCGGTCCTTCCGGAACATGTTCCGGTCCTTCCAGAACATGTTCCGGCGCTTCCGGAACATGTTCCGGTCCTTCCGGAACATGTTCCGGTCCTTCCGGAACATGTTCCGGTCTTCCGGCGCTTCCGGAACATGTTCCGGTGCTTCCGGAACATGTTCCGGCGCTTCCGGAACATGTTCCGGTCCTTCCGGAACATGTTCCGGCGCTTCCGGAACACGTTCTTCCGGAACATGTTCCGGCGCTTCCGGAACATGTTCCGGCGCTTCCGGAACATGTTCCGGTGCTTCCGGAACATGTTCCGGTGCTTCCGGAACATGTTCCGGCGCTTCCGGAACATGTTCCGGTCCTTCCGGAACATGATCCGGCGCTTCCGGAACATGTTCCGGCGCTTCCGTAACATGTTCCGGTACTTCCGGAACATGTTCCGGTCCTTCCGGAACATGTTCCGGGGCTTCCGGAACATGTCCCGGGGCTTCCGGAAAATGTTCCGGCGCTTCCGGAACGTGTTCCGGTGCTTCCGGAACATGTTCCGGCGCTTCCGGAACATGTTCCGGTCCTTCCGGAACATGTTCCGGCGCTTCCGGAACATGTTCCGGCGCTTCCGGAACATGTTCCGGTCCTTCCGGAACATGTTCGGGTCCTTCCGGAACATGTTCCGGCGCTTCCGGAACATGTTCCGGTCGTTCCGGAACATGTTCCGGTCCTTCCGGAACATGTTTCGGCTCTTCCGGAACATGTTCCGGCGCTTCCGGAACATGTTCCGGGGCTTCCGGAACATGTTTCGGGGCTTCCGGAACATGTTCCGGCGCTTCCGCAACATGTTCCGGAAGCGCCGGAACATGTTCCGGAAGGACCGGAACATGTTCCGGAACGACCGGAACATGTTCCGGAAGCACCGGAACATGTTCCGGAAGGACCGGAACATGTTCCGGAAGCGCCGGAACATGTTCCGGAAGCACCCGAACACGTTCCGGAAGGACCGGAACATGTTCCGGAAGCGCCGGAACATGTTCCGGAAGCGCCAGAACATGTTGCGGAAGCGCCGGAACATGTTCCGGAAGCGCCGGAACATGTTCCGGAAGCACCGGAACACGTTCCGGAAGCACCGGAACATGTTCCGGAAGCACCGGAACATGTTCCGGAACCACCGGAACATGTTCTGGAAGCACCGGAACATGTTCCGGAAGCGCCGGAACATGTTCCGGAAGGACCGGATCACGTTCCGGAAGCACCGGAACATGCTCCGGAAGCGCCGGAACATGTTCCGGAACCACCGGAACATGTTCCGGAAGGACCGGAACACGTTCCGGAAGCACCGGAACATGCTCCGGAAGCGCCGGAACATGTTCCGGAAGCGCCGGAACATGTTCCGGAAGGACCGGAACATGTTTTGGAAGCGCCGGAACATGTTCCGGAAGCGCCGGAACATGTTCCGGAAGCGCCGGAACATGTTTCTGAAGGAAGGACCGGAACATGTTCCGGAAGGACCGGAACATGTTCCGGAAGCACCGGAACATGTTCCGGAAGCGCCGGAACATGTTCCGGAAGGACCGGAACATGTTCCGGAAGTGCCGGAACATGTTCCGGAAGCACCGGAACATGTTCCGGAAGGACCGGAACATGTTCCGGAAGCGCCGGAACATGTTCCGGAAGGACCGGAACATGTTCTGGAAGGACCCGAACATGTTCCGGAAGGACCCGAACATGTTCCGGAAGGACCCGAACATGTTCCGGAAGCACCGGAACATGTTCCGGAAGGACCCGAACATGTTCCGGAAGCACCGGAACATGTTCCGGAAGCGCCGGAACATGTTCCGGAAGCGCTGGAACATGTTCTGGAAGCACCGGAACATGTTCCGGAAGCGCCGGAACATGTTCCGGAAGCACCGGAACATGTTCCGGAAGCGCCGGAACATGTTCCGGAAGGACCGGAACATGTTCCGGAAGCACCGGAACATGTTCCGGAAGCGCCGGAACATGTTCCGGAAGGACCGGAACATGTTCCGGAAGCACCGGAACATGTTCCGGAAGGACCGGAACATGTTCCGGAAGGACCGGAACATGTTCCGGAAGGACCCGAACATGTTCCGGAAGGACCGGAACATGTTCCGGAAGCACCGGAACATGTTCCGGAAGCGCCGGAACATGTTCCGGAAGGACCGGAACATGTTCTGGAAGTGCCGGAACATGTTCCGGAAGCACCGGAACATGTTCCGGAAGCACCGGAACATGTTCCGGAAGCGCCGGAACATGTTCCGGAAGGACCGGAACATGTTCTGGAAGGACCCGAACATGTTCCGGAAGGACCCGAACATGTTCCGGAAGGACCCGAACATGTTCCGGAAGCACCGGAACATGTTCCGGAAGCGCCGGAACATGTTCCGGAAGCGCCGGAACATGTTCCGGAAGGACCGGAACATGTTCCGGAAGCGCCGGAACATGTTCCGGAAGCGCTGGAACATGTTCTGGAAGCACCGGAACATGTTCCGGAAGCGCCGGAACATGTTCCGGAAGCACCGGAACATGTTCCGGAAGCGCCGGAACATGTTCCGGAAGGACCGGAACATGTTCCGGAAGCACCGGAACATGTTCCGGAAGCGCCGGAACATGTTCCGGAAGGACCGGAACATGTTCCGGAAGCACCGGAACATGTTCCGGAAGGACCGGAACATGTTCCGGAAGGACCGGAACATGTTCCGGAAGGACCCGAACATGTTCCGGAAAGACCGGAACATGTTCCGGAAGCACCGGAACATGTTCCGGAAGCGCCGGAACATGTTCCGGAAGCGCCGGAACATGTTCCGGAAGGACCGGAACATGTTCCGGAAGCGCCGGAACATGTTCCGGAAGCGCCGGAACATGTTCCGGAAGCGCCGAAACATGTTCCGGAAGCACCGGAACATGTTCCGGAAGGACCGGAACATGTTCCGGAAGCGCCGGAACATGTTCCGGAAGCGCCGGAACATGTTCCGGAAGCGCCGGAACATGTTCCGGAAGGACCGGAACATGTTCCGGAAGCGCCGAAACATGTTCCGGAAGCACCGGAACATGTTCCGGAAGCACCGGAACATGTTCCGGAAGCGCCGGAACATGTTCTGGAAGGACCGGAACATGTTCCGGAAGCGCCGGAACATGTTCCGGAAGCACCGGAACATGTTCCGGAAGCACCGGAACATGTTCCGGAAGCACCGGAACATGTTCCGGAAGCACCAGAACATGTTCCGGAAGCGCCGGAACATGTTCCGGAAGGACCGGAACATGTTCCGGAAGTGCCGGAACATGTTCCGGAAGCACCGGAACATGTTCCGGAAGCACCGGAACATGTTCCGGAAGCGCCGGAACATGTTCTGGAAGGACCCGAACATGTTCCGGAAGGACCCGAACATGTTCCGGAAGGACCCGAACATGTTCCGGAAGGACCCGAACATGTTCCGGAAGCACCGGAACATGTTCCGGAAGCGCCGGAACATGTTCCGGAAGCGCCGGAACATGTTCCGGAAGGACCGGAACATGTTCCGGAAGCGCCAGAACATGTTCCGGAAGGACCGGAACATGTTCCGGAAGGACCGGAACATGTTCCGGAAGGACCCGAACATGTTCCGGAAGCACCGGAACATGTTCCGGAAGCACCGGAACATGTTCCGGAAGCACCGGAACATGTTCCGGAAGCACCGGAACATGTTCCGGAAGCGCCGGAACATGTTCCGGAAGGACCGGAACATGTTCCGGAAGCGCCGAAACATGTTCCGGAAGCACCGGAACATGTTCCGGAAGGACCGGAACATGTTCCGGAAGCGCCGGAACATGTTCCGGAAGGACCGGAACATGTTCCGGAAGCACCGGAACATGTTCCGGAAGCGCCGGAACATGTTCCGGAAGCGCCGGAACATGTTCCGGAAGGACCGGAACATGTTCCGGAAGCGCCGAAACATGTTCCGGAAGCACCGGAACATGTTCCGGAAGGACCGGAACATGTTCCGGAAGCGCCGGAACATGTTCCGGAAGCGCCGGAACATGTCCCGGAAGGACCGGAACATGTTTTGGAAGCGCCGGAACATGTTCCGGAAGCGCCGGAACATGTTCCGGAAGGAAGGACCGGAACATGTTCCGGAAGGACCGGAACATGTTCCGGAAGCGCCGGAACATGTTCCGGAAGCGCCGGAACATGTTCCGGAAGCACCGGAACACGTTCCGGAAGGACCGGAACATGTTCCGGAAGCACCGGAACATGTTCTGGAAGCACCGGAACATGCTCCGGAAGCGCCGGAACATGTTCCGGAAGGACCGGAACATGTTCCGGAAGCGCCGGAACATGTTCCGGAAGGACCGGAACATGTTCCGGAAGCGCCGAAACATGTTCCGGAAGCACCGGAACATGTTCCGGAAGGACCGGAACATGTTCCGGAAGCGCCGGAACATGTTCCGGAAGGACCGGAACATGTTCCGGAAGCACCGGAACATGTTCCGGAAGCGCCGGAACATGTTCCGGAAGCGCCGGAAAATGTTCCGGAAGGACCGGAACATGTTCCGGAAGCACCGGAACATGTTCCGGAAGCACCGGAACATGTTCCGGAAGCGCCGGAACATGTTCCGGAAGGACCGGAACATGTTCCGGAAGTGCCGGAACATGTTCCGGAAGCACCGGAACATGTTCCGGAAGCGCCGGAACATGTTCCGGAAGGACCCGAACATGTTCCGGAAGGACCCGAACATGTTCCGGAAGGACCCGAACATGTTCCGGAAGCACCGGAACATGTTCCGGAAGCGCCGGAACATGTTCCGGAAGCGCCGGAACATGTTCTGGAAGCACCGGAACATGTTCCGGAAGCGCCGGAACATGTTCCGGAAGGACCGGAACATGTTCCGGAAGGACCGGAACATGTTCCGGAAGGACCGGACCATGTTCCGGAAGGACCCGAACATGTTCCGGAAGGACCGGAACATGTTCCGGAAGCACCGGAACATGTTCCGGAAGCGCCGGAACATGTTCCGGAAGCGCCGGAACATGTTCCGGAAGCGCCGAAACATGTTTCGGAAGCACCGGAACATGTTCCGGAAGGACCGGAACATGTTCCGGAAGCGCCGGAACATGTTCCGGAAGCACCGGAACATGTTCCGGAAGCACCGGAACATGTTCCGGAAGCGCCGGAACATGTTCCGGAAGCGCCGGAACATGTTCCGGAAGGACCGGAATATGTTCCGGAAGCACCGGAACATGTTCCGGAAGCACCGGAACATGTTCCGGAAGGACCGGAACATGTTCCGGAAGCGCCGGAACATGTTCTGGAAGGACCGGAACATGTTCCGGAAGCGCCGGAACATGTTCCGGAAGGACCGGAACATGTTCCGGAAGCGCCGGAACATGTTCCGGAAGCACCGGAACATGTTCCGGAAGCGCCGGAACATGTTCCGGAAGGACCGGAACATGTTCTGGAAGGACCGGAACATGTTCCGGAAGGACCGAAACATGTTCCGGAAGCACCGGAACATGTTCCGAAAGCACCGGAACATGTTCCGGAAGCGCCGGAACATGTTCCGGAAGGACCGGAACATGTTCTGGAAGGACCGGAACATGTTCCGGAAGCACCGGAACATGTTCCGGAAGCACCGGAACATGTTCCGGAAGCGCCGGAACATGTTCCGGAAGCGCCGGAACATGTTCCGGAAGGACCGCAACATGTTCCGGAAGGACCGGAACATGTTCCGGAAGCGCCGGAACATGTTCCGGAAGGACCGGAACATGTTCCGGAAGCGCCGAAACATGTTCCGGAAGCACCGGAACATGTTCCGGAAGGACCGGAACATGTTCCGGAAACGCCGGAACATGTTCCGGAAGGACCGGAACATGTTTTGGAAGCGCCGGAACATGTTCCGGAAGCGCCGGAACATGTTCCGGAAGCGCCGGAACATGTTCCGGAAGGAAGGACCGGAACATGTTCCGGAAGGACCGGAACATGTTCCGGAAGCGCCGGAACATGTTCCGGAAGCGCCGGAACATGTTCCGGAAGCACCGGAACACGTTCCGGAAGGACCGGAACATGTTCCGGAAGCGCCGGAACATGTTCCGGAAGCACCGGAACCTGTTCCGGAAGCACCGGAACATGTTCTGGAAGCACCGGAACATGCTCCGGAAGCGCCGGAACATGTTCCGGAAGGACCGGAACATGTTCCGGAAGCACCGGAACATGTTCCGGAAGCACCGGAACATGTTCCGGAAGGACCGGAACATGTTCCGGAAGCACCGGAACATGTTCCAGAAGCACCGAAACATGTTCCGGAAGCACCGAAACATGTTCCGGAAGCACCGGAACATGTTCCGGAAGCGCCGGAACATGTTCCGGAAGCGCCGGAACATGTTCCGGAAGGACCGGAACATGTTCCGGAAGGACCGGAACATGTTCCGGAAGGACCCGAACATGTTCCGGAAGGACCGGAACATGTTCCGGAAGCGCCGGAACATGTTCCGGAAGCGCCGGAACATGTTCCGGAAGGACCGGAACATGTTCCGGAAGCGCCGGAACATGTTCCGGAAGCGCCGGAACATGTTCCGGAAGCACCGGAACATGTTCCGGAAGCGCCGGAACATGTTCCGGAAGGACCGGAACATGTTCCGGAAGGACCGGAACATGTTCCGGAAGCACCGGAACATGTTCCGGAAGGACCGGAACATGTTCCGGAAGGACCGGAACATGTTCCGGAAGCGCCGGAACATGTTCCGGAAGGACCGGAACATGTTCCGGAAGGACCGGACCATGTTCCGGAAGGACCCGAACATGTTCCGGAAGCACCGGAACATGTTCCGGAAGCACCGGAACATGTTCCGGAAGCGCCGGAACATGTTCCGGAAGCGCCGGAACATGTTCCGGAAGGACCGGAACATGTTCCGGACGCGCCGAAACATGTTTCGGACGCACCGGAACATGTTCCGGAAGGACCGGAACATGTTCCGGAAGCGCCGGAACATGTTCCGGAAGGAGCGGAACATGTTCCGGAAGCACCGGAACATGTTCCGGAAGCGCCGGAACATGTTCCGGAAGCGCCGGAACATGTTCCGGAAGGACCGGAACATGTTCCGGAAGCACCGGAACATGTTCCGGAAGCACCGGAACATGTTCCGGAAGCGCCGGAACATGTTCTGGAAGGACCGGAACATGTTCCGGAAGCGCCGGAACATGTTCCGGAAGGACCGGAACATGTTCCGGAAGCGCCGGAACATGTTCCGGAAGCACCGGAACATGTTCCGGAAGCGCCGGAACATGTTCCGGAAGGACCGGAACATGTTCTGGAAGGACCGGAACATGTTCCGGAAGCACCGGAACATGTTCCGGAAGCACCGGAACATGTTCCGGAAGCGCCGGAACATGTTCCGGAAGCGCCGGAACATGTTCCGGAAGGACCGCAACATGTTCCGGAAGGACCGGAACATGTTCCGGAAGCGCCGGAACATGTTCCGGAAGGACCGGAACATGTTCCGGAAGCGCCGAAACATGTTCCGGAAGCACCGGAACATGTTCCGGAAGGACCGGAACATGTTCCGGAAGGACCGGAACATGTTCCGGAAACGCCAGAACATGTTCCGGAAGGACCGGAACATGTTTTGGAAGCGCCGGAACATGTTCCGGAAGCGCCGGAACATGTTCCGGAAGCGCCGGAACATGTTCCGGAAGGAAGGACCGGAACATGTTCCGGAAGGACCGGAACATGTTCCGGAAGCGCCGGAACATGTTCCGGAAGCGCCGGAACATGTTCCGGAAGCACCGGAACACGTTCCGGAAGGACCGGAACATGTTCCGGAAGCGCCGGAACATGTTCCGGAAGCACCGGAACCTGTTCCGGAAGCACCGGAACATGTTCTGGAAGCACCGGAACATGCTCCGGAAGCGCCGGAACATGTTCCGGAAGGACCGGAACATGTTCCGGAAGGACCGGAACATGTTCCGGAAGCACCGGAACATGTTCCGGAAGCGCCGGAACATGTTCCGGAAGGACCGGAACATGTTCCAGAAGCACCGGAACATCTTCCGGAAGCACCGAAACATGTTCCGGAAGCACCGGAACATGTTCCGGAAGCACCGGAACATGTTCCGGAAGCGCCGGAACATGTTCCGGAAGGACCGGACCATGTTCCGGAAGGACCGGAACATGTTCCGGAAGCGCCGGAACATGTTCCGGAAGCACCGGAACATGTTCCGGAAGCGCCGGAACATGTTCCGGAAGCGCCGGAACATGTTCCGGAAGGACCGGAACATGTTCCGGAAGCGCCGAAACATGTTTCGGACGCACCGGAACATGTTCCGGAAGGACCGGAACATGTTCCGGAAGCGCCGGAACATGTTCCGGAAGGACCGGAATATGTTCCGGACGCACCGAAACATGTTCCGGAAGCACCGGAACATGTTCCGGAAGGACCGGAACATGTTCCGGAAGCGCCGGAACATGTTCTGGAAGGACCGGAACATGTTCCGGAAGCGCCGGAACATGTTCCGGAAGGACCGGAACATGTTCCGGAAGCGCCGGAACATGTTCCGGAAGCACCGGAACATGTTCCGGAAGCGCCGGAACATGTTCCGGAAGGACCGGAACATGTTCTGGAAGGACCGGAACATGTTCCGGAAGGACCGGAACATGTTCCGGAAGCACCGGAACATGTTCCGGAAGCACCGGAACATGTTCCGGAAGCACCGGAACATGTTCCGGAAGCGCCGGAACATGTTCCGGAAGGACCGGAACATGTTCTGGAAGGACCGGAACATGTTCCGGAAGCGCCGGAACATGTTCCGGAAGCGCCGGAACATGTTCCGGAAGGACCGCAACATGTTCCGGAAGGACCGGAACATGTTCCGGAAGCGCCGGAACATGTTCCGGAAGGACCGGAACATGTTCCGGAAGCGCCGAAACATGTTCCGGAAGCACCGGAACATGTTCCGGAAGGACCGGAACATGTTCCGGAAACGCCGGAACATGTTCCGGAAGGACCGGAACATGTTTTGGAAGCGCCGGAACATGTTCCGGAAGCGCCGGAACATGTTCCGGAAGGAAGGACCGGAACATGTTCCGGAAGGACCGGAACATGTTCCGGAAGCGCCGGAACATGTTCCGGAAGCGCCGGAACATGTTCCGGAAGCACCGGAACACGTTCCAGAAGCACCGGAACATGTTCCGGAAGCGCCGGAACATGTTCCGGAAGCACCGGAACCTGTTCCGGAAGCACCGGAACATGTTCTGGAAGCACCGGAACATGCTCCGGAAGCGCCGGAACATGTTCCGGAAGGACCGGAACATGTTCCAGAAGCACCGGAACATGTTCCGGAAGCACCGAAACATGTTCCGGAAGCGCCGGAACATGTTCCGGAAGGACCGGAACATGTTCCGGAAGGACCGGAACATGTTCCGGAAGGACCCGAACATGTTCCGGAAGGACCGGAACATGTTCCGGAAGCGCCGGAACATGTTCCGGAAGCGCCGGAACATGTTCCGGAAGGACCGGAACATGTTCCGGAAGCGCCGGAACATGTTCCGGAAGCGCCGGAACATGTTCTGGAAGCACCGGAACATGTTCCGGAAGCGCCGGAACATGTTCCGGAAGGACCGGAACATGTTCCGGAAGGACCGGAACATGTTCCGGAAGGACCGGAACATGTTCCGGAAGGACCGGAACATGTTCCGGAAGGACCGGAACATGTTCCGGAAGCGCCGGAACATGTTCCGGAAGGACCGGAACATGTTCCGGAAGGACTGGACCATGTTCCGGAAGGACCCGAACATGTTCCGGAAGCACCGGAACATGTTCCGGAAGCACCGGAACATGTTCCGGAAGCGCCGGAACATGTTCCGGAAGCGCCGGAACATGTTCCGGAAGGACCGGAACATGTTCCGGAAGCGCCGAAACATGTTTCGGACGCACCGGAACATGTTCCGGAAGGACCGGAACATGTTCCGGAAGCGCCGGAACATGTTCCGGAAGGAGCGGAACATGTTCCGGAAGCACCGGAACATGTTCCGGAAGCGCCGGAACATGTTCCGGAAGCGCCGGAACATGTTCCGGAAGGACCGGAATATGTTCCGGAAGCACCGGAACATGTTCCGGAAGCACCGGAACATGTTCCGGAAGGACCGGAACATGTTCCGGAAGCGCCGGAACATGTTCTGGAAGGACCGGAACATGTTCCGGAAGCGCCGGAACATGTTCCGGAAGGACCGGAACATGTTCCGGAAGCGCCGGAACATGTTCCGGAAGGACCGGAACATGTTCCGGAAGCGCCGGAACATGTTCCGGAAGGACCGGAACATGTTCCGGAAGCGCCGGAACATGTTCCGGAAGGACCGGAACATGTTCCGGAAGCGCCGGAACATGTTCCGGAAGCGCCGGAACATGTTCCGGAAGGACCGCAACATGTTCCGGAAGGACCGGAACATGTTCCGGAAGCGCCGGAACATGTTCCGGAAGGACCGGAACATGTTCCGGAAGCGCCGAAACATGTTCCGGAAGCACCGGAACATGTTCCGGAAGGACCGGAACATGTTCCGGAAACGCCGGAACATGTTCCGGAAGGACCTGAACATGTTTTGGAAGCGCCGGAACATGTTCCGGAAGCGCCGGAACATGTTCCGGAAGGAAGGACCGGAACATGTTCCGGAAGCGCCGGAACATGTTCCGGAAGCGCCGGAACATGTTCCGGAAGCACCGGAACACGTTCCGGAAGGACCGGAACATGTTCCGGAAGCGCCGGAACATGTTCCGGAAGCACCGGAACCTGTTCCGGAAGCACCGGAACATGTTCTGGAAGCACCGGAACATGCTCCGGAAGCGCCGGAACATGTTCCGGAAGGACCGGAACATGTTCCGGAAGGACCGGAACATGTTCCGGAAGCACCGGAACATGTTCCGGAAGCGCCGGAACATGTTCCGGAAGGACCGGAACATGTTCCAGAAGCACCGGAACATGTTCCGGAAGCACCGAAACATGTTCCGGAAGCACCGGAACATGTTCCGGAAGCACCGGAACATGTTCCGGAAGCGCCGGAACATGTTCCGGAAGGACCGGAACATGTTCCGGAAGGACCGGAACATGTTCCGGAAGGACCCGAACATGTTCCGGAAGGACCGGAACATGTTCCGGTCCTTCCGGAACATGTTCCGGAAGCGCCGGAACATGTTCCGGAAGGACCGGAACATGTTCCGGAAGCGCCGGAACATGTTCCGGAAGCGCCGGAACATGTTCTGGAAGCACCGGAACATGTTCCGGAAGCGCCGGAACATGTTCCGGAAGCACCGGAACATGTTCCGGAAGCACCGGAACATGTTCCGGAAGCACCGGAACATGTTCCGGAAGCACCGGAACATGTTCCGGAAGCACCGGAACATGTTCCGGAAGCGCCGGAACATGTTCCGGAAGGACCGGAAGATGTTCCGGAAGCACCGGAACATGTTCCGGAAGCACCGGAACATGTTCCGGAAGCACCGGAACATGTTCCGGAAGGACCGGAACATGTTCCGGAAGCGCCGGAACATGTTCCGGAAGGACCGGAACATGTTCCGGAAGGACCGGAACATGTTCCGGAAGGACCGGAACATGTTCCGGAAGGACCGGAACATGTTCCGGAAGCACCGGAACATGTTCCGGAAGCGCCGGAACATGTTCCGGAAGCGCCGAAACATGTTCCGGAAGCACCGGAACATGTTCCGGAAGGACCGGAACATGTTCCGGAAGCGCCGGAACATGTTCTGGAAGGACCGGAACATGTTCCGGAAGCACCGGAACATGTTCCGGAAGCGCCGGAACATGTTCCGGAAGCGCCGAAACATGTTCCGGAAGCACCGGAACATGTTCCGGAAGGACCGGAACATGTTCCGAAAGCGCCGGAACATGTTCTGGAAGGACCGGAACATGTTCCGGAAGCGCCGGAACATGTTCCGGATCCGCCGGAACATGTTCCGGAAGGACCGGAAAATGTTCCGGAAGCACCGGAACATGTTCCGGACGCACCGGAACATGTTCCCGAAGCGCCGGAACATGTTCCGGAAGGACCGGAACATGTTCCGGAAGGACCGGAACATGTTCCGGAAGGACCGGAACATGTTCCGGAAGCGCCGGAACATGTTCCGGAAGGACCGGAACATGTTCCGGAAGGACCGGAACATGTTCCGGAAGCGCCGGAAAATGTTCCGGAAGCACCGGAACACGTTCCGGAAGGACCGGAACATGATCCGGAAGCGCCGGAACATGTTCCGGAAGCACCGGAACACGTTCCGGAAGCACCGGAACCTGTTCCGGAAGCACCGGAACATGTTCTGGAAGCACCGGAACATGCTCCGGAAGCGCCGGAACATGTTCCGGAAGGACCGGAACATGTTCCGGAAGGACCGGAACATGTTCCGGAAGCACCGGAACATGTTCCGGAAGGACCGGAACATGTTCCGGAAGGACCGGATCATGTTCCAGAAGCACCGGAACATGTTCCGGAAGCACCGGAACATGTTCCGGAAGGACCGGAACATGTTCCGGAAGGACCCGAACATGTTCCGGAAGGACCCGAACATGTTCCGGAAGCACCGGAACATGTTCCGGAAGCGCCGGAACATGTTCCGGAAGCACCGGAACATGTTCCGGAAGCGCCGGAACATGTTCCGGAAGCGCCGGAACATGTTCCGGAAGGACCGGAACATGTTCCGGAAGCACCGGAACATGTTCCGGAAGCGCCGGAACATGTTCCGGAAGCGCCGGAACATGTTCCGGTCCTTCCGGAACATGTTCCGGAAGCACCGGAACATGTTCCGGAAAGACCGGAAGATGTTCCGGAAGCGCCGGAACATGTTTCGCAAGCGCCGGAACATGTTCCGGAAGCGTCGGAACATGTTCCGGAAGGACCGGAACATGTTCCGGAAGCGCCGGAACACGTTCCGGAAGGACCGGAACATGTTCCGGAAGGACCCGAACATGTTCCGGAAGGACCCGAACATGTTCCGGAAGCACCGGAACATGTTCCGGAAGCGCCGGAACATGCTCCGGAAGCGCCGGAACATGTTCCGGAAGGACCGGAACATGTTCCGGAAGGACCGGAACATGTTCCGGAAGCACCGGAACATGTTCCGGAAGCGCCGGAACATGTTCCGGTCCTTCCGGAACATGTTCCGGAAGCACCGGAACATGTTCCGGAAGCGCCGGAACATGTTCCGGAAGCGCCGGAACATGTTCCGGAAGGACCGGAAGATGTTCCGGAAGCGCCGGAACATGTTTCGCAAGCGCCGGAACATGTTCCGGAAGCGTCGGAACATGTTCTGGAAGGACCGGAACATGTTCCGGAAGCACCGGAACACGTTCCGGAAGGACCGGAACATGTTCCGGAAGCGCCGGAACATGTTCCGGAAGCACCGGAACATGTTCCGGAAGCACCAGAACATGTTCCGGAAGCACCGGAACATGATCCGGAAGCGCCAGAACATGTTCCGGAAGCACCGGAACACGTTCCGGAAGCACCGGAACCTGTTCCGGAAGCACCGGAACATGTTCTGGAAGCACCGGAACATGCTCCGGAAGCGCCGGAACATGTTCCGGAAGGACCGGAACATGTTCCGGAAGCACCGGAACGTGTTCCGGAAGCACCGGAACATGTTCCGGAAGCGCCGGAACATGTTCCGGAAGGACCGGATCATGTTCCAGAAGCACCGGAACATGTTCCGGAAGCACCGGAACATTTTCCGGAAGCACCGGAACATGTTCCGGAAGCGCCGGAACATGTTCCGGAAGGACCGGAACATGTTCCGGAAGGACCCGAACATGTTCCGGAAGGACCCGAACATGTTCCGGAAGCACCGGAACATGTTCCGGAAGCGCCGGAACATGCTCCGGAAGCGCCGGAACATGTTCCGGAAGGACCGGAACATGTTCCGGAAGCACCGGATCATGTTCCGGAAGCGCCGGAACATGTTCCGGAAGCGCCGGAACATGTTCCGGTCCTTCCGGAACATGTTCCGGAAGCACCGGAACATGTTCCGGAAGCACCGGAACATGTTCCGGAAGCGCCGGAACATGTTCCGGAAGGACCGGAAGATGTTCAGGAAGCGCCGGAACATGTTTCGCAAGCGCCGGAACATGTTCCGGAAGCGTCGGAACATGTTCCGGAAGGACCGGAACATGTTCCGGAAGCACCGGAACACGTTCCGGAAGGACCGGAACATGTTCCGGAAGCGCCGGAACATGTTCCGGAAGGACCGGAACATGTTCCGGAAGCACCGGAACATGTTCCGGAAGCACCGGAACATGTTCCGGAAGCACCGGAACATGTTCCGGAAGCGCCGGAACATGTTCCGGAAGCGCCGGAACATGTTCCGGAAGCGCCGGAACATGTTCCGGAAGCACCGGAACATGTTCCGGAAGCACCGGAACATGTTCCGGAAGGACCGGAACATGTTCCGGAAGCACCGGAACATGTTCCGGAAGCGCTGGAACATGTTCCGGAAGCGCCGGAACATGTTCCGGAAGGACCGGAACCTGTTCCGGAAGCGCCGAAACATGTTCCGGAAGCACCGGAACATGTTCCGGAAGCACCGGAACATGTTCCGGAAGCGCCGGAACATGTTCCGGAAGGACCGGAACATGTTCTGGAAGGACCGGAACATGTTCCGGAAGGACCGGAACATGTTCCGGAAGCACCGGAACATGTTCCGGAAGCGCCGGAACATGTTCCGGAAGGACCGGAACATGTTCCGGAAGGACCGGAACATGTTCCGGAATCGCCGGAACATGTTCCGGAATCGCCGGAACATGTTCCGGAGGCGCCGGAACATGTTCCGGAAGCACCGGCACATGTTCCGGAAGCACCGGAACATGTTCAGGAAGCGCCAGAACATGTTCCGGAAGCGCCGGAACATGTTCCGGAAGGACCGGAACATGTTCCGGAAGGACCGGAACATGTTTCGGAAGGACCCGAACATGTTCCGGAAGGACCGGAACATGTTCTGGAAGGACCGGAACATGTTCCGGAAGCGCCGGAACATGTTCCGGAAGCGCCGGAACATGTTCCGGAAGGACCGGAACATGTTCCGGAAGGACCGGAACATGTTCCGGAAGCGCCGGAACATGTTCCGGAAGCGCCGCAACATGTTCCGGAAGCACCGGAACATGTTCCGGAAGGACTGGAACATGTTCCAGAAGGACCGGAACATGTTCCGGAAGCGCCGGAACATGTTCCGGAAGGACCGGAACATGTTCCGGAAGCGCCGGAACATGTTCCGGAAGCACCGGAACATGTTCCGGAAGCACCGGAACATGTTCCGGAAGCGCTGGAAGACCGGAACATGTTCCGGAAGCGCCGGAACATGTTCCGGAAGCGCTGCAACATGTTCCGGAAGCACCGGAACATGTTCCGGAAGCGCTGGAACATGTTCCGGAATCGCCGCAACATGTTCTGGAAGCACCGGAACATGTTCCGGAAGCACCGGAAATCGCTGGAACATGTTCCGGAAGCGCCGGAACATGTTCCGGAAGCACCGGAACATGTTCCGGAAGCAGAGGAACATGTTCCGGAAGCGCCGGAACATGTTCCAGAATCGCCGGAACATGTTCCGGAAGCACCGGAACATGTTCCGGAAGCACCGGAACATGTTCCGGAAGCCCCGGAACATGTTCCGGAAGCACCGGAACATGTTCCGGAAGCACCGGAACATGTTCTGGAAGCGCCGGAACATGTTCCGGAAGGACCGGAACATGTTTCGGAAACACCAGACCATGTTCCGGAAGCACCGGAACATGGTCCGGAAGCACCGGAACATGTTCCGGAAGCGCCGGAACATGTTCAGGAGGCACCGGAACATGTTCCGGAAGCACCGGAACATGTTCCGGAAGCGCCGGAACATGTTCAGGAGGCACCGAAACATGTTCCGGAAGCGCCGGAACATGTTCAGGAGGCACCGGAACATGTTCCGGAAGCAGAGGAACATGTTCCGGAAGCGCCGGAACATGTTCCAGAATCGCCGGAACATGTTCTGGAAGCACCGGAACATGTTCCGGAAGCACCGGAAGCGCTGCAACATGTTCCGGAAGCACCGGAACATGTTCCGGAAGCGCTGGAACATGTTCCGGAATCGCCGCAACATGTTCTGGAAGCACCGGAACATGTTCCGGAAGCACCGGAAATCGCTGGAACATGTTCCGGAAGCGCCGGAACATGTTCCGGAAGCACCGGAACATGTTCCGGAAGCAGAGGAACATGTTCCGGAAGCGCCGGAACATGTTCCAGAATCGCCGGAACATGTTCCGGAAGCACCGGAACATGTTCCGGAAGCACCGGAACATGTTCCGGAAGCCCCGGAACATGTTCCGGAAGCACCGGAACATGTTCCGGAAGCACCGGAACATGTTCTGGAAGCGCCGGAACATGTTCCGGAAGGACCGGAACATGTTTCGGAAACACCAGACCATGTTCCGGAAGCACCGGAACATGGTCCGGAAGCACCGGAACATGTTCCGGAAGCGCCGGAACATGTTCAGGAGGCACCGGAACATGTTCCGGAAGCACCGGAACATGTTCCGGAAGCGCCGGAACATGTTCAGGAGGCACCGAAACATGTTCCGGAAGCACCGGAACATGTTCCGGAAGCGCCGGAACATGTTCCGGAAGCAGAGGAACATGTTCCGGAAGCGCCGGAACATGTTCCAGAATCGCCGGAACATGTTCCGGAAGCACCGGAACATGTTCCGGAAGCACCGGAACATGTTCCAGAATCGCCGGAACATGTTCTGGAAGGACCGGAACATGTTTCGGAAGCACCAGACCATGTTCCGGAAGCACCGGAACATGGTCCGGAAGCACCGGAACATGTTCCGGAAGCGCCGGAACATGTTCAGGAGGCACCGGAACATGTTCCGGAAGCACCGGAACATGTTCCGGAGGCACCGGAACATGTTCCAGAAGCGCCGGAACATGTTCAGGAGGCACCGGAACATGTTCCGGAAGCACCGGAACATGTTCCGGAAGCGCCGGAACATGTTCCGGAAGCACCGGAACATGTTCCGAAAGCACCGGAACATGTTCCGGAAGCACCGGAACATGTTCCGGAAGCGCCGGAACATGTTCTGGAAGCGCCGGAACATGTTCTGGAAGCACGGGAACATGTTCCGGAAGGACCGGAACATGTTCCGGAAGGACCGGAACATGTTCCGGCGCTTCCGGAACATGTTCCGGAAGCACCGGAACATGTTCGGGAAGCACCGGAACATGTTCCGGAAGCACCGGAACATGTTCGGGAAGCACCGGAACATGTTCCGGAAGGACCGGAACATGTTCCGGAAGCACCGGAACATGTTCGGGAAGGACCGGAACATGTTCCGGAAGCACCGGAACATGTTCCGGAAGCACCGGAACATGTTCCGGAAGCACCGGAACATGTTCCGCAAGCACCGGAACACGTTCCGGAAGCTCCGGAACATGTTCCAGAATCGCCGGAACATGTTCCGGAGGTACCGCAACATGTTCCGGAAGCGCCGGAACATGTTCCGGAAGCACCGGAACATGTTGTGGAAGCACCGGAACATGTTCCGGAAGCGCCGGAACATGTTCCGGAAGCGCCGGAACATGTTCCGGAAGCACCGGAACATGTTCCGGCGATTCCGGAACATGTTTCGGAAGCACCGGAACATGTTCCGGAAGCCCCGGAACATGTTTCGGGAGCACCGGAACATGTTCCGGAAGCGCCGGAACATGTTCCGGAAGCACCGGAACATGTTCCGGAAGCACCGGAACATGTTCCGGAGGCACCGGAACATGTTCCGGAAGCGCCGGAACATGTTCAGGAGGCACCGGAACATGTTCTGGAAGCACCGGAACATGTTCCGGAACCGCCGGAACATGTTCCGGAAGCAGAGGAACATGTTCCGGAAGCGCCGGAACATGTTCCAGAATCGCCGGAACATGTTCCGGAAGCACCGGAACATGTTCCGGAAGCACCGGAACATGTTCCAGAATCGCCGGAACATGTTCCGGAAGCACCGGAACATGTTCCGGAAGCACCGGAACATGTTCCGGAAGCCCCGGAACATGTTCCGGAAGCACCGGAACATGTTCCGGAAGCACCGGAACATGTTCCGGAAGCGCCGGAACATGTTCCGGAAGGACCGGAACATGTTTCGGAAGCACCAGACCATGTTCCGGAAGCACCGGAACATGGTCCGGAAGCACCGGAACATGTTCCGGAAGCGCCGGAACATGTTCAGGAGGCACCGGAACATGTTCCGGAAGCACCGGAACATGTTCCGGAGGCACCGGAACATGTTCCGGAAGCGCCGGAACATGTTCAGGAGGCACCGGAACATGTTCCGGAAGCACCGGAACATGTTCCGGAAGCGCCGGAACATATTCCGGAACCACCGCAACATGTTCCGAAAGCACCGGAACATGTTCCGGAAGCACCGGAACATGTTCCGGAAGCGCCGGAACATGTTCTGGAAGCGCCGGAACATGTTCTGGAAGCACGGGAACATGTTCCGGAAGGACCGGAACATGTTCCGGAAGGACCGGAACATGTTCCGGCGCTTCCGGAACATGTTCCGGAAGCACCGGAACATGTTCGGGAAGCACCGGAACATATTCCGGAAGGACCGGAACATGTTCCGGAAGCACCGGAACATGTTCGGGAAGGACCGGAACATGTTCCGGAAGCACCGGAACATGTTCCGGAAGCACCGGAACATGTTCCGGAAGCACCGGAACATGTTCCGCAAGCACCGGAACACGTTCCGGAAGCTCCGGAACATGTTCCAGAATCGCCGGAACATGTTCCGGAAGGACCGGAACATGTTCCGGAAGCACTGGAACATGTTCCGGAAGCACCGGAACATGTTCCGGAAGCACCGGAACATGTTCCGCAAGCACCGGAACACGTTCCGGAAGCTCCGGAACATGTTCCAGAATCGCTGGAACATGTTCCGGAGGTACCGCAACATGTTCCGGAAGCGCCGGAACATGTTCCGGAAGCACCGGAACATGTTGTGGAAGCACCGGAACATGTTCCGGAAGCGCCGGAACATGTTCCGGAAGCGCCGGAACATGTTCCGGAAGCACCGGAACATGTTCCGGCGATTCCGGAACATGTTTCGGAAGCACCGGACCATGTTCCGGAAGCCCCGGAACATGTTCCGGAAGCGCCAGAACATGTTCGGGAAGCGCCGGAGCATGTTCTGGAAGCACCGGAACATGTTCCGGAAGCACCGGAACATGTTCCGGAAGGACCGGAACATGTTCTCGAAGGACCGGTACATGTTCCGGAAGCGCCGGAACATGTTCCGGAGGGACCGGAACATGTTCCGGAAGCGCAGGAACATGTTCCGGAAGGACCGGAACATGTTCCGGAAGGACCGGAACATGTCCCGGAAGCACCGGAACATGTTCCGGAAGCGCCGGATCATGTTCCGGAAGCGCCGGAACATGTTCCGGAAGCGCCGGAACATGTTCCGGAACATGTTCCGGAAGGACCGGAACATTTTTCGGAAGCGCCGGATCATGTTCCGGAAGCACCGGAACATGTTCCGGAAGCGCCGGAACATGTTCCGGAAGCGCCGGAACATGTTCCGGAAGCGCCGGAGCATGTTCCGGAAGCACCGGAACATGTTCCGGAAGGACCGGAACATGTTCCGGAAGCACCGGAACATGTTCCGGAAGCGCCGGAATATGTTCCGGAAGCGCCGGAACATGTTCCGGAAGCGCCGGAATATGTTCCGGAAGCGCCGGAACATGTTCCGGAAGCACCGGAACATGTTCCGGAAGGACCGGAACATGTTCCGGAGGCACCGGAACATGTTCCGCAAGCACCGGAACATGTTCCGGAATCGCCGGAACATGTTCCGGAGGCACCGGAACATGTTCCGGAAGGACCGGAACATGTTCCGGAAGCGCCGGAAATTGTTCCGGAAGCGCCGGAAATTGTTCCGGAAGCACCGGAACATGTTCCGGAAGCACCGGAACATGTTCGGGAAGCGCCGGAACATGTTCCGGAAGGACCGGAACATGTTCCGGAAGCGCCGGAACATTTTCCGGAAGCACCGGAACATGTTCCGGAAGGACCGGAACATGTTCTGGAAGCGCCGGAACATGTTCCGGAAGCGCCGGAACATGTTCGGGAAGCACCGGAACATGTTCCGGAAGGACCGGAACATGTTCCGGAAGCACCGGAACATGTTCGGGAAGCAGCGGAACATGTTCCGGAAGCACCGGAACATGTTCGGGAAGCACCGGAACATGTTCCGGAAGGACCGGAACATGTTCCGGAAGCGCCGGAACATGTTCCGGAAGCGCCGGAACATGTTCCGGAAGGACCGGAACATGTTCCGGAAGGACCGGAACATGTTCCGGAAGCACCGGAACATGTTCCGGAAGCACCGGAACATGTTCCGCAAGCACCGGAACATGTTCCGGAAGCTCCGGAACATGTTTCAGAATCGCCGGAACATGTTCCGGAGGTACCGCAACATGTTCCGGAAGCGCCGGAACATGTTCCGGAAGCACCGGAACATGTTGTGGAAGCACCGGAACATGTTCCGGAAGCGCCGGAACATGTTCCGGAAGCACCGGAACATGTTCCGGCGATTCCGGAACATGTTTCGGAAGCACCGGAACATGTTCCGGAAGCCCCGGAACATGTTCCGGAAGCCCCGGAACATGTTCCGGAAGCGCCGGAACATGTTCGGGAAGCGCCGGAACATGTTCTGGAAGCACCGGAACATGTTCCGGAAGCACCGGAACATGTTCCGGAAGGACCGGAACATGTTCCCGAAGGACCGGTACATATTCCGGAAGCGCCGGAACATGTTCCGGAGGGACCGGAACATGTTCCGGAAGCGCCGGAACATGCTCCGGAAGGACCGGAACATGTTCCGGAAGCACCGGAACATGTTCCGGAAGCACCGGAACATGTTCCGGAAGCGCCGGATCATGTTCCGGAAGCGCCGGAACATGTTCCGGAACATGTTCCGGAAGGACCGGAACATGTTCCGGAAGCGCTGGAACATGTTCCGGAAGCACCGGAACATGTTCCGGAAGCGCCGGATCATGTTCCGGAAGCACCGGAACATGTTCCGGAAGCGCCGGAACATGTTCCGGAAGCGCCGGAACATGTTCCGGAAGCGCCGGAGCATGTTCCGGAAGCACCGGAACATGTTCCGGAAGGACCGGAACATGTTCCGGAAGCACCGGAACATGTTCCGGAAGCACCGGAACATGTTCCGGAAGGACCGGAACATGTTCCGGAAGTACCGGAACATGTTCCGGAAGCACCGGAACATGTTCCGGAAGCACCGGAACATGTTCCGGAAGCGCCGGAACGTGTTCCGGAAGCACCGGAACATGCTCCGGAAGGACCGCAACATGTTCCGGAAGGACCGGAACATGTTCCGGAAGGACCGGAACATGTTCCGGAAGGACCGCAACATGTTCCGGAAGCGCCAGATCATGTTACGGAAGCGCCGGAACATGCTCCGGAAGCACCGGAACATGTTCCGGAAGCGCCGGAACATGTTCCGGAAGGACCGCAACATGTTCCGGAAGCGCCGGATCATGTTCCGGAAGCGCCGGAACATGATCCGGAAGCGCCGGAACATGTTCCGGAAGCGCCGGAACATGTTCCGGAAGCACCGGAACATGTTCCGGAAGGACCGCAACATGTTCCGGAAGCGCCAGATCATGTTACGGAAGCGCCGGAACATGTTCCGGAAGGACCGGAACATGTTCCGGAAGCGCCGGAACATGTTCCGGAAGGACCGCAACATGTTCCGGAAGCGCCGGAACATGTTCCGGAAGCACCTGAACATGTTCCGGAAGCACCGGAACATGTTCCGGAAGGACCGCAACATGTTCCGGAAGCGCCGGAACATGTTCCGGAAGCAACGGAACATGTTCCGGAAGGACCGGAACATGTTCCGGAAGCGCCGGAACATGTTCCGGAAGGACCGGAACATGTTCCGGAAGTACCGGAACATGTTCCGGAAGCACCGGAACATGTTCCGGAAGGACCGCAACATGTTCCGGAAGCGCCAGATCATGTTACGGAAGCGCCGGAACATGTTCCGGAAGGACCGGAACATGTTCCGGAAGCGCCGGAACATGTTCCGGAAGCGCCGGAACATGTTCCGGAAGGACCGCAACATGTTCCGGAAGCGCCGGATCATGTTCCGGAAGCGCCGGAACATGCTCCGGAAGCACCGGAACATGTTCCGGAAGCGCCGGAACATGTTCCGGAAGCACCGGAACATGTTCCGGAAGGACCGCAACATGTTCCGGAAGCGCCAGATCATGTTACGGAAGCGCCGGAACATGTTCCGGAAGCGCCGGAACATGTTCCGGAAGCACCGGAACATGTTCGGGAAGCGCCGGAACATGTTCCGGAAGGACCGGAACATGTTCCGGAAGCGCCGGAACATGTTTCGGAAGCGCCGGATCATGTTCCGGAAGCACCGGAACATGTTCCGGAAGCGCCGGAACATGTTCCGGAAGCACCTGAACATGTTCCGGAAGCACCGGAACATGTTCCGGAAGCGCCGGAACGTGTTCCGGAAGCACCGGAACATGTTCCGGAAGGACCGCAACATGTTCCGGAAGGACCGGAACATGTTCCGGAAGCGCCGGAACATGTTCCGGAAGCGCCGGAACATGCTCCGGAAGCACCGGAACATGTTCCGGAAGCGCCGGAACATGTTCCGGAAGGACCGCAACATGTTCCAGAAGCGCCGGATCATGTTCCGGAAGCGCCGGAACATGTTCCGGAAGCGCCGGAACATGCTCCGGAAGCACCGGAACATGTTCCGGAAGCGCCGGAACATGTTCCGGAAGCACCGGAACATGTTCCGGAAGGACCGCAACATGTTCCGGAAGCGCCAGATCATGTTACGGAAGCGCCGGAACATGTTCCGGAAGGACCGGAACATGTTCCGGAAGCGCCGGAACATGTTCCGGAAGCGCCGGAACATGTTCCGGAAGGACCGCAACATGTTCCGGAAGCGCCGGATCATGTTCCGGAAGCGCCGGAACATGCTCCGGAAGCACCGGAACATGTTCCGGAAGCGCCGGAACATGTTCCGGAAGCACCGGAACATGTTCCGGAAGGACCGGAACATGTTCCGGAAGCGCCGGAACACGTTCCGGAAGGACCGGAACATGTTCCGGAAGGACCCGAACATGTTCCGGAAGGACCCGAACATGTTCCGGAAGCACCGGAACATGTTCCGGAAGCGCCGGAACATGCTCCGGAAGCGCCGGAACATGTTCCGGAAGGACCGGAACATGTTCCGGAAGGACCGGAACATGTTCCGGAAGCACCGGAACATGTTCCGGAAGCGCCGGAACATGTTCCGGAAGCGCCGGAACATGTTCCGGAAGGACCGGAAGATGTTCCGGAAGCGCCGGAACATGTTTCGCAAGCGCCGGAACATGTTCCGGAAGCGTCGGAACATGTTCTGGAAGGACCGGAACATGTTCCGGAAGCACCGGAACACGTTCCGGAAGGACCGGAACATGTTCCGGAAGCGCCGGAACATGTTCCGGAAGCACCGGAACATGTTCCGGAAGCACCAGAACATGTTCCGGAAGCACCGGAACATGATCCGGAAGCGCCAGAACATGTTCCGGAAGCACCGGAACACGTTCCGGAAGCACCGGAACCTGTTCCGGAAGCACCGGAACATGTTCTGGAAGCACCGGAACATGCTCCGGAAGCGCCGGAACATGTTCCGGAAGGACCGGAACATGTTCCGGAAGCACCGGAACGTGTTCCGGAAGCACCGGAACATGTTCCGGAAGCGCCGGAACATGTTCCGGAAGGACCGGATCATGTTCCAGAAGCACCGGAACATGTTCCGGAAGCACCGGAACATTTTCCGGAAGCACCGGAACATGTTCCGGAAGCGCCGGAACATGTTCCGGAAGGACCGGAACATGTTCCGGAAGGACCCGAACATGTTCCGGAAGGACCCGAACATGTTCCGGAAGCACCGGAACATGTTCCGGAAGCGCCGGAACATGCTCCGGAAGCGCCGGAACATGTTCCGGAAGGACCGGAACATGTTCCGGAAGCACCGGATCATGTTCCGGAAGCGCCGGAACATGTTCCGGAAGCGCCGGAACATGTTCCGGTCCTTCCGGAACATGTTCCGGAAGCACCGGAACATGTTCCGGAAGCACCGGAACATGTTCCGGAAGCGCCGGAACATGTTCCGGAAGGACCGGAAGATGTTCAGGAAGCGCCGGAACATGTTTCGCAAGCGCCGGAACATGTTCCGGAAGCGTCGGAACATGTTCCGGAAGGACCGGAACATGTTCCGGAAGCACCGGAACACGTTCCGGAAGGACCGGAACATGTTCCGGAAGCGCCGGAACATGTTCCGGAAGGACCGGAACATGTTCCGGAAGCACCGGAACATGTTCCGGAAGCACCGGAACATGTTCCGGAAGCACCGGAACATGTTCCGGAAGCGCCGGAACATGTTCCGGAAGCGCCGGAACATGTTCCGGAAGCGCCGGAACATGTTCCGGAAGCACCGGAACATGTTCCGGAAGCACCGGAACATGTTCCGGAAGGACCGGAACATGTTCCGGAAGCACCGGAACATGTTCCGGAAGCGCTGGAACATGTTCCGGAAGCGCCGGAACATGTTCCGGAAGGACCGGAACCTGTTCCGGAAGCGCCGAAACATGTTCCGGAAGCACCGGAACATGTTCCGGAAGCACCGGAACATGTTCCGGAAGCGCCGGAACATGTTCCGGAAGGACCGGAACATGTTCTGGAAGGACCGGAACATGTTCCGGAAGGACCGGAACATGTTCCGGAAGCACCGGAACATGTTCCGGAAGCGCCGGAACATGTTCCGGAAGGACCGGAACATGTTCCGGAAGGACCGGAACATGTTCCGGAATCGCCGGAACATGTTCCGGAATCGCCGGAACATGTTCCGGAGGCGCCGGAACATGTTCCGGAAGCACCGGCACATGTTCCGGAAGCACCGGAACATGTTCAGGAAGCGCCAGAACATGTTCCGGAAGCGCCGGAACATGTTCCGGAAGGACCGGAACATGTTCCGGAAGGACCGGAACATGTTTCGGAAGGACCCGAACATGTTCCGGAAGGACCGGAACATGTTCTGGAAGGACCGGAACATGTTCCGGAAGCGCCGGAACATGTTCCGGAAGCGCCGGAACATGTTCCGGAAGGACCGGAACATGTTCCGGAAGGACCGGAACATGTTCCGGAAGCGCCGGAACATGTTCCGGAAGCGCCGCAACATGTTCCGGAAGCACCGGAACATGTTCCGGAAGGACTGGAACATGTTCCAGAAGGACCGGAACATGTTCCGGAAGCGCCGGAACATGTTCCGGAAGGACCGGAACATGTTCCGGAAGCGCCGGAACATGTTCCGGAAGCACCGGAACATGTTCCGGAAGCACCGGAACATGTTCCGGAAGCGCTGGAAGACCGGAACATGTTCCGGAAGCGCCGGAACATGTTCCGGAAGCGCTGCAACATGTTCCGGAAGCACCGGAACATGTTCCGGAAGCGCTGGAACATGTTCCGGAATCGCCGCAACATGTTCTGGAAGCACCGGAACATGTTCCGGAAGCACCGGAAATCGCTGGAACATGTTCCGGAAGCGCCGGAACATGTTCCGGAAGCACCGGAACATGTTCCGGAAGCAGAGGAACATGTTCCGGAAGCGCCGGAACATGTTCCAGAATCGCCGGAACATGTTCCGGAAGCACCGGAACATGTTCCGGAAGCACCGGAACATGTTCCGGAAGCCCCGGAACATGTTCCGGAAGCACCGGAACATGTTCCGGAAGCACCGGAACATGTTCTGGAAGCGCCGGAACATGTTCCGGAAGGACCGGAACATGTTTCGGAAACACCAGACCATGTTCCGGAAGCACCGGAACATGGTCCGGAAGCACCGGAACATGTTCCGGAAGCGCCGGAACATGTTCAGGAGGCACCGGAACATGTTCCGGAAGCACCGGAACATGTTCCGGAAGCGCCGGAACATGTTCAGGAGGCACCGAAACATGTTCCGGAAGCGCCGGAACATGTTCAGGAGGCACCGGAACATGTTCCGGAAGCAGAGGAACATGTTCCGGAAGCGCCGGAACATGTTCCAGAATCGCCGGAACATGTTCTGGAAGCACCGGAACATGTTCCGGAAGCACCGGAAGCGCTGCAACATGTTCCGGAAGCACCGGAACATGTTCCGGAAGCGCTGGAACATGTTCCGGAATCGCCGCAACATGTTCTGGAAGCACCGGAACATGTTCCGGAAGCACCGGAAATCGCTGGAACATGTTCCGGAAGCGCCGGAACATGTTCCGGAAGCACCGGAACATGTTCCGGAAGCAGAGGAACATGTTCCGGAAGCGCCGGAACATGTTCCAGAATCGCCGGAACATGTTCCGGAAGCACCGGAACATGTTCCGGAAGCACCGGAACATGTTCCGGAAGCCCCGGAACATGTTCCGGAAGCACCGGAACATGTTCCGGAAGCACCGGAACATGTTCTGGAAGCGCCGGAACATGTTCCGGAAGGACCGGAACATGTTTCGGAAACACCAGACCATGTTCCGGAAGCACCGGAACATGGTCCGGAAGCACCGGAACATGTTCCGGAAGCGCCGGAACATGTTCAGGAGGCACCGGAACATGTTCCGGAAGCACCGGAACATGTTCCGGAAGCGCCGGAACATGTTCAGGAGGCACCGAAACATGTTCCGGAAGCACCGGAACATGTTCCGGAAGCGCCGGAACATGTTCCGGAAGCAGAGGAACATGTTCCGGAAGCGCCGGAACATGTTCCAGAATCGCCGGAACATGTTCCGGAAGCACCGGAACATGTTCCGGAAGCACCGGAACATGTTCCAGAATCGCCGGAACATGTTCTGGAAGGACCGGAACATGTTTCGGAAGCACCAGACCATGTTCCGGAAGCACCGGAACATGGTCCGGAAGCACCGGAACATGTTCCGGAAGCGCCGGAACATGTTCAGGAGGCACCGGAACATGTTCCGGAAGCACCGGAACATGTTCCGGAGGCACCGGAACATGTTCCGGAAGCGCCGGAACATGTTCAGGAGGCACCGGAACATGTTCCGGAAGCACCGGAACATGTTCCGGAAGCGCCGGAACATGTTCCGGAAGCACCGGAACATGTTCCGAAAGCACCGGAACATGTTCCGGAAGCACCGGAACATGTTCCGGAAGCGCCGGAACATGTTCTGGAAGCGCCGGAACATGTTCTGGAAGCACGGGAACATGTTCCGGAAGGACCGGAACATGTTCCGGAAGGACCGGAACATGTTCCGGCGCTTCCGGAACATGTTCCGGAAGCACCGGAACATGTTCGGGAAGCACCGGAACATGTTCCGGAAGCACCGGAACATGTTCGGGAAGCACCGGAACATGTTCCGGAAGGACCGGAACATGTTCCGGAAGCACCGGAACATGTTCGGGAAGGACCGGAACATGTTCCGGAAGCACCGGAACATGTTCCGGAAGCACCGGAACATGTTCCGGAAGCACCGGAACATGTTCCGCAAGCACCGGAACACGTTCCGGAAGCTCCGGAACATGTTCCAGAATCGCCGGAACATGTTCCGGAGGTACCGCAACATGTTCCGGAAGCGCCGGAACATGTTCCGGAAGCACCGGAACATGTTGTGGAAGCACCGGAACATGTTCCGGAAGCGCCGGAACATGTTCCGGAAGCGCCGGAACATGTTCCGGAAGCACCGGAACATGTTCCGGCGATTCCGGAACATGTTTCGGAAGCACCGGAACATGTTCCGGAAGCCCCGGAACATGTTTCGGGAGCACCGGAACATGTTCCGGAAGCGCCGGAACATGTTCCGGAAGCACCGGAACATGTTCCGGAAGCACCGGAACATGTTCCGGAGGCACCGGAACATGTTCCGGAAGCGCCGGAACATGTTCAGGAGGCACCGGAACATGTTCTGGAAGCACCGGAACATGTTCCGGAACCGCCGGAACATGTTCCGGAAGCAGAGGAACATGTTCCGGAAGCGCCGGAACATGTTCCAGAATCGCCGGAACATGTTCCGGAAGCACCGGAACATGTTCCGGAAGCACCGGAACATGTTCCAGAATCGCCGGAACATGTTCCGGAAGCACCGGAACATGTTCCGGAAGCACCGGAACATGTTCCGGAAGCCCCGGAACATGTTCCGGAAGCACCGGAACATGTTCCGGAAGCACCGGAACATGTTCCGGAAGCGCCGGAACATGTTCCGGAAGGACCGGAACATGTTTCGGAAGCACCAGACCATGTTCCGGAAGCACCGGAACATGGTCCGGAAGCACCGGAACATGTTCCGGAAGCGCCGGAACATGTTCAGGAGGCACCGGAACATGTTCCGGAAGCACCGGAACATGTTCCGGAGGCACCGGAACATGTTCCGGAAGCGCCGGAACATGTTCAGGAGGCACCGGAACATGTTCCGGAAGCACCGGAACATGTTCCGGAAGCGCCGGAACATATTCCGGAAGCACCGCAACATGTTCCGAAAGCACCGGAACATGTTCCGGAAGCACCGGAACATGTTCCGGAAGCGCCGGAACATGTTCTGGAAGCGCCGGAACATGTTCTGGAAGCACGGGAACATGTTCCGGAAGGACCGGAACATGTTCCGGAAGGACCGGAACATGTTCCGGCGCTTCCGGAACATGTTCCGGAAGCACCGGAACATGTTCGGGAAGCACCGGAACATATTCCGGAAGGACCGGAACATGTTCCGGAAGCACCGGAACATGTTCGGGAAGGACCGGAACATGTTCCGGAAGCACCGGAACATGTTCCGGAAGCACCGGAACATGTTCCGGAAGCACCGGAACATGTTCCGCAAGCACCGGAACACGTTCCGGAAGCTCCGGAACATGTTCCAGAATCGCCGGAACATGTTCCGGAAGGACCGGAACATGTTCCGGAAGCACTGGAACATGTTCCGGAAGCACCGGAACATGTTCCGGAAGCACCGGAACATGTTCCGCAAGCACCGGAACACGTTCCGGAAGCTCCGGAACATGTTCCAGAATCGCTGGAACATGTTCCGGAGGTACCGCAACATGTTCCGGAAGCGCCGGAACATGTTCCGGAAGCACCGGAACATGTTGTGGAAGCACCGGAACATGTTCCGGAAGCGCCGGAACATGTTCCGGAAGCGCCGGAACATGTTCCGGAAGCACCGGAACATGTTCCGGCGATTCCGGAACATGTTTCGGAAGCACCGGACCATGTTCCGGAAGCCCCGGAACATGTTCCGGAAGCGCCAGAACATGTTCGGGAAGCGCCGGAGCATGTTCTGGAAGCACCGGAACATGTTCCGGAAGCACCGGAACATGTTCCGGAAGGACCGGAACATGTTCTCGAAGGACCGGTACATGTTCCGGAAGCGCCGGAACATGTTCCGGAGGGACCGGAACATGTTCCGGAAGCGCAGGAACATGTTCCGGAAGGACCGGAACATGTTCCGGAAGGACCGGAACATGTCCCGGAAGCACCGGAACATGTTCCGGAAGCGCCGGATCATGTTCCGGAAGCGCCGGAACATGTTCCGGAAGCGCCGGAACATGTTCCGGAACATGTTCCGGAAGGACCGGAACATGTTCCGGAAGCGCCGGATCATGTTCCGGAAGCACCGGAACATGTTCCGGAAGCGCCGGAACATGTTCCGGAAGCGCCGGAACATGTTCCGGAAGCGCCGGAGCATGTTCCGGAAGCACCGGAACATGTTCCGGAAGGACCGGAACATGTTCCGGAAGCACCGGAACATGTTCCGGAAGCGCCGGAATATGTTCCGGAAGCGCCGGAACATGTTCCGGAAGCGCCGGAATATGTTCCGGAAGCGCCGGAACATGTTCCGGAAGCACCGGAACATGTTCCGGAAGGACCGGAACATGTTCCGGAGGCACCGGAACATGTTCCGCAAGCACCGGAACATGTTCCGGAATCGCCGGAACATGTTCCGGAGGCACCGGAACATGTTCCGGAAGGACCGGAACATGTTCCGGAAGCGCCGGAAATTGTTCCGGAAGCGCCGGAAATTGTTCCGGAAGCACCGGAACATGTTCCGGAAGCACCGGAACATGTTCGGGAAGCGCCGGAACATGTTCCGGAAGGACCGGAACATGTTCCGGAAGCGCCGGAACATTTTCCGGAAGCACCGGAACATGTTCCGGAAGGACCGGAACATGTTCTGGAAGCGCCGGAACATGTTCCGGAAGCGCCGGAACATGTTCGGGAAGCACCGGAACATGTTCCGGAAGGACCGGAACATGTTCCGGAAGCACCGGAACATGTTCGGGAAGCAGCGGAACATGTTCCGGAAGCACCGGAACATGTTCGGGAAGCACCGGAACATGTTCCGGAAGGACCGGAACATGTTCCGGAAGCGCCGGAACATGTTCCGGAAGCGCCGGAACATGTTCCGGAAGGACCGGAACATGTTCCGGAAGCACCGGAACATGTTCCGGAAGCACCGGAACATGTTCCGGAAGCACCGGAACATGTTCCGCAAGCACCGGAACATGTTCCGGAAGCTCCGGAACATGTTTCAGAATCGCCGGAACATGTTCCGGAGGTACCGCAACATGTTCCGGAAGCGCCGGAACATGTTCCGGAAGCACCGGAACATGTTGTGGAAGCACCGGAACATGTTCCGGAAGCGCCGGAACATGTTCCGGAAGCACCGGAACATGTTCCGGCGATTCCGGAACATGTTTCGGAAGCACCGGAACATGTTCCGGAAGCCCCGGAACATGTTCCGGAAGCCCCGGAACATGTTCCGGAAGCGCCGGAACATGTTCGGGAAGCGCCGGAACATGTTCTGGAAGCACCGGAACATGTTCCGGAAGCACCGGAACATGTTCCGGAAGGACCGGAACATGTTCCCGAAGGACCGGTACATATTCCGGAAGCGCCGGAACATGTTCCGGAGGGACCGGAACATGTTCCGGAAGCGCCGGAACATGCTCCGGAAGGACCGGAACATGTTCCGGAAGCACCGGAACATGTTCCGGAAGCACCGGAACATGTTCCGGAAGCGCCGGATCATGTTCCGGAAGCGCCGGAACATGTTCCGGAACATGTTCCGGAAGGACCGGAACATGTTCCGGAAGCGCTGGAACATGTTCCGGAAGCACCGGAACATGTTCCGGAAGCGCCGGATCATGTTCCGGAAGCACCGGAACATGTTCCGGAAGCGCCGGAACATGTTCCGGAAGCGCCGGAACATGTTCCGGAAGCGCCGGAGCATGTTCCGGAAGCACCGGAACATGTTCCGGAAGGACCGGAACATGTTCCGGAAGCACCGGAACATGTTCCGGAAGCACCGGAACATGTTCCGGAAGGACCGGAACATGTTCCGGAAGTACCGGAACATGTTCCGGAAGCACCGGAACATGTTCCGGAAGCACCGGAACATGTTCCGGAAGCGCCGGAACGTGTTCCGGAAGCACCGGAACATGCTCCGGAAGGACCGCAACATGTTCCGGAAGGACCGGAACATGTTCCGGAAGGACCGGAACATGTTCCGGAAGGACCGCAACATGTTCCGGAAGCGCCAGATCATGTTACGGAAGCGCCGGAACATGCTCCGGAAGCACCGGAACATGTTCCGGAAGCGCCGGAACATGTTCCGGAAGGACCGCAACATGTTCCGGAAGCGCCGGATCATGTTCCGGAAGCGCCGGAACATGATCCGGAAGCGCCGGAACATGTTCCGGAAGCGCCGGAACATGTTCCGGAAGCACCGGAACATGTTCCGGAAGGACCGCAACATGTTCCGGAAGCGCCAGATCATGTTACGGAAGCGCCGGAACATGTTCCGGAAGGACCGGAACATGTTCCGGAAGCGCCGGAACATGTTCCGGAAGGACCGCAACATGTTCCGGAAGCGCCGGAACATGTTCCGGAAGCACCTGAACATGTTCCGGAAGCACCGGAACATGTTCCGGAAGGACCGCAACATGTTCCGGAAGCGCCGGAACATGTTCCGGAAGCAACGGAACATGTTCCGGAAGGACCGGAACATGTTCCGGAAGCGCCGGAACATGTTCCGGAAGGACCGGAACATGTTCCGGAAGTACCGGAACATGTTCCGGAAGCACCGGAACATGTTCCGGAAGGACCGCAACATGTTCCGGAAGCGCCAGATCATGTTACGGAAGCGCCGGAACATGTTCCGGAAGGACCGGAACATGTTCCGGAAGCGCCGGAACATGTTCCGGAAGCGCCGGAACATGTTCCGGAAGGACCGCAACATGTTCCGGAAGCGCCGGATCATGTTCCGGAAGCGCCGGAACATGCTCCGGAAGCACCGGAACATGTTCCGGAAGCGCCGGAACATGTTCCGGAAGCACCGGAACATGTTCCGGAAGGACCGCAACATGTTCCGGAAGCGCCAGATCATGTTACGGAAGCGCCGGAACATGTTCCGGAAGCGCCGGAACATGTTCCGGAAGCACCGGAACATGTTCGGGAAGCGCCGGAACATGTTCCGGAAGGACCGGAACATGTTCCGGAAGCGCCGGAACATGTTTCGGAAGCGCCGGATCATGTTCCGGAAGCACCGGAACATGTTCCGGAAGCGCCGGAACATGTTCCGGAAGCACCTGAACATGTTCCGGAAGCACCGGAACATGTTCCGGAAGCGCCGGAACGTGTTCCGGAAGCACCGGAACATGTTCCGGAAGGACCGCAACATGTTCCGGAAGGACCGGAACATGTTCCGGAAGCGCCGGAACATGTTCCGGAAGCGCCGGAACATGCTCCGGAAGCACCGGAACATGTTCCGGAAGCGCCGGAACATGTTCCGGAAGGACCGCAACATGTTCCAGAAGCGCCGGATCATGTTCCGGAAGCGCCGGAACATGTTCCGGAAGCGCCGGAACATGCTCCGGAAGCACCGGAACATGTTCCGGAAGCGCCGGAACATGTTCCGGAAGCACCGGAACATGTTCCGGAAGGACCGCAACATGTTCCGGAAGCGCCAGATCATGTTACGGAAGCGCCGGAACATGTTCCGGAAGGACCGGAACATGTTCCGGAAGCGCCGGAACATGTTCCGGAAGCGCCGGAACATGTTCCGGAAGGACCGCAACATGTTCCGGAAGCGCCGGATCATGTTCCGGAAGCGCCGGAACATGCTCCGGAAGCACCGGAACATGTTCCGGAAGCGCCGGAACATGTTCCGGAAGCACCGGAACATGTTCCGGAAGGACCGCAACATGTTCCGGAAGCGCCAGATCATGTTACGGAAGCGCCGGAACATGTTCCGGAAGCGCCGGAACATGTTCCGGAAGCACCGGAACATGTTCGGGAAGCGCCGGAACATGTTCCGGAAGGACCGGAACATGTTTCGGAAGCGCCGGATCATGTTCCGGAAGCACCGGAACATGTTCCGGAAGCGCCGGAACATGTTCCGGAAGCACCTGAACATGTTCCGGAAGCACCTGAACATGTTCCGGAAGCACCGGAACATGTTCCGGAAGCACCGGAACATGTTCTGGAAGCGCGGGAACATGTTCCGGAAGCACCGGAACATGTTCCGGAAGCACCGGAACATGTTCTGGAAGCGCCGGAACATGTTCCGGAAGCGCCGGATCATGTTCCGGAAGGACCGCAACATGTTCCGGAAGGACCGGAACATGTTCCGGTGCTTCCGGAACATGTTCCGGAAGCGCCAGAACATGTTCCGGAAGCACCGGAACATGTTCCGGAAGTACCGGAACATGTTCCGGAAGCACCGGAACATGTTTCGGAAGCGCCGGATCATGTTCCGGAAGCACCGGAACATGTTCCGGAAGCGCCGGAACATGTTCCGGAAGCACCGGAACATGTTTCGGAAGCACCGGAACATGTTCCGGAAGCGCCGGAACATGTTCCGGAAGCGCCGGAACATGTTCCGGAAGCACCGGAACATGTTCCGGAAGTACCGGAACACGTTCCGGAGGCACCGGAACGTGTTCCGGAAGGACCGGAACATGTTTCGGAAGCACCGGAACATGTTCCGGAAGCGCGGGAACATGTTCCGGAAGCACCGGAACATGTTCCGGAAGCGCCAGAACATGTTCCGGAAGCACCGGAACATGTTCCGGAAGGACCGGAACGTGTTCCGGAAGGACCGCATTATGTTCCGGAAGCGCCGGAACATGTTCCGGAAGCACCGGAACATGTTCCGGAAGGACCGCAACATGTTCCGGAAGCGCCAGATCATGTTACGGAAGCGCCGGAACATGTTCCGGAAGCGCCGGAACATGTTCCGGAAGCACCGGAACATGTTCGGGAAGCGCCGGAACATGTTCCGGAAGGACCGGAACATGTTCCGGAAGCGCCGGAACATGTTTCGGAAGCGCCGGATCATGTTCCGGAAGCACCGGAACATGTTCCGGAAGCGCCGGAACATGTTCCGGAAGCACCTGAACATGTTCCGGAAGCACCTGAACATGTTCCGGAAGCACCGGAACATGTTCCGGAAGCACCGGAACATGTTCCGGAAGCGCGGGAACATGTTCCGGAAGCACCGGAACATGTTCCGGAAGCGCGGGAACATGTTCCGGAAGCACCGGAACATGTTCCGGAAGCACCGGAACATGTTCCGGAAGCGCCGGAACATGTTCCGGAAGTACCGGAACATGTTCCGGAAGCGCCGGAACATGTTTCGGAAGCGCCGGATCATGTTCCGGAAGCACCGGAACATGTTCCGGAAGCGCCGGAACATGTTCCGGAAGCACCGGAACATGTTCCGGAAGAGCACCGGAACATGTTCCGGAAGGACCGGAACATGTTCCGGAAGCACCGGAACATGTTCCGGAAGTACCGGAACACGTTCCGGAGGCACCGGAACGTGTTCCGGAAGGACCGGAACATGTTTCGGAAGCACCGGAACATGTTCCGGAAGCGCGGGAACATGTTCCGGAAGCACCGGAACATGTTCCGGAAGCGCCAGAACATGTTCCGGAAGCACCGGAACATGTTCCGGAAGGACCGCAACATGTTCCGGAAGGACCGCATTATGTTCCGGAAGCGCCGGAACATGTTCCGGAAGCACCGGAACATGTTCCGGAAGGACCGGAACATGTTCCGGAGGCGCCGGAACATGTTCCGGAAGCACCGGAACATGTTCCGGAAGGACCGGAACATGTTCCGGAAGCACCGGAACATGTTCCGGAAGCGCCGGAACATGTTCCGGAAGCACCGGAACGTGTTCCGGAAGCGCCAGAACATGTTTCGGAAGCACCGGAACATGTTCCGGAAGGACCAGAACATGTTCCAGAAGGGGCGGAACATGTTCCGGAAGCACCGGAACATGTTCCGGAAGCGCCGGAACATGTTCCGGAAGCACCGGAACATGTTCCGGAAGGACCGGAACATGTTCCGGAAGCACCGGAACATGTTCCGTAGGCACCGGAACATGTTCCGGAAGCACTGGAACATGTTCCGGAAGCGCCGGAACATGTTCCGGAAGCGCCGGAACATGTTCCGGAAGCACCGGAACGTGTTCCGGAAGCGCCAGAACATGTTTCGGAAGCACCGGAACATGTTCCGGAAGGACCAGAACATGTTCCAGAAGGGGCGGAACATGTTCCGGAAGCACCGGAACATGTTCCGGAAGCGCCGGAACATGTTCCGGAAGCACCGGAACATGTTCCGGAAGGACCGGAACATGTTCCGCAAGGACCGGAACATGTTCCGGAAGCACCGGAACATGTTCCGGAAGCGCCGGAACATGTTCCGGAAGGACCGGAACATGTTCCGGAAGCACTGGAACATGTTCCGGAAGCGCCGGAACATGTTCCGGAAGCGCCGGAACATGTTCCGGAAGGACCGGAACATGTTCGGGAAGGACCGGAACATGTTCCGGAAGCACCGGAGCATGTTCCGGAAGCGCCGGAACATGTTCCGGAAGCGCCGGAATATGTTCCGGAAGGACCGGAACATGTTCCGGAAGCGCCGGAACATGCTCCGGAAGGACCGGAACATGTTCCGAGAGCGCCGGAACATGTTCTGGAAGCGCCGGATCATGTTCCGGAAGGACCGGAACATGTTTCGGAAGCGCCGGAACATGTTCCGGAAGCGCCGGAACATGTTCCGGAAGCACCGGAACATGTTCCGGAAGGACCGGAACATGTTCCGGAGGCACCGGAACATGTTCCGCAAGCACCGGAACATGTTCCGGAGGCACCGGAACATGTTCCGGAGGCACCGGAACATGTTCCGGAAGCGCCGGAACATGTTCCGGAATCGCCGGGACATGTTCCGGAGGCACCGGAACATGTTCCGGAAGGACCGGAACATGTTCCGGAAGCACCGGATCATGTTCCGGAAGCGCCGGAACATGTTCCGGAAGCACCGGAACATGTTCGGGAAGCGCCGGAACATGTTCCGGAAGGACCGGAACATGTTCCGGAAGCGCCGGAACATGTCCCGGAAGCGCCAGAACATGTTCCGGAAGCACCGGAACATGTTCCGGAAGCACCGGAACATGTTCCGGAAGCACCGGCACATGTTCCGGAAGGACCGGAACATGTTCCGGAAGCGCCGGAACATGTTCCGGAAGGACCGGAACATGTTCCGGAAGGACCGCAACATGTTCCGGAAGGACCGCAACATGTTCCGGAAGGACCGCAACATGTTCCGGAAGGACCGCAACATGTTCCGGAAGGACCGGAACATGTTCCGGCGCTTCCGGAACATGTTCCGCAAGCACCGGAACATGTTCCGGAAGCGCCGGAACATGTTCCGCAAGCGCCGGAACATGTTCCGGAAGCGCCGGAACATGTTCCGGAAGCACCGGAACATGTTCCGGAAGCGCCGGAACATGTTCCGGAAGGGCCGGAACATGTTCCGGAAGGACCGGAACATGTTCCGGAAGGACCGCAACATGTTCCGGAAGGACCGCAACATGTTCCGGAAGGACCGGAACACGTTCCGGAAGGACCGGAACATGTTCCGGAAGGACCGGAACATGTTCCGGAAGGACCGCATTATGTTCCGGAAGCGCCGGAACATGTTCCGGAAGCACCGGAACATGTTCCGGAAGGACCGCAACATGTTCCGGAAGCGCCGGATCATGTTCCAGAAGCGCCGGAACATGTTCCGGAAGCGCCGGAACATGTTCCGGGAGCGCCGGAACATGTTCCGGAAGCGCCGGAACATGTTCCGGGAGCGCCGGAACATGTTCCGGAAGCACCGGAACATGTTCCGGAAGGACCGCAACATGTTCCGGAAGCACCGGAACATGTTCCGGAAGCACCGGAACATATTACGGAAGCGCCGGAACATGTTCCGGAAGGACCGCAACATGTTCCGGAAGGACCGCAACATGTTCCGGAAGCGTCGGATCATGTTCCGGAAGCGCTTGAACATGTTCCGGAAGCGCCGGAACATGTTCCGGAAGCACCGGAACATGTTCCGGAAGGACCGGAACATGTTCCGGAAGCGCCGGATCATGTTCCGGAAGCACCTGAACATGTTCCGGAAGCGCCGGAACATGTTTCGGAAGCACCGGAACATGTTCCGGAAGGACCGGAACATGTTCCGGAAGGGGCGGAACATGTTCCGGAAGCACCGGAACATGTTCCGGAAGCGCCGGAACATTTTCCGGAAGCACCGGAACATGTTCCAGAAGGACCGGAACATGTTCCGGAAGCACCGGAACATGTTCCGGAGGCACCGGAACATGTTTCGGAAGCACCGGAACATGTTCCGGAAGGACCGGAACATGTTCCGGAAGGGGCGGAACATGTTCCGGAAGTACCGGAACATGTTCCGGAAGCGCCCGAACATGTTCCAGAAGGACCGGAACATGTTCCGGAAGCACCGGAACATGTTCCGGAGGCACCGGAACATGTTTCGGAAGCACCGGAACATGTTCCGGAAGGACCGGAACATGTTCCGGAAGGGGCGGAACATGTTCCGGAAGCACCGGAACATGTTCCGGAAGCGCCGGAACATGTTCCGGAAGCACCGGAACATGTTCCGGAAGGACCGGAACATGTTCCGCAAGGACCGGAACATGTTCCGGAAGCACTGGAACATGTTCCGGAAGCGCCGGAACATGTTCCGGAAGGACCGGAACATGTTCCGGAAGCACTGGAACATGTTCCGGAAGCGCCGGAACATGTTCCGGAAGCGCCGGAACATGTTCCGGAAGGACCGGAACATGTTCGGGAAGGACCGGAACATGTTCCGGAAGCACCGGAGCATGTTCCGGAAGCGCCGGAACATGTTCCGGAAGCGCCGGAATATGTTCCGGAAGGACCGGAACATGTTCCGGAAGCGCCGGAACATGCTCCGGAAGGACCGGAACATGTTCCGAAAGCGCCGGAACATGTTCTGGAAGCGCCGGATCATGTTCCGGAAGGACCGGAACATGTTTCGGAAGCGCCGGAACATGTTCCGGAAGCGCCGGAACATGTTCCGGAAGCACCGGAACATGTTCCGGAAGGACCGGAACATGTTCCGGAGGCACCGGAACATGTTCCGCAAGCACCGGAACATGTTCCGGAGGCACCGGAACATGTTCCGGAGGCACCGGAACATGTTCCGGAAGCGCCGGAACATGTTCCGGAATCGCCGGAACATGTTCCGGAGGCACCGGAACATGTTCCGGAAGGACCGGAACATGTTCCGGAAGCACCGGATCATGTTCCGGAAGCGCCGGAACATGTTCCGGAAGCACCGGAACATGTTCGGGAAGCGCCGGAACATGTTCCGGAAGGACCGGAACATGTTCCGGAAGGACCGGAACATGTTCCGGAAGCGCCGGAACATGTCCCGGAAGCGCCAGAACATGTTCCGGAAGCACCGGAACATGTTCCGGAAGCACCGGAACATGTTCCGGAAGCACCGGCACATGTTCCGGAAGGACCGGAACATGTTCCGGAAGCGCCGGAACATGTTCCGGAAGGACCGGAACATGTTCCGGAAGGACCGCAACATGTTCCGGAAGGACCGCAACATGTTCCGGAAGGACCGCAACATGTTCCGGAAGGACCGCAACATGTTCCGGAAGGACCGGAACATGTTCCGGCGCTTCCGGAACATGTTCCGCAAGCACCGGAACATGTTCCGGAAGCGCCGGAACATGTTCCGCAAGCGCCGGAACATGTTCCGGAAGCGCCGGAACATGTTCCGGAAGCACCGGAACATGTTCCGGAAGCGCCGGAACATGTTCCGGAAGGGCCGGAACATGTTCTGGAAGGACCGGAACATGTTCCGGAAGGACCGCAACATGTTCCGGAAGGACCGCAACATGTTCCGGAAGGACCGGAACATGTTCCGGAAGGACCGGAACATGTTCCGGAAGGACCGGAACATGTTCCGGAAGGACCGCATTATGTTCCGGAAGCGCCGGAACATGTTCCGGAAGCACCGGAACATGTTCCGGAAGGACCGCAACATGTTCCGGAAGCGCCGGATCATGTTCCAGAAGCGCCGGAACATGTTCCGGAAGCGCCGGAACATGTTCCGGGAGCGCCGGAACATGTTCCGGAAGTGCCGGAACATGTTCCGGGAGCGCCGGAACATGTTCCGGAAGCACCGGAACATGTTCCGGAAGGACCGCAACATGTTCCGGAAGCACCGGAACATGTTCCGAAAGCACCGGAACATATTCCGGAAGCGCCGGAACATGTTCCGGAAGGACCGCAACATGTTCCGGAAGGACCGCAACATGTTCCGGAAGCGTCGGATCATGTTCCGGAAGCGCCGGAACATGTTCCGGAAGCGCCGGAACATGTTCCGGAAGCACCGGAACATGTTCCGGAAGGACCGGAACATGTTCCGGAAGCGCCGGATCATGTTCCGGAAGCACCTGAACATGTTCCGGAAGCGCCGGAACATGTTTCGGAAGCACCGGAACATGTTCCGGAAGGACCGGAACATGTTCCGGAAGGGGCGGAACATGTTCCGGAAGCACCGGAACATGTTCCGGAAGCGCCGGAACATTTTCCGGAAGCACCGGAACATGTTCCAGAAGGACCGGAACATGTTCCGGAAGCACCGGAACATGTTCCGGAGGCACCGGAACATGTTTCGGAAGCACCGGAACATGTTCCGGAAGGACCGGAACATGTTCCGGAAGGGGCGGAACATGTTCCGGAAGTACCGGAACATGTTCCGGAAGCGCCCGAACATGTTCCAGAAGGACCGGAACATGTTCCGGAAGCACCGGAACATGTTCCGGAGGCACCGGAACATGTTTCGGAAGCACCGGAACATGTTCCGGAAGGACCGGAACATGTTCCGGAAGGGGCGGATCATGTTCCGGAAGCACCGGAACATGTTCCGGAAGCGCCCGAACATGTTCTGGAAGCACCCGAACATGTTCCAGAAGGACCGGAACATGTTCCGGAAGCACCGGAACATGTTCCGGAAGCACCGGAACATGTTCCGGAGGCACCGGAACATGTTACGGAAGCGCCGGAACATGTTCCGGAAGGACCGGAACATGTTCCGGAAGCACCGGAACATGTTCCGGAAGCGCCGGAACATGTTCCGGAAGCGCCGGATCATGGTCCGGAAGCGCCGGAACATGTTCCGGAAGGACTGGAACATGTTCGGGAAGGACCGGAACATGTTCCGGAAGCACCGGAGCATGTTCCGGAAGCGCCGGAACATGTTCCGGAAGCGCCGGAATATGTTCCGGAAGGACCGGAACATGTTCCGGAAGCGCCGGAACATGCTCCGGAAGGACCGGAACATGTTCCGAAAGCGCCGGAACATGTTCCGGAAGCACCGGAACATGTTCCGGAAGCGCCGGATCATGTTCCGGAAGCACCGGAACATGTTCCGGAAGCGCCGGAACATGTTCCGGAAGCGCCGGAACATGTTCCGGAAGCACCGGAACATGTTCCGGAAGGACCGGAACATGTTCTGGAGGCACCGGAACATGTTCCGCAAGCACCGGAACATGTTCCGGAGGCACCGGAACATGTTCCGGAGGCACCGGAACATGTTCCGCAGGCACCGGAACATGTTCGGGAAGCGCCGGAACATGTTCCGGAATCGCCGGAACATGTTCCGGAGGCAGCGGGAAATGTTCCGGAAGGACCGGAACATGCTCCGGAAGCGCCGGAACATGTTCTGGAAGCGCCGGAACATGTTCCGGAAGCACCGGAACATGTTCCGGAAGCACGGGAACATGTTCCGGCAGCGCCGGAACATGTTCCGGAAGCACCGGAACATGTTCGGGAAGCGCCGGAACATGTTCCGGAAGGACCGGAACATGTTCCGGAAGCGCCGGAACATGTCCCGGAAGCGCCAGAACATGTTCTGGAAGCACCGGAACATGTTCCGGAAGCACCGGAACATGTTCCGGAAGCACCGGCACATGTTCCGGAAGGACCAGAACATGTTCCGGAAGCGCCGGAACATGTTCCGGAAGGACCGGAACATGTTCCGGAAGGACCGCAACATGTTCCGGAAGGACCGCAACATGTTCCGGAAGGACCGCAACATGTTCCAGAAGGACCGCAACATGTTCCGGAAGGACCGGAACATGTTCCGGAAGGACCGGTACATGTTCCGGCGCTTCCGGAACATGTTCCGGAAGCACCGGAACATGTTCCGGAAGCGCCGGAACATGTTCCGGAAGCACCGGAACATGTTCCGGAAGGGCCGGAACATGTTCCGGAAGGACCGGAACATGTTCCGGAAGGACCGCAACATGTTCCGGAAGGACCGCAACATGTTCCGGAAGGACCGCAACATGTTCCGGAAGGACCGGAACACGTTCCGGAAGGACCGGAACATGTTCCGGAAGCGCCGGAACATGTTCCGGAAGCACTGGAACATGTTCCGGAAGCGCCGGAACATGTTCCGGAAGCGCCGGAACATGTTCCGGAAGTGCCGGAACATGTTCCGGAAGCACCGGAACATGATCCGGAAGCCCCGGATCATGTTCCGGAAGCACCGGAACATGTTCCGGAAGCGCCGGAACATGTTCCGGAAGCACCGGAACATGTTCCGGAAGCACCGGAACATCTTCCGGAAGGACCGCAACATGTTCCGGAAGCACCGGAACATGTTCCGGAGGCGCCGGAACATGTTCCGGAAGCGCCGGAACATGTGGAATATGTTCCGGAAGCGCCCGAACATGTTCCGGAAGCACCGGAACATGTTCCGGAAGGACCGCAACATGTTCCGGAAGCGCCGGATCATGTTCCGGAAGCGCCGGAACATGTTCCGGAAGCGCCGGAACGTGTTCCGGAAGCACCGGAACATGTTCCGGAAGCGCCGGAACATGTTCCGGAAGCACCGGAACATGTTCCGGAAGCGCCGGAACATGTTCCGGAAGCACCGGAACATGTTCCGGAAGGACCGCAACATGTTCCGGAAGCGCCAGATCATTTTACGGAAGCGCCGGAACATGTTCCGGAAGCGCCGGCACATCTTCCGGAAGCGCGGGAACATGTTCCGGAAGGACCGGAACATGTTCCGCAAGCGCCGGAACATGTTCCGGAAGCGCCGGATCATGTTCTGGAAGCACGGGAACATGTTCCGGGAGCGCCGGAACATGTTCCGGAAGCACCGGAACATGTTCCGGAAGCACCTGAACATGTTCCGGAAGCACCGGAACGTGTTCCGGAAGCACCGGAACATGTTCCGGAAGCACCGGACCATGTTCCGGAAGCACCGGAACATGTTCCGGAAGCACCGGAACATGTTCCGGAAGCGCCGGAGCATGTTCCGGAAAGGCCGGAACACGTTCCCGAGGCACCGGAACATGTTCCGGAAGGACCGGAACATGTTCCGGAAGCGCCAGAACATGTTCCGGAAGCACCGGAACATGTTCCGGAAGGACCGGAACATGTTCCGGAAGTACCGGAACATGTTCCGGAAGCACCGGAACATGCTCCGGAAGCACCGGAACATGTTCTGGAAGCGCCCGAACATGTTCCGGAAGCACCGGAACATGTTCCGGAAGGACCGCAACATGTTCCGGAAGGACCGGAACATGTTCCGGAAGCGCCGGAACATGTTCCGGAAGCGCCGGAACATGTTCCGGAAGGACCGCAACATGTTCCGGAAGCGCCAGATCATGTTACGGAAGCGCCGGAACATGTTCCGGAAGCGCCGGAACATATTCCGGAAGCACCGGAAAATGTTCCGGAAGCGCCGGAACATGTTCCAGAAGGACCGGAACATGTTCCGGAAGCGCCGGAACATGTTTCGGAAGCGCCGGAACATGTTCCGGAAGCACCGGAACATGTTCCGGAAGCGCCGGAACATGTTCCGGAAGCACCGGAACATGTTCCGGAAGCACCGGAACATGTTCCAGAAGCACCGGAACATCTTCCGGAAGCACCGGAACATGTTCCGGAAGCACCGGAACATCTTCCGGAAGCACCGGAACATGTTCCGGAAGCAACGGAACATGTTCCGGAAGGACCGGAACATGTTCCGGAAGCGCCAGAACATGTTCCGGAAGCACCGGAACATGTTCCAGAAGGACCGGAACATGTTCCGGAAGTACCGGAACATGTTCCGGAAGCACCGGAACATGTTCCGGAAGCGCCGGAACATGTTCCGGAAGCGCCGGAACATGTTCCGGAAGCACCGGAACATGTTCCGGAAGCACCGGAACATGTTCCGGAAGCGCCGGAACATGTTCCGGAAAGGCCGAAACACGTTCCGGAGGCACCGGAACATGTTCCGGAAGCGCCGGAACATGTTCCGGAAGGACCGGAACATGTTCTGGAAGGACCGGAACATGTTCCGGAAGCACCGGAACATGTTCCGGAAGCACCGGAACATGTTTCGGAAGCAACGGAACATGTTCCGGAAGAAATGTTCCGGAAGCACCGGAACATGTTCCGGAAGCGCCGGAACATGTTCCGGAAGCGCCGGAACATGTTCCGGAAGCAACGGAACATGTTCCGGAAGGACCGGAACATGTTCCGGAAGCGCCAGAACATGTTCCGGAAGCACCGGAACATGTTCCGGAAGGACCGGAACATGTTCCGGAAGTACCGGAATATGTTCCGGAAGCGCCGGAACATGTTCCGGAAGGACCGGAACGTGTTCCGGAAGCACCGGAACATGTTCCGGAAGCAACGGAACATGTTCCGGAAGCACCGGAACATGCTCCGGAAGCACCGGAACATGTTCCGGAAGCGCCGGAACATGTTCCGGAAGCACCGGAACATGTTCCGGAAGGACCGCAACATGTTCCGGAAGGACCGGAACATGTTCCGGAAGCGCCGGAACATGTTCCGGAAGGACCGGAACATGTTCCGGAAGGACCGCAACATGTTCCGGAAGCGCCGGATCATGTTCCGGAAGCGCCGGAACATGTTCCGGAAGCGCCGGAACATGTTCCAGAAGCGCCGGAACATGCTCCGGAAGCAGCGGAACATGTTCCGGAAGCGCCGGAACATGTTCCGGAAGCGCCGGAACATGTTGCGGAAGGACCGCAACATGTTCCGGAAGCGCCAGATCATGTTACGGAAGCGCCGGAACATGTTCCGGAAGCGCCGGAACATATTCCGGAAGCACCGGAACATGTTCGGGAAGCGCTGGAACATGTTCCGGAAGGACCGGAACATGTTCCGGAAGCGCCGGAACATGTTTCGGAAGCGCCGGATCATGTTCCGGAAGCACCGGAACATGTTCCGGAAGCGCCGGAACATGTTCCGGAAGCACCGGAACATGTTCCGGAAGCACCTGAACATGTTCCGGAAGTGCCGGAACATGTTCCGGAAGCACCGGAACATGTTCCGGAAGCACCGGAACATGTTCCGGAAGCACCGGAACATGTTCCGGAAGCACCGGAACATGTTCCGGAAGGACCGGAACATGTTCCGGAAGTACCGGAACATGTTCCGGAAGTACCGGAACATGTTCCGGAAGCACCGGAACATGCTCCGGAAGCACCGGAACATGTTCCGGAAGCACCGGAACATGTTTCGGAAGGACCGCAACATGTTCCGGAAGGACCGGAACATGTTCCGGAAGCGCCGGAACATGTTCCGGAAGGACCGGAACATGTTCCGGAAGGACCGCAACATGTTCCGGAAGCGCCGGATCATGTTCCGGAAGCGCCGGAACATGTTCCGGAAGCGCCGGAACATGTTCCAGAAGCGCCGGAACATGCTCCGGAAGCAGCGGAACATGTTCCGGAAGCGCCGGAACATGTTCCGGAAGCACCGGAACATGTTGCGGAAGGACCGCAACATGTTCCGGAAGCGCCGGAACATGTTACGGAAGCGCCAGAACATGTTCCGGAAGCGCCGGAACATATTCCGGAAGCACCGGAACATGTTCGGGAAGCGCTGGAACATGTTCCGGAAGGACCGGAACATGTTCCGGAAGCGCCGGAACATGTTTCGGAAGCGCCGGATCATGTTCCGGAAGCACCGGAACATGTTCCGGAAGCGCCGGAACATGTTCCGGAAGCACCGGAACATGTTCCGGAAGCACCTGAACATGTTCTGGAAGTGCCGGAACATGTTCCGGAAGCACCGGAACATGTTCCGGAAGCACCGGAACATGTTCCGGACGCACCGGAACATGTTCCGGAAGCACCCGAACATGTTCCGGAAGCGCCGGAACATCTTCCGGAAAGGCCGGAACACGTTCCGGAGGCACCGGAACATGTTCCGGAAGCGCCGGAACATGTTCCGGAAGAACCGGAACATGTTCCGGAAGCACCGGAACATGTTCCGGAAGCACCGGAACATGTTCCGGAAGCGCCGGAACATGTTCCGGAAGCGCCGGAACATGTTCCGGAAGCACCGGAACATGTTCCGGAAGCGCCGGAACATGTTCCGGAAGCAACGGAACATGTTCCGGAAGGACCGGAACATGTTCCGGAAGCGCCGGAACATGTTCCGGAAGCACCGGAACATGTTCCGGAAGGACCGCAACATGTTCCGGAAGTACCGGAACATGTTCCGGAAGCACCGGAACATGTTCCGGAAGGACCGCAACATGTTCCGGAAGGACCGGAACATGTTCCGGAAGCGCCGGAACATGTTCCGGAAGCGCCGGAACATGTTCCGGTGCTTCCAGAACATGTTCCGGTGCTTCCGGAACATGTTCCGGAAGCGCCGGAACATGTTCCGGAAGCACCGGAACATGTTCCGGAAGGACCGCAACATGTTCCGGAAGCGCCGGATCATGTTCCAAAAGCGCCGGAGCATGTTCCGGAAGCGCCGGAACATGTTCCGGGAGCACCGGAACATGTTCCGGAAGGACCGCAACATGTTCCGGAAGCACCGGAACATGTTCCGGAAGCGCCGGAACATGTTCCGGAAGCGCCGGAACATGTTCCGGAAGCACTGGAACATGTTCCGGAAGGACCGCAACATGTTCCGGAAGCGCCGGATCATGTTCCGGAAGCGCCGGAACATGTTCCGGAAGCGCCGGAACATGTTCCGGAAGCGTCGGAATATGTTCCGGAAGCACCGGAACATGTTCCGGAAGCACCTGAACATGTTCCGGAAGCGCCGGAACATGTTCCGGTCCTTCCGGAACATGTTCCGGAAGCGCCGGAACATGTTTCGGAAGCACCGGAACATGTTCCGGAAGGACCGGAACATGTTCCGGAAGGGGCAGAACATGTTCCGGAAGCACCGGAACATCTTCCGGAAGTGCCGGAACATGTTCCGGAAGGACCGGAACATCTTCCGGAAGGACCGGAACATGTTCCGGAGGCACCGGAACATGTTCCGGAAGTGCCAGAACCGGAACATGCTCCGGAAGCACCGGAACATGTTCGGGAAGCGCCGGAACATGTTCCGGAAGCGCCGGAACATGTTCTGGAAGCGCCGGAACATGTTCCGGAAGCACCGGAACATGTTCCGGAAGGACCGGAACATGTTCCGGAAGGACCGGAACATGTTCGGGAAGGACCTGAACATGTTTCGAAAGGACCGGAACATGTTCGGGATGCGCCGGAACATGTTCCGGAAGCACCGGAACATGTTCCGGAAGGACCAGAACATGTTCCGGAAGCGCCGGAACATGTTCTGAAAGGACCGGAACATGTTCCGGAAGCGCCGGAACATGTTCCGGAAGCGCCGGAACATGTTCCGGAAGGACCTGAACATGTTCCGGAAGCACCTGAACATGTTCTGGAAGTGCCGGAACATGTTCCGGAAGCACCGGAACATGTTCCGGAAGCACCGGAACATGTTCCGGAAGCACCGGAACATGTTCCGGAAGCACCGGAACATGTTCCGGAAGGACCGGAACATGTTCCGGAAGTACCGGAACATGTTCCGGAAGTACCGGAACATGTTCCGGAAGCACCGGAACATGCTCCGGAAGCACCGGAACATGTTCCGGAAGCACCGGAACATGTTTCGGAAGGACCGCAACATGTTCCGGAAGGACCGGAACATGTTCCGGAAGCGCCGGAACATGTTCCGGAAGGACCGGAACATGTTCCGGAAGGACCGCAACATGTTCCGGAAGCGCCGGATCATGTTCCGGAAGCGCCGGAACATGTTCCGGAAGCGCCGGAACATGTTCCAGAAGCGCCGGAACATGCTCCGGAAGCAGCGGAACATGTTCCGGAAGCGCCGGAACATGTTCCGGAAGCACCGGAACATGTTGCGGAAGGACCGCAACATGTTCCGGAAGCGCCGGAACATGTTACGGAAGCGCCGGAACATGTTCCGGAAGCGCCGGAACATATTCCGGAAGCACCGGAACATGTTCGGGAAGCGCTGGAACATGTTCCGGAAGGACCGGAACATGTTCCGGAAGCGCCGGAACATGTTTCGGAAGCGCCGGATCATGTTCCGGAAGCACCGGAACATGTTCCGGAAGCGCCGGAACATGTTCCGGAAGCACCGGAACATGTTCCGGAAGCACCTGAACATGTTCTGGAAGTGCCGGAACATGTTCCGGAAGCACCGGAACATGTTCCGGAAGCACCGGAACATGTTCCGGACGCACCGGAACATGTTCCGGAAGCACCCGAACATGTTCCGGAAGCGCCGGAACATGTTCCGGAAAGGCCGGAACACGTTCCGGAGGCACCGGAACATGTTCCGGAAGCGCCGGAACATGTTCCGGAAGCACCGGAACATGTTCCGGAAGCACCGGAACATGTTCCGGAAGCACCGGAACATGTTCCGGAAGCGCCGGAACATGTTCCGGAAGCAACGGAACATGTTCCGGAAGCAACGGAACATGTTCCGGAAGGACCGGAACATGTTCCGGAAGCGCCGGAACATGTTCCGGAAGCACCGGAACATGTTCCGGAAGGACCGGAACATGTTCCGGAAGTACCGGAACATGTTCCGGAAGCACCGGAACATGTTCCGGAAGGACCGGAACATGTTCCGGAAGCGCCGGAACATGTTCCGGAAGCGCCGGAACATGTTCCGGTGCTTCCAGAACATGTTCCGGAAGCGCCGGATCATGTTCCAAAAGCGCCGGAGCATGTTCCGGAAGCGCCGGAACATGTTCCGGGAGCACCGGAACATGTTCCGGAAGGACCGCAACATGTTCCGGAAGCACCGGAACATGTTCCGGAAGCGCCGGAACATGTTCCGGAAGCGCCGGAACATGTTCCGGAAGCACTGGAACATGTTCCGGAAGGACCGCAACATGTTCCGGAAGCGCCGGATCATGTTCCGGAAGCGCCGGAACATGTTCCGGAAGCGCCGGAACATGTTCCGGAAGCGTCGGAATATGTTCCGGAAGCACCGGAACATGTTCCGGAAGCACCTGAACATGTTCCGGAAGGACCGGAACATGTTCGGGAAGGACCGGAACATGTTTCGAAAGGACCGGAACATGTTCGGGATGCGCCGGAACATGTTCCGGAAGCACCGGAACATGTTCCGGAAGGACCGGAACATGTTCCGGAAGCGCCGGAACATGTTCCGAAAGGACCGGAACATGTTCCGGAAGCGCCGGAACATGTTCCGGAAGCGCCGGAACATGTTCCGGAAGGACCTGAACATGTTCCGGAAGCACCGGAACATGTTCCGGAGGCACCGGAACATGTTCCGGAAGCGCCGGAACATGTTCCGGAAGCGCCGGAACATGTTCCGGAAACGCCGGAACATGTTCCGGAGGCGCCGGAACATGTTCCGGAAGTACCGGAACATGTTCCGGAATCGCCGGAACATGTTCCGGAGGCACCGGAACAAGTTACGGAGGCGCCGGAACATGTTCCGGAAGGACCGGAACATGTTCGGGAAGCACGGAAACATGTTCGGGAAGGACCGGATCATGTTCCGGAAGCACCGGAACATGTTCTGGAAGCGCCGGAACATGTTGCGGAAGCGCCGGAACAAGTTCCGGAAGCACCGGAACATGTTCCGGAAGCACCTGAACATGTTCCGGAAGCGCCGGAACATGTTCCGGTCCTTCCGGAATATGTTCCGGAAGCGCCGGAACATGTTTCGGAAGCACCGGAACATGTTCCGGAAGGACCGGAACATGTTTCGGAAGCACCGGAACATGTTCCGGAAGGACCGGAACATTTTCCGGAAGCACCGAAACATGTTCAGGAAGCGCCGGAACATGTTCCGGAAGCACCGGAACATGTTCCGGAAGGACCGCAACATGTTCCGGAAGCGCCGGATCATGTTCCGGAAGCGCCGGAACATGTTCCGGAAGCACCGGAACATGTTCGGGAAGCGCCAGAACATGTTCCGGAAGGACCGGAACATGTTCCGGAAGCGCCGGAACATGTTCCGAAAGCGCCGGATCATGTTCCGGAAGGACCGGAACATGTTCCGGAAGCGCCGGAACATCTTCCGGAAGCGCCGGAACATGTTCCGGAAGCACCGGAACATGTTCCGGAAGCACCGGAACATGTTCCGGAAGCGCCGGAACATGTTCCGGAAGCACCGGAACATGTTCCAGAAGCGCCGGAACATGTTCCGGAAGCACCGGAACATGTTCCGGAGGCACCGGATCATGTTCCGGAGGCGCCGGAACATGTTCCGGAAGCACCGGAACATGTTCGGGAAGGACCGGAACATGTTCCGGAAGCGCCGGAACATGTTCCGGAAGGACCGGAACATGTTCCGGAAGCACCGGAACATGTTCTGGAAGCACCGGAACATGTTCCGGAAGGACCGGAACATGTTCCGGAAGCACCGGAACATGTTCCGGAAGCGCCGGAACATGTTCCGGAAGCACCGGAACATGTTCCGGAAGCACCGGAACATGTTCCGGAAGGACCGGAACATGTTTGGGCAGGACCGCAACATGTTCCGGAAGGACCGGAACATGTTCCGGAAGCGCCGAAACATGTTCCGGAAGCACCGGAGCATGTTCCGGAAGCGCCGGATCATGTTCCGGAAGCACCGAAACATGTTCCGGAAGCGCCGGAACATGTTCCGGAAGCGCCGGAACATGTTCCGGAAGCGCCGGAAAATGTTCCGGAAGCACCGGAACGTGTTCCGGAAGCTCCGGAACATGTTCCGGAAGGACCGGAACATGTTCCGGAAGTATCGGAACATGTTCCTCAAGCACCAGAACATGTTCCGGAAGCACCGGAACATGTTCCGGAAGCACCGGAACATGTTCCGGAAGCACCGGAACATGTTCCGGAAGCACCGGAACATGTTCCGGAAGCACCGGAACATGTTCCAGAAGCGCCGGAACATGTTCCGGAAGCGCCGGAACATGTTCCGGAAGCACCGGAACATGTTCCGGAAGCACCGGAACATGTTCCCGTAGCGCCGGAACATGTTCCGGAAGCGCCGGAACATGTTCCGGAAGCGCGGGATCATGTTCCGGAAGCGCCGGAATATGTTCCGGAAGCGCCGGAACATGTTCCAGAAGCACCGGAACATGTTCCAGAAGCGCCGGAACATGTTCCGGAAGCACCGGAACATGTTCCGGAGGCACCGGATCATGTTCCGGAGGCGCCGGAACATGTTCCGGAAGCACCGGAACATGTTCGGGAAGGACCGGAACATGTTCCGGAAGCGCCGGAACATGTTCCGGAAGGACCGGAACATGTTCCGGAAGCACCGGAACATGTTCTGGAAGCACCGGAACATGTTCCGGAAGGACCGGAACATGTTCCGGAAGCACCGGAACATGTTCCGGAAGCGCCGGAACATGTTCCGGAAGCACCGGAACATGTTCCGGAAGCACCGGAACATGTTCCGGAAGGACCGGAACATGTTTGGGCAGGACCGCAACATGTTCCGGAAGGACCGGAACATGTTCCGGAAGCGCCGAAACATGTTCCGGAAGCACCGGAGCATGTTCCGGAAGCGCCGGATCATGTTCCGGAAGCACCGAAACATGTTCCGGAAGCGCCGGAACATGTTCCGGAAGCGCCGGAACATGTTCCGGAAGCGCCGGAAAATGTTCCGGAAGCACCGGAACGTGTTCCGGAAGCTCCGGAACATGTTCCGGAAGGACCGGAACATGTTCCGGAAGCACCGGAACATGTTCCGGAAGCACCGGAACATGTTCCCGTAGCGCCGGAACATGTTCCGGAAGCGCCGGAACATGTTCCGGAAGCGCGGGATCATGTTCCGGAAGCGCCGGAATATGTTCCGGAAGCGCCGGAACATGTTCCAGAAGCACCGGAACATGTTCCGGAAGGACCGGAACATGTTCCGGAAGCACCGCAACATGTTCCGGAAGGACCGCAACATGTTCCGGAAGCGCCGGATCATGTTCCGGAAGCGCCGGAACATGTTCCGGAAGCGCCGGAACATGTTCCGGAAGTACCGGAACATGTTCGGGAAGCGCCAGAACATGTTCCGGAAGGACCGGAACATGTTCCGGAAGCGCCGGAACATGTTCCGGAAGCACCGGAACATGTTCCGGAAGCACCTGAACATGTTCCGGAAGCGCCGGAACATGTTTCGACAGCACCGGAACATGTTCTGGAAGGACCGGAACATGTTCTGGAAGCACCGGAACATGTTCCGGAAGCGCCGGAACATGTTCCGGAAGCGCGGGATCATGTTCCGGAAGCGCCGGAATATGTTCCGGAAGCGCCGGAACATGTTCCAGAAGCACCGGAACATGTTCCGGAAGGACCGGAACATGTTCCGGAAGCACCGCAACATGTTCCGGAAGGACCGCAACATGTTCCGGAAGCGCCGGATCATGTTCCGGAAGCGCCGGAACATGTTCCGGAAGTACCGGAACATGGTCGGGAAGCGCCAGAACATGTTCCGGAAGCACCGGAACATGTTCCGGAGGCACCGGAACATGTTCCGGAAGCGCCTGAACATGTTCCGGAAGCACCGGAACATGTTCCGGAATCGCCGGAACATGTTCCGGAGGCACCGGAACATGTTCGGGAAGGACCGGAACATGTTCCGGAAGCACCGGAACATGTTCCGGAAGGACCAGAACATGTTCGGGAAGGACCGGAACATGTTCCGGAAGCACCGGAACATGTTCCGGAAGCGCCGGAACATGTTCCGGAAGCGCCGGATCATGTTCTGGAAGCGCCGGAGCATATTCCGGAAGCACCGGAGCATGTTCCGGAAGCACCGGAACATGTTCCGGAAGGACCGGAACATGTTCAGGAAGCGCCGGATTATGTTCCGGAAGGTCCGGAACATGTTCCGGAAGCACCGGAACATGTTCCGGAAGCGCCGGATCATGTTCCGGAAGCGCCGGAACATGTTCCGGAAGCGCCGGAATATGTTCCGGAAGCACCGGAACATGTTCCGGAAGCGCCGGAACATGTTCCGGAGGGACCGGAACATGTTCCGGAAGGACCGGAACATGTTCCGGAAGCGCCGGAACATGTTCTGGAAGCGCCAGAACATGTTCCGGAAGCGCCGGAACATGTTCCGGAAGCACCGGAACATGTTCCGGAAGCACCGGAACATGTTCCGGAAAGACCGGAACATGTTCCGATGCTTCCGGAACATGTTCCGAAAGCACCGGAACATGTTCCGGAAGCACCGGAACATGTTCCGGAAGGACCGGAACATGTTCCGGAAGGACCGGAACATGTTCCGGAAGGACCGGAACATGTTCCGGAAGCGCCGGAACATGTTTCGGAAGCGCCGGAACATGTTCCGGAAGGCCCGGAACATGTTTCGGAAGCGCCGGAACATGTTCCGGAAGCGCCGGAACATGTTCCGGAAGGACCGGAACATGTTCCGGAAGCACCGGAACATGTTCCGGAAGCGCCGGAACATGTTCCGGAGGCACCGGAACATGTTCTGGAATCGCCGGAACATGTTCCGGAAGCACCGGAACATGTTCCGGAAGGACCGGAACATGTTCCGGAAGCACCGGAACATGTTCCGGAAGCACCGGAACATGTTCCGGAAGGACCGGAACATGTTCCGGAAGCACCGGAACATGTTCCGGAAGGACCGGAACATGTTCCGGAAGCGCCGGAACATGTTCCGGAAGGCCTGGAACATGTTTCGGAAGCGCCGGAACATGTTCCGGAAGCGCCGGAACATGTTCCGGAAGCACCGGAACATGTTCCGGAAGGACCGGAACATGTTCCGGAAGCACCGGAACATGTTCCGGAAGCACCGGAACATGTTCCGGAAGCGCCGGAACATGTTCCGGAGGCACCGGAACATGTTCCGGAATCGCCGGAACATGTTCTGGAAGCACCGGAACATGTTCTGGAAGCACCGGAACATGTTCCGGAAGGACCGGAACATGTTCCGGAAGGACCGGAACATGTTCCGGAAGGACCGGAACATGTTCCGGAAGCGCCGGAACATGTTCCGGAGGGACCGGAACATGTTCCGGAACCGCCGGAACATGTTCCGGAAGGACCGGAACATGTTCCGGAAGGGAAGGACCATGTTCCGGAAGCGCCGGATCATGTTCCGGAAGCGCCGGAACATGTTCCGGAAGCGCCGGAACATGTTCCGGAAGCACCGGAACATGTTCCGGTGCTTTCGGAACATGTTGCGGAAGCACCGGAACATGTTCCGATGCTTCCGGAACATGTTCCGAAAGCACCGGAACATGTTCCGGAAGCACCGGATCATGTTCCGGAAGGACCGGAACATGTTCCGGAAGGACCGGAACATGTTTCGGAAGCGCCGGAACATGTTCCGGAAGCGCCGGAACATGTTCCGGAAGTGCCAGAACATGTTCCGGAAGCACCGGAACATGTTCCGGAAGGACCGGAACATGTTCCGGAAGCGCCGGAACATGTTCCGGAAGCACCGGAACATGTTCCGGAAGGACCGGAACATGTTCCGGAAGCGCCGGAACATGTTCCGGAGGGACCGGAACTTGTTCCGGAAGCGCCGGAACATGTTTCGGAGGGACCGGAACATGTTCCGGAAGCACCGGAACATGTTCCGGAAGGACCGGAACATGTTCGGGAAGCGCCGGAACATGTTCCGGAGGGACCGGAACATGTTCCGGAAGGACCGGAACATGTTCCGGAAGGACCGGAACATGTTCCGGAAAGGAAAGGACCGGAACATGTTCCGGAAGCACCGGAACATGTTCCGGAAGCGCTGGATCATGTTCCGGAAGCGCCGGAACATGTTCCGGAAGGACCGGAACATGTTCCGGAAGGACCGGAACATGTTTCGGAAGCGCCGGAACATGTTCCGGATGCGCCGGAACATGTTCCGGAAGCGCCGGAACATGTTTCCGAAGCGCCGGAACATGTTCCGGAAGCGCCGGAACATGTTCCGGAAGCGCCAGAACATGTTCCGGAAGGACCGGAACATGTTCCGGAAGCACCGGAACATGTTCCGGAAGCACCGGAACATGTTCCGGAAGCGCCGGAACATGTTCCGGAAGCGCCGGAACATGTGCCGGAAGGACCGGAACATGTTCCGGAGGCACCGGAACATATTCCGGAATCGCCGGAACATGTTCCGGAAGCCCCGGAACATGTTCCGGAAGGACCGGAACATGTTCCGGAAGCGCCGGAACATGTTCCGGAGGGACCGGAACATGTTCCGGAAGCGCCGGAACATGTTCCGCAAGGACCGGAACATGTTCCGGAAGCACCGGAACATGTTCCGGAAGGACCGGAACATGTTCCGTAAGCGCCGGAACATGTTACGGAGGGACCGGAACATGTTCCGGAAGGACCAGAACATGTTCCGGAAGGACCGGAACATGTTCTGGAAAGGAAAGGACCGGAACATGTTCCGGAAGCACCGGAACATGTTCCGGAAGCGCTGGATCATGTTCCGGAAGCGCCGGAACATGTTCCGGAAGCGCCGGAATATGTTCCGGAAGCACCGGAACATGTTCCGGAAGCGCCGGAACATGTTCCGGAAGGACCGGAACATGTTCCGGAAGGACCGGAACATGTTCCGGAAGCACCGGAACATGTTTCGGAAGCGCCGGAACATGTTCCGGAAGCGCCGGAACATGTTCCGGAAGGACCGGAACATGTTCCGATGCTTCCGGAACATGTTCCGAAAGCACCGGAACATGTTCCGGAAGGACCGGAACATGTTCCGGCGCTTCCGGAACATGTTCCGGAAGCGCCGGAACATTTTCCGGAAGGACCGGAACATGTTCCGGAAGGACCGGAACATGTTCCGGAAGCACCGGAACATGTTCCGGAAGCACCGGAACATGTTCCGGAAGCGCCGGAACATGTTCCGGAAGCGCCGGAACATGTTCCGGAAGCACCGGAACATGTTCCGGAAGCACCGGAACATGTTCTGGAAGCGCCGGAACATGTTCCGGAAGGACCGGAACATGTTCCGGAAGCGCCGGAACATGTTCCGGAAGGACCGGAACATGTTCCGGAAGCACCGGAACATGTTCCGGAAGCACCGGAACATGTTCCGGAAGCACCGGAACATGTTCTGGAAGCGCCGGAACATCTTCCGGAAGGACCGGAACATGTTCCGGAAGCACCGGAACATGTTCCGGAAGCGCCGGAACATGTTCCGGAGGGACCGGATCATGTTCCGGAAGCGCCGGAACATGTTCCGGAAGGACCGGAACATGTTCCGGAAGGTAAGGTAAGGTAAGGTAAGTTGCTCGGGCGATCTCCGAACTCCAGCGTATCAGTGATCCCTACCTGTCCCTCGCAGCATCCCTTCCGGCTCGCGGGGTCACCGACACCCTAGCGCCTAGGACACTGCGTTCCGCCCCCACCGGGATTCGAACCGAGCACCTTTAGTTCAGGCGTCATGTGCATGACCGCTGAACTACGAGACCTTCTCACATGTTCCGGAAGGGAAGGACCGGAACATGTTCCGGAAGCGCCGGATCATGTTCCGGAAGCGCCGGAACATGTTCCGGAAGCGCCGGAACATGTTCCGGAAGCGCTGGAACATGTTCCGGAAGCGCCGGAACATGTTCCGGAAGGACCGGAACATGTTCCGGAAGCACCGGAACATGTTCCGGAAGCACCGGAACATGTTTCGGAAGCACCGGAACATGTTCCGGAAGGACCGGAACATGTTCCGGAAGCGCCGAAACATGTTCCGGAACATGTTCCGGAAGGACCGGAACATGTTCCGGAAGCGCCGGAACATGTTCCGGAAGCACCGGAACATGTTCTGGAAGCACCGGAACATGTTCCGGAAGCGCCGGAACATGTTCCGGAAGGACCGGAACATGTTCTGGAAGGACCGGAACATGTTCCGGAAGCACCGGAACATATTCCGGAACGACCGGAACATGTTGCGGAAGCGCCGGAACATGTTCTGGAAGCGCCGGAACATGTTCGGGAAGCGCCGGAACATGTTCCGGAAGCGCCGGAACATGTTCCGGAAGGACCGGAACATGTTCCGGAAGGACCCGAACATGTTCCGGAAGCACCGGAACATGTTCCGGAAGCACCGGAACATGTTCCGGAAGCGCCGGAACATGTTTCGGAAGCACCGGACCATGTTCCGGAAGCACTGGAACATGTTCCGGAAGCGCCGGATCGTGTTTCGGAAGCGCCGGAACATGTTCCGGAAGCACCGGAACATGTTCCGGAAGGACGGGAACATGTTCCGGAAGCGCCGGAACATGTTCCGGAAGCACCGGAACATGTTCCGGAAGCACCGGAAAATGTTCCGGAAGCGCCGGAACATGTTCCGGAAGCGCCGGAACATGTTCCGGAAGCGCTGGAACATGTTCCGGAAGGACCGGAACATGTTCCGGAAGCGCCGGAACATGTTCCGGAAGCGCCGGAACATGTTCCCGAAGCACCCGAACATGTTCCGGAAGGACCGGAACATGTTCCGGAAGGTCCGGAACATGTTCCCCCGCTTCCGGAACATGTTCCGGAAGCGGGGGAACATGTTCCGGAAGCGCCGGAACATGTTCCGGAAGCAGCGGAACATGTTCCGGAAGGACCGGAACATGTTCCGGAAGGACCGGAACATGTTCCGGAAGGACCGGAACATGTTCCGGAAGCGCCGGAACATGTTCCGGAAGCACCGGAACATGTTCCGGAAGCGCCGGAAAATGTTCCGGAAGCGCCGGAACATGTTCCGGAAGCGCCGGAACATGTTCCGGAAGGACCGGAACATGTTCCGGAAGGACCGGAACATGTTCCGGAAGGACCGGAACATGTTCAGGAAGCGCCGGAACATGTTCCGGAAGCGCCGGAACATGTTCCGGAAGCGCCGGAACATGTTCCCGAAGCACCGGAACATGTTCCGGAAGGACCGGAACATGTTCCGGAAGGACCGGAACGTGTTCCGGAAGCGGCGAATCATGTTCCGGAAGCGCCGGAACATGTTCCGGAAGCACCGGAACATGTTCCGGAAGCACCGAAACATGTTCCGGAAGCGGCGGAACATGTTCCGGAAGCGGGGGAACATGTTCCGGAAGCGCCGGAACATGTTCCGGAAGCGCCGGAACATGTTCTGGAAGGACCGGAACATGTACCGGAAGGACCGGAACATGTTCCGGAAGGACCGGAACATGTTCCGGAAGGACCGGAACATGTTCCGGAAGGACCGGAACATGTTCCGGAAGCGCCGGAACATGTTCCGGAAGCGCCGGAACATGTTCAGGAAGCGCCGGAACATGTTCCGGAAGCACCGGAACATGTTCCGGAAGCGCCGGAACATGTTCCGGAAGCGCTGGAACATGTTCCGGAAGCACCGGAACATGTTCCGGAAGCGACGGAACATGTTCTGGAAGCGACGGAACATGTTCCCGAGGCGCCGGAACATGTTCCGGACGCGCCGGAACATGTTCCGGAAGCGACGGAACATGTTCCGGAAGGACCGGAACATGTTCCGGAAGCACCGGAACATGTTCCGGAAGCACCGGAACATGTTCCGGAAGCGCCGGAACATGTTCCGGAAGCGCCGGAACATGTTCCGGAAGCACCGGAACATGTTCCGGAAGCACCGGAACATGTTCCGGAAGCGCCGGAACATGTTCCGGAAGCACCGGAACATGTTCCGGAAGCGCCGGAACATGTTCCGGAAGGACCAGAACATGTTCCGGAAGGACCGGAACATGTTCCGGAAGCGCCGGAACATGTTCCGGAAGGGCCGGAACATGTTCCGGAAGCACCAGAACATGTTCCGGAAGCACCGGAACATGTTCCGGAAGCGCCGGATCATGTTCCGGAAGCGCCGGATCATGTTCCGGAAGGGCCGGAACATGTTCCGGAAGCACCGGAACATGTTCCGGAAGCGACGGAACATGTTCCGGAAGCGCCGGAACATGTTCCGGAAGGACCGGAACATGTTCCGGAAGGACCCGAACATGTTCCGGAAGGACCCGAACATGTTCCGGAAGGACCGGAACATGTTCCGGAAGCACCGGAACATGTTCCGGAAGCACCGGAACATGTTCCGGAAGCGCCGGAACATGTTCCGGTCCTTCCGGAACATGTTCCGGAGGGACCGGAATATGTTCCGGAAGGACCGGAACATGTTCCGGAAGCGCCGGAACATGTTCCGGAAGGACCGGAACATGTTCCGGAAGCGCCGGAACATGTTCCGGAAGCGCCGGAACATGTTCCGGAAGCGCCGGAACATGTTCCGGAAGCGCCGGAACATGTTCCGGAAGCACCGGAACATGTTCCGGAAGCGCCGGAACATGTTCCGGAAGCGCTGGAACATGTTCCGGAAGCACCGGAACATGTTCCGGAAGCGACGGAACATGTTCTGGAAGCGACGGAACATGTTCCCGAGGCGCCGGAACATGTTCCGGACGCGCCGGAACATGTTCCGGAAGCGACGGAACATGTTCCGGAAGGACCGGAACATGTTCCGGAAGGACCGGAACATGTTCCGGAAGCGCCGGAACATGTTCCGGAAGCACCGGAACATGTTCCGGAAGCACCGGAACATGTTCCGGAAGCGCCGGAACATGTTCCGGAAGCACCGGAACATGTTCCGGAAGGACCGGAACATGTTCCGGAAGGACCGGAACATGTTCCGGAAGCGCCGGAACATGTTCCGGAAGGGCCGGAACATGTTCCGGAAGCACCAGAACATGTTCCGGAAGCACCGGAACATGTTCCGGAAGCGCCGGATCATGTTCCGGAAGCGCCGGATCATGTTCCGGAAGGGCCGGAACATGTTCCGGAAGCACCGGAACATGTTCCGGAAGCGACGGAACATGTTCCGGAAGGGCCGGAACATGTTCCGGAAGGACCGGAACATGTTCCGGAAGGACCCGAACATGTTCCGGAAGGACCCGAACATGTTCCGGAAGCACCGGAACATGTTCGGAAGCACCGGAACATGTTCCGGAAGCACCGGAACATGTTCCGGAAGCACCGGAACATGTTCCGGAAGCGCCGGAACATGTTCCGGTCCTTCCGGAACATGTTCCGGAGGGACCGGAACATGTTCCGGAAGCGCCGGAACATGTTCCGGAAGGACCGGAACATGTTCCGGAAGCGCCGGAACATGTTCCGGAAGGACCGGAACATGTTTTGGAAGCACCGGACCATGTTCCGGAAGCACCGGAACATTTTCCGGAAGCGCCGGAACATGTTCCGGAAGCGCCGGAACATGTTCCGGAAGCACCGGAACATGTTCCGGAAGGACCGGAACATGTTCCGGAAGGACCGGAACATGTTCCGGAAGCGCCGGAACATGTTCCGGAAGCGCCGGAACATGTTCCGCAAGCGCCGGAACATGTTCCTGAAGCACCGGAACATGTTCCGGAAGGACCGGAACATGTTCCGGAAGCGCCGGAACATGTTCCGGAAGCACCGGAACATGTTCCGGAAGCACCGAAACATGTTCCGGAAGCGGCGGAACATGTTCCGGAAGCGGGGGAACATGTTCCGGAAGCGCCGGAACATGTTCCGGAAGCGCCGGAACATGTTCCGGAAGCACCGGAACATGTTCCGGAAGCGCCGGAACATAACATGTTCCGGTGCTTCCGGAACATGTTCCGGTGCTTCCGGAACATGTTCCGGCGCTTCCGGAACATGTTCCGGCGCTTCCGGAACATGTTCCGGTCCTTCCGGAACATGTTCGGGCGCTTCCGGAACATGTTCCGGCGCTTCCGGAACATGTTCCGGTCCTTCCGGAACATGTTCCGGTGCTTCTGGAACATGTTCCGGAAGGACCGGAACATGTTCCGGAAGACCCGAAACATGTTCCGGATGCGCCGGAACATGTTTAGGAAGCGCCGGAACATGTTCCGGAAGCACCGGAACATGTTCCGGAAGCGCCCGAACCTGTTCCGGAAGGACCGGAACATGTTCCGGAAGCGCCGGAACATGTTCCAGAAGCACCGGAACATGTTCCGGAAGCGCCGGAACATGTTCCGGAAGCGCCGGAACATGTTCCGGAAGCGCCGTAACATGTTCCGGAAGCGCCGGAAAATGTTCCGGAAGCACCGGAACATCTTCCGGAAGCACCGGAACATGTTCCGGAAGCGCCGTAACATGTTCCGGAAGCGCCGGAATATGTTCCGGAAGCACCGGAACATGTTCCGGAAGGACCGGAACATGTTTCGGAAGGACCGGAACATGTTCCGGAAGGACCGGAACATGTTCCGGAAGCGCCGGAACACGTTCCTGAGGGACCGGAACGTGTTCCGGAAGCGCCGGAACATGTTCCGGAAGGACCGGAACATGTTCCGGAAGGACCGGAATATGTTCCGGAAGCACCGGAACATGTTCCGGAAGCGCCGGAACATGTTCCGGAAGCGCCGGAACATGTTCCGGAAGCACCGGAACATGTTCCGGAAGCACCGGAACATGTCCGGGAAGCGCCGGAACATGTTCCGGAATCGCCGGAACATGTTCCGGAGGCACCGGAACATGTTCCGGAAGCGCCGGAACATGTTCCGGAAGCGCCGGAACACGTTCCGGAAGGACCGGAACATGTTCCGGAAGCACCGGAACATGTTCTGGAAGCGCCGGATCATGTTCCGGAAGCGCCGGAACATGTTCCGGAAGCACCGGAACATGTTCCGGAAGCGCCGGGAGATGTTCCGGAAGGACCGGAACATGTTCCGGAAGCGCCGGAACATGTTCTGGAAGCACCGGAACATGTTCCGGAAGCGCCGGAACATGTTCCGGATTCGCCGGAACATGTTCCGGAGGCACCGGAACATGTTCCGGAAGGACCGGAACATGTTCCGGAAGCACCGGAACATGTTCCGGAAGCGCCGGAATATGTTCCGGAAGGACCGGAACATGTTCCGGAAGCGCCGGAACATGCTCCGGAAGGACCGGAACATGTTCCGAAAGTGCCGGAACATGTTCCGGAAGCACCGGAACATGTTCCGGAAGCGCCGGAACATGTTCCGGAAGGACCGGAACATGTTCCGGAAGCACCGGAACATGTTCCGGAAGCACCGGAACATGTTCCGGAAGAACCGGAACATGTTCCAGAAGCACCGGAACATGTTCGGGAAGCGCCGGAACATGTCCCGGAAGGACCGGAACATGTTCTGGAAGGACCGCAACATGTTCCGGAAGGACCGGAACATGTTCCGGAAGCACCGGAACATGTTCCGGAAGGACCGGAACATGTTCCGGAAGCACCGGAACATGTTCCGGAAGCACTGGAACATGTTCCGGAAGCACCGGCACATGTTCCGGAAGGACCTGAACATGTTCCGGAAGCGCCGGAACATGTTCCGGAAGGTCCGCAACATGTTCCGGAAGGACCGCAACATCTTCCGGAAGGACCGCAACATGTTCCGGAAGGCCCGGAACATTTTCCGGAAGGACCGGAACATGTTCCGGAAGCGCCGGAACATGTTCCGGAAGCACCGGAACATGTTTCGGAAGCGCCGGAACATGTTCCGGAAGCGCCGGATCATGTTCCGGAAGCACCGGAACATGTTCCGGAAGAACCGGAACATGTTCCAGAAGCACCGGAACATGTTCGGGAAGCGCCGGAACATGTTCCGGAAGCACTGGAACATGTTCCGGAAGCACCGGCACATGTTCCGGAAGGACCTGAACATGTTCCGGAAGCGCCGGAACATGTTCCGGAAGGTCCGCAACATGTTCCGGAAGGACCGCAACATGTTCCGGAAGGACCGCAACATGTTCCGGAAGGCCCGGAACATTTTCCGGAAGGACCGGAACATGTTCCGGAAGCGCAGGAACATGTTCCGGAAGCACCGGAACATGTTCCGGAAGCCCCGGAACATGTTCCGGAAGCGCCGGAACATGTTCCGGAAGGACCGGAACATGTTCCGGAAGCGCCGGAACATGTTCCGGAAGCGCCGGAACATGTTCCGGAAGCACCGGAACATGTTCCGGAGGCACCGGAACATGTTCCGGAACTGCCGGAACATGTTCCGGAAGCACCGGAACCGTCCCGGAAGGACCGGAACATGTTCCGGAAGGACCGGAACATGTTCCGGAAGGACCGGAACATGTTCCGGAAGCGCCGGAACATGTTCCGGAAGCACCGGATCATGTTCCGGAAGCACCGGAACATGTTCCGGAAGCGCCGGAACATGTTCCGCAGGCACCGGAACATGTTCCGCAAGCACCGGAACATGTTCCGGAGGCACTGGAACATGTTCCGGAAGCGCCGGAACATGTTCCGGAATCGCCGGAACATGTTCCGGAAGCACCGGAACATGTTCCGGAAGCGCCGGAACACGTTCCGGAAGCGCCTGAACATGTTCCGGAAGGACCGGAACACGTTCCGGAAGCGCCGGAACATGTTCCGGAAGGACCGGAACATGTTCCGGAAGGACCGCAACATGTTCCGGAAGGACCGCAACATGTTCCGGAAGGACCGGAACATGTTCCGGAAGGACCGGAACATGTTCCGGAAGCGCCGGAACATGTTCCGGAAGCGCCGGATCATGTTCCGGAAGCACCGGAACATGTTCCGGAAGCGCCGGAACATGTTCCGGAAGCACCGGAACATGTTCCGGAAGGACCGGAACATGTTCCGCAGGCACCGGAACATGTTCCGCAAGCACCGGAACATGTTCCGGAGGCACCGGAACATGTTCCAGAAGCGCCGGAACATGTTCCGGAATCGCCGGAACATGTTCCGGAGGCACCGGAACATGTTCCGGAAGGACCGGAACATGTTCTGGAAGCGCCGGAACATGTTCCGGAAGCGCCGGAACATGTTCCGGAAGCACCGGAACATGTTCCGGAAGCACAGGAACATGTTCCGGAAGCACCGCAACATGTTCCGGAAGCACTGGAACATGTTCCGGAAGCGCCGGAACATGTTCCGGAAGCACCGGAACATGTTCGGGAAGCGCCGGAACATGTTCCGGAAGGACCGGAACATGTTCCGGAAGGACCGGAACATGTTCCGGAAGCGCCGGAACATGTTCCGGAAGCGCCAGAACATGTTCCGGAAGCACCGGAGCATGTTCCGGAAGGACCGGAACATGTTCCGGAAGCACCGGAACATAGTCCGGAAGCGCCAGAACATGTTCCGGAAGCACCGGAGCATGTTCCGGAAGGACCGGAACATGTTCCGGAAGCACCGGAGCATGTTCCGGAAGGACCGGAACATTCTCCGGAAGCACCGGAACATGTTCCGGAAGCGCCGGAACATGTTCCGGAAGGACCGGAACATGTTCCGGAAGGACCGCAACATGTTCCGGAAGGACCGCAACATGTTCCGGAAGCACCAGACCATGTTCCGGAAGCGAACATGTTCCGGAAGCACCGGAACATGTTCCGGAAGCGCCGGAACACGTCCTGGAAGGACCGGAACATGTTCCGGAAGGACCGGAACATGTTCCGGAAGCGCCGGAACACGTTCCGGAAGCGCCGGAACACGTTCCGGAAGCGCCGGAACATGTTCCGGAAGGACCGGAACATGTTCCGGAAGCGCCGGATCATGTTCCGGAAGCACCGGAACATGTTCCGGAAGCGCCGGAATATGTCCCGGAAGCGCCGGAACATGTTCCGGAATCGCCGGAACATGTTCCGGAGGCACCGGAACATGTTCCGGAAGCACCGGAACATGTTCCGGAAGAACCGGAACATGTTCCGGAAGGACCGGAACAAGTTCCGGAAGGACCGGAACATGTTCCGGAAGGACCGGAACAAGTTCCGGAGGGACCGGAACGTGTTCCGGAAGGACCGGAACAAGTTCCGGAGGGACCGGAACGTGTTCCGGAAGCGCCGGAACACGTTCCGGAAGGAGCGGAACATGTTCCGGAAGCACCGGAACATGTTCCGGAAGCACCGGAACATGTTCCAGAAGCACCGGAACATGTTCCGGAAGCACCGGATCATGTTCTGGAAGCGCCGGAATATGTTCCGGAAGCGCCGGAACATGTTCCGGAAGGACCGGAACATATTCCGGAAGCGCCGGAACATGTTCCGGAAGCACCGGAACATGTTCCGGAAGCGCCGGATCATGTTCCGGAAGCACCGGAACATGTTCCGGAAGCACCGGAACATATTCCGGAAGCACCGGATCATGTTCCGGAAGCGCCGGAAAATGTTCCGGAAGCGCCGGAACATGTTCCGGAAGGACCCGAACATGTTCCGGAAGCGCCGGATCATGTTCCGGAAGCACGGGAACATGTTCCGGAAGCGCCGGATCATGTTCCGGAAGCACCGGAACATGTTCCGGAAGCGCCGGAACATGTTCCGGAGGCACCGGAACATGTTTCGGAAGCGCCGGAACATGTTCCGGAAGGACCGGAACATGTTCCGGAAGAACCGGAACATGTTCCGGAAGGACCGGAACAAGTTCCGGAAGGACCGGAACATGTTCCGGAAGGACCGGAACAAGTTCCGGAGGGACCGGAACGTGTTCCGGAAGGACCGGAACAAGTTCCGGAGGGACCGGAACGTGTTCCGGAAGCGCCGGAACACGTTCCGGAAGGAGCGGAACATGTTCCGGAAGCACCGGAACATGTTCCGGAAGCACCGGAACATGTTCCAGAAGCACCGGAACATGTTCCGGAAGCACCGGATCATGTTCTGGAAGCGCCGGAACATGTTCCGGAAGCGCCGGATCATGTTCCGGAAGCACCGGAACATGTTCCGGAATCGCCGGAACATGTTCCGGAGGCACCGGAACATGTTCCGGAAGCACCGGAACATGTTCCGGAAGAACCGGAACATGTTCCGGAAGGACCGGAACAAGTTCCGGAAGGACCGGAACATGTTCCGGAAGGACCGGAACAAGTTCCGGAGGGACCGGAACGTGTTCCGGAAGGACCGGAACAAGTTCCGGAGGGACCGGAACGTGTTCCGGAAGCGCCGGAACACGTTCCGGAAGGAGCGGAACATGTTCCGGAAGCACCGGAACATGTTCCGGAAGCACCGGAACATGTTCCAGAAGCACCGGAACATGTTCCGGAAGCACCGGATCATGTTCTGGAAGCGCCGGAACATGTTCCGGAAGCGCCGGAACATGTTCCGGAAGGACCGGAACATGTTCCGGAAGCGCCGGAACATGTTCCGGAAGCACCGGAACATGTTCCGGAAGCGCCGGATCATGTTCCGGAAGCACCGGAACATGTTCCGGAAGCACCGGAACATGTTCCGGAAGCACCGGATCATGTTCCGGAAGCGCCGGAAAATGTTCCGGAAGCGCCGGAACATGTTCCGGAAGGACCCGAACATGTTCCGGAAGCGCCGGATCATGTTCCGGAAGCACGGGAACATGTTCCGGAAGCGCCGGATCATGTTCCGGAAGCACCGGAACATGTTCCGGAAGCGCCGGAACATGTTCCGGAGGCACCGGAACATGTTTCGGAAGCGCCGGAACATGTTCCGGAAGGACCGGAACATGTTCGGGCGCTTCCGGAACATGTTCCGGAGGCACCGGAACATGTTCCGGAAGGAGCGGAAGCACCGGAACATGTTCCGGAAGCGCCGGATCATTTTCCGGAAGCACCGGAACATGTTCCGGAAGCGCCGGATCATGTTCCGGAAGCACCGGAACATGTTCCGGAAGCGCCGGAACATGTTCTGGAGGCACCGGAACATGTTCCGGAAGCGCCGGATCATGTTCCGGAAGCACCGGAACATGTTCCGGAAGCACCGGAACATGTTCCGGAAGCACCGGATCATGTTCTGGAAGCGCCGGAACATGTTCCGGAAGCGCCGGAACATGTTCCGGAAGGACCGGAACATGTTCCGGAAGCGCCGGATCATGTTCCGGAAGGACGGGAACATGTTCCGGAAGCACCGGAACATGTTCCGGAAGCGCCGGAACATGTTCCGGAAGCACCGGAACATGTTCCGGAAGCACCGGAACATGTTCGGGAAGCGCCGGAACATGTTCCGGAAGGACCGGAACATGTTCCGGAAGCGCCGGAACATGTTCCGGAAGCGCCGGATCATGTTCCGGAAGCGCTGGAACATGTTCCGGAAGCGCCGGAACATGTTCCGGAAGCACCGGAACATGTTCGGGAAGCGCCGGAACATGTTCCGGAAGCGCCGGATCATGTTCTGGAAGCGCCGGAACATGTTCCGGAAGCGCCGGATCATGTTCCGGAAGCGCCGGAACATGTTCCGGAAGCGCCGGAACATGTTCCGGAAGCACCGGAACATGTTCGGGAAGCGCCGGAACATGTTCCGGAAGCACCGGAAAATGTTCCGGAAGCGCCGGAACATGTTCCGAAAGCGCCGGAACATGTTCCGGAAGCACCGGAACATGTTCCGGAAGCGCCGGAACATGTTCCGGAAGCGCCGGAAAATGTTCCGGAAGCGCCGGAACATGTTCCGAAAGCGCCGGAACATGTTCCGGAAGCACCGGAACATGTTCCGGAAGCGCCGGAACATGTTCCGGAAGCACCGGAACATGCTCCGGAAGGACCGCAACTTGTTCCGGAAGCGCCGGATCATGTTCCGGAAGCGCCGGAACATGTTCCGGAAGCGCCGGAACATATTCCGGAAGCACCGGAACATGTTCGGGAAGCGCCGGAACATGTTCCGGAAGGACCGGAACATGTTCCGGAAGCGCCGGAACATGTTCCGGAAGCGCCGGATCATGTTCTGGAAGCGCCGGAACATGTTCCGGAAGCGCCGGAACATATTCGGGAAGCGCCGGAACATGTTCGGGCAGCGCCGGAACATGTTCCGGAAGCGCCGGAACATGTTCCGGAAGCACCGGAACATGTTCGGGAAGCGCCGGAACATGTTCTGGAAGGACCGGAACATGTTCCGGAAGCGCCGGAACATGTTCCGGAAGCGCCGGATCATGTTCCGGAAGCGCCGGAACATGTTCCGGAAGCACCGGAACATGTTCGGGAAGCGCCGGAACATGTTCCGGAAGGACCGGAACATGTTCCGGAAGCGCCGGAACATGTTCCGGAAGCGCCGGATCATGTTTCGGAAGCGCCGGAACATGTTCCGGAAGCACCGGAACATGTTCCGGAAGGACGGGAACATGTTCCGGAAGCACCGGAACATGTTCCGGAAGCACCGGAACATGTTCGGGAAGCGCCGGAACATGTTCCGGAAGGACCGGAACGTGTTCCGGAAGCGCCGGAACATGTTCCGGAAGCGCCGGATCATGTTCCGGAAGCGCTGGAACATGTTCCGGAAGCGCCGGAACATGTTCCGGAAGCACCGGAACATGTTCGGGAAGCGCCGGAACATGTTCCGGAAGCGCCGGATCATGTTCCGGAAGCGCCGGAACATGTTCCGGAAGCGCCGGATCATGTTCCGGAAGCGCCGGAACATGTTCCGGAAGCCACGGAACATGTTCCGGAAGCACCGGAACATGTTCCGGAAGCGCCGAAACATGTTCCGGAAGCGCCGGAACATGTTCCGGAAGGACCGGAACATGTTCCGGAAGCACCGGAACATGTTCCGGAAGCGCCGGAACATGTTCCGGAAGCACCGGAACATGTTCCGGAAGCACCGGAACATGTTCGGGAAGCGCCGGAACATGTTCCGGAAGGACCGGAACATGTTCCGGAAGCGCCGGAACATGTTCCGGAAGCGCCGGATCATGTTCCGGAAGCGCTGGAACATGTTCCGGAAGCGCCGGAACATGTTCCGGAAGCACCGGAACATGTTCGGGAAGCGCCGGAACATGTTCCGGAAGCGCCGGATCATGTTCCGGAAGCGCCGGAACATGTTCCGGAAGCGCCAGATCATGTTCCGGAAGCGCCGGAACATGTTCGGGAAGCGCCGGAACATGTTCCGGAAGCACCGGAACATGTTCCGGAAGGACCGGAACATGTTCGGGCGCTTCCAGAACATGTTCCGGAGGCACCGGAACATGTTCCGGAAGGAGCGGAAGCACCGGAACATGTTCCGGAAGCGCCGGAAAATGTTCCGGAAGCGCCGGAACATGTTCCGAAAGCGCCGGAACATGTTCCGGAAGCACCGGAACATGTTCCGGAAGCGCCGGAGCATGTTCCGGAAGCACCGGAACATGTTCCGGAAGGACCGCAAAATGTTCCGGAAGCGCCGGATCATGTTCCGGAAGCGCCGGAACATGTTCCGGAAGCGCCGGAACATATTCCGGAAGCACCGGAACATGTTCGGGAAGCGCCGGAACATGTTCCGGAAGGACCGGAACATGTTCCGGAAGCGCCGGAACATGTTCCGGAAGCGCGGGATCATGTTCCGGAAGCGCCGGAACATGTTCCGGAAGCGCCGGAACATGTTCGGGAAGCGCCGGAACATGTTCGGCCAGCGCCGGAACATGTTCCGGAAGCGCCGGAACATGTTCCGGAAGCACCGGAACATGTTCGGGAAGCGCCGGAACATGTTCCGGAAGGACCGGAACATGTTCCGGAAGCGCCGGAACATGTTCCGGAAGCGCCGGATCATGTTCCGGAAGCGCCGGAACATGTTCCGGAAGCACCGGAACATGTTCCGGAAGGACGGGAACATGTTCCGGAAGCACCGGAACATGTTCCGGAAGCGCCGGAACATGTTCCGGAAGCACCGCAACATGTTCCGGAAGCACCGGAACATGTTCGGGAAGCGCCGGAACATGTTCCGGAAGGACCGGAACATGTTCCGGAAGCGCCGGAACATGTTCCGGAAGCGCCGGATCATGTTCCGGAAGCGCTGGAACATGTTCCGGAAGCGCCGGAACATGTTCCGGAAGCACCGGAACATGTTCGGGAAGCGCCGGAACATGTTCCGGAAGCGCCGGATCATGTTCCGGAAGCGCCGGAACATGTTCCGGAAGCGCCGGATCATGTTCCGGAAGCGCCGGAACATGTTCCGGAAGCGCCTGAACATGTTCCGGAAGCACCGGAACATGTTCCGGAAGCGCCGGAACATGTTCCGGAAGCACCGGAACATGTTCCGGAAGGACCGGAACATGTTCCGGAAGCGCCGGAACATGTTCCGGAAGCGCCAGAAAATGTTCCGGAAGCACCGGAACATGTTCTGGAAGGACGGCAACATTTTCCGGAAGGACCGCAACATGTTCCGGAAGGACCGCAACATGTTCCGGAAGGACCGGAACATGTTCCGGAAGGACCGGAACATGTTCCGGAAGGACCGCAACATGTTCCGGAAGGACCGGAACATGTTCGGGAAGCGCCGGAACATGTTCCGGAAGCACCGGAACATGTTCCAGAGGCCCCGGAACATGTTCCGGAAGCACCGGAACATGTTCCGGAAGCGAACATGTTCCGGAAGCACCGGAACATGTTCCCGAAGCGCCGGAACATGTTCCGGAAGCATCCGAACATGTTCCGGAAGGACCGGAACATGTTCCGCAGGCACCGGAACATGTTCCGCAAGCACCGGAACATGTTCCGGAGGCACCGGAACATGTTCTGGAAGCGCCGGAACATGTTCCGGAATCGCCGGAACATGTTCCGGAGGCACCGGAACATGTTCCGGAAGCAACGGAACATGTTCCGGAAGCACCGGAACATGTTCCGGAAGCACCGGAACATGTTCCGGAAGCACCGGACCATGTTCCGGAAGCACCGGAACATGTTCCGGAAGCGCCGGAACACGTTCCGGAAGCGCCGGAACATGTTCCGGAAGGACCGGAACATGTTCCGGAAGGACCGGAACATGTTCCGGAAGCACCGGAACATGTTCCGGAAGCACCGGAACATGTTCCGGAAGCGCCGGAACATGTTCCCGAAGCGCCGGAATATGTTCCGGAACCGCCGGAACATGTTCCGGAAGCACTGGAACATGTTCCGGAAGCACCTGAACATGTTCCGGAAGCGCCGGAACATGTTCCGGAAGCACCTGAACATGTTCCGGAAGCGCCGGAACATGTTCCGGAAGCACCGGAACATGTTCCGGAAGGACCGGAACATGTTCCGGAAGCACCGGAACATGTTCCGGAATCGCCGGAACATGTTCCGGAAGTACCGGAACATGTTCCGGAAGCACCGGAACATGTTCCGGAAGGACCGGAACATGTTCCGGAAGCACCGGAACATGTTCCGGAAGCACCGGATCATGTTCCGGAAGCGCCGGAATATGTTCCGGAAGCGCCGGAACATGTTCCGGAAGCACCGGAACATGTTCCGGAAGCACCGGAACATGTTCCGGAAGGACCGGAACATGTTCCGGAAGGACCGGAACATGTTCCGGAATCGCCGGAACACGTTCCGGAGGCACCGGAACATGTTCCGGAAGCACCGGAACATGTTCCGGAAGCGCCGGAACATGTTCCGGAAGCACCGGAACATGTTCCGGAAGGACCGCAACATGTTCCGGAAGCGCCGGATCATGTTCCGGAAGCGCCGGAACATGTTCCGGAACCGCCGGAACATGTTCCGGAACCGCCGGAACATGTTCCGGAAGCACCGGAACATGTTCCGGAAGCACCTGAACATGTTCCGGAAGCGCCGGAACATGTTCCGGAAGCACCGGAACATGTTCGGGAAGGACCGGAACATGTTCCGGAAGCACCGGAACATGTTCCGGAAGCGCCGGAACATGTTCCGGAAGGACCGGAACATGTTCCGGAAGGACCGGAACATGTTCCGGTGCTTCCAAAACATGTTCCGGTCCTTCCGGAACATGTTCCGGTGCTTCCGGAACATGTTCCGGTGCTTCCGGAACATGTTCCGGAAGCGCCGGAACATGTTCCGGAAGCACCAGAACATGTTCCGGAAGCACCGGAACATGTTCCGGAAGGACCGGAACATGTTCCGGAAGGACCGGAACATGTTCCGGAAGCGCCGGAACCTGTTCCGGAAGCGCCGGAACATGTTCCGGAAGCGCCGGAACATGTTCCGGAAGGACCGCATCATGTTCCGGAAGCGCCGGAATATGTTCCGGAAGCACCGAAACATGTTACAGAAGGACCGGAACATGTTCCGGAAGCGCCGGAACATGTTCCGGAAGCACCGGAACATGTTCCGGAAGGACCGCAACATGTTCCGGAAGCGCCGGATCATGTTCCGGGAGCACCGGAACATGTTCCGGAAGGACCGCAACATGTTCCGGAAGCACCGGAACATGTTCCGGAAGGACCGGAACATGTTCCGGAAGCGCCGGATCATGTTCCGGATGCGCCGGAACATGTTCCGGAAGCGCCGGAACATGTTCCGGAAGCACCGGAACATGTTCCGGAAGGACCGCAACATGTTCCGGAAGCGCCGCAACATGTTCCGGAAGCACCGGAACATGTTCCGGAAGGACCGGAACATGTTCCGGAAGAACCGGAACATGTTCCGGAAGCGCCGGAACATGTTCCGGAAGCGCCGGATCATGATCCGGAAGCACCGGGACATGTTCCGGAAGCGCCGGAACATTTTCCGGAAGCGCCGGAACATGTTCCGGGAGCACCGGAACATGTTCCGGAAGGACCGCAACATGTTCCGGGAGCACCGGAACATGTTCCGGAAGGACCGGAACATGTTCCGGAAGCGCCGGATCATGTTCCGGAAGCGCCGGAGCATGTTCCGGAAGCGCCGGAACATGTTCCGGAAGCACCGGAACATGTTCGGGAAGCGCCGGAACATGTTCGGGAAGGACCGGAACATGTTCCGGAAGCGCCGGAACATGTTCCGGAAGCGCCGGATCATGTTCCGGAAGCACCGGAACATGTTCCGCAGGCACCGGAACATGTTCCGGAAGCGCCGGAACATGTTCCGGTCCTTCCGGAACATGTTCCGGAAGCGCCGGAACATGTTCCGGAAGGACCGGAACATGTTCCGGAAGCACCGGAACATGTTCCGGAGGCACCGGAACATGTTCCGGAAGCGCCGGAACATGTTCCGGAAGCACCGGAACATGTTCCGGAAGCGCCGGAACATGTTCCGGAAGCGCCGGATCATGTTCCGGAAGCGCCGGAACATGTTCCGGAAGCACCGGAACATGTTCCGGAATCGCCGGAACATGTTCCGGAGGCACCGGAACATGTTCCGGAGGCGCCGGAACATGTTCTGGAAGGACCGGAACATGTTCCGGAAGCACCGGAACATGTTCGGGAAGCGCCGGAACATGTTCCGGAAGCACCGGAACATGTTCCGGAACCGCCGGAACATGTTCCGGAAGCGCCGGAACATGTTCCTGAAGCACCGGAACATGTTCCGGAAGGACCGCAACATGTTCCGGAAGCGCCGGAACATGTTCCTGAAGCGCCGGATCATTTTCCGGAAGCACCGGAACATGTTCCGGAAGCGCCGGAACATTTTCCGGAAGCGCCGGAACATGTTCCGGGAGCACCGGAACATGTTCCGGAAGGACCGCAACATGTTCCGGAAGCACCGGAACATGTTACGGAAGGACCGGAACATGTTCCGGAAGCGCCGGATCATGTTCCGGAAGCGCCGGAGCATGTTCTGGAAGCGCCGGAACATGTTCCGGAAGCACCGGAACATGTTCGGGAAGCGCCGGAACATGTTCGGGAAGGACCGGAACATGTTCCGGAAGCGCCGGAACATGTTCCGGAAGCGCCGGATCATGTTCCGGAAGCACCGGAACATGTTCCGCAGGCACCGGAACATGTTCCGGAAGCCCCGGAACATGTTCCGGTCCTTCCGGAACATGTTCCGGGTGCGCCGGAACATGTTTCGGAAGCACCGGAACATGTTCGGGAAGGACCGGAACATGTTCCGGAAGGGGCGGAACATGTTCCGGAAGCACCGGAACATGTTCCGGAAGCGCCGGAACATGTTCCGGAAGGACCGGAACATGTTCTGGAAGCACCGGAACATGTTCCGGAGGCACCGGAACATGTTCCGGAAGCGCCGGAACATGTTCCGGAAGCACCGGAACATGTTCCGGAAGCGCCGGATCATGTTCCGGAAGCGCCGGAACATGTTCCGGAAGCGCCGGAACATGTTCCGGAATCGCCGGAACATGTTCTGGAGGCACCGGAACATGTTCCGGAGGCGCCGGAACATGTTCCGGAAGCACCGGAACATGTTCCGGAAGGACCGGAACATGTTCCGGAAGCGCCAGAACATGTTCCGGAAGGACCGGAACATGTTCCGGAATCGCCGGAACATGTTCCGGAAGCACCTGAACATGTTCTGGAAGGACCGGAACATGTTCCGGAAGCGCCAGAACATGTTCCGGAAGGACCGGAACATGTTCCGGAAGGACCGGAACATGTTCCGGAAGGACCGGAACATGTTCCGGAAGGGGCGGAACATGTTCCGGAAGCACCGGAACATGTTCCGGAGGCACCGGAACATGTTCGGGAAGGACCGGAACATGTTCCGGAAGGACCGGAACATATTCCGGAAGCGCCGGAACATGTTCCGGAAGGACCGGAACATGTTCCGGAAGGACCGGAACATGTTCCGGAATCGCCGGAACATGTTCCGGATGCGCCGGAACATGTTCCGGAAGGACCGGAACATGTTCCGGAAGCGCCAGAAACATGTTCCAGAAGGACCGGAACATGTTCTGGAAGCGCCGGAACATGTTCCGGAAGCGCCGGATCATGTTCCGGAGGCACCGGAACATGTTACGGAAGCGCCAGAACATGTTCCGGAAGCGCCGGACCATGTTCCGGAAGCACCGGAACATGTTCCGGAAGCACCTGCACATGTTCCGGAAGCGCCGGAACATGTTCCGGAAGCACCGGAACATGTTCCGGAAGCACCGGAACATGTTCCGGAAGGACCGGAACATGTTCCGGAAGCACCGGAACATGTTCCGGAAGCGCCGGAACATGTTCCGGAAGCGCCGGAACATCTTCCGGAAGCACCGGAACATGTTCTCGAAGCACCGGATCATGTTCCGGAAGCGCCGGAACATGTTCCGGAAGCGCCGGAACATGTTCCGGAATCGCCGGAACATGTTCTGGAGGCACCGGAACATGTTCCGGTGCCTCCGGAACATGTTCCGGAAGCACCGGAACATGTTCCGGAAGCGCCGGAACCTGTTCCGGAAGCGCCGGATCATGTTCCGGAAGCGCCGGAACATGTTCCGGAAGGACCGGAACATGTTCCGGAATCGCCGGAACATGTTCCGGAGGCACCGGAACATGTTCCGGAAGGACCGGAACATGTTCTGGAAGCGCCGGAACATGTTTCGGAAGCACCGGAACATGTTCCGGAAGGACCGGAACATGTTCCGGAAGCACCGGAACATGTTCCGGAAGCGCCGGAACATGTTCCGGAAGCACCGGAACATGTTCCGGAATCGCCGGAACATGTTCCGGAAGCACCGGAACATGTTCCGGAAGGACCGGAACATGTTCCGGAAGCGCCAGAACATGTTCCGGAAGGACCGGAACATGTTCCGGAAGGACCGGAACATGTTCCGGAAGGACCGGAACATGTTCCGGAAGGGGCGGAACATGTTCCGGAAGCACCGGAACATGTTCCGGAGGCACCGGAACATGTTCGGGAAGGACCGGAACATGTTCCGGAAGGACCGGAACATGTTCCGGTCCTTCCGGAACATGTTCCGGCGCTTCCGGAACATGTTCCGGCGATTCCGGAACATGTTCCGGTCCTTCCGGAACATGTTCCGGTCCTTCCGGAACATGTTCCGGCGCTTCCGGAACATGTTCCGGAATCGCCGGAACATGTTCCGGATGCGCCGGAACATGTTCCGGAAGGACCGGAACATGTTCCGGAAGCGCCAGAAACATGTTCCAGAAGGACCGGAACATGTTCTGGAAGCGCCGGAACATGTTCCGGAAGCGCCGGATCATGTTCCGGAGGCACCGGAACATGTTACGGAAGCGCCAGAACATGTTCCGGAAGCGCCGGACCATGTTCCGGAAGGACCGGAACATGTTTCGGAGGCACCGGAACATGTTCCGGAAGCGCCGGAACATGTTCCGGAAGCACCGGAACATGTTCCGGAACATGTTCCGGAAGCGCCGGATCATGTTCCGGAAACACCGGAACATGTTCCGGAATCGCCGGAACATGTTCCGGAGGCACCGGAACATGTTCCGGAGGCGCCGGAACATGTTCCGGAAGGACCGGAACATGTTCGGGAAGGACCGGAACATGTTTCGGAAGGACCGGAACATGGTCCGGAAGCGCCGGAACATGTTTCGGGAGCACCGGAACATGTTCCGGAAGCACCGGAACATGTTCCGGAAGCGCCGGAACATGTTCCGGAAGCGCCGGATCATGTTCCGGAAGCGCCGGAACATGTTCCGGAAGCACCGGAACATGTTCCGGAATCGCCGGAACATGTTCCGGAGGCACCGGAACATGTTCCGGAGGCGCCGGAACATGTTCCGGAAGGGGCGGAACATGTTCCGGAAGCACCGGAACATGTTCCGGAGGCACCGGAACATGTTCGGGAAGGACCGGAACATGTTCCGGAAGGACCGGAACATGTTCCGGAAGCGCCGGAACATGTTCCGGAAGGACCGGAACATGTTCCGGAAGGACCGGAACATGTTCCGGAATCGCCGGAACATGTTCCGGATGCGCCGGAACATGTTCCGGAAGGACCGGAACATGTTCCGGAAGCGCCAGAAACATGTTCCAGAAGGACCGGAACATGTTCTGGAAGCGCCGGAACATGTTCCGGAAGCGCCGGATCATGTTCCGGAGGCACCGGAACATGTTACGGAAGCGCCAGAACATGTTCCGGAAGCGCCGGAACATGTTCCGGAAGCACCGGAACATGTTCCGGAAGCACCTGCACATGTTCCGGAAGCGCCGGAACATGTTCCGGAAGCACCGGAACATGTTCCGGAAGCACCGGAACATGTTCCGGAAGCACCGGAACATGTTCCGGAAGCGCCGGAACATGTTCCGGAAGCGCCGGAACATCTTCCGGAAGCACCGGAACATGTTCTCGAAGCACCGGAAAATGTTCTGGAAGCGCCGGAACATGTTCCGGAAGGACCGGAACATGTTTCAGAGGCACCGGAACATGTTCCGGAAGCGCCGGAACATGTTCCGGAAGCACCGGAACATGTTCCGGAACATGTTCCGGAAGCGCCGGATCATGTTCCGGAAGCACCGGAACATGTTCCGGAATCGCCGGAACATGTTCCGGAGGCACCGGAACATGTTCCGGAGGCGCCGGAACATGTTCCGGAAGGACCGGAACATGTTCGGGAAGGACCGGAACATGTTCCGGAAGGACCGGAACATGTTCCGGAAGCGCCGGAACATGTTTCGGGAGCACCGGAACATGTTCCGGAAGCACCGGAACATGTTCCGGAAGCGCCGGAACATGTTCCGGAAGCGCCGGATCATGTTCCGGAAGCGCCGGAACATGTTCCGGAAGCACCGGAACATGTTCCGGAATCGCCGGAACATGTTCCGGAGGCACCGGAACATGTTCCGGAGGCGCCGGAACATGTTCCGGAAGGACCGGAACATGTTCGGGAAGGACCGGAACATGTACCGGAAGGACCGGAACATGTTCCGGAAGCGCCAGAACATGTTTCGGAAGCGCCGGAACATGTTCCGGAAGCACCGGAACATGTTCCGGAAGCACCGGAACATGTTCCGGAAGCACCGGAACATGTTCAGGAAGCGCCGGATCATGTTCCGGAAGCGCCGGAACATGTTCCGGAAGCACCGGAACATGTTCCGGAAGCGCCGGAACATGTTCCGGACGCACCGGAACATGTTCCGGAAGGACCGGAACATGTTCCGGAAGCACCGGAACATGTTCCGGAAGGACCGGAACATGTTCCGGAAGCGCCGGAACATGTTCCGGAAGCACCGGAACATGTTCCGGAAGCACCGGAACATGTTCAGGAAGCGCCGGATCATGTTCCGGAAGCGCCGGATCATTTTCCGGAAGCACCGGAACATGTTCCGGAATCGCCGAAACATGTTCCGGAGGCACTGGAACATGTTCCGGAAGGACCGGAACATGTTCCGGAAGCGCCGGAACATGTTCCGGAAGCGCCGGAACATGTTCCGGAAGGACCGGAACATGTTCGGGAAGGACCGGAACATGTTCCGGAAGCGCCGGAACATGTTCCGGATGCGCCGGAACATGTTCCGGAAGCACCGGAACATGTTCCGGAAGGACCGGAACATGTTCCGGAAGCGCCGGAAAATGTTTCGCAAGGACCGGAACATGTTCTGGAAGCGCCGGAACATGTTCCGGAAGCGCCGGATCATGTTCCGGAAGCACCGGAATATGTTACGGAAGCGCTGGAACATGTTCCGGAAGCACCGGAACATGTTCCGGAAGCACCTGCACATGTTCCGGAAGCGCCGGAACATGTTTCGGAAGCACAGGAACATGTTCCGGAAGGACCGGAACATGTTCCGGAAGGACCGGAACATGTTCGGGAAGCACCGGAACATGTTCCGGAAGCGCCGGAACATGTTCCGGAAGCGCCGGAACATGTTCCGGAAGCACCGGAACATGTTCTGGAAGCACCGGAACATGTTCCGGAAGCGCCGGAACATGTTCCGGAAGCACCGGAACATGTTCTCGAAGCACCGGAACATGTTCCGGAAGCACCGGAACATGTTCCGGAGGCACCGGAACATGTTCCGGAAGCGCCGGAACATGTTCCGGAAGCACCGGAACATGTTCCGGAAGCGCCGGAACATGTTCCGGAAGCGCCGGATCATGTTCCGGAAGCGCCGGAACATGTTCCGGAAGCACCGGAACATGTTCCGGAGGCACTGGAACATGTTCCGGAGGCGCCGGAACATGTTCCGGAAGGACCGGAACATGTTCGGGAAGGACCGGAACATGTTCCGGAAGGACCGGAACATGTTCCGGAAGCGCCGGAACATGTTTCGGAAGCACCGGAACATGTCAAGGACCGGAACATGTTCCGGAAGCACCGGAACATGTTCCGGAAGCACCGGAACATGTTCCGGAAGCGCCGGAACATGTTCCGGAAGCACCGGAACATGTTCCGGAAGCACCGGAACATGTTCCGGAAGGGGCGGAACATGTTCCGGAAGCGCCGGAACATGTTCCGGAAGCACCGGAACATGTTCCGGAAGCACCTGCACATGTTCCGGAAGCACCTGCACATGTTCCCGAAGCGCCGGAACATGTTTCGGAAGCACCGGAACATGTTCCGGAAGCGCCGGAACATGTTTCGGAAGCACCGGAACATGTTCCGGAAGGACCGGAACATGTTCCGGAAGGGGCGGAACATCTTCCGGAAGCACCGGAACATGTTCCGGAAGCGCCGGAACATGTTCCGGACGCACCGGAACATGTTCCGGAAGCGCCGGAACATGTTCCGGAAGGACCGGAACATGTTCCGGAAGGGGCGGAACATGTTCCGGAAGCGCCGGAACATGTTCCGGAAGCGCCGGAACATGTTCCGGAAGCACCTGAACATGTTCCGGAAGCACCTGCACATGTTCCGGAAGCGCCGGAACATGTTTCGGAAGCACCGGAACATGTTCCGGAAGCACCGGAACATGTTCTGGAAGGACCGGAACATGTTCCGGAAGCAGCGGAACATGTTCCGGTCCTTCCGGAACATGTTCCGGAAGCGCCGGAACATGTTTCGGAAGCACCGGAACATGTTCCGGAAGGACCGGAACATGTTCCGGAAGGGGCGGATCATGTTCCGGAAGCACCGGAACATGTTCCGGAAGCGCCGGAACATGTTCCGGACGCACCGAAACATGTTCCGGAAGGACCGGAACATGTTCCGGAAGCACCGGAACATGTTCCGGAAGGACCGGAACATGTTCCGGAAGCGCCGGAACATGTTTCGGAAGCACCGGAACATGTTCCGGAAGCACCGGAACATGTTCCGGAAGCGCCGGATCATGTTCCGGAAGCGCCGGAACATGTTCCGGAAGAACCGGAACATGTTCCGGAATCGCCGGAACATGTTCCGGAGGCACCGGAACATGTTCGGGAAGGACCGGAACATGTTCCGGAAGGACCGGAACATGTTCCGGAAGGACCGGAACATGTTCCGGAAGCGCCGGAACATGTTCCGGATGCGCCGGAACATGTTCCGGAAGCACCGGAACATGTTCCGGAAGGACCGGAACGTGTTCCGGAAGCGCCGGAAAATGTTTCGGAAGGACCGGAACATGTTCTGGAAGCGCCGGAACATGTTCCGGAAGCGCCGGATCATGTTCCGGAAGCACCGGAACATGTTACGGAAGCGCCGGAACATGTTCCGGAAGCACCGGAACATGTTCCGGAAGCACCTGCACATGTTCCGGAAGCGCCGGAACATGTTTCGGAAGCACCGGAACATGTTCCGGAAGGACCGGAACATGTTCCGGAAGCGCCGGAACATGTTCCGGAAGCACCGGAACATGTTCCGGAAGCACCGAAACATGTTCCGGAGGCACCGGAACATGTTCCGGAAGCGCCGGAACATGTGCCGGAAGCACCGGAACATGTTCCGGAAGCGTCGGAACATGTTCCGGAAGCGCCGGATCATGTTCCGGAAGCGCCGGAACATGTTCCGGAAGAACCGGAACATGTTCCGGCGCCTCCGGAACATGTTCCGGAGGCGCCGGAACATGTTCCGGAGGCGCCGGAACATGTTCCGGAAGGACCGGAACATGTTCGGGAAGGACCGGAACATGTTCGGGAAGGACCGGAACATGTTCCGGAAGGACCGGAACATGTTCCGGAAGGACCGGAACATGTTCCGGAAGCGCCGGAACATGTTCCGGAAGCACCGGAACATGTTCCGTAAGCGCCGGAACATGTTCCGGAAGCGCCGGAACATGTTCTGGAAGGACCGGAACATGTTCCGGAAGGGGCGGAACATGTTCCGGAAGCACCGGAACATGTTCCGGAAGCGCCGGAACATGTTCCGGAAGCACCGGAACATGTTCCGGAAGCGCCGGAACATGTTCCGGAAGCGCCGGATCATGTTCCGGAAGCGCCGGAACATGTTCCGGAAGCACCGGAACATGTTCCGGAAGGGGCGGAACATGTTCCGGAAGCACCGGAACATGTTCCGGAAGCGCCGGAACATGTTCCGGACGCACCGGAACATGTTCCGAAAGGACCGGAACATGTTCCGGAAGCACCGGAACATGTTCCGGAAGCGCCGGATCATGTTCCGGAAGGACCGGAACATGTTCCGGAAGCGCCGGAACATGTTCCGGATCCGCCGGAACATGTTCCGGAAGCACCGGAACATGTTCCGGAAGGACCGGAACATGTTCGGGAAGCGCCGGAACATGTTCCGGAAGGACCGGAACATGTTCTGGAAGCGCCGGAACATGTTCCGAAAGCGCCGGATCATGTTCCGGAAGCACCGGAACATGTTACGGAAGCGCCGGAACATGTTCCGGAAGCGCCGGAACATGTTCCGGAGGCACCGGAACATGTTCCGGAAGCGCCGGAGCATGTTCCGGAAGGACCGGAACATGTTCCGGAAGGACCGGATCATGTTCCGGAAGCACCGGAACATGTTCCGGAAGCGCCGGAACATGTTCCGGAAGCACCTGAACATGCTCCGGAAGCGCCGGAACATGTTCCGGTCCTTCCGGAACATGTTCCGGAAGCGCCGGAACATGTTTCGGAAGCACCGGAACATGTTCCGGAAGGACCGGAAGATGTTCCGGAAGCGCCGGAACATGTTCTGGAAGCACCAGAACATGTTCCGGAAGCGCCGGAACATGTTCCGGAAGCACCGGAACATGTTCCGGAAGCACCGGAACATGTTCCGGAAGCACTGGAACATGTTCCGGAAGCGCCGGAACATGTTCCGGAAGGACCGGAACATGTTCGGGAAGCACCGGAAAATGTTCCGGAAGGACCGCAACATGTTCCGGAAGCGCCGGAACATGTTCCGGAAGCGCCGGATCATACTCGGAAGCGCCGGAACATGTTCCGGAAGCACCGGAACATGTTCCGGAATCGCCGGAACATGTTCCGGCGCTTCCGGAACATGTTCCGGAGGCGCCGGAACATGTTCCGGAAGGACCGGAACATGTTCCGGAAGGACCGGAACATGTTCCGGAAGGACCGGAACATGTTCCGGAAGCGCCGGAACATGTTCCGGAAGCGCCGGAACATGTTCCGGAAGCGCCAGAACATGTTCCGGAAGCACCGGAGCATGTTCCGGAAGCGCTGGATCATGTTCCGGAAGCACCGGAACACGTTCCGGAGACGCCGGAACATTTTCCGGAAGCACCGGAACATGTTCCGGAAGCACCGGAACATGTTCCGGAAGTATCGGAAGATGTTCCGGAAGGCCCGGAACATGTTCCGGAAGCACCGGAACATGATCCGGAGCACCGGAACATGTTCCGGAAGGACCGCAACATGTTGCGGAAGCGCCGGAACATGTTCCGGAAGCGCCGGAACATGTTCCGGAAGCACCGGAACATGTTCCCGAGGCGCCGGAACATGTTCCGGAAGGACCGGAACATGTTCGGGAAGGACCGGAACATGTTCCGGAAGGACCGGAACATGTTCCGGAAGCGCCGGAACATGTTCCGGAAGCGGCGGAACATGTTCCGGAAGCGCCGGAACATGTTCCGGAAGCACCGGAACATGTTCCGGAAGCGCCGGAACATGTTCCGGAAGCACCGGAACATGTTCTGGAGACGCCGGAGCATGTTCCGGAAGCACCGGAACATGTTCCGGAAGTATCGGAACATGTTCCGGAAGCACCGGACCATGTTCCGGAAGCACCGGAACATGTTCCGGAAGCACCGGAGCATGTCCCGGAAGCGCCGGAACATGTTCCGGAAGCACCGGAACATGTTCCGGAAGCGCCGGAACATGTTCCGGAAGCACCGGAACATGTTCCGGAAGGACCGCAACATGTTGCGGAAGCGCCGGATCATGTTCCGGAAGCGCCGGAACATGTTCCGGAAGCGCCGGAACATGTTCCGGAAGCGCGGGATCATGTTCCGGAAGCGCCGGAACATGTTCCGGAAGCGCCGGAACATGTTCCGGAAGCACCGGAACATGTTCCGGAAGCGCCGGAACATGTTCCGGAAGCGCCAGATCATGTTCCGGAAGCACCGGAACATGTTCCGGAAGCGCCGGAACATGTTCCGGAAGCACCGGAACATGTTCCGGAAGGACCGCAACATGTTCCGGAAGCACCCGAACATGTTTCGGAAGCGCCGGAACATGTTCCGGAAGCCCCAGATCATGTTCTGGAAGCACCGGAACATGTTCCGGAAGCGCCGGAACATGTTCCGGAAGCACCGGAACATGTTCCGGAAGGACCGCAACATGTTCCGGAAGCACCCGAACATGTTTCGGAAGCACCGGAACATGTTCCGGAAGCACCGGAACATGTTCCGGAAGCACCGGAACATGTTCCGGAAGCGCCGGAACATGTTCCGGAAGCGCCGGAACATGTTCCGGAAGCTCCGGAACATCTTCCGGAAGGACCGGAACATGTTCCGGAAGCACCGGAACATGTTCCGATGCTTCCGGAACATGTTCCGATGCTTCCGGAACATGTTCCGATGCTTCCGGAACATGTTCCGAAAGCACCGGAACATCTTCCGGAAGCACCGGAACATGTTCCGGAAGGACCGGAACATGATCCGGAAGCGCCGGAACATGTTCCAGAAGCACCGGAACATGTTCCGGAACCCCCGGAACATGTTCCGGAATCGCCGGAACATGTTCCGGAAGCACCGGAACATGTTCCGGAAGCACTGGAACATGTTCCGGAAAAGCCGGAACATGTTCCGGAAGCGCCGGAACATGTTCCGGAAGCGCCGGAACATGTTCCGGAAGCACCGGAACATGTTCCGGAAGCACCGGAACATGTTCCGGAAGCGCCGGAACATGTTCCGGAAGCGCCGGATCATGTCCCGGAAGCGCCGGATCATGTTCCGGAAGCGCCGGATCATGTTCCGGAAGCGCCGGATCATGTTCCGGAAGCGCCGGAACATGTTCCGGAAGCGCCGGAACATGTTCCGGAAGCACCGGAACATGTTCCGGCGCTTACGGAACATGTTCCGGAAGGACCGGAACATGTTCTGGAAGGACCGTAACATGTTTCAGAAGCACCGGAACATGTTCCGGAAGCACCGGAACATGTGCCGGAAGGACCGGAACATGTTCCGGAGGCACCGGAACATGTTCCGATGCTTCCGGAACATGTTCCGAAAGCACCGGAACATGTTCTGGAAGGACCGGGGCATGTTCCGGAAGCGCCGGAACATGTTCTGGAAGCGCCGGAACATGTTCCGGAAGCGCCGGAACATGTTCCGGAAGCACCGGAACATGTTCCGGAAGCACCGGAACATGTTCCGGAAGCGCCGGAACATGTTCCAGAAGCACCGGAACATGTTCCGGAAGGACCGGAACATGTTGCGAGAGCGCCGGGACATGTTCCGGAAGGACCGGAACATGTTGCGAGAGCGCCGGGACATGTTCCGGAAGGACCGGAACATGTTCCGGAAGCACCGGAACATGTTCCGGAAGCGCCGGAACATGTTCCGGAAGCGTCGGAACATGTTCCGGAAGCACCGGAACATGTGCCGGAAGGACCGGAACATGTTCCGGAGGCACCGGAACATGTTCCGATGCTTCCGGAACATGTTCCGAAAGCACCGGAACATGTTCCGGAAGCACCGGAACATTTTCCGGAGGGACCGGAACATGTTCCGGAAGGACCGGGGCATGTTCCGGAAGCGCCGGAACATGTTCCGGAAGCGCCGGAACATGTTCCGGAAGCGCCGGAACATGTTCCGGAAGCACCGGAACATGTTCTGATGCTTCCGGAACATGTTCCGAAAGCACCGGAACATGTTCCCGAAGCGCCGGAACATGTTCCGGAAGCACCGGAACATGTTCCGGAAGCGCCGGAACATGTTCCGGAAGCGCCAGAACATGTTCCGGAAGCGCCGGAACATGTTCCGGAAGCACCGGACATGTTCCGGAAGCGCCGGAACATGTTCCGGAAGCGCCGGATCATGTTCCGGAAGCGCCGAATCATGTTCTGGAAGCGCCGGATCATGTTCCGGAAGCGCCGGAACATGTTCCGGAAGGACCGGAACATGTTCCGGAAGGACCGGAACATGTTTCAGAAGCGCCGGAACATGTTCCGGAAGCGCCGGAACATGTTCCCGAAGCGCCGGAACATGTTCGGGAAGCACTGGAACATGTTCCGGAAGCGCCGGAACATGTCCTGGAAGCGCCAGAACATGTTCCGGAAGGACCGGAACATGTTCCGGAAGGACCGGAACATGGTCCGGAATCGCCGGAACATGTTCCGGAAGCACCGGAACATGTGCCGGAAGGACCGGAACATGTTGCGAGAGCGCCGGGACATGTTCCGGAAGGACCGGAACATGTTCCGGAAGCACCGGAACATGTTCCGGAAGCGCCGGAACATGTTCCGGAAGCGCCGGAACATGTTCCGGAAGCACCGGAACATGTGCCGGGAGGACCGGAACATGTTCCGGAGGCACCGGAACATGTTCCGATGCTTCCGGAACATGTTCCGAAAGCACCGGAACATGTTCCCGAAGCGCCGGAACATGTTCCGGAAGCACCGGAACATGTTCCGGAAGCGCCGGAACATGTTCCGGAAGCGCCAGAACATGTTCCGGAAGGACCGGAACATGTTCCGGAAGGACCGGAACATGTTCCGGAAGGACCGGAACATGTTCCGGAAGGACCGGAACATGTTCCGGAATCGCCGGAACATGTTCCGGAAGCACCGGAACATGTGCCGGAAGGACCGGAACATGTTGCGAGAGCGCCGGGACATGTTCCGGAAGGACCGGAACATGTTCCGGAAGCACCGGAACATGTGCCGGAAGGACCGGAACATGTTCGGGAGGCAGCGGAACATGTTCCGGAATCGCCGGAACATGTTCCGGAAGCACCGGAACATGTTCCGGAAGCACCGGAACATGTTCCGGAAGCGCCGGAACATGTTCCGGAGGGACCGGAACATGTTCCGGAAGGACCGGGGCATGTTCCGGAAGCGCCGGAACATGTTCTGGAAGCGCCGGAACATGTTCCGGAAGCACCAGAACATGTTCCGGAAGCACCGGAACATGTTCCGGAAGCGCCGGAACATGTTCCAGAAGCACCGGAACATGTTCCGGAAGCACCGGAACATGTTCCGGAAGCGCCGGAACATGTTCCGGAAGCGCCGGATCATGTTCCGGAAGCGCCGGAACATGTTCCGGAAGCGCCGGAACATGTTCCGGAAGGACCGGAACATGTTCCGGAAGCGCCTGAACATGTTCCGGAAGCGCCGGAACATGTTCCGGAAGCACCGGAACATGTTCCGGACGGACCGGAACATGTTCCAGAAGCACCGGAACATGTTTCAGAAGCGCCGGAACATGTTCCGGAAGCGCCGGAACATGTTCCTGAAGCGCCGGAACATGTTCCGGAAGCACCGGAACATGATCCGGAAGCGCCGGAACATGTTCCGGAAGGACCTAAACATGTTCCGGAAGCACCGGAACATGTTCCGGAAGCGCCGGAACATGTTCCGGAAGCACCGGAACATGTTCCGGAAGCACCGGAACATGTTCCGGAAGGACCGGAACATGTTTCAGAAGCGCCGGAACATGTTCCGCAAGCGCCGGAACATGTTCCGGAAGCGCCGGAACATGTTCCCGAAGCGCCGGAACATGTTCCGGAAGCACCGGAACATGTTCCGGAAGTGCCGGAACATGTTCCGGAAGCGCCAGAACATGTTCCGGAAGGACCGGAACATGTTCCGGAAGGACCGGAACATGTTCCGGAAGGACCGGAACATGTTCCGGAATCGCCGGAACATGTTACGGAAGCACCGGAACATGTGCCGGAAGGACCGGAACATGTTGCGAGAGCGCCGGGACATGTTCCGGAAGGACCGGAACATGTTCCGGAAGGACCGGAACATGTTCCGGAAGCGCCGGAACATGTTCCGGAAGCGCCGGAACATGTTCCGGAAGCACCGCAACATGTGCCGGAAGGACCGGAGCATGTTCCGGAGGCACCGGAACATGTTCCGGAATCGCCAGAACATGTTCCGGAAGCACCGGAACATGTTCCGGAAGCACCGGAACATGTTCCGGAGGGACCGGAACATGTTCCGGAAGGACCGGGGCATGTTCCGGAAGGACCGGAACATGTTCCGGAAGCGCCGGAACATGTTCCGGAAGCGCCGGAACATGTTCCGGAAGGACCGGAACATGTTCCGGAAGGACCGGAACATGTTCTGGAAGCACCGGAACATGTTCCGGAAGCACCGGAACATGTTCCGGAAGCACCGGAACATGTTTCGGAAGCGCCGGAACATGTTCCGGAAGCGCCGGAACATGTTCCGGAAGCGCCGGAACATGTTCCGGAAGGACCGGGACATGTTCCGGAAGCGAACATGTTCCGGAAGCGCCGGAAAATGTTCCGGAAGCGCCGGAACATGTTCCGGAAGCGCCGGAACATGTTCCGGAAGGACCGGAACATGTTCCGGAAGCGCCGGAACATGTTCCGGAAGGACCGGAACATGTTCCGGAAGCGCCTGAACATGTTCCGGAAGCGCCGGAACACGTTCCGGAAGCACCGGAACATGTTCCGGACGGACCGGAACATGTTCCGGAAGCACCGGAACATGTTTCGGAAGCGCCGGAACATGTTCCGGAAGCGCCGGAACATGTTCCGGAAGCACCGGAACATGATCCGGAAGCGCCGGAACATGTTCCGGAAGGACCTAAACATGTTCCGGAAGCACCGGAACATGTTCCGGAAGCGCCGGAACATGTTCCGGAAGCGCCGGAACATGTTCCGGAAGCACGGGAATATATTCCGGAAGCGCCGGAACATGTTCCGGAAGCACCGGAACATGTTCCGATGCTTCCGGAACATGTTCCGAAAGCACCGGAACATGTTCCGGAAGCACCGGAACATGTTCCGGAAGCACCGGAACATGTTCCGGAAGGACCGGAACATGTTTCAGAAGCGCCGGAACATGTTCCGCAAGCGCCGGAACATGTTCCGGAAGCGCCGGAACATGTTCCCGAAGCGCCGGAACATGTTCCGGAAGCACCGGAACATGTTCCGGAAGCGCCGGAACATGTTCCGGAAGCGCCAGAACATGTTCCGGAAGGACCGGAACATGTTCCGGAAGGACCGGAACATGTTCCGGAAGGACCGGAACATGTTCCGGAATCGCCGGAACATGTTACGGAAGCACCGGAACATGTGCCGGAAGGACCGGAACATGTTGCGAGAGCGCCGGGACATGTTCCGGAAGGACCGGAACATGTTCCGGAAGCACCGGAACATGTTCCGGAAGCGCCGGAACATGTTCCGGAAGCGCCGGAACATGTTCCGGAAGCACCGCAACATGTGCCGGAAGGACCGGAACATGTTCCGGAGGCACCGGAACATGTTCCGGAATCGCCAGAACATGTTCCGGAAGCACCGGAACATGTTCCGGAGGGACCGGAACATGTTCCGGAAGGACCGGGGCATGTTCCGGAAGGACCGGAACATGTTCCGGAAGCGCCGGAACATGTTCCGGAAGCGCCGGAACATGTTCCGGAAGGACCGGAACATGTTCCGGAAGGACCGGAACATGTTCTGGAAGCACCGGATCATGTTCCGGAAGCACCGGAACATGTTCCAAAAGCACCGGAACATGTTTCGGAAGCGCCGGAACATGTTCCGGAAGCGCCGGAACATGTTCCGGAAGCGCCGGAACATGTTCTCGAAGGACCGGAACATGTTCCGGAAGCGCCGGAACATGTTCCGGAAGCGAACATGTTCCGGAAGCGCCGGAACATGTTCCGGAAGCGCCGGAACATGTTCTGGAAGCGCCGGAACATGTTCCGGAAGCGCCGGAACATGTTCCGGCGCTTCCGGAACATGTTCCGGAAGGACCGGAACATGTTCCGCAAGCACCGGAACATGTTCTGGAAGCGCCGGAACATGTTCCGGAGGCACCGGAACATGTTCCGGAATCGCCGGAACATGTTCCGGAAGCACCGGAACATGTTTCGGAAGCACCGGAACATGTTCCGGAAGCGCCGGAACATGTTCCGGAAGCGCCGGAACATGTTCCGGAAGCGCCGGAACATGTTCCAGAAGCGCCGGAACATGTTCCGGAAGCGCCGGAACATGTTCCGGAAGGACCGGAACATGTTCCGGAAGCACCGGAACATGTTCTGGAAGCGCCGGAACATGTTCCGGAAGCGCCGGAACATGTTCCGGAGGCACCGGAACATGTTCCGGAATCGCCGGAACATGTTCCGAAAGCACCGGAACATGTTCCGGAAGCACCGGAACATGTTCCGGAAGGACCGGAACATGTTTCGGAAGCGCCGGAACATGTTCCGGAAGCGCCGGAACATGTTCCGGAAGCACCGGAACATGTTCCGGAAGCGCCGGGACATGTTCCGGAAGGACTGGAACATGTTCCGGAAGCGCCGGAACATGTTCCCGAAGCGCCGGAACATGTTCCGGAGGCACCGGAACATGTTCCGGAATCGCCGGAACATGTTCCGGAAGCACCGGAACATGTTCCGGAAGGACCGGAACATTTTCTGGAAGGACCGGAACATGTTCCGGAAGCACCGGAACATGTTCCGGAGGGACCGGAACATGTTCCGGAAGGACCGGAACATGTTCCGGAAGCACCGGAACATGTTCGGGAAAGGAAAGGACCGGAACATGTTCCGGAAGCACCGGAATATGTTCCGGAAGCACCGGAACATGTTCCGGAAGCGCCGGAACATGTTCCGGAAGGACCGGAACATGTTCCAGAAGCACCGGAACATGTTCCGGAAGGACCGGAACATGTTCCAGAAGCACCGGAACATGTTCCGGAAGCACCGGAACATGTTCCGGAAGCACCGGAACATGTTCCGGAAGGACCGCAACATGTTCCGGAAGCGCCGGAACATGTTCCGGAAGGACCGGAACATGTTCCGGAAGGACCGGAACATGTTCCGGAAGCACCGGAACATGTTCCGGAAGCGCCGGAACATGTTCCGGAGGGACCGGAACATGTTCCGGAAGCGCCGGAACATGTTCCGGAAGCACCGGAACATGTTTCGATGCTTCCGGAACATGTTCCGAAAGCACCGGAACATGTTCCGGAAGCACCGGAACATGTTCCGGAAGGACCGGAACATGTTCCGGAAGGACCGGAACATGTTTCGGAAGGACCGGAACATGTTTCGGAAGCGCCGGAACATGTTCCGGAAGCGCCGGAACATGTTCCGGAAGCGCCGGAACATGTTCCGGAAGCACCGGAACATGTTCCGGAAGCGCCGGGACATGTTCCGGAAGGACCGGAACATGTTCCGGAAGCGCCGGAACATGTTCCGGAAGCGCCGGAACATGTTCCGGAAGGACCGGAACATGTTCCGCAAGCACCGGAACATGTTCTGGAAGCGCCGGAACATGTTCCGGAAGCGCCGGAACATGTTCCGGAAGCGCCAGAACATGTTCCGGAAGCGCCGGAACATGTTCCGGAAGCACCGGAACATGTTCCGGAAGCGCCGGGACATGTTCCGGAAGCGCCGGAACATGTTCCGGAAGCGAACATGTTCCGGAAGCGCCGGAACATGTTCCGGAAGCGCCGGAACATGTTCCAGAAGCGCCGGAACATGTTCCGGAAGCGCCGGAACATGTTCCGGAAGGACCGGAACATGTTCCGCAAGCACCGGAACATGTTCTGGAAGCGCCGGAACATGTTCCGGAAGCGCCGGAACATGTTCCGGAGGCACCGGAACATGTTCCGGAATCGCCGGAACATGTTCCGGAAGCACCGGAACATGTTTCGGAAGCACCGGAACATGTTCCGGAAGCGCCGGAACATGTTCCGGAAGCGCCGGAACATGTTCCAGAAGCGCCGGAACATGTTCCGGAAGCGCCGGAACATGTTCCGGAAGGACCGGAACATGTTCTGGAAGCGCCGGAACATGTTCCGGAAGCGCCGGAACATGTTCCGGAGGCACCGGAACATGTTCCGGAATCGCCGGAACATGTTCCGAAAGCACCGGAACATGTTCCGGAAGCACCGGAACATGTTCCGGAAGGACCGGAACATGTTCCGGAAGCACCGGAACATGTTCTGGAAGCGCCGGGACATGTTCCGGAAGGACCGGAACATGTTCCGGAAGCGCCGGAACATGTTCCGGAAGCGCCGGAACATGTTCCGGAGGCACCGGAACATGTTCCGGAATCGCCGGAACATGTTCCGGAAGCACCGGAACATGTTCCGGAAGGACCGGAACATTTTCCGGAAGGACCGGAACATGTTCCGGAAGCACCGGAACATGTTCCGGAGGGACCGGAACATGTTCCGGAAGGACCGGAACATGTTCCGGAAGCACCGGAACATGTTCCGGAAAGGAAAGGACCGGAACATGTTCCGGAAGCACCGGAATATGTTCCGGAAGCACCGGAACATGTTCCGGAAGCGCCGGAACATGTTCCGGAAGGACCGGAACATGTTCCGGAAGCACCGGAACATGTTCCGGAAGGACCGGAACATGTTCCAGAAGCACCGGAACATGTTCCGGAAGCACCGGAACATGTTCCGGAAGGACCGCAACATGTTCCGGAAGCGCCGGAACATGTTCCGGAAGGACCGGAACATGTTCCGGAAGGACCGGAACATGTTCCGGAAGCACCGGAACATGTTCCGGAAGCGCCGGAACATGTTCCGGAGGGACCGGAACATGTTCAGGAAGCGCCGGAACATGTTCCGGAAGGACCGGAACATGTTTCGGAAGCACCGGAACATGTTCCGGAAGCACCGGAACATGTTCCGAAAGCGATGGAACATGTTCCGGAAGCGACGGAACATGTTCCCGAAACGCCGGAACATGTTCTGGAAGGACCGGAACATGTTCCGGAAGCACCGGAACATGTTCCGGAAGCACCGGAAGATGTTCCGGAAGCACCGGAACATGATCCGGAAGCGCCGGAACATGTTCCGGAAGCGCCGAAACATGTTCCGGAAGCGCCGGAACATGTTCCGGAAGCGACGGAACATGTTCTGGAAGGACGGGAACATGTTCCGGAAGCACCAGAACATGTTCCGGAAGCAACGGAACATGTTCCGGAAGCGCCGGAACATGTTCCGGAAGCGCCGGAACATGTTCCGGAAGGACCGGAACATGTTCCGGAAGCACCGGAACATGTTCCGGAAGCACCGGAACATGTTCCGGAAGGACCGGAACATGTTCCGGAAGCACCGGAACATGTTCCGGAAGCGCCGGAACATGTTCCGGAAGGACCGGAACATGTTCCGGAAGGACCGGAACATGTTCCGGAAGCACCGGAACATGTTCCGGAAGGACCGGAACATGTTCCGGAAGCGCCAGAACATGTTCCGGAAGGACCGGAACATGTTCCGGAAGCACCGGAACAAGTTCCGGAAGCACCGGAACAAGTTCCGGAAGCACCGGAACATGTTCCGGAAGCGCCGGAACATGTTCCGGAAGCACCGGAACATGTTCCGGAAGGACCGGAACATGTTCTGGAAGCGCCGCAACATGTTCCGGAAGCACCGGAACATGTTCCGGAAGCGCCGGAACATGTTCCGGAAGCGCCGGAACATGTTCCGGAAGGACTGGAACATGTTCCAGAAGGACCGGAACATGTTCCGGAAGCGCCGGAACATGTTCCGGAAGCGCCGGAACATGTTCCGGAAGCGCCGGAACATGTTCCGGAAGCGACGGAACATGTTCCGGAAGCGACGGAACATGTTCCGGAAGCGACGGAACATGTTCCGGAAGCGACGGAACATGTTCCGGAAGGACTGGAACATGTTCCGGAAGGACCGGAACATGTTCCGGAAGCGCCGGAACATGTTCCGGAAGCGCCGGAACATGTTCCGGAAGGACCGGAACATGTTCCGGAAGGACCGGAACATGTTCCGGAAGCACCGGAACATGTTCCGGAAGCACCGGAACATGTTCCGGAAGCGCCGGAACATGTTCCGGAAGCACCGGAACATGTTCCGGAAGCGCCGGAACATGTTCCGGAAGCGCCGGAACATGTTCCGGAAGCGACGGAACATGTTCCGGAAGCGACGGAACATGTTCCGGAAGGACTGGAACATGTTCCGGAAGGACCGGAACATGTTTCGGAAGCGCCGGAACATGTTCCGGAAGCGCCGGAACATGTTCCGGAAGCGACGGAACATGTTCCGGAAGCGACGGAACATGTTCCGGAAGCGACGGAACATGTTCCGGAAGGACTGGAACATGTTCCGGAAGGACCGGAACATGTTCCGGAAGCGCCGGAACATGTTCCGGAAGCGCCGGAACATGTTCTGGAAGGACCGGAACATGTTCCGGAAGGACCGGAACATGTTCCGGAAGCGCCGGAACATGTTCCGGAAGGACCGGAACATGTTCCGGAAGGACCGGAACATGTTCCGGAAGCACCAGAACATGTTCCGGAAGTGCCGGAACATGTTCCGGAAGGACCGGAACATGTTCCGGAAGGACCCGAACATGTTCCGGAAGGACCGGAACATGTTCCGGAAGCGCCGGAACATGTTCCGGAAGCACCGGAACATGTTCCGGAAGGACCGGAACATGTTCCGGAAGCACCGGAACATGTTCCGGTGCTTCCGGAACATGTTCCGGTCCTTCCGGAACATGTTCCGGCGCTTCGGAACGTGTTCCGGAAGGACCGGAAAATGTTCCGGAAGGGCCGGAACATGTTCCGGAAGCGCCGGAACATGTTTCGGAAGCACCGGACCATGTTCCGGAAGCACCGGAACATGTTCCGGTGCTTCCGCAACATGTTCCGGAAGCGCCCGAACATGTTCCGGAAGCGCCGGAACATGTTGCGGAAGCACCGGAACATGTTCCGGAAACACCGGAACTTGTTCAGGAAGCGCCGGAACATGTTCCGGAAGCGCCGGAACATGTTCCGGAAGCACCGGAACATGTTCCGGAAGCACCGGAACATGTTCCGGAAGCGATGGAACATGTTCCGGAAGCGACGGAACATGTTCTCGAAACGCCGGAACATGTTCCGGAAGGACCGGAACATGTTCCGGAAGCACCGGAACATGTTCCGGAAGCACCGGAAGATGTTCCGGAAGCACCGGAACATGTTCTGGAAGCGCCGGAACATGTTCCGGAAGCGCCGAAACATGTTCCGGAAGCGCCGGAACATGTTCCGGAAGCGACGGAACATGTTCTGGAAGGACGGGAACATGTTCCGGAAGCACCAGAACATGTTCCGGAAGCAACGGAACATGTTCTGGAAGGACCGGAACATGTTTAGGAAGGACCGGAACATGTTCCGGAAGCGCCCGCCGGAACATGTTCCGGAAGCGCCGGAACATGTTCCGGAAGGATCGGAACATGTTCCGGAAGGACCGGAACATGTTCCGGAAGCACCGGAACATGTTCCGGAAAGGAAAGGACCGGAACATGTTCCGGAAGCACCGGAATATGTTCCGGAAGCACCGGAACATGTTCCGGAAGCGCCGGAACATATTCCGGAAGGACCGGAACATGTTCCAGAAGCACCGGAACATGTTCCGGAAGGACCGGAACATGTTCCCGAAGCGCCGGAACATGTTCCGGAAGGACTGGAACATGTTCCAGAAGGACCGGAACATGTTCCGGAAGCGCCAGAACATGTTCCGGAAGGACCGGAACATGTTCCGGAAGCGCCGGAACATGTTCCGGAAGCACCGGAACATGTTCCGGAAGCACCGGAACATGTTCCGGAAGCACCGGAACAAGTTCCGGAAGCACCGGAACATGTTCCGGAAGCGCCGGAACATGTTTCGGAAGCACCGGACCAAGTTCCGGAAGCACCGGAACATGTTCCAGAAGCACCGGAACATGTTCCGGAAGCGCCGGAACATGTTCCGGAAGCACCGGAACATGTTCCGGAAGCGACGGAAGATGTTCCGGAAGCGACGCAACATGTTCCGGAAGCGACGGAACATGTTCCGGAAGCGCCGGAACATGTTCCGGAAGCGCCGGAACATGTTCCGGAAGCGCCGGAACATGTTCCGGAAGCGCCGGAACATGTTCCGGAAGCGACGGAACATGTTCCGGAAGCGACGGAACATGTTCCGGAAGCGACGGAACATGTTCCGGAAGCGACGGAACATGTTCCGGAAGGACCGGAACATGTTCCGGAAGCGCCGGAACATGTTCCGGAAGCGCCGGAACATGTTCCGGAAGGACCGGAACATGTTCCGGAAGCACCGGACCAAGTTCCGGAAGCACCGGAACATGTTCCGGAAGCGCCGGAACATGTTCCGGAAGCACCGGAACATGTTCCGGAAGCGCCGGAACATGTTCCGGAAGCGCCGGAACATGTTCCGGAGCTTCCGGAACATGTTCCGGAAGCGACGGAACATGTTCCGGAAGCGCCGGAACATGTTCCGGAAGCACCGGACCATGTTCCGGAAGCACCGGAACATGTTCCGGAAGCGACGGAACATGTTCCGGAAGCGACGGAACATGTTCCGGAAGCGACGGAACATGTTCCGGAAGGACTGGAACATGTTCCGGAAGGACCGGAACATGTTCCGGAAGCGCCGGAACATGTTCCGGAAGCACCGGAACATGTTCCGGAAGCGCCGGAACATGTTCCGGAAGCGCCGGAACATGTTCCGGAAGCGACGGAACATGTTCCGGAAGGACTGGAACATGTTCCGGAAGGACCGGAACATGTTCCGGAAGCGCCGGAACATGTTCCGGAAGCGCCGGAACATGTTCTGGAAGGACCGGAACATGTTCCGGAAGGACCGGAACATGTTCCGGAAGCGCCGGAACATGTTCCGGAAGGACCGGAACATGTTCCGGAAGCACCGGAACAAGTTCCGGAAGCACCGGAACATGTTCCGGAAGGACTGGAACATGTTCCGGAAGGACCGGAACATGTTCCGGAAGCGCCGGAACATGTTCCGGAAGCGCCGGAACATGTTCTGGAAGGACCGGAACATGTTCCGGAAGGACCGGAACATGTTCCGGAAGCGCCGGAACATGTTCCGGAAGGACCGGAACATGTTCCGGAAGCACCGGAACAAGTTCCGGAAGCACCGGAACATGTTCCGGAAGCGCCGGAACATGTTTCGGAAGCACCGGACCAAGTTCCGGAAGCACCGGAACATGTTCCAGAAGCACCGGAACATGTTCCGGAAGCGCCGGAACATGTTCCGGAAGCACCGGACCATGTTCCGGAAGCACCGGAACATGTTCCGGAAGCGCCGGAACATGTTGCGGAAGCACCGGAACATGTTCCGGAAACACCGGAACTTGTTCAGGAAGCGCCGGAACATGTTCCGGAAGCCCTCGAACATGTTCCGGAAGCACCGGAACATGTTCCGGAAGCACCGGAACATGTTCCGGAAGCGATGGAACATGTTCCGGAAGCGACGGAACATGTTCCGGAAGCGCTGGAACATGTTCCGGAAGGACCGGAACATGTTCCGGAAGCACCGGAACATGTTCCGGAAGCACCGGAAGATGTTCCGGAAGCACCGGAACATGTTCCGGAAGCGCCGGAACATGTTCCGGAAGCGCCGAAACATGTTCCGGAAGCGCCGGAACATGTTCCGGAAGCGACGGAACATGTTCTGGAAGGACGGGAACATGTTCCGGAAGCACCAGAACATGTTCCGGAAGCAACGGAACATGTTCCGGAAGCGCCGGAACATGTTTCGGAAGCACCGGACCAAGTTCCGGAAGCACCGGAACATGTTCCAGAAGCACCGGAACATGTTCCGGAAGCGCCGGAACATGTTCCGGAAGCGCCGGAACATGTTCCGGAAGGACCGGAACATGTTCCGGAAGCACCGGAACATGTTCCGGAAGCACCGGAACATGTTCCGGAAGTGCCGGAACATGTTCCGGAAGTGCCGGAACATGTTCCGGAAGGACCGGAACATGTTCCGGAAGGACCCGAACATGTTCCGGAAGCACCGGAACATGTTCCGGAAGCGCCGGAACATGTTCCGGAAGCACCGGAAAATGTTCCGGAAGGACCGGAACATGTTCCGGAAGCACCGGAACATGTTCCGGAAGCACCGGAACATGTTCCGGAAGCACCGGAACATGTTCCGGAAGCGCCGGAACATGTTCCGGAAGGACCGGAACATGTTCCGGAAGCGCCGGAACATGTTTCGGAAGCACCGGACTATGTTCCGGAAGCACCGGAACATGTTCCGGTGCTTCCGCAACATGTTCCGGAAGCGCCGGAACATGTTCCGGAAGCGCCGGAACATGTTCCGGAAGCACCGGAACATGTTTCGGAAGAACCGGAACATGTTCCGGAAGCGCCGGAACATGTTGCGGAAGCACCGGAACATGTTCCGGAAACACCGGAACTTGTTCAGGAAGCGCCGGAACATGTTCTGGAAGCGCCGGAACATGTTCCGGAAGCACCGGAACATGTTCCGGAAGCACCGGAACATGTTCCGGAAGCGCCGGAACATGTTCCGGAAGCACCGGATCATGTTCCGGAAGCACCGGAAGATGTTCCGGAAGCACCGGAACATGTTCCGGAAGCGCAGGAACATGTTCCGGAAGCGCCGAAACATGTTCCGGAAGCGCCGGAACATGTTCCGGAAGCGACGGAACATGTTCTGGAAGGACGGGAACATGTTCCGGAAGCACCAGAACATGTTCCGGAAGCAACGGAACATGTTCCGGAAGCGCCGGAACATGTTCCGGAAGCGCCGGAACATGTTCCGGAAGGACCGGAACATGTTCCGGAAGGACCGGAACATGCTCCGGAAGCACCGGAACATGTTCCGGAAGCGCCGGAACATGTTCCGGAAGGACCGGAACATGTTCCGGAAGCACCGGAACATGTTCCGGAAGCGCCGGAACATGTTCTGGAAGGACCGGAACATGTTTAGGAAGGACCGGAACATGTTCCGGAAGCGCCGGAACATGTTCCGGAAGGACCGGAACATGTTCCGGAAGGACCGGAACATGTTCCGGAAGCACCGGAACAAGTTCCGGAAGGACCGGAACATGTTCCGGAAGCGCCGGAACATGTTTCGGAAGCACCGGACCAAGTTCCGGAAGCACCGGATCATGTTCCGGAAGCACCGGAAGATGTTCCGGAAGCACCGGAACATGTTCCGGAAGCGCAGGAACATGTTCCGGAAGCGCCGAAACATGTTCCGGAAGCGCCGGAACATGTTCCGGAAGCGACGGAACATGTTCTGGAAGGACGGGAACATGTTCCGGAAGCACCAGAACATGTTCCGGAAGCAACGGAACATGTTCCGGAAGCGCCGGAACATGTTCCGGAAGCGCCGGAACATGTTCCGGAAGGACCGGAACATGTTCCGGAAGGACCGGAACATGTTCCGGAAGCACCGGAACATGTTCCGGAAGCGCCGGAACATGTTCCGGAAGGACCGGAACATGTTCCGGAAGGACCGGAACATGTTCCGGAAGCACCGGAACATGTTCCGGAAGCGCCGGAACATGTTCTGGAAGGACCGGAACATGTTTAGGAAGGACCGGAACATGTTCCGGAAGCGCCGGAACATGTTCCGGAAGGACCGGAACATGTTCCGGAAGGACCGGAACATGTTCCGGAAGCACCGGAACAAGTTCCGGAAGGACCGGAACATGTTCCGGAAGCGCCGGAACATGTTTCGGAAGCACCGGACCAAGTTCCGGAAGGACCGGAACATGTTCCGGAAGCACCGGAACATGTTCCGGAAGCACCGGAACATGTTCAGGAAGCACCGGAACATGTTCCGGAAGGACCGGAACATGTTCCGGAAGCGCCGGAACATGTTCCGGAAGGACCGGAACATGTTCCGGAAGCGCCGGAACATGTTTCGGAAGCACCGGACCAAGTTCCGGAAGCACCGGAACATGTTCCAGAAGCACCGGAACATGTTCCGGAAGCGCCGGAACATGTTCCGGAAGCGCCGGAACATGTTCCGGAAGGACCGGAACATGTTCCGGAAGCACCGGAACATGTTCCGGAAGCACCGGAACATGTTCCGGAAGTGCCGGAACATGTTCCGGAAGGACCGGAACATGTTCCGGAAGGACCGGAACATGTTCCGGAAGCGCCGGAACATGTTACGGAAGGACCGGAACATGTTCCGGAAGCACCGGAACCGGAAGCACCGGAACATGTTCCGGAAGCACCGGAACATGTTCCGGAAGCGCCGGAACATGTTCCGGAAGGACCGGAACATGTTCCGGAAGCGCCGGAACATGTTTCGGAAGCACCGGACCATGTTCCGGAAGCACCGGAACATGTTCCGGTGCTTCCGCAACATGTTCCGGAAGCGCCGGAACATGTTCCGGAAGCGCCGGAACATGTTCCGGAAGCACCGGAACATGTTCCGGAAGAACCGGAACATGTTCCGGAAGCGCCGGAACATGTTGCGGAAGCACCGGAACATGTTCCGGAAACACCGGAACTTGTTCAGGAAGCGCCGGAACATGTTCCGGAAGCGCCGGAACATGTTCCGGAAGCACCGGAACATGTTCCGGAAGCACCGGAACATGTTCCGGAAGCGACAGAACATGTTCCGGAAGCGCCGGAACATGTTCCGGAAGGACCCGAACATGTTCCGGAAGCACCGGAACATGTTCCGGAAGCACCGGAAGATGTTCCGGAAGCACCGGAACATGTTCCGGAAGCGCCGGAACATGTTCCGGAAGGACCGGAACATGTTCCGGAAGAACCGGAACATGTTCCGGAAGCACCGGAACATGTTCCGGAAGCGCCGGAACATGTTCCGGAAGGACCGGAACATGTTCCGGAAGGACCGGAACATGTTCCGGAAGCACCGGAACATGTTCCGGAAGCGCCGGAACATGTTCCGGAAGGATCGGAACATGTTCGGGAAGCGCCGGAACATGTTCGGGAAGCGCCGGAACATGTTCCGGAAGCGACGGAACATGTTAACATGTTCCGGAAGCGCCGAAACATGTTCCGGAAGCGCCGGAACATGTTCCGGAAGCGACGGAACATGTTCTGGAAGGACGGGAACATGTTCCGGAAGCACCGGAACATGTTCCGGAAGCAACGGAACATGTTCCGGAAGCGCCGGAACATGTTCCGGAAGCGCCGGAACATGTTCCGGAAGGACCGGAACATGTTCCGGAAGAACCGGAACATGTTCCGGAAGCACCGGAACATGTTCCGGAAGCGCCGGAACATGTTCCGGAAGGACCGGAACATGTTCCGGAAGGACCGGAACATGTTCCGGAAGCACCGGAACATGTTCCGGAAGCGCCGGAACATGTTCCGGAAGGATCGGAACATGTTCGGGAAGCGCCGGAACATGTTCGGGAAGCGCCGGAACATGTTCCGGAAGCGACGGAACATGTTAACATGTTCCGGAAGCGCCGGAACATGTTCCGGAAGGACCGGAACATGTTCCGGAAGGACCGGAACATGTTCCGGAAGGACCGGAACATGTTCCGGAAGCGCCGGAACATGTTCCGGAAGCGCTGGAACACGTTCCAGAAGCACCGGAACATGTTCCGGAAGCGCCGGAACATGTTCCGGAAGCACCGGAACATGTTCCGGAAGCACCGGAACATGTTCCGGATGTACCGGAACATGTTCCGGAAGGACCGGAACATTTTCCAGAAGCGCCAGAACATGTTCCGCAAGCACCGGAACATGTTCCGGAAGGACCGGACATGTTCTGGAAGGACCGGAACATGTTCCGGAAGCACCGGAACATGTTCCGGAAGCACCGGAACCTGTTCTGGAAGCACCGGAACATGTTCCGGAAGCACCGGAACATGTTCCGGATGTACCGGAACATGTTCCGGAAGGACCGGAACATGTTCGGGAAGGACCGGAACATTTTCCAGAAGCGCCAGAACATGTTCCGCAAGCACCGGAACATGTTCCGGAAGGACCGGACATGTTCTGGAAGGACCGGAACATGTTCCGGAAGCACCGGAACATGTTCCGGAAGCACCGGAACATGTTCCGGAAGCACTGGAACATGTTCCGGAAGCGCCGGAACATGTTCCGGAAGCGCCGGAACATTTTCCGGAAGGACCAGAACATGTTCCGGAAGCGCCGGAACATGTTCCGGAAGCACCGGAACATGTTCCGGAAGCACCGGAACCTGTTCTGGAAGCACCGGAACATGTTCCGGAAGCACCGGAACATGTTCCGGATGTACCGGAACATGTTCCGGATGTACCGGAACATGTTCCGGAAGGACCGGAACATGTTCCGGAAGGACCGGAACATTTTCCAGAAGCGCCAGAACATGTTCCGCAAGCACCGGAACATGTTCCGGAAGGACCGGACATGTTCTGGAAGGACCGGAACATGTTCCGGAAGCACCGGAACATGTTCCGGAAGCACTGGAACATGTTCCGGAAGCGCCGGAACATGTTCCGGAAGCGCCGGAACATTTTCCGGAAGGACCAGAACATGTTCCGGAAGCGCCGGAACATGTTCCGGAAGGACCGGAACATGTTCCGGAAGCGCCGGAACATGTTCCGGAAGCGCCGGAACATGTTCCGGAAGCACCGGAACATGTTCCGGAAGCACCGGAACATGTTCCGGAAGCGCCGGAACATGTTCCGGAAGCGCCGGAACATGTTCGGGAAGGACCGGAACATGTTCGGGAAGAGCCGAAACATGTTCCGGAAGCGCCGGAACATGTTCCGGAGGCGCCGGACCATGTTCCGGAGGCGCCGGACCATGTTCTGGAGGCGCCGGAACATGTTCCGGAGGCGCCGGAACATGTTCCGGAAGGACCGGAACATGTTCCGGAAGCGCCGGAACATGTTCCGGAAGCGCCGGAACATGTTCCGGAGGCGCCGGAACATGTTCCGGAAGCACCGGAACATGTGCCGGAAGGACCGGATCATGTTCCGGAAGTACTGGAACATGTTCCGGAAGCGCCGGAACATGTTCCGGAAGCACCGGAACATGTTCCGGAAGCGCCGGAACATGTTCCGGAAGGACCGGAACATGTTCCGGAAGCGCCGGAACATGTTCCGGTGCTTCCGGAACTCCGGAAGAACATGTTCCGGAAGCGCCGGAACATGTTCCGGAAGGACCGGAACATGTTTCGGAAGGACCGGAACATGTTCCGGAAGCACCGGAACATGTTCCGGAAGCACCGGAACATGTTCTGGAAGCGCCGGAACATGTTCCGGAAGCACCGGAACATGTTCCGGAAGCGCCGGAACATGTTCCGGAAACACCGGAACAGGTTCCGGAAGCACCGGAACATGTTCCGGAAGCGCCGGAACATGTTTCGGAAGGACCGGAACATGTTCCGGAAGCGCCGGAACATGTTCCGGAAGGACCGGAACATGTTCCGGAAGCGCCGGAACATGTTCCGGTGCTTCCGGAACTCCGGAAGAACATGTTCCGGAAGCGCCGGAACATGTTCCGGAAGGACCGGAACATGTTTCGGAAGGACCGGAACATGTTCCGGAAGCGCCGGAACATGTTCCGGAAGGACCGGAACATGTTCCGGAAGCGCCGGAACATGTTCCGGAGCGACCCCCACATCTTCCGGAAGGACCGGAACATGTTCCGGAAGCACCGGAACATGTTCCGGAAGGACCGGAACATGTTCCGGAAGCACCGGAACATGTTCTGGAAGAGCCGAAACATATTCCGGAAGCGCCGGAACATGTTCCGGAAGCGCCGGAACATATTCCGGAAGCGCCGGAACATGTTTCTGCTCTTCCGGAACATGTTCCGGTCCTTCCGGAACATGTTCCGGCGCTTCCCGAACATGTTCCGGTGCTTCCGGAACATGTTCCGGCGCTTCCGGAACATGTTCCGGTGCTTCCGGAACATGTTCTGGTCCTTCCGGAACATGTTCCGGTCCTTCCGGAACATGTTCCGGCGCTTCCGGAACATGTTCCGGCGCTTCCGGAACATGCTTTGGTGCTTCCGGAACATGTTCCGGTCCTTCCGGAACATGTTCCGGTGCTTCTGGAACATGTTCCGGCGCTTCCGGAACATGTTCCGGTCCTTCCGGAACATGTTCGGGTCCTTCCAGAACATGTTCCGGCGCTTCCGGAACATGTTCCGGTCCTGCCGGAACATGTTCCGGAAGCATCGGAACATGTTCCGGTGCTTCCGGAACATGTTCCGGTGCTTCCGGAACATGTTCCGGCGCTTCCGGAACATGTTTTGGTGCTTCCGGAACATGTTCCGGTCCTTCCGGAACATGTTCCGGTGCTTCCGGAACATGTTCCGGCGCTTCCGGAACATGTTCCGGTCCTTCCGGAACATGTTCGGGTCCTTCCGGAACATGTTCGGGTCCTTCCGGAACATGTTCCGGTCCTTCCGGAACATGTTCCGGCGCTTCCGGAACATGTTCCGGTACTTCCGGAACATGTTCCGGTCCTTCCGGAACATGTTCCGGTCCTTCCCAAACATGTTTCGGCGCTTCCGGAACATGTTCCGGTCCTTCCGGAAGATGTTCCGGTCCTTCCGGAACATGTTCCGGCGGTTCCGGAACATGTTCCGGTCCTTCCGGAAGATGTTCCGGTCCTTCCGGAACATGTTCTGGCGGTTCCGGAACATGTTCCGGTGCTTCCGGAACATGTTTCGGTGCTTCCGGAACATGTTCCGGAAGCACCGGAACATGTTCCGGTCCTTCCGGAACATGTTCTGGTCCTTCCGGAACATGTTCTGGCGCTTCCGGAACATGGTCCGGCGCTTTCGGAACATGTTGCGGCGCTTCCGGAACATGTTCCGCTGCTTCCGGAACATGTTCCGGTGCTTCCGGAACATGTTCCGGTGCTTCCGGAACATGTTCCGGTCCTTCCGGAACATGTTCCGGTCCTTCCGTAACATGTTCCGGCGCTTCTGGAACATGTTCCGGTCCTTCCGGAACATGTTCCGGTCCTTCCGGAACATGTTCCGGTGCTTCCGGAACATGTTCCGGTCCTTCCGGAACATGTTCCGGTGCTTCCGGAACATGTTGCGGCGCTTCCGGAACATGTTCCGCTGCTTCTGGAACTTGTTCCGGTGCTTCCGGAACATGTTCCGGTCCTTCCGGAACATGTTCCGGTGCTTCCGTAACATGTTTCGGCGCTTCCGGAACATGTTCCGGTCCTTCCGAAACATGTTCCGGCGCTTCCGGAACATGTTCCGGCGCTTCCGGAACATGTTCCGGTCCTTCCGGAACATGTTCCGGTCCTTCCGGAACATGTTCCGGTCCTTCCGTAACATGTTCTGGCGCTTCTGGAACATGTTCCGGTCCTTCCGGAACATGTTCCGGTCCTTCCGGAACATGTTCCGGTGCTTCCGGAACATGTTCCGGTGCTTCCGGAACATGTTGCGGCGCTTCCGCAACATGTTCCGCTGCTTCCGGAACTTGTTCCGGTGCTTCCGGAACATGTTCCGGTCCTTCCGGAACATGTTCCGGTGATTCCGGAACATGTTTCGGCGATTCCGGAACATGTTCCGGTCCTTCCGAAACATGTTCCGGCGCTTCCGGAACATGTTCCGGTCCTTCCGGAACATGTTCCGGTCCTTCCGGAGCATGTTCCGGTCCTTTCGGAACATGTTCCGGTCCTTCCGGAACATGTTCCGGTCTTTCGGCGCTTCCGGAACATGTTCCGGCGCCTCCGGAACATGTTCCGGCGCTTCCGGAACATGTTCCGGTGCTTCCGGAACATGTTCCGGTGCTTCCGGAACATGTTCCGGTCCTTCCGGAACATGTTCCGGTCCTTTCGGAACATGTTCCGGCGCTTCCGGAACATGTTCTTCCGGAACATGTTCCGGCGCTTCCAGAACATGTTCCGGTCCTTCTGGAACATGTTCCGGTCCTTCCGGAACATGTTCCGGTCCTTCCGGAACATGTTCCGGTCCTTCCGGAACATGTTCCGGCGCTTCCGGAACATGTTCCGGCGCTTCCTGAACATGTTCCGGCGCTTCCAAAACATGTTCCGGTCCTTCCGGAACATGTTCCGGCGCCTCCGGAACATGTTCCGGCGCCTCCGGAACATGGTCCGGCGCCTCCGGAACATGGTCCGGCGCCTCCGGAACATGTTCCGGTGCCTCCGGAACATGTTCCGGCGCTTCCGGAACATGTTCCGGCGCTTCCGGAACATGTTTCGGCTCTTCCGGAACATGTTCCGGTCCTTCCGGAACATGTTCCGGCGCTTCCGGAACATGTTTCGGCGCTTCCAGAACATGTTCCAGTACTTCCGGAACATGTTCCGTCGCTTCCGGAACATGTTCCGGCGCTTTCGGAACATGTTCCGGCGCTTACGGAACATGTTCCGGTGCTTCCGGAACATGTTCCGGCGCTTCCGGAAAATGTTCCGGTGCTTCCGGAACATGTTCCGGTGCTTCCGGAACATGTTCCAGTGCTTCCGGAACATGTTCCGGCGCTTCCGGAACATGTTCCGGTGCTTCCGGAACATGTTCGGGTGCTTCCGGAACATGTTCCGGCGCTTCCGGAACATGTTCCGGTCCTTCCGAAACATGTTCCGGCGCTTCCGGAACATGTTCCGGCGCTTCCGGAACATGTTCCGGTCCTTCCGGAACATGTTCCGGTCCTTCCGGAACATGTTCCGGTCCTTCCGTAACATGTTCCGGCGCTTCTGGAACATGTTCCGGTCCTTCCCGAACATGTTCCGGTCCTTCCGGAACATGTTCCGGTGCTTCCGGAACATGTTCCGGTGCTTCCGGAACATGTTCCGGTCCTTCCGGAACATGTTGCGCCGCTTCCGGAACATGTTCCGGAAGCACCGGAACAAGTTCCGGTCCTTCCGGAACATGTTCCGGTGCTTCCGGAACATGTTTCGGCGCTTCCGGAACATGTTCCGGTCCTTCCGAAACATGTTCCGGCGCTTCCGGAACATGTTCCGGCGCTTCCGGAACATCTTCCGGTCCTTCCGGAACATGTTCCGGTCCTTCCGGAACATGTTCCGGTCCTTCCGTAACATGTTCCGGCGCTTCTGGGACATGTTCCGGTCCTTCCGGAACATGTTCCGGTCCTTCCAGAACATGTTCCGGTGCTTCCGGAACATGTTCCGGTCCTTCCGGAACATGTTCCGGTGCTTCCGGAACATGTTCCGGTCCTTCCGGAACATGTTCCGGTCTTTCGGCGCTTCCGGAACATGTTCCGGCGCCTCCGGAACATGTTCCGGCGCTTCCGGAACATGTTCCGGTGCTTCCGGAACATGTTCCGGTCCTTCCGGAACATGTTCCGGTCCTTTCGGAACATGTTCCGGCGCTTCCGGAACATGTTCCGGCGCTTCCGGAACATGTTCCGGCGCTTCCGGAACATGTTCCGGTCCTTCTGCAACATGTTCCGGTCCTTCCGGAACATGTTCCGGCGCTTCCGGAACATGTTCCGGTCCTTCCGGAACATGTTCCGGTCCTTCCGGAACATGTTCGGGCGGTTCCGGAACATGCTCCGGTGCTTCCGGAACATGTTCCGGTGCTTCCGGAACATGTTCCGGGGCTTCCGGAACATGTTCCGGTGCTTCCGGACCATGTTCCGGCGCTTCCGGAACATGTTCCGGTGCTTCCGGAACATGTTCCGGCGCTTCCGGAACATGTTCCGGTGCTTCCGGAACATGTTCCGGTCCTTCCGGAACATGTTCCGGCGCTTCCGGAACATGTTCCGGTCCTTCCGGAACATGTTCCGGTGCTTCCGGACCATGTTCCGGCGCTTCCGGACCCTGTTCCGGTGCTTCCGGAACATGTTCCGGTCCTTCCGGAACATGTTCCGGCGCTTCCGGAACATGTTCCGGTCCTTCCGGAACATGTTCCGGTGCTTCCGGACCATGTTCCGGCGCTTCCGGACCCTGTTCCGGTGCTTCCGCAACATGTTCCAGCGCTTCCGGAACATGTTCCGGTCCTTCCGGAACATGTTCCGGAAGCGCCGGAACATGTTCCGGAAGGACCGGAACATGTTCCGGAAGCGCTGGAACATGTTGCGGAAGCGCCGGAACATGTTCCGGAAGCGCTGGAACATGTTCCGGAAGCGCCGGAACATGTTCCAGCAGTTCCGGAACAGGTTCTTCCGGAACATGTTCCGTCGCTTCCGGAACATGTTCCGGCGCTTTCGGAACATGTTCCGGCGCTTCCGGAACATGTTCCGGCGCTTCCGGAACATGTTCCGGTCCTTCCGGAACATGTTCCGGCTTCCGGAACATGTTCCGGTCCTCCCAGAACATGTTCCGGCGCTTCCGGAACATGTTCCGGCAGTTCCGGAACAGGTTCTTCCGGAACATGTTCCGTCGCTTCCGCAACATGTTCCAGCGCTTCCGGAACATGTTCCGGTCCTTCCGGAAAATGTTCCGGAAGCGCCGGAACATGTTCCGGAAGGACCGGAACATGTTCCGGAAGCGCTGGAACATGTTGCGGAAGCGCCGGAACATGTTCCGGAAGCGCTGGAACATGTTCCGGAAGCGCCGGAACATGTTCCAGCAGTTCCGGAACAGGTTCTTCCGGAACATGTTCCGTCGCTTCCGGAACATGTTCCGGCGCTTTCGGAACATGTTCCGTCGCTTCCGGAACATGTTCCGGCGCTTCCGGAACATGTTCCGGTGCTTCCGGAACATGTTCCGGCGCTTCCGGAACATGTTCCGGTGCTTCCGGAACATGTTCCGGTGCTTCCGGAACATGTTCCGGCGCTTCCGGAACATGTTCCGGTGCTTCCGGAACATGTTCCGGCGCTTCCGGAACATGTTCCGGTCCTTCCGGAACATGTTCCGGTGCTTCCGGAACGTGTTCCGGTGCTTCCGGAACATGTTCCGGCGCTTCCGGAACATGTTCCGGTGCTTCCGGAACATGTTCCGGCGCTTCCGGAACATGTTCCGGTGCTTCCGGAACATGTTCGGGTGCTTCCGGAACATGTTCCAGTGCTTCCGGAACATGTTCCGGCGCTTCCGGAACATGTTCCGGTGCTTCCGGAACATGTTCCGGTGCTTCCGGAACATGTTCCGTCGCTTCCGGAACATGTTCCGGCGCTTCCGGAACATGTTCCGGTCCTTGCGGAACATGTTCCGGCGCTTCCGGAACATGTTCCGGCGCTTCCGGAACATGTTCCGGTCCTTCCGGAACATGTTCCGGTCCTTCCGGAACATGTTTCGGCGCTTCCAGAACATGTTCCGGCGCTTCCGGAACATGTTCCGGCGCTTCCGGAACAGGTTCTTCCGGAACATGTTCCGGTCCTTCCGGAACATGTTCCGGCGCTTCCGGAACATGTTCCGGTCCTTCCGGAACATGTTCCGGCGCTTCCGGAACATGTTCCAGCGCTTCCGGAACATGCTCCGGCGCTTCCGGAACATGTTCCGGTGCTTCCGGAACATGTTCCGGTGCTTCCGGAACATGTTCCGGCGCTTCCGGAACATGTTCCGGTCCTTCCGGAACATATTCCGGCGCTTCCGGAACATGTTCCGGCGCTTCCGGAACATGTTCCGGTCCTTCCGGAACATGTTCCGGCTTCCGGAACATGTTCCGGTCCTTCCGGAACTTGTTCCGGTCCTTCCGGAACATGTTCCTGTCCTTCCGGAACATGTTCCGTCGCTTCTGGAACATGTTCCGGCGCTTCCGGAACATGTTCCGGCGCTTCCGGAACATGTTCCGGTCCTTCCGGAACATGTTCGGGTCCTTCCGGAACATGTTCCGGCGCTTCCGGAACATGTTCCGGCGCTTCCGGAACATGTTCCGGTGCTTCCGGAACATGTTCCGGTGATTCCGGAACATGTTCCGGCGCTTCCGGTACATGTTCTGGTCCTTCCGGAACATGTTCCGGCGCTTCCGGAACATGTTCCGGTGCGTCCAGAACATGTTCCGGTGCTTCCGGAACATTTTTCGGCGCTTCCGGAACATGTTCCGGTGCTTCCGAAACATGTTCCGGTGCTTCCGAAACATGTTCCGGTACTTCCTGAACATGTTCCGGCGCTTCCGGAACATGTTCCGGCGCTTCCGGAACGTGTTCCGGTCCTTCCGGAACATGTTCCGGCGCTTCCGGAACATGTTCCGGCGCTTCCGGAACATGTTCCGGTGCTTCCGGGACATGTTCCGGTGCTTCCGGAACATGTTCCGGTCCTTCCGGAACATGTTCCGGTGCTTCTGGAACATGTTCCGGTGCTTCCGGAACATGTTCCGGCGCTTCCGGAACATGTTCCGGTGCTTCCGGAACATGTTCCGGCGCTTCCGGAACATGTTCCGGTGCTTCCGGAACATGTTCCGGTGCTTCCAGAAAATCTTCCGGTCCTTCCGGAACATGTTCCGGTGCTTCCGGAACATGTTCCGGTCCTTCCGGAACATGTTCCTGTGCTTCCGAAACATGTTCCGGTGCTCCCGGAACATGTTCCGGCGCTTCCGGAACATGTTCTGGCGCTTCCGCAACATGTTCCGGCGCTTCCGGAACATGTTCCGGTCCTTCCGGAACATGTTCCGGTCCTTCGGGAACATGTTCCGGCGCTTCCGGAACATGTTCCGGTCCTTCCGGAACATGTTCCGGTCCTTCCGGAACATGTTCGGGTTCTTCCGGAACATGTTCTGGTGCTTCCGGAACATGTTCCGGCGCTTCCGGAACATGTTCCGGTCCTTCCGGAACATGTTCCGGTCCTTCCGGAACATGTTCCGGCTTCCGGAACATGTTCCGGTCCTTCCGGAACTTGTTCCGGTCCTTCCGGAACATGTTCCTGTCCTTCCGGAACATGTTCCGTCGCTTCTGGAACATGTTCCGTCGCTTCCGGAACATGTTCCGGCGCTTTCGGAACATGTTCCGGTCCTTCCGGAACATGTTCGGGTCCTTTCGGAACATGTTCCGGTCCTTCCGGAACATGTTCCGGCGCTTCCGGAACATGTTCCGGCGCTTCCGAAACATGTTCCGGTGCTTCCAGAACATGTTCCGGCCCTTCCGGAACATGTTCCGGCGCTTCCGGAACATGTTCCGGTCCTTCCGGAACATGTTCCGGTGCTTCCGGAACATTTTCCGGTGCTTCCGGAACATGTTCCGGTCCTTCTGGAACATGTTCCGGTCCTTCTGGAACATGTTCCGGCGCTTCCGGAACATGTTCCGGTGCTTCCGGAACATGTTCCGGTGATTCCGGAACATGTTCTGGTGCTTCCGGAACATGTTCCGGTCCTTCCGGAACATGTTCCGGCGCTTCCGGAACATGTTCCGGCGCTTCCGGAACATGTTCTGGTGCGTCCAGAACATGTTCCGGTGCTTCCAGAACATGTTTCGGCGCTTCCGGAACATGTTCCGGTCCTTCCGGAACATGTTCCGGTGCTTCCGAAACATGTTCCGGTGCTTCCTGAACATGTTCCGGCGCTTCCGGAACGTGTTCCGGTCCTTCCGGAACATGTTCCGGCGTTTCCGGAACATGTTCCGGCGCTTCCGGAACATGTTCTGGTGCTTCCGGAACATTTTCTGGTGCTTCCGGAACATGTTCCGGTCCTTCCGGAACATGTTCTGGTGCTTCCGGAACATGTTCCGGCGCTTCCGGAACATGTTCCGGCGCTTCCGGAACATGTTCCGGTCCTTCCGGAACATGTTCCGGCGCTTCCGGAACATGTTCCGGTCCTTCCGGAACATGTTCCGGCGCTTCCAGAACATGTTCCGGTGCTTCCAGAAACATGTTCCGGTCCTTCCGGAACATGTTCCGGCGCTTCCGGAACATGTTCCGGTCCTTCCGGAACATCTTCCGGTGCTTCCGGAACATCTTCCGGTCCTTCCGGAACATGTTCCGGTCCTTCCGGAACATGTTCCTGTGCTACCGAAACATGTTCCGGTGCTCCCGGAACATGTTCCGGCGCTTCCGGAACATGTTCCGGCGCTTCCGGAACATGTTCCGGTCCTTCCGGAACATGTTCCGGTCCTTCGGGCACATGTTCCGGCGCTTCCGGAACATGTTCCGGTCCTTCCGGAACATGTTCCGGTCCTTCCGGAACATGTTCGGGTTCTTCCGGAACATGTTCCGGTGCTTCCGGAACATGTTCCGGCGCTTCCGGAACATGTTCCGGAGCTTCCGGAACATGTTCCGGCGCTTCCGGAACATGTTCCGGCGCTTCCGGAACATGTTCCGGTCCTTCCGGAACATGTTCCGGTCCTTCCGGAACATGTTCCGGTCCTTCCGGAACATGTTCCGGTGATTCCGGAACATGTTCCGGCGCTTCCGGAACATGTTCTGGTCCTTCCGGAACATGTTTCGGCGCTTCCGGAACATGTTCCGGTGCGTCCAGAACATGTTCCGGTGCTTCCGGAACATGTTCCGGCGCTTCCAGAACATGTTCCGGCGCTTCCGGAACATGTTCCGGCGCTTCCGGAACATGTTCCGGTCCTTCCGGAACATGTTCCGGCGCTTCCGGAACATGTTCCGGTGCTTCCGGAACATGTTCTGGTGCTTCCGGAACATGTTCCGGTCCTTCCGGAACATGTTCCCGTCCTTCCGGAACATGTTCCGGCGCTTCTGGAACATGTTCCGGTCCTTCCGGAACATGTTCCGGTCCTTCCAGAACATCTTCCGGTCCTTCCGGAACATGTTCCGGTGCTTCCGGAACATGTTCTGGTCCTTCGGGAACATGTTCCGGCGCTTCCGGAACATGTTCCGGCGCTTCCGGAACATGTTCCGGTGCTTCCGGAACATGTTCCGGTCCTTCCGGAACATGTTCCGGCGCTTCCGCAACATGTTCCGGCGCTTCCGGAACATGTTCCGGTCCTTCCGGAACATGTTCCGGCGCTTCCGGAACATGTTCCGGTGCTTCCAGAACACGTTCCGGTGCTTGCGGAACATGTTCCGGTCCTTCCGGAACATGTTCCGGCGCTTCCGCAACATGTTCCGGCGCTTCCGGAACATCTTCCGGTCCTTCCGGAACATGTTCCGGCGCTTCCAGAACATGTTCCGGTGCTTCCGGAACATGTTTCGGCGCTTCCGGAACATGTTCCGGTCCTTCTGGAACATGTTCCGGTGCTTCCGGAACATGTTCGGGTCCTTCCGGAACATGTTTCGGCGCTTCCGGAACATGTTCCGGTCCTTCTGGAACATGTTCCGGCGCTTCCAGAACATGTTTCTGGCGCTTCCGGAACATGTTCCGGCGCTTCCGCAACATGTTCCGGCGCTTCCGGAACATGTTCCGGTGCTTCCGGAACATGTTCCGGTCCTTCCGGAACATGTTCCGGTCCTTCCGGAACATGTTCCGGTGCTTCCAGAACATCTTCCGGTCCTTCCGGAATATGTTCCGGTGCTTCCGGAACATGTTCCGGTCCTTCCGGAACATGTTCCTGTGCTTCCGAAACATGTTCCGGTGCTCCCGGAACATGTTCCGGTCCTTCGGGAACATGTTCCGGCGCTTCCGGAACATGTTCCGGCGCTTCCGGAACATGTTCCGGTCCTTCCGGAACATGTTCCGGCGCTTCCGGAACATGTTCCGGTCCTCCCGGAACATGTTCCGGTCCTTCCGGAACATGTTCCGGTCCTTCCGGAACATGTTCCGGTCCTTCCGGAACGTGTTCTGGCGCTTCCGGAACATGTTCCGGTGCTTCCGGAACATGTTCCGGCGCTTCCGGAACATGTTCCGGCGCTTCCGGAACATGTTCCGGTGCTTCCGGAACATGTTCCGGCGCTTCCGGAACATGTTCCGGCGCTTCCGGAACATGTTCCGGCGCTTCCGGAACATGTTCCGGTCCTTCCGGAACATGTTCCGGTGCTTCCAGAACATCTTCCGGTCCTTCCGGAATATGTTCCGGTGCTTCCGGAACATGTTCCGGTCCTTCCGGAACATGTTCCTGTGCTTCCGAAACATGTTCCGGTGCTCCCGGAACATGTTCCGGTCCTTCGGGAACATGTTCCGGCGCTTCCGGAACATGTTCCGGCGCTTCCGGAACATGTTCCGGTCCTTCCGGAACATGTTCCGGTGCTCCCGGAACATGTTCCGGCGCTTCCGGAACATGTTCCGGCGCTTCCGCAACATGTTCCGGCGCTTTCGGAACATGTTCCGGTCCTTCCGGAACATGTTCCGGTCCTTCGGGAACATGTTCCGGCGCTTCCGGAACATGTTCCGGTGCTTCCGGAACATGTTCCGGTCCTTCCGGAACATGTTCCGGCGCTTCCGCAACATGTTCCGGCGCTTCCGGAACATGTTCCGGTCCTTCCGGAACATGTTCCGGCGCTTCCGGAACATGTTCCGGTCCTTCCAGAACACGTTCCGGTGCTTCCGGAACATGTTCCGGTCCTTCCGGAACATGTTCCGGCGCTTCCGCAACATGTTCCGGCGCTTCCGGAACATCTTCCGGTCCTTCCGGAACATGTTCCGGCGCTTCCAGAACATGTTCCGGTGCTTCCGGAACATGTTTCGGCGCTTCCGGAACATGTTCCGGTCCTTCTGGAACATGTTCCGGTGCTTCCGGAACATGTTCGGGTCCTTCCGGAACATGTTTCGGCGCTTCCGGAACATGTTCCGGTCCTTCTGGAACATGTTCCGGCGCTTCCAGAACATGTTCCGGCGCTTCCGGAACATGTTCCGGCGCTTCCGCAACATGTTCCGGCGCTTCCGGAACATGTTCCGGTGCTTCCGGAACATGTTCCGGCGCTTCCGGAACATGTTCCGGCGCTTCCGGAACATGTTCCGGTGCTTCCGGAACATGTTCCGGCGCTTCCGGAACATGTTCCGGCGCTTCCGGAACATGTTCCGGCGCTTCCGGAACATGTTCCGGTCCTTCCGGAACATGTTCCGGTGCTTCCAGAACATCTTCCGGTCCTTCCGGAATATGTTCCGGTGCTTCCGGAACATGTTCCGGTCCTTCCGGAACATGTTCCTGTGCTTCCGAAACATGTTCCGGTGCTCCCGGAACATGTTCCGGTCCTTCGGGAACATGTTCCGGCGCTTCCGGAACATGTTCCGGCGCTTCCGGAACATGTTCCGGTCCTTCCGGAACATGTTCCGGTGCTCCCGGAACATGTTCCGGCGCTTCCGGAACATGTTCCGGCGCTTCCGCAACATGTTCCGGCGCTTTCGGAACATGTTCCGGTCCTTCCGGAACATGTTCCGGTCCTTCGGGAACATGTTCCGGCGCTTCCGGAACATGTTCCGGTGCTTCCGGAACATGTTCCGGTCCTTCCGGAACATGTTCCGGCGCTTCCGCAACATGTTCCGGCGCTTCCGGAACATGTTCCGGTCCTTCCGGAACATGTTCCGGCGCTTCCGGAACATGTTCCGGTCCTTCCAGAACACGTTCCGGTGCTTCCGGAACATGTTCCGGTCCTTCCGGAACATGTTCCGGCGCTTCCGCAACATGTTCCGGCGCTTCCGGAACATCTTCCGGTCCTTCCGGAACATGTTCCGGCGCTTCCAGAACATGTTCCGGTGCTTCCGGAACATGTTTCGGCGCTTCCGGAACATGTTCCGGTCCTTCTGGAACATGTTCCGGTGCTTCCGGAACATGTTCGGGTCCTTCCGGAACATGTTTCGGCGCTTCCGGAACATGTTCCGGTCCTTCTGGAACATGTTCCGGCGCTTCCAGAACATGTTCCGGCGCTTCCGGAACATGTTCCGGCGCTTCCGCAACATGTTCCGGCGCTTCCGGAACATGTTCCGGTCCTTGCGGAACATGTTCCGGTCCTTCCGGAACATGTTCCGGTGCTTCCAGAACATCTTCCGGTCCTTCCGGAATATGTTCCGGTGCTTCCGGAACATGTTCCGGTCCTTCCGGAACATGTTCCTGTGCTTCCGAAACATGTTCCGGTGCTCCCGGAACATGTTCCGGTCCTTCGGGAACATGTTCCGGCGCTTCCGGAACATGTTCCGGCGCTTCCAGAACATGTTCCGGTCCTTCCGGAACATGTTCCGGCGCTTCCGGAACATGTTCCGGTCCTCCCGGAACATGTTCCGGTCCTTCCGGAACATGTTCCGGTCCTTCCGGAACATGTTCCGGTCCTTCCGGAACGTGTTCTGGCGCTTCCGGAACATGTTCCGGTGCTTCCGGAACATGTTCCGGCGCTTCCGGAACATGTTCCGGTCCTTCCGGAACATGTTCCGGTGCTTCCAGAACATCTTCCGGTCCTTCCGGAATATGTTCCGGTGCTTCCGGAACATGTTCCGGTCCTTCCGGAACATGTTCCTGTGCTTCCGAAACATGTTCCGGTGCTCCCGGAACATGTTCCGGTCCTTCGGGAACATGTTCCGGCGCTTCCGGAACATGTTCCGGCGCTTCCGGAACATGTTCCGGTTCTTCCGGAACATGTTCCGGCGCTTCCGCAACATGTTCCGGCGCTTCCGGAACATGTTCCGGTCCTTCCGGAACATGTTCCGGCGCTTCCGGAACATGTTCCGGTCCTCCCGGAACATGTTCCGGTCCTTCCGGAACATGTTCCGGTCCTTCCGGAACATGTTCCGGTCCTTCCGGAACATGTTCTGGCGCTGCCGGAACATGTTCCGGTGCTTCCGGAACATGTTCCGGCGCTTCCGGAACATGTTCCGGCGCTTCCGGAACATGTTCTGGCGCTTCCGGAACATGTTCTGGTCCTTCCGGAACATGTTCCCGTCCTTCCGGAACATGTTCCGGTGCTTCCGGAACATCTTCCGGTCCTTCCGGAACATGTTCCGGAAGCACCGGAACATGTTCCGGAAGCACCGGAACATGTTTCGGCGCTTCCGGAACATGTTCCGGTCCTTCCGGAACATGTTCCGGTGCTTCCGGAACATCTTCCGGTCCTTCCGGAACATGTTCCGGTGCTTCCGGAACATGTTCCGGTCCTTCCGGAACATGTTCCTGTGCTTCCGAAACATGTTCCGGTGCTCCCGGAACATGTTTCGGCGCTTCCGGAATATGTTCCGGCGCTTCCGCAACATGTTCCGGCGCTTCCGGGACATGTTCCGGTCCTTCCGGAACATGTTCCGGTCCTTCCGGAACATGTTCCGGCGCTTCCGCAACATGTTCCGGCGCTTCCGGAACATGTTCCGGTCCTTCCGGAAAATGTTCCGGCGCTTCCGGAACATGTTCCAATGGTTCCGGAACATGTTCTGGTCCTTCCGGAACATGTTCCGGTCCTTCCGGAACATATTCGGGTTCTTCCGGAACATGTTCCGGCGCTTCCGGAACATGTTCCGGTGCTTCCGGAACATGTTCCGGCGCTTCCAGAACATGTTCCGGCGCTTCCGGAACATGTTCCGGCGCTTCCGGAACATGTTCCGGTGCTTCCGGAACATGTTCCGGTGCTTCCGGAACATGTTTCGGCGCTTCCGGAACATGTTCCGGTCCTTCCGGAACATGTTCCGGCGCTTCCGGAACATGTTCCGGTGCTTCCGGAACATGTTCCGGTCCTTCCGGAACATGTTCCGGTCCTTCCGGAACATGTTTCGGCGCTTCCGGAACATGTTCCGGCGCTTCCGCAACATGTTCCGGCGCTTCCGGGACATGTTCCGGTCCTTCCGGAACATGTTCCGGTCCTTCCGCAACATGTTCCGGCGCTTCCGGGACATGTTCCGGTCCTTCCGGAACATGTTCGGGTTCTTCCGGAACATGTTCCGGTGCTTCCGGAACATGTTCCGGCGCTTCCAGAACATGTTCCGGCGCTTCCGGAACATGTTCCGGCGCTTCCGGAACATGTTCCGGTGCTTCCGGAACATGTTTCGGCGCTTCCGGAACATGTTCCGGCGCTTCCGCAACATGTTCCGGCGCTTCCGGGACATGTTCCGGTCCTTCCGGAACATGTTCCGGCGCTTCCGCAACATGTTCCGGCGCTTCCGGAACATTTTCCGGTCCTTCCGGAACATGTTCCGGCGCTTCCGGAACATGTTCCAATGCTTCCGGAACATGTTCTGGTCCTTCCGGAACATGTTCCGGTCCTTCCGGAACATGTTCGGGTTCTTCCGGAACATGTTCCGGCGCTTCCGGAACATGTTCCGGTGCTTCCGGAACATGTTCCGGCGCTTCCAGAACATGTTCCGGCGCTTCCGGAACATGTTCCGGCGCTTCCGGAACATGTTCCGGTGCTTCCGGAACATGTTCCGGTGCTTCCGGAACATGTTTCGGCGCTTCCGGAACATGTTCCGGTCCTTCCGGAACATGTTCCGGCGCGTCCGGAACATGTTCCGGTGCTTCCGGAACATGTTCCGGTCCTTCCGGAACATGTTCCGGTCCTTCCGGAACATGTTCGGGTTCTTCTGGAACATGTTACGGCGCTTCCAGAACATGTTCCGGCGCTTCCGGAACATGTTCCGGCGCTTCCGGAACATGTTTCGGCGCTTCCGGAACATGTTCCGGCGCTTCCGCAACATGTTCCGGCGCTTCCGGGACATGTTCCGGTCCTTCCGGAACATGTTCCGGCGCTTCCGCAACATGTTCCGGCGCTTCCGCAACATGTTCCGGCGCCTCTGGAACATGTTCCGGTCCTTCCGGAACATGTTCCGGCGCTTCCGGAACATGTTCCAATGCTTCCGGAACATGTTCTGGTCCTTCCGGAACATGTTCCGGTCCTTCCGGAACATGTTCGAGTTCTTCCGGAACATGTTCCGGCGCTTCCGGAACATGTTCCGGCGCTTCCAGAACATGTTCCGGCGCTTCCGGAACATGTTCCGGCGCTTCCGGAACATGTTCCGGTCCTTCCGGAACATGTTCCGGTGCTTCCGGAACATGTTTCGGCGCTTCCGGAACATGTTCCGGCGCTTCCGCAACATGTTCCGGCGCTTCCAGGACATGTTCCGGTCCTTCCGGAACATGTTCCGGTCCTTCTGGAACATGTTACGGCGCTTCCAGAACATGTTCCGGCGCTTCCGGAACATGTTCCGGTCCTTCCGGAACATGTTCCGGCGCTTCCGGAACATGTTCCAATGCTTCCGGAACATGTTCTGGTCCTTCCGGAACATGTTCCGGTCCTTCCGGAACATGTTCGGGTTCTTCCGGAACATGTTCTGGCGCTTCCGGAACATGTTCCGGTGCTTCCGGAACATGTTCCGGCGCTTCCAGAACATGTTCCGGCGCTTCCTGTTCCGGCGCTTCCGGAACATGTTCCGGTGCTTCCGGAACATGTTCCGGTGCTTCCGGAACATGCTTCGGCGCTTCCGGAACATGTTCCGTTCCTTCCGGAACATGTTCCGGCGCTTCCGGAACATGTTCCGGTGCTTCCGGAACATGTTCCGGTCCTTCCGGAACATGTTCCGGTCCTTCCGGAACATGTTCGGGTTCTTCTGGAACATGTTACGGCGCTTCCGGAACATGTTCCGGCGCTTCCGCAACATGTTCCGGCGCTTCCGGGACATGTTCCGGTCCTTCCGGAACATGTTCCGGCGCTTCCGCAACATGTTCCGGCGCTTCCGCAACATGTTCCGGCGCCTCTGGAACATGTTCCGGTCCTTCCGGAACATGTTCCGGCGCTTCCGGAACATGTTCCAATGCTTCCGGAACATGTTCTGGTCCTTCCGGAACATGTTCCGGTCCTTCCGGAACATGTTCGAGTTCTTCCGGAACATGTTCCGGTGCTTCCGGAACATGTTCCGGCGCTTCCAGAACATGTTCCGGCGCTTCCGGAACATGTTCCGGCGCTTCCGGAACATGTTCCGGTCCTTCCGGAACATGTTCCGGTGCTTCCGGAACATGTTTCGGCGCTTCCGGAACATGTTCCGGCGCTTCCGCAACATGTTCCGGCGCTTCCAGGACATGTTCCGGTCCTTCCGGAACATGTTCCGGTCCTTCTGGAACATGTTACGGCGCTTCCAGAACATGTTCCGGCGCTTCCGGAACATGTTCCGGTCCTTCCGGAACATGTTCCGGCGCTTCCGGAACATGTTCCAATGCTTCCGGAACATGTTCTGGTCCTTCCGGAACATGTTCCGGTCCTTCCGGAACATGTTCGGGTTCTTCCGGAACATGTTCTGGCGCTTCCGGAACATGTTCCGGTGCTTCCGGAACATGTTCCGGCGCTTCCAGAACATGTTCCGGCGCTTCCTGTTCCGGCGCTTCCGGAACATGTTCCGGTGCTTCCGGAACATGTTCCGGTGCTTCCGGAACATGCTTCGGCGCTTCCGGAACATGTTCCGTTCCTTCCGGAACATGTTCCGGCGCTTCCGGAACATGTTCCGGTGCTTCCGGAACATGTTCCGGTCCTTCCGGAACATGTTCCGGTCCTTCCGGAACATGTTCGGGTTCTTCTGGAACATGTTACGGCGCTTCCAGAACATGTTCCGGCGCTTCCGGAACATGTTCCGGCGCTCCCGGAACATGTTCCGGTCCTTCCGGAACATGTTGCGGCGCTTCCGGAACATGTTCGGGTTCTTCTGGAACATGTTACGGCGCTTCCAGAACATGTTCCGGCGCTTCCGGAACATGTTCCGGAAGGACCGGAACATGTTCCGGAAGCGCTGGAACATGTTCTGGAAGCGCCGGAACATGTTCCGGAAGGACCAGATTATGTTCCGGTGCTTCCAGAACATGTTCTGGTCCTTCCGGAACATGTTCCGGTGCTTCCGGACCATGTTCCGGTCCTTCCGGAACATGTTGCGGCGCTTCCGGAACATGTTCCGGAAGGACCGGAACATGTTCCGGAAGCGCCGGAACATGTTCTGGAAGCGCCGGAACATGTTCTGGAAGCGCCGGAACATGTTCCGGTGCTTCCAGAACATGTTCTGGTCCTTCCGGAACATGTTCCGGTGCTTCCGGACCATGTTCCGGTCCTTCCGGAACATGTTCCTGTGCTTCCGGAACATGGTCCGGTGCTTCCGGAACATGTTCCGGTGCTTCCGGAACATGTTCCGGTGCTTCCGGAACATGTTCCGGCGCTTCCGGAACATGTTTCGGCGCTTCCGGAACATGTTCCGGTGCTTCCGGAACATGTTCCGGTCCTTCCGGAACATGTTCCGGTGCTTCCGGAACGTGTTCCGGCGCTTCGGGAACATGTTCCGGTCCTTCCGGAACATGTTCCGGCGCTTCCGGAACGTGTTCCGGTGCTTCCGGAACATGTTCCGGTCCTTCCGGAACATGTTCCGGCGCTTCCGGAACATGTTCCAATGCTTCCGGAACATGTTCTGGTCCTTCCGGAACATGTTCCGGTCCTTCCGGAACATGTTCGGGTTCTTCCGGAACATGTTCCGGCGCTTCCGGAACATGTTCCGGTGCTTCCGGAACATGTTCCGGCGCTTCCAGAACATGTTCCGGCGCTTCCGGAACATGTTCCGGCGCTTCCGGAACATGTTCCGGTGCTTCCGGAACATGTTCCGGTGCTTCCGGAACATGTTTCGGCGCTTCCGGAACATGTTCCGGTCCTTCCGGAACATGTTCCGGCGCGTCCGGAACATGTTCCGGTGCTTCGGGAACATGTTCCGGTCCTTCCGGAACATGTTCCGGTCCTTCCGGAACATGTTCGGGTTCTTCTGGAACATGTTACGGCGCTTCCAGAACATGTTCCGGCGCTTCCGGAACATGTTCCGGCGCTTCCGGAACATGTTTCGGCGCTTCCGGAACATGTTCCGGCGCTTCCGCAACATGTTCCGGCGCTTCCGGGACATGTTCCGGTCCTTCCGGAACATGTTCCGGCGCTTCCGCAACATGTTCCGGCGCTTCCGCAACATGTTCCGGCGCCTCTGGAACATGTTCCGGTCCTTCCGGAACATGTTCGGGTTCTTCCGGAACATGTTCCGGTGCTTCCGGAACATGTTCCGGCGCTTCCAGAACATGTTCCGGCGCTTCCGGAACATGTTCCGGCGCTTCCGGAACATGTTTCGGTCCTTCCGGAACATGTTCCGGTGCTTCCGGAACATGTTTCGGCGCTTCCGGAACATGTTCCGGCGCTTCCGCAACATGTTCCGGCGCTTCCGGGACATGTTCCGGTCCTTCCGGAACCTGTTCCGGTCCTTCCGGAACATGTTCCGGCGCTTCCGCAACATGTTCCGGCGCTTCCGGAACATGTTCCGGTCCTTCCGGAACATGTTCCGGCGCTTCCGGAACATGTTCCAATGCTTCCGGAACATGTTCTGGTCCTTCCGGAACATGTTCCGGTCCTTCCGGAACATATTCGGGTTCTTCCGGAACATGTTCCGGCGCTTCCGGAACATGTTCCGGTGCTTCCGGAACATGTTCCGGCGCTTCCAGAACATGTTCCGGCGCTTCCGGAACATGTTCCGGCGCTTCCGGAACATGTTCCGGTGCTTCCGGAACATGTTCCGGTGCTTCCGGAACATGTTTCGGCGCTTCCGGAACATGTTCCGGTCCTTCCGGAACATGTTCCGGCGCTTCCGGAACATGTTCCGGTGCTTCCGGAACATGTTCCGGTCCTTCCGGAACATGTTCCGGTCCTTCCGGAACATGTTCGGGTTCTTCCGGAACATGTTACGGCGCTTCCAGAACATGTTCCGGCGCTTCCGGAACATGTTCCGGCGCTTCCGGAACATGTTCCGGTCCTTCCGGAACATGTTGCGGCGCTTCCGGAACATGTTCGGGTTCTTCTGGAACATGTTACGGCGCTTCCACAACATGTTCCGGCGCTTCCGGAACATGTTCCGGAAGGACCGGAACATGTTCCGGAAGCGCTGGAACATGTTCTGGAAGCGCCGGAACATGTTCCGGAAGGACCAGATTATGTTCCGGTGCTTCCAGAACATGTTCCGGTCCTTCCGGAACATGTTCCGGTGCTTCCGGACCATGTTCCGGTCCTTCCGGAACATGTTGCGGCGCTTCCGGAACATGTTCCGGAAGGACCGGAACATGTTCCGGAAGCGCCGGAACATGTTCTGGAAGCGCCGGAACATGTTCTGGAAGCGCCGGAACATGTTCCGGTGCTTCCAGAACATGTTCTGGTCCTTCCGGAACATGTTCCGGTGCTTCCGGACCATGTTCCGGTCCTTCCGGAACATGTTCCTGTGCTTCCGGAACATGGTCCGGTGCTTCCGGAACATGTTCCGGTGCTTCCGGAACATGTTCCGGTGCTTCCGGAACATGTTCCGGTGCTTCCGGAACATGTTCCGGCGCTTCCGGAACATGTTTCGGCGCTTCCGGAACATGTTCCGGTGCTTCCGGAACATGTTCCGGTCCTTCCGGAACACGTTCCGGTGCTTCCGGAACGGGTTCCGGCGCTTCCGGAACATGTTCCGGTCCTTCCGGAACATGTTCCGGCGCTTCCGGAACGTGTTCCGGTGCTTCCGGAACATGTTCCGGTCCTTCCGGAACATGTTCCGGTCCTTCCGGAACATGTTCGGGTTCTTCCGGAACATGTTCCGGCGCTTCCGGAACATGTTCCGGAAGCGCCGGAACATGTTCCGGTCCTTCCGGAACATGTTCCGGTCCTTCCGGAACATGTTGCGGCGCTTCCGGAACATGTTCCGGTGCTTCCGGAACATGTTCCGGGGCTTCCGGATCATGTTCCGGAAGCACCGGAACATGTTCCGGCGCTTCCGGAACATGTTCCGGTCCTTCCGGAACATGTTCCGGTCCTTCCGGAACATGTTTCGGCGCTTCCGGAACATGTTCCGGTCCTTCCGGAACATGTTCCGGTGCTTGCGGAACACGTTCCGGTCCTTCCGGAACACGTTCGGGTCCTTCCGAAACATGTTCTGGCGCTTCCGGAACATGTTCCGGTGCTTCCGGAACATGTTCCGGTGCTTCCGGAACATGTTCCGGCGCTTCCAGAACATGTTCCGGCGCTTGCGGAACATGTTCCGGCGCTTCCGGAACATGTTCCGGTCTTTCCAGAACATGTTCCGGTGCTTCCGGAACATGTTCCGGTGCTTCCGGAACATGTTCCGGCGCTTCCGGAACATGTTCCGGCGCTTCCGGAACATGATCCGGCGCTTGCGGAACATGTTCCGGCGCTTCCGGAACATGATCCGGTGCTTCCGGAACATGTTCCGGTTCTTCCGGAACATGATCCGGTGCTTCCGGAACATGTTCCGGCGCCTCCGGAACATGTTCCGGTGCTTCCGGAACATGTTCCGGTCATTCCGGAACATGTTCCGGTCCTTCCGGAACATGTTCCGGTGCTTCCGGAACATGTTCCGGTGCTTCCGGAACATGTTACGGTCCTTCCGGAACATGTTCCGGCGCTTCCGGAACATGTTACGGTCCTTCCGGAACATGTTCCGGTCCTTCCGGAACATGTTCCGCCGCTTCCGGAACATGTTCCGGTGCTTCCGGAACATGTTTCGGCGCTTCCGGAACATGTTCCGGTCCTTCCGGAACATGTTCCGGTCCTTCCGGAACATGTTCCGGCGCTTCCGGAACATGTTCCGGCGCTTCCGGAACATGTTCCGGTCCTTCCGGAACATGTTCCGGTCCTTCCGGAACATGTTCCCGTCCTTCCGGAACATGTTCCCGTCCTTCCGGAACATGTTCCGGTGCTTCCAGAACATCTTCCGGTCCTTCCGGAATATGTTCCGGTGCTTCCGGAACATGTTCCGGTCCTTCCGGAACATGTTCCTGTGCTTCCGAAACATGTTCCGGTGCTCCCGGAACATGTTCCGGCGCTTCCGGGACATGTTCCGGCGCTTCCGCAACATGTTCCGGCGCTTCCGGAACATGTTCCGGTCCTTCCGGAACATGTTCCGGTCCTTCCGGAACATGTTACGGCGCTTCCGGAACATGTTCCGGTCCTTCCGGAACATGTTCTGGTCCTTCCGGAACATGTTCCGGACCTTCCGGAACATGTTCGGGTTCTTCCGGAACATGTTCCGGCGCTTCCGGAACATGTTCCGGTGCTTCCGGAACATGTTCCGGCGCTTCCGGAAAATGTTCCGGCGCTTCCGGAACATGTTCTGGTCTTTCCGGAACATGTTCCGGCGCTTCCGGAACATGTTCCGGTGCGTCCAGAACATGTTCCGGTGCTTCGGGAACATGTTCCGGCGCTTCCGGAACATGTTCCGGTCCTTGCGGAACATGTTCCGGTGCGTCCAGAACATGTTCCGGTGATTCCGGAACATGTTCCGGCGCTTCCGGAACATGTTCCGGTGCTTCCGGAACATGTTCCGGTCCTTCCGGAACATGTTCCGGTCCTTCCGGAACATGTTCCGGTGCGTCCAGAACATGTTCCGGTGATTCCGGAACATTTTCCGGTGCTTCCGGAACATGTTCCGGTGCTTCCGGAACATGTTCCGGTCCTTCCGGAACATGTTCCGGCGCTTCCGGAACATGTTCCGGTGCTTTCGGAACATGTTCCGGTGATTCCGGAACATGTTCCGGCGCTTCCGGAACATGTTCTGGTCTTTCCGGAACATGTTCCGGCGCTTCCGGAACATGTTCCGGTGCGTCCAGAACATGTTCCGGTGCTTCGGGAACATGTTCCGGCGCTTCCGGAACATGTTCCGGTCCTTCCGGAACATGTTCCGGTGCGTCCAGAACATGTTCCGGTGCTCCCGGAACATGTTCCGGCGCTTCTGGAACATGTTCCGGCGCTTCCGGAACATGTTCCGGTCCTTCCGGAACATGTTCCGGCGCTTCCGGAACATGTTCCGGTGCTTCCGGAACATGTTCCGGCGCTTCCGGAACATGTTCCGGTGCTTCCGGAACATGTTTCGGCGCTTCCGGAACATGTTCCGGTCCTTCCGGAACATGTTCTGGCGCTTCCGGAACATGTTCCGGTGCTTCCGGAACATGTTCGGGTCCTTCCGGAACATGTTCCGGTCCTTCCGGAACATGTTCCGGCGCTTCCAGAACATGTTCCGGCGCTTCCGACACATGTTCCGGCGCTTCCGGAACATGTTCCGGCGCTTCCGCAACATGTTCCGGCGCTTCCGGAACATGTTCCGGTCCTTCCGGAACATGCTCCGGTCCTTCCGGAACATGTTCCGGCGCTTCCGGAACATGTTGCGGTCCTTCCGGAACATGTTCCGGTGCTTCCGGAACATGTTCCGGTCCTTCCGGAACATGTTCCTGTGCTTCCGCAACATGTTCCGGTGCTCCCGGAACATGTTCCGGCGCTTTCCGCAACATGTTCCGGCGCTTCCGGAACATGTTCCGGTCCTTCCGGAACATGTTCCGGTGCTTCGGGAACATGTTCCGGCGCTTCCGGAACATGTTCCGGCGCTTCCGGAACATGTTCCGGTGCTTGCGGAACATGTTCCGGTCCTTCCGGAACATGTTCCGGCGCTTATGCAACATGTTCCGGCGCTTCCGGAACATGTTCCGGTGCTTCCGGAACGTGTTCCGGCGCTTCCGGAACATGTTCTGGTGCTTCCGGAACATGTTCTGGTCCTTCCGGAACATGTTCCGGCGCTTCCGGAACATATTCCGGTCCTTCCGGAACATGTTCCGGTGCTTCCGGAACATGTTCCGGTGCTTCCGGAACATGTTTCGCCGCTTCCGGAACATGTTCCGGTCCTTCTGGAACATGTTCCGGCGCTTCCGGAACATGTTCCGGTGCTTCTGGAACATGTTCCGGTCCTTCCGGAACATGTTCGGCTTCTTCCGGAACATGTTCCGGCGCTTCCGGAACATGTTCCGGTGCTTCCGGAACATGTTCCGGCGCTTCCAGAACATGTTCCGGCGCTTCCGGAACATGTTCCGGCGCTTCCGGAACATGTTCCGGTCCTTCCGGAACATGTTCCGGTCCTTCCGGAACATGTTCCGGTCCTTCCGGGACATGTTCCGGTGCTTCCGGAACATGTTCCGGTGCTTTCGGAACATGTTTCGGCGCTTCCGGACCATGTTCCGGCGCTTCCGGAACATGTTCCGGTGCTTCTGGAACATGTTCCGGTCCTTCCGGAACATGTTCCTGTGCTTCCGGAACATGTTCCGGTGCTTCCGGAACGTGTTCCGGCGCTTCCGGAACATGTTCCGGTCCTTCCGGAACACGTTCCGGCGCTTCCGGAACATGTTGCGGTGCTTCTGGAACATGTTCCGGCGCTTCCGGGACATGTTCCCGTCCTTCCGGAACATGTTCGGGTTCTTCCGGAACATGTTCCGGCGCTTCCGGAACATGTTCCGGTCCTTCCGGAACATGTTCTGGTGCTTCCAGAACATGTTCTGGTCCTTCCGGAACATGTTCCGGTGCTTCCGGAACATGTTCCGGTGCTTCCGGAACACGTTCCGGTGCTTCCGGAACGTGTTCCGGTCCTTCCGGAACATGTTCTGGCGCTTCCGGAACATGTTCCGGTGCTTCCGGAACATGTTCCGGTGCTTCCGGAACATGTTCCGGTCCTTCCGGAACATGTTCGGGTTCTTTCGGAACATGTTCCGGCGCTTCCGGAACATGTTCCGGTGCTTCCGGAACATGTTCCGGCGCTTCCGGAACATGTTCCGGTCCTTCCGGAACATATTCCGGTGCTTCCGGAACATTTTCCGGTCCTTCCGGAACATGTTCCGGTCCTTCCGGAACATGTTGCGGCACTTCCGGATCATGTTCCGGTGCTTCCGGAACATGTTCCGGCGCTTCCGGATCATGTTCCGGAAGCACCGGAACATGTTCCGGTCCTTCCGGAACATGTGCCGGCGCTTCCGGAACATGTTCCGGTGCTTCCGGAACATGTTTCGGCGCTTCCGGAACATGTTCCGGTCCTTCCGGAACATGTTCCGGTGCTTGCGGAACATGTTCCGGTCCTTCGGGAACACGTTCGGGTCCTTCCGAAACATGTTCTGGCGCTTCCGGAACATGTTCCGGTGCTTCCGGAACATGTTCCGGCGCTTCCAGAACATGTTCCGGCGCTTCCGGAACATGTTCCGGCGCTTCCGGAACATGATCCGGCGCTTGCGGAACATGTTCCGGCGCTTCCGGAACATGTTCCGGTGCTTCCGGAACATGTTCCGGTGCTTCCGGAACATGTTCCGGTGCTTCCGGAACATGTTCCGGCGCTTCCGGAACATGTTCCGGCGCCTCTGGAACATGTTCCGGTGCTCTTCCGGAACATGTTCCGGCGCTTCCGGAACATGTTCCGGCGCCTCTGGAACATGTTCCGGTGCTTCCGGAACATGTTCCGGTCATTCCGGAACATGTTCCGGTCCTTCCGGAACATGTTCCGGTGCCTCCGGAACATGTTCCGGTCCTTCCGGAACATGTTACGGTCCTTCCGGAACATGTTCCGGCGCTTCCGGAACACGTTCCGGTCCTTCCGGAACATGTTCCGGTCCTTCCGGAACATGTTCCGCCGCTTCCGGAACATGTTCCGGTGCTTCCGGAACATGTTTCGGCGCTTCCGGAACATGTTCCGGCGCTTCCGGAACATGTTCCGGTCCTTCCGGAACATGTTCCGGTGCTTCCGAAACAGGTTCTGGTGCTTCCGGAACATGTTCCGGTTATTCCGGAACATGTTCCGGTGCTTCCGGAACATGTTCCGGCGCCTCCGGAACATGTTCCGGTCCTTCCGGAACATGTTCCGGTGCTTCCGGAACATGTTCCGGCGCTTCCGGAACATGTTCCGGTCCTTCCGGAACATGTTCCGGTGCTTCCGGAACATTTTCCGGTGCTTCCGGAACATGTTCCGGCGCTTCCGGAACATGTTCCGGTCCTTCCGGAACATGTTCCGGTGCTTCCGGAACATTTTCCGGTCCTTCCGGAACATGTTCCGGTCCTTCCGGAACATGTTGCGGCACTTCCGGATCATGTTCCGGTGCTTCCGGAACATGTTCCGGCGCTTCCGGATCATGTTCCGGAAGCACCGGAACATGTTCCGGTGCTTCCGGAACATGTTCCGGCGCTTCCGGAACATGTTCCGGTGCTTCCGGAACATGTTTCGGCGCTTCCGGAACATGTTCCGGTCCTTCCGGAACATGTTCCGGTGCTTGCGGAACATGTTCCGGTCCTTCGGGAACACGTTCGGGTCCTTCCGAAACATGTTCTGGCGCTTCCGGAACATGTTCCGGTGCTTCCGGAACATGTTCCGGCGCTTCCAGAACATGTTCCGGCGCTTCCGGAACATGTTCCGGCGCTTCCGGAACATGATCCGGCGCTTGCGGAACATGTTCCGGCGCTTCCGGAACATGTTCCGGTGCTTCCGGAACATGTTCCGGTGCTTCCGGAACATGTTCCGGTGCTTCCGGAACATGTTCCGGCGCTTCCGGAACATGTTCCGGCGCCTCTGGAACATGTTCCGGTGCTCTTCCGGAACATGTTCCGGCGCTTCCGGAACATGTTCCGGCGCCTCTGGAACATGTTCCGGTGCTTCCGGAACATGTTCCGGTCATTCCGGAACATGTTCCGGTCCTTCCGGAACATGTTCCGGTGCCTCCGGAACATGTTCCGGTCCTTCCGGAACATGTTACGGTCCTTCCGGAACATGTTCCGGCGCTTCCGGAACACGTTCCGGTCCTTCCGGAACATGTTCCGGTCCTTCCGGAACATGTTCCGCCGCTTCCGGAACATGTTCCGGTGCTTCCGGAACATGTTTCGGCGCTTCCGGAACATGTTCCGGCGCTTCCGGAACATGTTCCGGTCCTTCCGGAACATGTTCCGGTGCTTCCGAAACAGGTTCTGGTGCTTCCGGAACATGTTCCGGTTATTCCGGAACATGTTCCGGTGCTTCCGGAACATGTTCGGGTTCTTCCGGAACATGTTCCGGCGCTTCCGGAACATGTTCTGGTCCTTCCGGAACATGTCCCGGTGCTTCCAGAACATGTTCTGGTCCTTCCGGAACATGTTCCGGTGCTTCCGGAACATGTTCCGGTGCTTCCGGAACATGTTCCGGTGCTTCCGGAACGTGTTCCGGTCCTTCCGGAACATGTTCCGGTGCTTCCGGAACATGTTCCGGTCCTTCCGGAACATGTTCCGGTCCTTCCGGAACATGTTCGGGTTCTGTCGGAACATGTTCCGGCGCTTCCGGAACATGTTCCGGTGCTTCCGGAACATGTTTCGGCGCTTCCAGAACATGTTCCGGCGCTTCCGGAACATGTTCCGGCGCTTCCGGAACATGTTCCGGTGCTTCCGGAACATGTTCCGGTCCTTCCGGAACATGTTCCGGTGCTTCCGGAACATTTTCCGGTCCTTCCGGAACATGTTCCGGTCCTTCCGGAACATGTTCCGGTCCTTCGGGAACACGTTCGGGTCCTTCCGAAACATGTTCTGGCGCTTCCGGAACATGTTCCGGTGCTTCCGGAACATGTTCCGGCGCTTCCAGAACATGTTCCGGCGCTTCCGGAACATGTTCCTGCGCTTCCGGAACATGATCCGGCGCTTGCGGAACATGTTCCGGCGCTTCCGGAACATGTTCCGGTGCTTCCGGAACATGTTCCGGTGCTTCCGGAACATGTTCTGGTGCTTCGGGAACATGTTCCGGTGCTTCCGGAACATGTTCCGGCGCTTCCGGAACATGTTCCGGTGCTTCCGGAACATGTTTCGGCGCTTCCGGAACATGTTCCGGTCCTTCCGGAACATGTTCCGGTCCTTCGGGAACACGTTCGGGTCCTTCCGAAACATGTTCTGGCGCTTCCGGAACATGTTCCGGTGCTTCCGGAACATGTTCCGGCGCTTCCAGAACATGTTCCGGCGCTTCCGGAACATGTTCCTGCGCTTCCGGAACATGATCCGGCGCTTGCGGAACATGTTCCGGCGCTTCCGGAACATGTTCCGGTGCTTCCGGAACATGTTCCGGTGCTTCCGCAACATGTTCTGGTGCTTCGGGAACATGTTCCGGTGCTTCCGGAACATGTTCCGGCGCTTCCGGAACATGTTCCGGCGCCTCTGGAACATGTTCCGGTGCTCTTCCGGAACATGTTCCGGCGCTTCCGGAACATGTTCCGGCGCCTCTGGAACATGTTCCGGTGCTTCCGGAACATGTTCCGGTCATTCCGGAACATGTTCCGGTGCTTCCGGAACACGTTCCGGTCCTTCCGGAACATGTTCCGGCGCTTCCGGAACACGTTCCGGTCCTTCCGGAACATGTTCCGGTCCTTCCGGAACATGTTCCGCCGCTTCCGGAACATGTTCCGGTGCTTCCGGAACATGTTTCGGCGCTTCCGGAACATGTTCCGGCGCTTCCGGAACATGTTCCGGTGCTTCCGTAACATGTTCTGGTGCTTCCGGAACATGTTCCGGTTATTCCGGAACATGTTCCGGTGCTTCCGGAACATGTTCGGGTTCTTCCGGAACATGTTCCGGCGCTTCCGGATCATGTTCCGGAAGCGCCGGAACATGTTCCGGCGCTTCCGGAACATGTTCCGGTGCTTCCGGAACATGTTTCGGCGCTTCCGGAACATGTTCCGGTCCTTCCGGAACATGTTCCGGTGCTTGCGGAACATGTTCCGGTCCTTCGGGAACACGTTCGGGTCCTTCCGAAACATGTTCTGGCGCTTCCGGAACATGTTCCGGTGCTTCCGGAACATGTTCCGGCGCTTCCAGAACATGTTCCGGCGCTTCCGGAACATGTTCCGGCGCTTCCGGAACATGATCCGGCGCTTGCGGAACATGTTCCGGCGCTTCCGGAACATGTTCCGGTGCTTCCGGAACATGTTCCGGTGCTTCCGGAACATGTTCCGGTGCTTCCGGAACATGTTCCGGCGCTTCCGGAACATGTTCCGGCGCCTCTGGAACATGTTCCGGCGCTTCCGGAACATGTTCCGGCGCCTCTGGAACATGTTCCGGTGCTTCCGGAACATGTTCCGGTCATTCCGGAACATGTTCCGGTCCTTCCGGAACATGTTCCGGTGCCTCCGGAACATGTTCCGGTCCTTCCGGAACATGTTACGGTCCTTCCGGAACGTGTTCCGGCGCTTCCGGAACACGTTCCGGTCCTTCCGGAACATGTTCCGGTCCTTCCGGAACATCTTCCGCCGCTTCCGGAACATGTTCCGGTGCTTCCGGAACATGTTTCGGCGCTTCCGGAACATGTTCCGGCGCTTCCGGAACATGTTCCGGTCCTTCCGGAACATGTTCCGGTGCTTCCGAAACATGTTCTGGTGCTTCCGGAACATGTTCCGGTTATTCCGGAACATGTTCCGGTGCTTCCGGAACATGTTCGGGTTCTTCCGGAACATGTTCCGGCGCTTCCGGAACATGTTCCGGTCCTTCCGGAACATGTTCCGGTGCTTCCAGAACATGTTCTGGTCCTTCCGGAACATGTTCCGGTGCTTCCGGAACATGTTCCGGTGCTTCCGGAACATGTTCCGGTGCTTCCGGAACGTGTTCCGGTCCTTCCGGAACATGTTCCGGCGCTTCCGGAACATGTTCCGGTGCTTCCGGAACATGTTCCGGTCCTTCCGGAACATGTTCCGGTCCTTCCGGAACATGTTCGGGTTCTTTCGGAACATGTTCCGGCGCTTCCGGAACATGTTCCGGTGCTTCCGGAACATGTTTCGGCGCTTCCAGAACATGTTCCGGCGCTTCCGGAACATCTTCCGGCGCTTCCGCAACATGTTCCGGTGCTTCCGGAACATGTTCCGGTCCTTCCGGAACATGTTCCGGTGCTTCCGGAACATTTTCCGGTCCTTCCGGAACATGTTCCGGTCCTTCCGGAACATGTTGCGGCACTTCCGGATCATGTTCCGGTGCTTCCGGAACATGTTCCGGCGCTTCCGGATCATGTTCCGGAAGCTCCGGAACATGTTCCGGCGCTTCCGGAACATGTTCCGGTCCTTCCGGAACATGTTCCGGTGCTTCCGGAACATGTTTCGGCGCTTCCGGAACATGTTCCGGTCCTTCCGGAACATGTTCCGGTGCTTGCGGAACATGTTCCGGTCCTTCGGGAACACGTTCGGGTCCTTCCGAAACATGTTCTGGCGCTTCCGGAACATGTTCCGGTGCTTCCGGAACATGTTCCGGCGCTTCCAGAACATGTTCCGGCGCTTCCGGAACATGTTCCGGCGCTTCCGGAACATGATCCGGCGCTTGCGGAACATGTTCCGGCGCTTCCGGAACATGTTCCGGTGCTTCCGGAACATGTTCCGGCGCTTGCGGAACATGTTCCGGCGCTTCCGGAACATGTTCCGGTGCTTCCGGAACATGTTCCGGTCCTTCCGGAACATGTTCCGGTGCTTCCGGAACATGTTCCGGCGCTTCCGGAACATGTTCCGGCGCTTCCGGAACATGTTCCGGCGCCTCCGGAACATGTTCCGGTGCTTCCGGAACATGTTCCGGTCATTCCGGAACATGTTCCGGTCCTTCCGGAACATGTTCCGGTGCCTCCGGAACATGTTCCGGTCCTTCCGGAACATGTTACGGTCCTTCCGGAACGTGTTCCGGCGCTTCCGGAACACGTTCCGGTCCTTCCGGAACATGTTCCGGTCCTTCCGGAACATGTTCCGCCGCTTCCGGAACATGTTCCGGTGCTTCCGGAACATGTTTCGGCGCTTCCGGAACATGTTCCGGCGCTTCCGGAACATGTTCCGGTCCTTCCGGAACATGTTCCGGTGCTTCCGAAACATGTTCTGGTGCTTCCGGAACATGTTCCGGTTATTCCGGAACATGTTCCGGTGCTTCCGGAACATGTTCGGGTTCTTCCGGAACATGTTCCGGCGCTTCCGGAACATGTTCCGGTCCTTCCGGAACATGTTCCGGTGCTTCCAGAACATGTTCTGGTCCTTCCGGAACATGTTCCGGTGCTTCCGGAACATGTTCCGGTGCTTCCGGAACATGTTCCGGCGCTTCCGGAACATGTTCCGGTGCTTCCGGAACATGTTCCGGTCCTTCCGGAACATGTTCCGGTCCTTCCGGAACATGTTCGGGTTCTTTCGGAACATGTTCCGGCGCTTCCGGAACATGTTCCGGTGCTTCCGGAACATGTTTCGGCGCTTCCAGAACATGTTCCGGCGCTTCCGGAACATCTTCCGGCGCTTCCGGAACATGTTCCGGTGCTTCCGGAACATGTTCCGGTCCTTCCGGAACATGTTCCGGTGCTTCCGGAACATTTTCCGGTCCTTCCGGAACATGTTCCGGTCCTTCCGGAACATGTTGCGGCACTTCCGGATCATGTTCCGGTGCTTCCGGAACATGTTCCGGCGCTTCCGGATCATGTTCCGGAAGCTCCGGAACATGTTCCGGCGCTTCCGGAACATGTTCCGGTCCTTCCGGAACATGTTCTGGTGCTTCCGGAACATGTTTCGGCGCTTCCGGAACATGTTCCGGTCCTTCCGGAACATGTTCCGGTGCTTGCGGAACATGTTCCGGTCCTTCGGGAACACGTTCGGGTCCTTCCGAAACATGTTCTGGCGCTTCCGGAACATGTTCCGGTGCTTCCGGAACATGTTCCGGCGCTTCCAGAACATGTTCCGGCGCTTCCGGAACATGTTCCGGCGCTTCCGGAACATGATCCGGCGCTTGCGGAACATGTTCCGGCGCTTCCGGAACATGTTCCGGTGCTTCCGGAACATGTTCCGGCGCTTCCGGAACATGTTCCGGTCCTTCCGGAACATGTTCTGGTGCTTCCGAAACATGTTCTGGTGCTTCCGGAACATGTTCCGGTTATTCCGGAACATGTTCCGGTGCTTCCGGAACATGATCGGGTTCTTCCGGAACATGTTCCGGCGCTTCCGGAACATGTTCCGGTGCTTCCGGAACATGTTCCGGCGCTTCCGGAACATGTTCCGGTCCTTCCGGAACATGTTCCGGTCCTTCCGGAACATGTTCCGGTGCTTCCAGAACATGTTCTGGTCCTTCCGGAACATGTTCCGGTGCTTCCAGAACATGTTCCGGTGCTTCCGGAACATGTTCCGGTGGCTTCCGGAACATGTTCCGGTGCTTCCGGAACATGTTCCGGTGCTTCCGGAACATGTTCCGGTGCTTCTGGAACATGTTTCGGCGCTTCCGGAACATGTTCCGGTCCTTACGGAACATGTTCCGGCGCTTCCGGAACATGTTCCGGTGCTTCCGGAACATGTTCCGGTCCTTCCGGAACATGTTCCGGTCCTTCCGGAACATGTTCGGGTTCTTCCGGAACATGTTCCGGCGCTTCCGGAACATGTTCCGGTGCTTCCGGAACATGTTCCGGTGCTTCCGGAACATGTTCCGGTGCTTCCGGAACATGTTCCGGTGCTTCCAGAGCATGTTCCGGAAGCACCGGAACATGTTCCGGCGCTTCCGGAACATGTTCCGGTCCTTCCGGAACATGTTCCGGTGCTTCCAGAACATGTTCTGGTCCTTCCGGAACATGTTCTGGTGCTTCCCGAACATGTTCCGGTCCTTCCGGAACATGTTCCTGTGCTTCCGGAACATGTTCCAGCGCTTTCGGAACATGTTCCGGTCCTTCCAGAACATGTTCCGGTCCTCCCGGAACATGTTCCGATGGTTCCGGAACATGTTCCGGTGCTTGCGGAACATGTTCCGGTCCTTCCGGAACATGTTCGGGTCCTTCCGGAACATGTTCCGGCGCTTCCGGAACATGTTCCGGTGCTTCCGGAACATGTTCCGGTGCTTCCGGAACATGTTCCGGCGCTTCCGGAACATGTTCCGGCGCTTCCGGAACATGTTCCGGCGCTTCCGGAACATGTTCCGGTCCTTCCGGAACATGTTCCGGCGCTTCCGGAACATGTTCCGGCGCTTCCGGAACATGTTCCGGTGCTTGCGGAACATGTTCCGGTGCTTGCGGAACATGTTCCGGTCATCCGGAACATGTTCCGGTGCTTCCGGAACATGTTCCGGTGCTTCCGGAACATGTTCCGGCGCTTCCGGAACATGTTCCGGCGCTTCCGGAACATGATCCGGCGCTTCCGGAACATGTTCCGGTGCTTCCGGAACATGTTCCGGTGCTTGCGGAACATGTTCCGGTCATCCGGAACATGTTCTGGTGCTTCCGGAACATGTTCCGGTGCTTCCGGAACATGTTCCGGTGCTTCCGGAACATGTTCCGGCGCTTCCGGAACATGTTCCGGCGCCTCTGGAACATGTTCCGGTGCTCTTCCGGAACATGTTCCGGCGCTTCCGGAACATGTTCCGGTGCCTCTGGAACATGTTCCGGTGCTTCCGGAACATGTTCCGGTCATTCCGGAACATGTTCCGGTCCTTCCGGAACATGTTCCGGTGCCTCCGGAACATGTTCCGGTCCTTCCGGAACATGTTACGGTCCTTCCGGAACGTGTTCCGGCGCTTCCGGAACACGTTCCGGTCCTTCCGGAACATGTTCCGGCGCTTCCGGAACATGTTCCGGCGCTTCCGGAACACGTTCCGGTCCTTCCGGAACATGTTCCGGCGCTTCCGGAACATGTTCCGGTGCTTCCGGAACATGTTCCGGTGGCTTCCGGAACATGTTCCGGTGCTTCCGGAACATGTTCCGGTGCTTCCGGAACATGTTCCGGTGCTTCTGGAACATGTTTCGGCGCTTCCGGAACATGTTCCGGTCCTTACGGAACATGTTCCGGCGCTTCCGGAACATGTTCCGGTGCTTCCGGAACATGTTCCGGTCCTTCCGGAACATGTTCCGGTCCTTCCGGAACATGTTCGGGTTCTTCCGGAACATGTTCCGGCGCTTCCGGAACATGTTCCGGTGCTTCCGGAACATGTTCCGGTGCTTCCGGAACATGTTCCGGTGCTTCCGGAACATGTTCCGGTGCTTCCGGAGCATGTTCCGGAAGCACCGGAACATGTTCCGGCGCTTCCGGAACATGTTCCGGTCCTTCCGGAACATGTTCCGGTGCTTCCAGAACATGTTCTGGTCCTTCCGGAACATGTTCTGGTGCTTCCCGAACATGTTCCGGTCCTTCCGGAACATGTTCCTGTGCTTCCGGAACATGTTCCAGCGCTTTCGGAACATGTTCCGGTCCTTCCAGAACATGTTCCGGTCCTCCCGGAACATGTTCCGGTGCTTGCGGAACATGTTCCGGTCATCCGGAACATGTTCCGGTGCTTCCGGAACATGTTCCGGTGCTTCCGGAACATGTTTCGGTGCTTCCGGAACATGTTCCGGTGCTTGCGGAACATGTTCCGGTCCTTCCGGAACATGTTCGGGTCCTTCCGAAACATGTTCCGGCGCTTCCGGAACATGTTCCGGTGCTTCCGGAACATGTTCCGGTGCTTCCGGAACATGTTCCGGCGCTTCCGGAACATGTTCCGGCGCTTCCGGAACATGTTCCGGCGCTTCCGGAACATGTTCCGGTCCTTCCGGAACATGTTCCGGCGCTTCCGGAACATGTTCCGGCGCTTCCGGAACATGTTCCGGTGCTTCCGGAACATGTTCCGGTGCTTGCGGAACATGTTCCGGTCATCCGGAACATGTTCCGGTGCTTCCGGAACATGTTCCGGTGCTTCCGGAACATGTTCCGGTGCTTCCGGAACATGTTCCGGCGCTTCCGGAACATGTTCCGGTGCTTCCGGAACATGTTCCGGTGCTTGCGGAACATGTTCCGGTCATCCGGAACATGTTCCGGTGCTTCCGGAACATGTTCCGGTGCTTCCGGAACATGTTCCGGTGCTTCCGGAACATGTTCCGGCGCTTCCGGAACATGTTCCGGCGCCTCTGGAACATGTTCCGGTGCTCTTCCGGAACATGTTCCGGCGCTTCCGGAACATGTTCCGGTGCCTCTGGAACATGTTCCGGTGCTTCCGGAACATGTTCCGGTCATTCCGGAACATGTTCCGGTCCTTCCGGAACATGTTCCGGTGCCTCCGGAACATGTTCCGGTCCTTCCGGAACATGTTACGGTCCTTCCGGAACGTGTTCCGGCGCTTCCGGAACACGTTCCGGTCCTTCCGGAACATGTTCCGGCGCTTCCGGAACATGTTCCGGCGCTTCCGGAACATGTTCCGGCCCTTCCGGAACATGTTCCGGTCCTTCCGAAACATGTTCCGGTGCTTCCGGAACATGTTCCGGTTATTCCGGAACATGTTCCGGTGCTTCCGGAACATGTTCGGGTTCTTCCGGAACATGTTCCGGCGCTTCCGGAACATGTTCCGGTCCTTCCGGAACATGTTCCGGTGCTTCCAGAACATGTTCTGGTCCTTCCGGAACATGTTCCGGTGCTTCCGGAACATGTTCCGGTGCTTCCGGAACATGTTCCGGTGCTTCCGGAACGTGTTCCGGTCCTTCCGGAACATGTTCCGGCGCCTCCGGAACATGTTCCGGTGCTTCCGGAACATGTTCCGGTCCTTCCGGAACATGTTCCGGTCCTTCCGGAACATGTTCGGGTTCTTTCGGAACATGTTCCGGCGCTTCCGGAACATGTTCCGGTGCTTCCGGAACATGTTTCGGCGCTTCCAGAACATGTTCCGGCGCTTCCGGAACATCTTCCGGCGCTTCCGGAACATGTTCCGGTGCTTCCGGAACATGTTCCGGTCCTTCCGGAACATGTTCCGGTGCTTCCGGAACATTTTCCGGTCCTTCCGGAACATGTTCCGGTCCTTCCGGAACATGTTGCGGCACTTCCGGATCATGTTCCGGTGCTTCCGGAACATGTTCCGGCGCTTCCGGATCATGTTCCGGAAGCACCGGAACATGTTCCGGCGCTTCCGGAACATGTTCCGGTCCTTCCGGAACATGTTCCGGTGCTTCCGGAACATGTTCCGGTGCTTCCGGAACATGTTTCGGCGCTTCCGGAACATGTTCCGGTCCTTCCGGAACATGTTCCGGTGCTTGCGGAACATGTTCCGGTCCTTCGGGAACACGTTCGGGTCCTTCCGAAACATGTTCTGGCGCTTCCGGAACATGTTCCGGTGCTTCCGGAACATGTTCCGGCGCTTCCAGAACATGTTCCGGCGCTTCCGGAACATGTTCCGGCCCTTCCGGAACATGATCCGGCGCTTGCGGAACATGTTCCGGCGCTTCCGGAACATGTTCCGGTGCTTCCGGAACATGTTCCGGCGCTTCCGGAACATGTTCCGGTCCTTCCGGAACATGTTCTGGTGCTTCCGAAACATGTTCTGGTGCTTCCGGAACATGTTCCGGTTATTCCGGAACATGTTCCGGTGCTTCCGGAACATGATCGGGTTCTTCCGGAACATGTTCCGGCGCTTCCGGAACATGTTCCGGTGCTTCCGGAACATGTTCCGGCGCTTCCAGAACATGTTCCGGTCCTTCCGGAACATGTTCCGGTCCTTCCGGAACATGTTCCGGTGCTTCCAGAACATGTTCTGGTCCTTCCGGAACATGTTCCGGTGCTTCCAGAACATGTTCCGGTGCTTCCGGAACATGTTCCGGTGGCTTCCGGAACATGTTCCGGTGCTTCCGGAACATGTTCCGGTGCTTCCGGAACATGTTCCGGTGCTTCTGGAACATGTTTCGGCGCTTCCGGAACATGTTCCGGTCCTTACGGAACATGTTCCGGCGCTTCCGGAACATGTTCCGGTGCTTCCGGAACATGTTCCGGTCCTTCCGGAACATGTTCCGGTCCTTCCGGAACATGTTCGGGTTCTTCCGGAACATGTTCCGGCGCTTCCGGAACATGTTCCGGTGCTTCCGGAACATGTTCCGGTGCTTCCGGAACATGTTCCGGTGCTTCCGGAACATGCTCCGGAAGCACCGGAACATGTTCCGGTGCTTCCAGAAGATGTTCTGGTCCTTCCGGAACATGTTCTGGTGCTTCCCGAACATGTTCCGGTCCTTCCGGAACATGTTCCTGTGCTTCCGGAACATGTTCCAGCGCTTTCGGAACATGTTCCGGTCCTTCCGGAACATGTTCCGATGGTTCCGGAACATTTTCCGGTGCTTCCGGAACAACGTTCCGGTGCTTCCGGAACATGATCCGGCGCTTCCGGAACATGTTCCGGTGCTTCCGGAACATGTTCCGGTGCTTCCGGAACATGTTCCGGTCCTTCCGGAACATGTTCCGGTGCTTCCGGAACATGTTCCGGTGCTTCCGGAACATGTTCCGGTCCTTCCGGAACATGTTCCGGTCCTTCCGGAACATGTTCCGGCGCTTCCGGAACATGTTCCGGCGCTTCCGGAACATGTTCCGGTGCTTCCGGAACATGTTCCGGTGCTTCCGGAACATGTTCCGGTGCTTCCGGAACATGTTCCGGGGGTTCCGGAACATGTTCGGGCGCTTCCGGAACATGTTCCGGCGCTTCCGGAACATGTTCCGGCGCTTCCGGAACGTGTTCCGGTGCTTCCCGAACATGTTCCGGTCCTTGCCGAACATGTTCCGGTCCTTCCGGAACATGTCCTGGTGCTTCCGGAACATGTTCCGGTGCTTCCGGAACATGTTCCGGTCCTTCCGGAACATGTTCCGGTCCTTCCAGAACATGTTCCGGCGCTTCTGGAACATGGTCCGGCGCTTCCGGAACATGTTCCGGTCCTTCCGGAACATGTTCCGATGCTTCCGGACCACCGGAACATGTTCGGGTCCTTCCGGAACATGTTCCGGCGCTTCCGGAAAGTGTTCCGGTGCCTCGGGAACATGTTCCGGCGATTCCGGAGCATGTTCCGGCGCTTTCGGAACATGTTCCGGTGCCTCCGGAACATGTTCCGGTCCTTCCGGAACATGTTCCGGTGCTTCCGGAACATGTTCGGGCGCTTCGGGAACATGTTCCGGCGCTTTCGGAACATGATCCGGTCCTTCCGGAGCATGTTGCGGTGCTTGGGAACTAGTTCCGGTCCTTCCGGAACATGTTCCGGCGCTTCCGGAACATGTTCCGGCGCTTCGGGAACGTGTTCTGGCGCTTCCGGAACATGTTCCGGTCCTTCCGGAACATGTTCGGGTCCTTCCGGAACATGTTCCGGCGCTTCCAGAACATGTTCCGGCGCCTCCGGAACATGTTCCGGCGCTTCCGGAACATGTTCCGGTCCTTCCGGAACATGTTCCGGTGCTTCCGGAACATGTTCCGGTCCTTCCGGAACATGTTCCTGTGCTTCCGGAACATGTTTCCGGTCCTTCCGGAACATGTTCCTGTGCTTCCGGAACATGTTCCGGTTCTACCGGAACATGTTCCGGAAGCACCGGAATATGTTCCGGAAGCACCGGAACATGTTCCGGCGCTTCCGGAACATGTTCCGGCGCTTCCGGAACATGTTCCGGCGCTTCCGCAACATGTTCCGGCGCTTCCGGAACATGTTCCGGTGCTTCCGGAACATGTTCCGGTGCTTCCGGAACATGTTCCGGTGCTTCCGCAACATGTTCCGGCGCTTCCGGAACATGTTCCGGCGCTTCCGGAACATGTTCCGGCGCTTCCGCAACATGTTCCGGCGCTTCCGGAACATGTTCCGGTGCTTCCGGAACATGTTCCGGTGCTTCCGGAACATGTTCCGGTGCTTCCGCAACATGTTCCGGCGCTTCCGGAACATGTTCCGGCGCTTCCGGAACATGTTCCGGTCCTTCCGGAACATGTTCCGGTGCTTCCGGAACATGTTCCGGTGCTTCCGGAACATGTTCCGGTGCTTCCGGAGCATGTTCCGGCGCTTCCGGAACATGTTCCGGTGCTTCCGGAACATGTTCCGGTGCTTCCGGAACATGTTCCGGCGCTTCCGGAACATGTTCCGGCGCTTCCGGAACATGTTCCGGTCCTTCCGGAACATGTTCCGGCGCTTCCGGAACATGTGCCGGTGCTTCCGGAACATGTTCCGGTGCTTCCGGAACATGTTCCGGTGCTTCCGGAACATGTTCCGGCGCTTCCGGAACATGTTCCGGCGCTTCCGGAACATGTTCCGGTCCTTCCGGAACATGATCCGGCGCTTCCGGAACATGTTCCGGTGCTTCCGGAACATGTTCCGGTGCTTCCGGAACACCTTCCGGTGCTTCCGGAACATGTTCCGGTCCTTCCGGAGCATGTTCCGGCGCTTCCGGAACATGTTCCGGCGCTTCCGGAACATGTTCCGACGCTTATGGAACATGTTCCGGTCCTTCCGGAACATGTTCCGGCGCTTCCGGAACGTGTTCCGGCGCTTCCGGAACATGTTCCGGTGCTTCCGGAACATGTTCCGTTGCTTCCGGAACATGTTCCGGTCCTTCCGGAACATGTTCCGGCGCTTCCGGAACATGTTCCGGTCCTTCCGGAACATGTTCCGCCGCTTCCGGAACATGTTCCGGTCCTTCCGGAACATGTTCCGGTGCTTCCGGAACATGTTCCGGCGCTTCCGGAACATGTTCCGGTGCCTCCGGAACATGTTCCGGTCCTTCCGGAACATGTTCCGGTCCTTCCGGAACATGTTCCGGCGCTTCGGGAACATGTTCCGGCGCTTTCGGAACATGTTCCGGTCCTTCCGGAACATGTTGCGGTGCTTGCGGAACATGTTCCGGTCCTTCGGGAACATGTTCCGGCGCTTCCGGAACATGTTCCGGTCCTTGCGGAACATGTTCCGGTGCTTCCGGAACATGTTCCGGTCCTTCCGGAACATGTTCCGGCGCTTCCGGAACATGTTCCGGTGCCTCCGGAACATGTTCCGGTCCTTCCGGAACATGTTCCGGTGCTTCCGGAACATGTCCCGGCGCTTCGGGAACATGTTCCGGCGCTTTCGGAACATGTTCCGGTCCTTCCGGAACATGTTGCGGTGCTTGCGGAACATGTTCCGGTCCTTCCGGAACATGTTCCGGTGCTTCCGGAACATGTTCCGGCGCTTCCGGAACATGTTCCGGCGCTTCCGGAACATGATCCGGTGCTTCCGGAGCATGTTCCGGCGCTTCCGGAACATGTTCCGGCGCTTCCGGAACATGTTCCGGTGCCTCCGGAACATGTTCCGGTCCTTCCGGAACATGTTCGGGTCCTTCCGGAACATGTTCCGGCGCTTCCGGAACATGTTCCGGCGCTTCCGGAACATGTTCCGGCGCTTCCGGAACATGTTCCGGTGCTTCCGGAACATGTTTCGGTGCTTCCGGAACATGTTCGGGTCCTTCCGGAAAGTGTTCCGGTGCTTCCGGAACATGTTCCGGGGGTTCCGGAACATGTTCGGGCGCTTCCGGAACATGTTCCGGCGCTTCCGGAACATGTTCCGGCGCTTCCGGAACATGTTCCGGTCCTTCCGGAACATGTTCCGGCGCTTCCGGAACATGTTCCGGTGCTTCCGGAACATGTTCCGGTCCTTCCGGAACATGATCCGGCGCTTCCGGAACATGTTCCGGTGCTTCCGGAACATGTTCCGGTCCTTCCGGAACATGATCCGGCGCTTCCGGAACATGTTCCGGTGCTTCCGGAACATGTTCCGGTGCTTCCGGAACACCTTCCGGTGCTTCCGGAACATGTTCCGGTCCTTCCGGAGCATGTTCCGGCGCTTCCGGAACATGTTCCGGTGCTTCCGGAACATGTTCCGACGCTTATGGAACATGTTCCGGTCCTTCCGGAACATGTTCCGGCGCTTCCGGAACGTGTTCCGGCGCTTCCGGAACATGTTCCGGTGCTTCCGGAACATGTTCCGTTGCTTCCGGAACATGTTCCGGTCCTTCTGGAACATGTTCCGGCGCTTCCGGAACATGTTCCGGTCCTTCCGGAACATGTTCCGCCGCTTCCGGAACATGTTCCGGTCCTTCCGGAACATGTTCCGGTGCTTCCGGAACATGTTCCGGCGCTTCCGGAACATGTTCCGGTGCCTCCGGAACATGTTCCGGTCCTTCCGGAACATGTTCCGGTGCTTCCGGAACATGTTCCGGCGCTTCGGGAACATGTTCCGGCGCTTTCGGAACATGTTCCGGTCCTTCCGGAACATGTTGCGGTGCTTGCGGAACATGTTCCGGTCCTTCGGGAACATGTTCCGGCGCTTCCGGAACATGTTCCGGTCCTTGCGGAACATGTTCCGGTGCTTCCGGAACATGTTCCGGTCCTTCCGGAACATGTTCCGGCGCTTCCGGAACATGTTCCGGTGCCTCCGGAACATGTTCCGGTCCTTCCGGAACATGTTCCGGTGCTTCCGGAACATGTTCCGGCGCTTCGGGAACATGTTCCGGCGCTTTCGGAACATGTTCCGGTCCTTCCGGAACATGTTGCGGTGCTTCCGGAACATGTTCCGGTCCTTCCGGAACATGTTCCGGTGCTTCCGGAACATGTTCCGGCGCTTCCGGAACATGTTCCGGCGCTTCCGGAACATGATCCGGTGCTTCCGGAGCATGTTCCGGCGCTTCCGGAACATGTTCCGGCGCTTCCGGAACATGTTCCGGTGCCTCCGGAACATGTTCCGGTCCTTCCGGAACATGTTCGGGTCCTTCCGGAACATGTTACGGTCCTTCCGGAACATGTTCCGGCGCTTCCGGAACATGTTCCGGTGCTTCCGGAACATGTTCCGGCGCTTCCGGAACATGTTCCGGTGCTTCCGGAACATGTTCCGGTGCTTCCGGAACATGTTCCGGTGCTTCCGGAACATGTTCTGGTGCTTCCGGAACATGTTCCGGTGCTTCCGGAACATGTTCGGGTCCTTCCGGAAAGTGTTCCGGTGCTTCCGGAACATGTTCCGGGGGTTCCGGAACATGTTCGGGCGCTTCCGGAACATGTTCCGGCGCTTCCGGAACATGTTCCGGCGCTTCCGGAACGTGTTCCGGTGCTTCCCGAACATGTTCCGGTCCTTGCCGAACATGTTCCGGTCCTTCCGGAACATGTCCTGGTGCTTCCGGAACATGTTCCGGTGCTTCCGGAACATGTTCCGGTCCTTCCGGAACATGTTCTGGTCCTTCCGGAACATGTTCCGGCGCTTCTGGAACATGGTCCGGCGCTTCCGGAACATGTTCCGGTCCTTCCGGAACATGTTCCGATGCTTCCGGACCACCGGAACATGTTCGGGTCCTTCCGGAACATGTTCCGGCGCTTCCGGAAAGTGTTCCGGTGCCTCGGGAACATGTTCCGGCGATTCCGGAGCATGTTCCGGCGCTTTCGGAACATGTTCCGGTGCCTCCGGAACATCTTCCGGTCCTTCCGGAACATGTTCCGGTGCTTCCGGAACATGTTCGGGCGCTTCGGGAACATGTTCCGGCGCTTTCGGAACATGATCCGGTCCTTCCGGAGCATGTTGCGGTGCTTGGGAACTAGTTCCGGTCCTTCCGGAACATGTTCCGGCGCTTCCGGAACATGTTCCGGCGCTTCGGGAACGTGTTCTGGCGCTTCCGGAACATGTTCCGGTCCTTCCGGAACATGTTCGGGTCCTTCCGGAACATGTTCCGGCGCTTCCAGAACATGTTCCGGCGCCTCCGGAACATGTTCCGGCGCTTCCGGAACATGTTCCGGCGCTTCCGGAACATGTTCCGGCGCTTCCGGAACATGTTCCGGTCCTTCCGGAACATGATCCGGCGCTTCCGGAACATGTTCCGGTGCTTCCGGAACATGTTCCGGCGCTTCCGGAACATGTTCCGGTGCTTCCGGAACATGTTCCGACGCTTCCGGAACGTGTTCCGGCGCTTCCGGAACATGTTCCGGTGCTTCCGGAACATGTTCCGTTGCTTCCGGAACATGTTCCGGTCCTTCCGGAACATGTTCCGGCGCTTCCGGAACATGTTCCGGAAGCGGCGGAACATGTTCCGGTCCTTCCGGAACATGTTCCGGTGCTTCCGGAACATGTTCCGGCGCTTCCGGAACATGTTCCGGTGCCTCCGGAACATGTTCCGGTCCTTCCGGAACATGTTCCGGTGCTTCCGGAACATGTTCCGGCGCTTCGGGAACATGTTCCGGCGCTTTCGGAACATGTTCCGGTCCTTCCGGAACATGTTGCGGTGCTTGCCGAACATGTTCCGGTCCTTCCGGAACATGTCCTGGTGCTTCCGGAACATGTTCCGGTGCTTCCGGAACATGTTCCGGTCCTTCCGGAACATGTTCTGGTCCTTCCGGAACATGTTCCGGCGCTTCTGGAACATGGTCCGGCGCTTCCGGAACATGTTCCGGTCCTTCCGGAACATGTTCCGATGCTTCCGGACCACCGGAACATGTTCGGGTCCTTCCGGAACATGTTCCGGCGCTTCCGGAAAGTGTTCCGGTGCCTCGGGAACATGTTCCGGCGATTCCGGAGCATGTTCCGGCGCTTTCGGAACATGTTCCGGTGCCTCCGGAACATCTTCCGGTCCTTCCGGAACATGTTCCGGTGCTTCCGGAACATGTTCGGGCGCTTCGGGAACATGTTCCGGCGCTTTCGGAACATGATCCGGTCCTTCCGGAGCATGTTGCGGTGCTTGGGAACTAGTTCCGGTCCTTCCGGAACATGTTCCGGCGCTTCCGGAACATGTTCCGGCGCTTCGGGAACGTGTTCTGGCGCTTCCGGAACATGTTCCGGTCCTTCCGGAACATGTTCGGGTCCTTCCGGAACATGTTCCGGCGCTTCCAGAACATGTTCCGGCGCCTCCGGAACATGTTCCGGCGCTTCCGGAACATGTTCCGGTCCTTCCGGAACCTGTTCCGGTGCTTCCGGAACATGTTCCGGTCCTTCCGGAACATGTTCCTGTGCTTCCGGAACATGTTCCGGTCCTTCCGGAACATGTTCCTGTGCTTCCGGAACATGTTCCGGTTCTACCGGAACATGTTCCGGAAGCACCGGAATATGTTCCGGAAGCACCGGAACATGTTCCGGCGCTTCCGGAACATGTTCCGGCGCTTCCGCAACATGTTCCGGCGCTTCCGGAACATGTTCCGGTGCTTCCGGAACATGTTCCGGTGCTTCCGGAACATGTTCCGGTGCTTCCGCAACATGTTCCGGCGCTTCCGGAACATGTTCCGGCGCTTCCGGAACATGTTCCGGTCCTTCCGGAACATGATCCGGCGCTTCCGGAACATGTTCCGGTGCTTCCGGAACATGTTCCGGTGCTTCCGGAACACCTTCTGGTGCTTCCGGAACATGTTCCTGTGCTTCCGGAACATGTTCCGGTCCTTCCGGAACATGTTCCTGTGCTTCCGGAACATGTTCCGGTTCTACCGGAACATGTTCCGGAAGCACCGGAATATGTTCCGGAAGCACCGGAACATGTTCCGGCGCTTCCGGAACATGTTCCGGCGCTTCCGCAACATGTTCCGGCGCTTCCGGAACATGTTCCGGTGCTTCCGGAACATGTTCCGGTGCTTCCGGAACATGTTCCGGTCCTTCCGGAGCATGTTCCGGCGCTTCCGGAACATGTTCCGGTGCTTCCGGAACATGTTCCGGTGCTTCCGGAACATGTTCCGGTGCTTCCGGAACATGTTCCGGCGCTTCCGGAACATGTTCCGGCGCTTCCGGAACATGTTCCGGCGCTTCCGGAACATGTTCCGGTCCTTCCGGAACATGATCCGGCGCTTCCGGAACATGATCCGGTGCTTCCGGAACATGTTCCGGCGCTTCCGGAACATGTTCCGGTGCTTCCGGAACATGTTCCGACGCTTCCGGAACGTGTTCCGGCGCTTCCGGAACATGTTCCGGTGCTTCCGGAACATGTTCCGTTGCTTCCGGAACATGTTCCGGTCCTTCCGGAACATGTTCCGGCGCTTCCGGAACATGTTCCGGAAGCGGCGGAACATGTTCCGGTCCTTCCGGAACATGTTCCGGTGCTTCCGGAACATGTTCCGGCGCTTCCGGAACATGTTCCGGTGCCTCCGGAACATGTTCCGGTCCTTCCGGAACATGTTCCGGTGCTTCCGGAACATGTTCCGGCGCTTCGGGAACATGTTCCGGCGCTTTCGGAACATGTTCCGGTCCTTCCGGAACATGTTGCGGTGCTTGCGGAACATGTTCCGGTCCTTCGGGAACATGTTCCGGCGCTTCCGGAACATGTTCCGGTCCTTGCGGAACATGTTCCGGTGCTTCCGGAACATGTTCCGGTCCTTCCGGAACATGTTCCGGCGCTTCCGGAACATGTTCCGGTGCCTCCGGAACATGTTCCGGTCCTTCCGGAACATGTTCCGGTGCTTCCGGAACATGTTCCGGCGCTTCGGGAACATGTTCCGGCGCTTTCGGAACATGTTCCGGTCCTTCCGGAACATGTTGCGGTGCTTGCGGAACATGTTCCGGTCCTTCCGGAACATGTTCCGGTGCTTCCGGAACATGTTCCGGCGCTTCCGGAACATGTTCCGGCGCTTCCGGAACATGATCTGGTGCTTCCGGAGCATGTTCCGGCGCTTCCGGAACATGTTCCGGCGCTTCCGGAACATGTTCCGGTGCCTCCGGAACATGTTCCGGTCCTTCCGGAACATGTTCCGGTGCTTCCGGAACATGTTCCGGCGCTTCGGGAACATGTTCCGGCGCTTTCGGAACATGTTCCGGTCCTTCCGGAACATGTTGCGGTGCTTGCGGAACATGTTCCGGTCCTTCCGGAACATGTTCCGCTGCTTCCGGAACATGTTCCGGCGCTTCCGGAACATGTTCCGGCGCTTCCGGAACATGATCCGGTGCTTGCGGACCATGTTCCGGCGCTTCCGGCACATGTTCCGGCGCTTCCGGAACATGTTCCGGTCCTTCAGGAACATGTTCCGGTCCTTCAGGAACATGTTCCGGTCCTTCTGGAACATGTTCCGGCGCTTCCGGAACATGTTCCGGTGCTTCCGGAACATGTTCCGGTGCTTCCGGAACATGTTCCGGTGCTTCCGGAACATGTTTCGGTCCTTCCGGAACATGTTCCGGCGCTTCCGGAACATGTTCCGGTGCTTCCGGAACATGTTCCGGCGCTTCCGGAACATGTTCCGGTCCTTCCGGAACATGTTCCGGTCCTTCTGGAACATGTTCCGGTCCTTCCGGAACATCTTCCGGCGCTTCCGGAACATGTTCCGGCGCTACCGGAACATGTTCCGGTGCTTCCGGAACACGTTCCGGTCCTTCCGGAACATGTTCCGGCCCTTCCGGAACATGTTCCGGCGCTTCCGGAACATGTTCCGGCGCTTCCGGAACATAATGCGGTCCTTCCAGAAAATGTTCCGGCGCTACCGGAACATGTTCCGGTCCTTCCGGAACATGTTCCGGTGCTTGCGGGACATGTTCCGGCGCTTCCGGAACATGTTCCGGTGCTTCCGGAACATGTTCCGGCGCTTCCGGAACATGTTCCGGTCCTTCCGGAACATGTTCCGGTGCTTCCGGAACATGTTTCGGCGCTTCCGGAACATGTTCCGGTGCTTCCGGAACATGTTCCGGTGCTTCCGGAAAATGTTCCGGTGCTTCTGGAACATGTTCCGGTCCTTCCGGAACATGTTCCGGTCCTTCCGGAACATGTTCCCGCGCTTCCGGAACATCTTCCGGTGCTTCCGGAACATGATCCAGGGCTTCCGGAACATGTTCCGGTGCTTCCGGAACATGTTCCGGTGCTTCCGGAAGATGTTCTGGTGCTTCCGGAACATGTTCCGGTGCTTCCGGAACATGATCCGGGGCTTCCGGAACATGTTCCGGTGCTTCCGGAACATGTTCCGGTGCTTCCGGAACATGATCCGGGGCTTCCGTAACATGATCCGGGGCTTCCGGAACATGTTCCGTGGCTTCCGGAACATGTTCCGGCGCTTCCGGAACATTTTCCGGCGCTTCCGGAACATGTTCCGGCTCTTCCGGAACATGTTCCGGTCCTTCCGGAACATGTTCCGGTGCTTCCGGAACATGTTCCGGCGCTTCCGGAACATGTTCCGGTCCTTCCGGAACATGTTCCGGTCCTTCCGGAACATGTTCCGGCGCTTCCGGAACATGTTCCGGGGCTTCCGGAACATGTTCCGGTGCTTCCGGAACATGTTCCGGCGCTTCCGGAACATGTTCCGGTGCTTCCGGAACATGTTCCGGCGCTTCCGGAACATGTTCTGGGGCTTCCGGAACATGTTTCGGTGCTTCCGGAACATGTTCCGGTGCTTCCGGAACATGTTCCGGTGCTTCCGGAACATGTTCTGGCGCTTCCGGAACATGTTCCGGTGCTTCCGGAACATGTTCCGGTGCTTCCGGAACATGTTCCGGCGCTTCCGAAACATGTTCCGGTCCTTCCGGAACATGTTCCGCCGCTTCCGGAACATGTTCCGGTCCTTCCGGAACATGTTCTGGTGCTTCCGGAACATGATCCGGGGCTTCCGCAACATGATCCGGGGCTTCCGGAACATGTTCCGGTGCTTCCGGAACATGTTCCGGCGCTTACGGAACATGTTCCGGCGCCTCTGGAACATGTTCCGGTGCTTCCGGAACATGTTCCGGTCCTTCCGGAACATGTTCTGGCGCTTCCGGAACATGTTCCGGTCCTTCCGGAACATGTTCCGGTGGTTCCGGAACAGGTTCCGGTCCTTCCGGAACATGTTCCGGCGCTTCCGGAACGTGTTCCGGCGCTTCCGGAACATGTTTCGGTGCTTCCGGAACATGTTCCGGTGCTTCCGGAACATTTTCCGGTGCTTCCGGAACATGTTCCGGTCCTTCCGGAACATGTTCCGGTCCTTCCGGAACATGTTCCAGCGCTTCCGGAACATGTTCCGGTGCTTCCGGAACACGTTCCGGTGCTTCCAAAACATGTTCCGGTGCTTCCGGAACATGTTCCGGGGCTTCCGGAACATGTTCCGGTGCTTCCGGAACATGTTCCGGCGCTTCCGGAACATGTTCCGGGGCTTCCGGAACATGTTCCGGTGCTTCTGGAACATGTTCCGGTGCTTCCGGAACATGTTCCGGTCCTTCCGGAACATGTTCCGGAGCTTCCGGAACATGTTCCGGTCCTTCCGGAACATGTTCGGGCGGTTCCGGAACATGTTCCGGTGCTTCCGGAACATGTTCCGGCGCTTCCGGAACATGTTCCGGTGCTTCCGGAACATGTTCCGGCGCTTCCGGAACATGTTCCGGTGCTTCCGGAACATGTTCCGGTGCTTCCGGAACATGTTCCGGTGCTTCCGGAACATGATCTGGGGCTTCCGGAACATGATCCGGGGCTTCCGGAACATGTTCCGGTGCTTCCGGTACATGCTCCGGCGCTTCCGGAACATTTTCCGGCGCTTCCGAAACATGTTCCGGCGCTTCCGGAACATGTTCCGGTCCTTGCGGAACATGTTCCGGTCCTTCCGGATCATGTTCTGGTGCTTCCGGAACATGTTCCGGCGCTTCCGGAACATGTGCCGGTCCTTGCGGAACATGTTCCGGTCCTTCCGGATCATGTTCTGGTGCTTCCGGAACATGTTCCGGTCCTTCCGGAACATGTTCTGGCGCTTCCGGAACATGTTCCGCTGCTTCCGGAACATGTTCCGGTGCTTCCGGAACATGTTCCGGTCCTTCCGGAACATTTTCCGGCGCTTCCGGAACATGTCCCGGTCCTTCCGGAACATGTTTTGGTGGTTCCGGAACAGGTTCCGGTCCTTCCGGAACATGTTCCGGCGCTTCCGTAACATGTTCCGGTGCTTCCGGAACATGTTCCGGTGCTTCCGGAACATTTTCCGGTGGTTCCGGAACAGGTTCCGGTCCTTCCGGAACATGTTCCGGCGCTTCCGTAACATGTTCCGGTGGTTCCGGAACATGTTCCGGTCCTTCCGGAACATGTTTCGGTGCTTCCGGAACATGTTCCGGGGCTTCCGGAACATGTTCCGGGGCTTCCGGAACATGTTCCGGTCCTTCCGGAACATGTTCCGGCGCTCCCGGAACATGTTCCGGTGCTTCCGGATCATGTTCCGGCGCTTCCGGAACATGTTCCGGTGCTTCCGGAACATGTTCCGGTGCTTCCGGAACATGTTCCGGTGCTTCCGGAACATGTTCCGGTGCTTCCTGAACATGTTCCGGTGCTTCCGGAACATGTTCCGGCGGCTTCGGGAACATGTTCCGGTGCTTCCGGAACATGTTCCGGCGGCTTCGGGAACATGTTCCGGTGCTTCCGGAACATGTTCCGGTGCTTCCGGAACATGTTCCGGTGCTTCCGGAACATGTTCCGGCGCTTCCGAAACATGTTCCGGTCCTTCCGGAACATGTTCCGCCGCTTCCGGAACATGTTCCGGTCCTTCCGGAACATGTTCCGGTCCTTCCGGAACATGTTCCGGCGCTTCCGGAACATGTTCCGGCGCCTCTGGAACATGTTCCGGTGCTTCCGGAACATGTTCCGGTCCTTCCGGAACATGTTCTGGCGCTTCCGGAACATGTTCCGGTCCTTCAGGAACATGTTCCGGTGGTTCCGGAACAGGTTCCGGTCCTTCCGGAACATGTTCCGGCGCTTCCGGAACGTGTTCCGGCGCTTCCGGAACATGTTTCGGTGCTTCCGGAACATGTTCCGGTGCTTCCGGAACATTTTCCGGTGCTTCCGGAACATGTTCCGGTCCTTCCGGAACATGTTCCGGTCCTTCCGGAACATGTTCCAGCGCTTCCGGAACATGTTCCGGTGCTTCCGGAACACGTTCCGGTGCTTCCAAAACATGTTCCGGTGCTTCCGGAACATGTTCCGGGGCTTCCGGAACATGTTCCGGGGCTTCCGGAACATGTTCCGGCGCTTCCGGAACATGTTCCGGCGCTTCCGGAACATGTTCCGGTGCTTCCGGAACATGTTCCGGCGCTTCCGGAACATGTTCCGGTGCTTCCGGAACATGTTCCGGTGCTTCCGGAACATGTTCCGGTGCTTCCGGAACATGATCCGGGGCTTCCGGAACATGATCCGGGGCTTCCGGAACATGTTCCGGTGCTTCCGGTACATGCTCCGGCGCTTCCGGAACATTTTCGGGCGCTTCCGGAACATGTTCCGGCGCTTCCGGAACATGTTCCGGTCCTTGCGGAACATGTTCCGGTCCTTCCGGATCATGTTCTGGTGCTTCCGGAACATGTTCCGGCGCTTCCGGAACATGTTCCGGTCCTTGCGGAACATGTTCCGGTCCTTCCGGATCATGTTGTGGTGCTTCCGGAACATGTTCCGGTCCTTCCGGAACATGTTCTGGCGCTTCCGGAACATGTTCCGCTGCTTCCGGAACATGTTCCGGTGCTTCCGGAACATGTTCCGGTCCTTCCGGAACATTTTCCGGCGCTTCCGGAACATGTCCCGGTCCTTCCGGAACATGTTCCGGTGGTTCCGGAACAGGTTCCGGTCCTTCCGGAACATGTTCCGGCGCTTCCGTAACATGTTCCGGTGCTTCCGGAACATGTTCCGGTGCTTCCGGAACATTTTCCGGTGGTTCCGGAACAAGTTCCGGCGCTTCCGTAACATGTTCCGGTGCTTCCGGAACATGTTCCGGTGCTTCCGGAACATGTTCCGGTGCTTCCGGAACATGTTCCGGCGCTTCCGGAACATGTTCCGGTCCTTCCGGAACATGTTCCGGTGCTTGCGGAACATGTTCCGGTGCTTCTGGAACATGTTCCGGGCCTTCCGGAACATGATCCGGTCCTTCCGGAACATGTTCGGGCGGTTCCGGAACATTTTCCGGCGCTTCCGGAACATGTTCCGGCGCTTCCGGAACATGTTCCGGTCCTTCCGGAACATGTTCCGGCGCTTCCGGAACATGTTCCGGTGCTTCCGGAACATGTTCCGGCGCTTCCGGAACATGTTCCGGCGCTTCCGGAACATGTTCCGGTCCTTCCGGAACATGTTTCGGTCCTTGCGGAACATGTTCCGGTCCTTCCGGAACATGTTCCGGTGCTTCCGGAACATGTTCCGGGCTTCCGGAACATGTTCCGGCGCCTCTGGAACATGTTCCGGTGCTTCCGGAACATGTTCCGGTGCTTCCGGAACATGTTCCGGTCCTTCCGGAACATGTTCCGGTCCTTCCGGAACATGTTCCGGTCCTTCCGGAACATGTTCCGGTGGTTCCGGAACAGGTTCCGGTCCTTCCGGAACATGTTCCGGCGCTTCCGGAACATGTTCCGGTGCTTCCGGAACATGTTCCGGTGCTTCCGGAACATTTTCCGGTGCTTCCGGAACATGTTCCGATCCTTCTTGAACATGTCCTGGCGCTTCCGGAACATGTTCCGGTGCTTCCGGAACATGTTCTGGGGCTTCCGGAACATGTTCTGGGGCTTCCGGAACATGTTCTAGTGCTTCCGGAACATGTTCCGGCGCTTCCGGAACATGTTCCGGTCCTTCCTGAACATGTTCCGGCGCTTCCGGAACATGTTCCGGTCCTTCCGGAACATGTTCCGGTGCTTGCGGAACATGTTCCGGTGCTTCGGGAACATGTTCCGGTCCTTCCGGAACATGTTCCGGCGCTTCGGGAACATGTTCCGTTCTTTCCGGAACATGTTCCGGTGCTTCCGGAACATGTTCCGGTCCTTCCGGAACATGTTCCGGCGCTTCCGGAACATGTTCCGGTCCTTCCGGAACATGTTCCGCTCCTTCCGGAACACCGGAACATGTTCCGGTCCTTCCGGAACATGTTCCGGTACTTCCGAAACATGTTCTGGTCCTTCCGGAACATGTTCCGGCCCTTCCGGAACATGTTCCGGTGCCTCGGGAACATGTTCCGGCGCTTCCGGAACATGTTCGGGTGCCTCCGGAACATGTTCCGGTCCTTCCGGAACATGTTCCGGTGCTTCCGGAACATGTTCCGGCGCTTCGGGAACATGTTCCGGCGCTTTCGGAACATGTTCCGGTCCTTCCGGAACATGTTGCGGTGCTTGCGGAAGATGTTCCGGTGCTTCCGGAACATGTTCCGGCGCTTCCGCCACATGTTCCGGCGCTTCCGGAACATGTTCCGAACATGTTCCGGAAGGACCGGAACATGTTCCGGTCCTTCCGGAACATGTCCCGGTGCTTCCGGAACATGCTCGGGTCCTTCCGGAACATGTTCCGGCGCTTCCGGAACATGTTCCGGTGCTTCCGGAACATGTTCCGGTGCTTCCGGAACATGTTCCGGTGCTTCCGGAACATGTTCCGGCGCTTCCAGAACATGTTCCGGTGCTTCCGGAACATGTTTCGGCGCTTCCGGAACATGTTCCGGTGCTTCCGGAACATGTTCCGGTGCTTCCGGAACATGATTCCGTGCTTCCGGAACAGGTTCCGGCCCTTCCGGAACATGTTCCGGCGCTTCCGGAACATGTTCCGGCGCTTCTGGAACATGTTCCGGTCCTTCAGCAACATGTTCCGGTCCTTCAGGAACATGTTCCGGTCCTTCCGGAACATGTTCCGGTCCTTCCGGAACATGTTCCGGCGCTTCCGGAACATGTTCCGGTGCTTCCGGAACATGTTCCGGTCCTTCCGGAACATGTTCCGGCGCTTCCGGAACATGTTCCGGTGCTTCCGGAACATGTTCCGGTCCTTCCGGAACATGTTCCGGCCCTTTCGGAACATGTTCCGGCGCTTCCGCAACATGTTCCGGCGCTTCCAGAACATGTTCCGGTCCTTCCAGAACATGTTCCGGCGCTTCCGGAACATGTTCCGGTGCTTCCGGAACATGTTCCGGCGCTTCCGGAACATGTTCCGGTGCTTCCGGAACATGTTCCGGTGCTTCCGAAAACATGTTCCGGTCCTTCCGGAACATGTTTCGGCGCTTCCGGAACATGTTCCGGTGCTTCCGGAACATGTTCCGGTCCTTCCGGAACATGTTCCGGTGCTTCCGGAACATGTTCCGGTCCTTCCGGAACATGTTCCGGCGCTTCCGCAACATGTTCCGGCGCTTCCGGAACATGTTCCGAACATGTTCCGGAAGGACCGGAACATGTTCCGGTCCTTCCGGAACATGTCCCGGTGCTTCCGGAACATGCTCGGGTCCTTCCGGAACATGTTCCGGCGCTTCCGGAACATGTTCCGGTGCTTCTGGAACATGTTCCGGTGCTTCCGGAACATGTTCCGGTGCTTCCGGAACATGTTCCGGCGCTTCCAGAACATGTTCCGGTGCTTCCGGAACATGTTTCGGCGCTTCCGGAACATGTTCTGGTGCTTCCGGAACATGTTCCGGTGCTTCCGGAAAAGGTTCGGGTCCTTCCGGAACATGTTCCGGCGCTTCCGGAACATGTTCCGGTCCTTCCGGAACATGTTTCCGTCCTTCCGGAACATGTTCCGGTCCTTCCGGAACATGTTCCGGTCCTTCCGGAACATGTTCCGGTCCTTCCGGAACATGTTCCCGCGCTTCCGGAACATGTTCCGGTGCTTCCGGAACATGTTCCGGTGCTTCCGGAACATGATCCGGGGCTTCCGGAACATGTTCCGGCGCTTCCGGAACATGTTCCGGTGCTTCCGGAACATGTTCCGGTGCTTCCGGAACATGTTCCGGTGCTTCCGGAACATGTTCCGGTCCTTCCGGAACATGTTCCGGCGCTTCCGGAACATGTTCCGATCCTTCCGGAACATGTTCCGGCGCTTCCGGAACATGATCCGGTGCTTCCAGAACATGTTCCGGTGCTTCCGGAACATGTTCCGGCGCTTCCGGAACATGTTCCGGTGCTTCCGGAACATGTTCCGGTCCTTCCGGAACATGTTCCGGTGCTTCCGGAACATGTTCCGGCGCTTCCGGAACATGATCCGGTGCTTCCAGAACATGTTCCGGTGCTTCCGGAACATGTTCCGGTGATTCCGGAACATGTTCCGGTCCTTCCGGAACATGTTCCCGCGCTTCCGGAACATGTTCCGGTGCTTCGGCAACATGTTCCGGTGCTTCCGCAACATGTTCCCGTCCTTCCGGAACATGTTCCGGTGCTTCCGGAACATGTTCCGGCGCTTCCGGAACATGTTCCGGTGCTTCCGGAACATGTTCCGGCGCTTCCGTAACATGTTCCGGCGCTTCCGGAACATGTTCCGGTGCTTCCGGAACATGTTCCTGTCCTTCTGGAACATGTTCCGGCGCTTCCGGAACATGTTCCGGTCCTTCCGGAACAGGTTCCGGTCCTTCCGGAACATGTTGCGGTCCTTCCGGAACATGTTCCGGCGCTTCCGGAACATGTTCCGGTCCTTCCGGAACATGTTCCGGCGCTTCCCGAACATGTTCCGGTGCTTCCGGAACATGCTCCGGTGCTTCCGGAACATGTTCCGGCGCTTCCGTAACATGTTCCGGCGTTTCCGGAACATGTTCCGGTGCTTCCGGAACATGTTCCGGTGCTTCCGGAACAGGTTCCGGTCCTTCTGGAACATGTTGCGGTCCTTCCGGAACATGTTCCGGCGCTTCCGGAACATGTTCCGGTCCTTCCGGAACATGTTCCGGTCCTTTCGGAACATGTTCCGGCGCTTTCGGAACATGTTCCGGCGCTTTCGGAACATGTTCCAGCGCTTCCGGAACATGTTTCGGTACTTCCGGAACATGTTCCGGTGCTTCCGGAACATGTTCCGGTGCTTCCGGAACATGTTCCGGCATGTTCCGGTGCTTCCGGAATATTTTCCGGCGCTTCCGGAACATGTTCCGGTGCTTCCGGAACATGTTCCGGTCCTTCCGGAACATGTTCCGGCGCTTCTGGAACATGTTCCGGTCCTTCCGGAACATGTTCCGGTGCTTCCGGAACATGTTCCGGTCCTTCCGGTACATGTTCCGGTCCTTCCGGAACATGTTCCGGCGCTTCCAGAACATGTTCCGGTCCTTCCGGAACATGTTCCGGTGCTTTCGGAACATGTTCCGGACCTTCGGAAACATGTTCCGGCGCTTCCGGAACATGTTCCGGTGCCTCGGGAACATGTTCCGGCGATTCCGGAACATGTTCCGGCGCTTCCGGAACATGTTCCGGTGCCTCCGGAACATGTTCTGGTCCTTCCAGAACATGTTCCGGTGCTTCCGGAACATGTTTCGGCGCTTCCGGAACATGTTCCGGTGCCTCCGGAACATGTTCCGGTCCTTCGGAAACATGTTCCGGCGCTTCCGGAACATGTTCCGGTGCCTCCGGAACATGTTCTGGTCCTTCCAGAACATGTTCCGGTGCTTCCGGAACATGTTTCGGCGCTTCCGGAACATGTTCCGGTGCTTCCGGAACATGTTCGGGTCCTTTCGGAACATGTTCCGGTCCTTCCGGAACATGTTCCGGCGCTTCCGGAACATGTTCCGGTGCTTCAGGAACATGTTCCGGTGCTTCCGGAACATGTTCCGAACCTTCCGGAACATGTTCCGGTTCATTCCGGAACATGTTCCAGCGATTCCGGAACATGTTCCGGCGCTTCCGGAACATGTTCCGGTGCCTCCGGAACATGTTCCGGTGCTTCCGGATCATGTTCCGGCGCTTCCGGAACATGTTCCGGCGCTTCCGGAACATGTTCCGGTGCTTCCGGAACATGTTCGGGTCCTTCCGGAACATGTTCCGGCGCTTCCAGTGACAGTGTGCAGTGGCAGTTTGCAGTGTGCAGTGACAGCGTACAGTGCCAGAATACAGTGTACCATGTACAGTGACAGTAGACAGTGACAGCATTGACAGTGTACATGGACAGTGTACAGTGACAATGTACAGTGACAGTGTACAGTGACAGTAAACCATGAGTGAGCCCTCACTGAGCGTTCACGGCGCCATTTGGCGCGCTCAGTGAGCGCTCAGTGAGCGCGCGAAACTGCTCAGTGAGCGCCCAGTGAGAGCGCCAAACGGCTCAGTAAGCACTCACTGAGCGCCCGATTGCTTGCACTGTACAGTGTGCAGTGTGCATGACACAGTGTGTAGTGTGCATTACACAAAGTGTGTAATGTGCAATGTACACTGTGTATTGCACACTGCACACTGTAATGCAAATTGCACACTGTGATATGCACATTGTATGCTCTCACTGTACACTGTCATTGTACACTGTCACTGTACACTGTCACTGTAAACTTGGTGCGATTTTGTTTGGAGGGGGTGGATGGTAATTTGAGCCCCCCTCTTTGCAGTCCTTTAATGCACCCCTCCCCCCACAGCTACAGCCAGAACCCAAAGAACAGCTGCAGCCACAGTGAAAGCTGCAACTGCAGCCTTCGCCACAGCCAGGGTCACACACACTGACACAACCACAACCAAATCCACACACAACACAGCTTGCAGCAACACACCCACACACACACCCACACCCACACACACACCCACACCCGCACCCACACCCACACCCACACCCACACCCACACCCACACCCACACCCACACCCACCCCCACACCCACAACCAAAGCCGCAACCACAGCCACTACCAAAACCACACCCACAACCAGAGCTACCACAACGGCCATGGCAACAACCTCACGCAAGCCCAGAACCACAGCCACAACCACAACCACAACCATACCTGCATCTGCAGCCACAAACACAATGTTATGCGCACACAAGCAAAGCCTATGGCACACAACACCAAAACCAACAACAACATCCAAGACAACAGCTGCCACACACACACACACACACACCTGCGCGTACACACATTCACGAATCCACAAACACACACGAACCTAGGCAACCAGAAACCAAAGCATGCAGTCACACACTCACAAACACTCACGCACAAAGACACCTTCACCCACGCATATATCCATGCAACCCCCCCCCCCCCCGACTCACACACACACAAGCAAACATACAAACACACTAAATGAGAGAAACCAAGAACGAACAAACCATCTACACTTGTGCACATGCGCATGGGCACAACCACACATGCACGCAAGCATGCACACACGCACCCATACACATAATAGCACAACATACCTGCAAAGGTCATCGTCCCTGCCACCAGCATCATGCATGTGATGCCAAGGCCAAAAAATAGGAAAGGCAGGACAAGGGGACGGGACAGGCAAGAGAAGAGAAGGGCTACGCACGAGGGAAGCGGGGGAACGCAGCATAGCAAAAGGGGAGTGGAGGGGATAAGGAGGGAGGGGGATGAGTGTGTCATGGTGTAGGTCAAGTTGGTTGTATGATGAACCTCACAAGAACGAGCAATATCCTCTGTGCCCTATTTGTGCTTCATGGTGTGTGTGTGTGGGGTGGGTGGGTGCCATTTTCATGGGGCAACAAGGGACACCTCCGCAAATGGCCAGGTTCATATCCCCGAACCCCAACCCCGTAACCATCTCTCCCTAGCCCTTCACTTCGCATGCCTCAATGTGGCCATGTGTTTATGTACACGCAAGATGATTGCGTACAACAATGAATGCGGTTGTCAATTTGTGCATGTGCATGTGTGGGTGGACGTGTGTACGGGTGTATGTGTGTGTATGTGTTTGGATATTTGTGTCCCTCACGAAGTGTGTGTGTTTGGATGTTTGTGTGTTTGTCGTGGTGGGTACATGTATGCAAGTATGTACGTGTGCATACACGCTCAAGTTCTTGGAGAAAAGACATGGTGACAAATGCGGACCGATGTTGGTGTGAAAAGGGTGAAGTGTGGGCCGGCAAGGATGGGAAGAGAGGGCGGAAAGGGGGAGAAACTCCTGAGTGAGCCCTGAGTGAGCCGCTAATTAGCTCTCAGTGAGCGCTCAGTGAGCCATTTGGCACGCTCAGTGAGAGCTAAGTGAGAGCTAAGTGAGAGCTAAGTGAGCCGGCTCAGTGACGGCTTAGTGACGGCTTAGTCGGTGTGCTCACTCAACTGAGCCGTCGAAGAAAAAAAAAACCCCTGGTCGAATCCTCTTGGACTAGGGATTGGGATCCCCTGGGGGACGTTCCAAAACCCCAACCCATCCCCGAAAGCCACAAGTTTTCACTTGAAACCCCTTGAAAAACACCACTCAGCCCCAAATGAGCCGTTTTAGCCCCAATTGAGCCTCAACTTCACATTTCCAAGTGAGCCGCAGGTACACATACATACATACCAGCAGGGATTAGAGGCCAAGGCTAAGGGCGAAGGGCGAAGTGAACAGTGCGTAGAGAACACGGCACATCTCAGGGTCCAGGGTCAAGGGTCAAGGGAGAGGAGAACAAAGTTGTAGGAGTGACGGCCCCACTCGAACACGAGCGCAAAGAAAATGGATGGTACATACATGCATACATACATACATACATACATACATACATACATACATACATACATACATACATACATACATACATACATACATACATACATACATACATACATACATACATACATACATACATACATACATACATACATACATACATACATACATACATACACATATACATACCCCGCCAAGACAGGCCTAAGGTGGAATGCACCAACCATGGACGGCAATAGGGAAAAACAAGAAAAGTGGCCACACAAGCGAAGTCGAGGTTCAAATCACACTGAACAAGAAGAGGTCAAGCAAATAGGAGGAGCAACGGTCCAGTCAAAGCAAGCAAAGGCCGGGTACCAAGTGATAAAGGACGTCAGCAAGGTATGATCGGCGGTGAACAATGCATGTAAAACACTGCCCTCTGCCTCTGTACATGCTTCATGTCATACCCGGATGAGCAAAGGTCCGAGAGAACAGTAAAGCAACCTAGGAAAAAGACGTCATCCAAAAACCGGGCCGTGTGCACGGGTCCTGCCCTGATCCCCGCCCTTGCTGACATGGCACCGAGCAGGACCCCCCCCCCCCGACCATATCGCTGCTCAGGTACACAGTACAATGGCGACAAAGTGGGGACATGCAGTACACCAATACCGGGCGATGGCCAATGGGCTGTGTGCACAGGCCTAGGGCTTAGAATGCTCGCCCTACCGAAGTCCAATCCCTAATCCGGAGCTGTGTGCACGGGTACAATCCCCTGATGCTCGCCGGAAGCAGCCTGGCAACCAGCCGGAGTTGTGGTGCACGAGCCCTCAACTTCCACCCTCAGCTGGGCCGCGTCCACCTCGGCCTTCTGCCTCCCCTCCTGGGCCTCCTTCAGGTCCCCCCTCACCGCCTCCTGCCCCGTCTTGTTGGCCAGATCGAGGGCACGGTCCGGGGCACGTTGAGTGTTGCCCTGGACCCTCTCTGCCCTCGCCAAGGCAGACCTCTGCTCGGCCGCCCTCCCCTTGGCCAATGCGGCCTCCACCCCCGTGACGGCCGCTTGCTCCACCAAAGTCTGGCAAGCGTCAGTCACGTGGGTGGCCACCGTGGCGGCCGAGGCCACCACGTCAAGGGCCGGGGGGGGGGGGGCTGGGCCACCACCTTGGCCACCTTCGATGGCTTGCAGGAGGGGGTGGGGGCTTTACTCTTAGGGGGGGGGGTCCTCCACCTCCACCACCACCACTTCATGCCCCCGCTTTGTGGGCCTTCCCCCCTTGGGCGCATAAGACTAGGCCCACAAAGCGGTTGCATCAAGCACACTTTGGGGGGGGTCGTACCCCCCCACCTAGTGGACCCCCCCCTCTGTGCAGCTTTTGCCACACCTCCCGCCCAGTGTATACTCCCCCGATGCTTCATCAACGAAGCAGAGCCTTAGCAAAAAATAGTTTTTGCGTTGGGGGGGGGTCCCTCACCCCGAAGAAACACAAAAAAGCCGCAACCGTTTCCCCCTCAGCCACATTCAGCTATTTGGCCGTTTCCCCCCCAACCCACACATAGGAGGGGAGGGTGAGGTTGGTCTTCCTCTCCACCCCCCCCTCCTTTTCCGTGATGGTGACCTGCCGGTACGATCCGGTCCCCCCTTGCCAACAAGCCTCGTCCGCCGGCTCCCCCCATTGCCACGCTGCCCCCTCCGGCAGCCTCTTGATCTCCTCCACCTCCAGCTCCGCACAGGCCGCCACCGGCTTGGCGGCCCGTGCTCCTGCTGCTTCTGCTGCTCCTGCTGCGGCTGCCTCGGCCACCTCCTTGGTGAATAGACACGGCAACTGGAGGATTGTGGCATGCGAAGGACGAAAGAAATAAAAAAAAAACACACGATAACTACCGCAATAACTCGCGCCATAACTTAGTTAGAGCGTGATAACCCCCCGCGAAAAGCCCCGCGATAATTACTTAGAACGCGATAACCTAGCGAGATAACTAGTTGGAGCAACTAGTTAGAGCGCGATAATTGCCGCGATAACTCGTTAGAGCACAGGTTAGAGCAGGGTGTAGTGCGCACTTTTCACACTTGGTGACATGGGCACATTCCTTTGCCCGCCTCCTTCTTGGGGTCGTCCAGCTGGTCCAGCACCAGGTTCATCCTCCGCGGCCACACGAAGTGTGTGATGGCTGCATACCCCTGAACTTACCTCCACTCCACCACCCGGGCCACGCCCTCGAGCTCAGGGGGGGCCCTTGCCACTCCTCCATACATTCCCTTCCTCACCACCAAAATAGTGCCCGCCGGCACCTCAATCCCAACATGCTGTTGCAAGGTGGGCCACGGCAGTGCCTCCCCATGGCACACCTTGGCCAAGGGGCACTGGTCGGGGTGGCCCGCAACCCCCCCCACCTCCTCAGTGGTGAGGGGGGCAACCACTTCCCTCCCACCCCCACCCCCCCGTCAACAAAAAAAGCTTGGTGGTTGTTCCCACCGGGAGCAAGCATTGAGCACATTGCTCAATGCTGACCCCATTGGGGTCCTCCCCCGCCTCCTCCTCCTCCTCCTCCTCTGGCTCCTCCACCTCCTAGCATGGAACACAAAGGCCATTTTTGTGTGTGGTGCACAAACCCGCCCGATCGCAGCGGTAGCACTTAGCCATAACCTTGCCCCTACACCTAGCCGCCCTCTCACATGGCACCCTCTCAGCAACCCGGCCACCACGCGCCCCCAGCTGGGGCCGCTTAATGGACTGGGTGACATACAGGTTCGGGAATCGAAGGTTAGGGCCTTTCGTTAGCTCGATTGCAAAAAATGCCATGAGGCGAGGATGGGAGACACCAGTGGGCGAGGCCTTTAGATTGCCCAACCCCCGGTGAACATCAAGGGCATTAAAAGGCAGTGCCCCTCATGAATGGCACAGCGCTCTCCACCCAAGGGGGGAACCCCGAACTACCGGAGGGGACAAAAAGAAAATGCGACCTATCCTCGGCCTCATGATTATGGGTAAGCATTTTCGAACAATTAACAATCAATGTGCCTTGGGGCACAGTGTAAGGGGGGGCATCGCGATGGAGGTGCTACAGGGTGTGGTCATAGCACAAAATTTCTGCCATGTCGAGAAATGTTAAAGCTCCGACCTACCCCCCCCACCACACTCTTCTTCGCAGTCTCAAGCACACAATCTGCGATCCTTTTGAGGACCGGCAGATCGTGCAGCTTAAGGGGGTTGTGCTTGTGGTGGTTGCGGCCCCCATAGTTGCCGTAGACTGTGCGGCAGGTCCCCGCACCTTGGGCCTTGCCCACAATGGGGGGGTTCTCATTGAAAATGGCTGCCTGCTCTGAGAGAGGCACCCTCTCAAGACCATCCAAAAGACTCTCAACACGCACATCACACAGGAAATTGTGCTCGTGCAAGTGGCTCACCACCAACCTGTCCCCAGTGGTGAGCACAAGACGATTTGAATCCCTATTACAGACCCCAATGGGCTCTGCCTCAACCATTTCCTCGGCCTCCCCAATAAGGGGAGGTGTTGCCGCCAAAGGAAAAAGAATCAACCCCTACCCCGAAACAATATTGGGAGTGGGGACTCCATACCACTCACGCTCCCACTCCCTTGTGTGGCAAAGGTAGTGCATGGGGAGCTTGGTTTGGGGTTCCTTAGTGCAGACCCAGCCGATGTTATGGGTAAGGTGTTGGGGGAACCAAGCATCCGACTTCCCCTTCCCCTTACCAAGTCGGAACCTTATCTTCTGGACACTAATCATGAGGGGGTTGTGGGGCTTGTCCTTCCCCCTCCCACCACGCACGTCCTCCACCTCCTCCGCTTCCTCCTCCACATCCTCCTCTTCCTCTTGACCCACAGAGAGGGTCGTCTTCGTCCCCGCACCCTTCTCGGCATGGGCGGTGACAAACTACATGTCATGCAGCGTTCTAGGGCGTGGTGTGGAACCCCTAGTTAGAGCACAATTTCTGGAACACCCACCTAGCCTCAATTTTGGGGCAAACCACCTAAAAGAATTGGATTCGGCACCCTCAAAAACCCCCCATCCCCCTTCTTTCCCCACACAACCCTCACCGTACGGGTGGTTTTTGGGGCGGGGGGGCAAAGAGTTAGAGCAAAGTTAGAACAAAGTTAGAGCACAGTTACAGCACCTTGCTCTAACTAGTTAGAGCACAAGTTATCGCGCGATAACTCAGTTATCGCGCAGTTACTCAGTTATGGCGCAGTTATCGCGGGTAGTTATCACGCACGCCTCCTCCATCCCTCACTAGGACAAACAACACAAAACACTTGTCACAAAGCATTTTTGGTCTTTCTTCACACAAACTCGTCAATGTCTGAGGCCAAAAGCCCTTGCACCGGGGCGTTCATGGTCATGCAATGGTGCATGTGGCGGAGGGACATACTTGGCCTCACCAAGGACCAACCCTTGAACCAATTTTTTGAGCCTCCTCTTGTAAGGCCCATGCTGATAGTCCGTTGGGATGGAGGAAAACTGAAACAATTTCCTCAATTTCTCAGCAAAAAAAGTGGAATGTGCCAAGCACCAATGGATCCATTTGGTGGGGTACCAACCTGAGTCTCCCCAAGCTTTTGGAAATTTTGTGGTCAACTCACGGTGGCGTTCCACTTGGGTTAGAGTGTACATCTCCCTCACCCTCCAAAGCTCATACAAGCCCTGAATGCATTTTACCATGACATGCACAACAACCCATAATGGAGGTCCACCAGGCCTCCCCACTGTGGGGACATGATCTTTGAGGCAGTCCACAAATTGCCTTTGGAAGGGGGGGGAGGTTGGGTAAACCTTGGTGCTTGTAAGATCAAAATCTTTTTCCTGGGCCCTTGAGGCCGAGGGGAGACGTTCCCTCAGAGGAATGCCTGAGGTCTCATCCTTCAAGGCTTGTTCGAAGGCCTACAAACCTGCAAGAGCTTGGGCCTTACCAGGGGCACCAAGGGGGAGGGCCTGAAGTGTGGTCTCAATGCGCTTTGCAATGCCATTTAGAATGCGGCATGCTGCGTGTTGGTAGTCCCCCGGCCGTCGGTCGGGGGTCACACATCTCAAAAATGCCCCCCATCTGGAGGTGGACTCCACCCCCGTTTGCTCAACAATACCATTGGGGTCTTTGCACAACCAACACTTAGACCCAGACCCCCCATTGCTTGCATCCCTTTCCAATCCCCCGTCAAAATAACAATGCAAGTCAAAAATTAGTTTTGAAAGAGGACAATGTCCTCCTCCACCTCCCTCACCTCTTGATTGAGGTTGGCGGATATGTCCAATGTTCTCAAAAAAGCCCGTTCATCCCCGCCATCCATGCAAAACCATGAGGCCCATAGCTTCACCTTGGAAGCATACTTTAACCCCCTGCCACACAAATTGACCCATACATCCGCACGGGTAGAGGATGCCTTCCACAAGCAAGACGCATCAACTGAAATGGCAACAATGGCAACGCCACTAGGGGGGGGGGTTCCCAAAATTTCGGGCCATAGATATCGAATTATGCAGAATTGACTGCAAAGGCACATGGGCAGCTGCCCTATTGCGGCCTGTGGTGGACCTTACAATAGTTGCTTGGGGCAAGTAGGGCATGATCCGTTGCCGAACGATCCTTAGGTCCCGTTGGGTACAACGGCGGGGCATTCGCAAAAGGGCCCGCTGGGAAAGATGCATGCTGCATGCCATGCATAGCATGCTCAGGGCCTCATGCTCCTGAGCTGTGAATGCAAGATGGCCACCAAGCAGGGCAGACAACGCGGTGCACGACCCACCACTTCAACAAACTTCTCCCTTGGTTTTGGTGCCACACTCAATGTTCGGATCCCCCAAGAGAACTCGAACCAACCTCTGAACAGCCTTCAACCGCCGCCGCCGGGCCTTGGGACATTGCAACTCGGTGTACCGCCGCAGGTTGCCAGAATTCGGAGCCCTCAGGGATTTACCCCTAGCAACTCGAAAAATGTAGTTGCTGAGAACCAGGGGGTCCTTCTCGTCCGCCATGAAGGGGGACTTATGGATGATGAGTCCAAAGTCCACACCCTTTTGGAAATGACTCGCCACAGGGCGCCTCATAGTGGTGTCACCCATCGTAAATCCCTCAGGTCCGCCAAGGCGACGGATCCCAAGGAGCTTTTGATGGTGCTCGCACCAAGCGTGGGCAACAGCAAGGGCCATTACAAAGTATTTGAGAGCTAAAACGAAGAGGAAAAACATGGCACAAGAGAAAATGCAGTGTGATAACCTACGCGATAACTCGCACGATAACTAGTTATCGCGCGATAATTAGCGCGATAACTAGGTTATCGCGCAATAACCCCCGCGATAACTGGTGCTCTAACCCCGCTCTACCTAATTAGAGCACAAAAAGACCAAATCGCAAAAAGTGCAAAACGAGCACTACCCAGCAAACGAGACATGCAAGGCACATTGTTGCATCATAGTGCACTCACCCCAAAAATTTGGGGGGGTTCCGCACCACGCCTTAGAACGCATCCCATCGGTGACATGCAGGTTGGGGAACCGCAGGTTAGGGCCTTGAGTCTAATTAGCTCAATTGCAAAAAATGCCATGAGACGAGGATCAGACACACCGGTGCGTGCGGCCGTTGGAATGCACGACGCCCGGTGGACATCAAGGGCATTACACAAACAGGCAGGTCCCCTCTTGAATAGCTCCGCCCTCTCCACCCAAGGGTCTGGGAACCCAGAACTGCTGAAGGGGACAAGCGTCGAGGGGGCAACAAATGCGTAAGCATAATCAAAGAATTAACAATCCATGTGCCGTCGGCCGCAGTCTAAGGGAGGGCATCGCGATGGAGGTGCTGTGGGGTGTGGTGATAGCACGAAATTTCAGCCATGTCGAGAATGGTGAAGCTCTACCCTACAAGAAAGACCAGAATGGACTCAGTCCGTTGCACACATCTTGCTTCGTCAGGTGGGCTTGGGGCACGGCACGGCACAAACAAGCAGAGCCAGAACACATGCCACAAATATTTTCTGCAAAGCATGTGTAGCAACAAACGAGGGCATGTTAGTACGTAGGCCCGATGCATGCAGATGCATGTGCTGCAGTTGTTTTCATTTACCTCCTTGTACACGCTGGGCGTTCAACTACTCTATACATCCGAGTCACTACTGAACTCTGCACATCTGAGTCAGTACTGAACTCTGCGCACATCTCTCGTAAGTCTCTCTGCCCGAACCATTCACTTGCACTTGGTGATGTTACATCATATATCCCTTCGCTCCACATCTCCATGGGCGGCGGAGGTATGCCATCATAGTGTGTGCAGACATTATATCGGTATTAAATGTATATCCAGTGTTCACTTTGTGTCATCTCCCTGAACCTCCTTGCATCCCACCCTCCAAGAATGATTGACATCCACGGTTCAATCTCTTCTCGCCACCACTGGCGCACCTTGGCTTCTTCTCTGGTTGGGACATTGGGCCCGATTGCCACTGGTGGGGTTAGGGGTTTTGCGTACTGTTGGTTTTTGTGGGGGGGTTCTTATTGAAAATGGGTGCCTTCTCTGAGAGAGGCACCCTCCCAAGGTCTTCCAAGAGATCCTGGAGCTATACATGACTCAAAAAATTGTGCTCAAGCAAGTGGTTCACCGCCAACCTGTCCCCGGCAGTGAGCACAAGATCCATTGGATCCTTAGTAAAGGCCCCAATGGGCTCTGCCTCAACCACTTCCTCGGCCTCCCCAATAACGGGAGGTGTTGCCCCAAAAGAAAAAAGAACTACCCCCTGCCCCGAAACAATGTTGGGAGTGGTGACCCCATACCACTCGTGCTCCCACTCCCTTGTGGGGCAAAGGGAGTGGTCTCGGGGTCCTCAGTGCAGACCCGGCGGGTGTTGGGGGTAAGGGGTTGGAGAAACCAACCATCCGTCATGTCCTTCCCCTTACCAGGTGTGATCCTTACCTTCTAGACGCTAATCATGAGGGGTTGGTGGGGCTTGTCCTTCCCCCTCCCCACCCTCCACTACCTCCACCTCCTCCCCTTCCTCCTCCACGTCCTCTTCGTCCCTACCCACATAGAGGGTCATCTTCGTCCCCGCACCCGTCTCGGCATGGGCCGTGACGGACTCCACCACAGCCTCCTTATTCTCCGGATGAAAGTGGATGAAAAACCCAGCAACCCATGGATTTGCCTCTAGCATCTCAAAGATGTAGTTGCTCAGAACCAGGGCGTCCTTGTCAAGGTTGTCCACCATGAAGGGGGAATGATGGATGATGAGTCCAAAGTCCACAGCCTTCTCAAAAGGACTCGCCACAGGGCGCCCCACTTGGGTGTCACCCATCGTAAGCTCGGCCCTCAAGTCCGCCAAGGCGACGAATCCCGAGGAACTTTTGATGGTGCCCGCACCAAGCGTGGGCAGCAGCAAGGGCCATAGTAAATAATTTGAGAGCTGAGGCTAAGCGGGTGTAACTACGAAGACAATGAAGTTTCGCTAAAACCAGGTCAAAATGCGGTAAATGTTGTTTAGTGTTAAAAAAATTGACCCTAGCTACTTCTAAGCCAAAAACAAGTAAAATCAAGCCAAAATGGGGATAAAATGTTTTTTGCAATCTAGGGTTGTTCTGGCTTTGCCAAATGCGTGAAGGCCAAAAATCCTTAGCGCCAGACACCAAAGCCGGCTTTAGCGCAAGTCAAAGCGGGTTTTAGCGCCAATTTCCAAAGTTTTCCTCAATTTTCCACATTTTGACGTGCGCCAAAGCCAATTTTAGCGCGCGCTAAAATGAGGTTTACAAAAGTTTACCGCGCTTTAGCGAAACTTCACTTTTCCCACTTGTCTCCGTAGCTACAGGCAAACATGGAACAAGAGCAAACGAAGCGCGATAATCCCCGCAATAACTCGCACGATAACTAGATCTCGTGCGATAACTAGCGCGATAACTCTCGCGATAACTAGTGTTCGTGCGATAGCCCCCGCCATGACTAGTGCTCCAACCTATTCTAACTAGTTAGAGCACACAAAGACCAAATCACAAGCGGAGCAAAACGGGCAATACCGAGCAAACGAGACATGCAAGGCACATTGTTGCATCATAGTGTACGCATGTAACACGTGAAAGTCCGCGTTCCAGCAATATTGACAACCCCCGAAATTGGGGGGGTTCCGCACCACGCCCTAGAGCAGCGCATCCCAGTGGCACCGGCATCTGGCGACCTGGCTACGGCAGTCACGGGGATTCATCCTCGGGTTACGCCGGGGCGTGAAGTAGATAAGCACATGTCCCCATGCCGGCACTACCGGTGTTGGCCAAGGGCTGTGGGGAGCAGCTCAATATGGGATGGGATGCAGCGTTCTAGGGCGTGGTGCGGAACCCCCCCAATTTTGGGTGTGGTTAATATGGTTGGAACCCGGAATTTCACATGTTACATGGGTGCACTATGATGCAACAATGTGCCTTGCATGTTACGTTTGCTCGATATTGCCCGTTTTGCACTTTTTGCGATTTGATCTTTGTGTGCTCTAACTAGTTAGAACGGGGTTAGAACGGGGTTAGAGCACTAGTTATTGCGGGTGTTATCGCGCGATAACCTAGTTATCGCGGGGGTTATTGCGGGGGTTATCGCGCGATAACTAGTTATCGCGCGGGTTATCGCGTGGGTTATCGCGCTTCATTTTATGTTTCCCCTTTTCGCTGTAGCTCTCAAAGCCTTCGTATTCTTTGATAATGGCCCTTGCTGCTGCCCACGCTTGGTGCGAGCACCATCAAAAGCTCCTTGGGGTCCGTCGCCTTGGCGGTCTTGAGGGGTTTACGATGGGTGACGCAAACGTGAGGCGCCCTGTGGCGACTCGCTTTGAACATGGTGTGGACTTTGGACTCCTTGTCCATAAGTCCCCCTTCATGACCGACAAGAGAGACCCCCTGGTTCTCAGCAACTACATCTTCGAGTTGCTAGAGGTAAATCCAGGGGTTGCTGGATTCCTCATCCAGCTTCATCAGGAGCACGTGGACGCGGTGTTGGAGTCCGTCACCGCCCATGCCGAGAAGGGTGCGGGGACGAAGACGACCCTTTATGTGGGTCAGGAGGAAGAGGAGGAAGAGGAGGAGGAAGTGGAGGAGGTGGAGGAGGAGGGGGCTGGGAGGGGGAAGGAGAAGCCCCACAACCCCCTCATGATTAGTGTGCAGAAGGTAAGGATCCGACCGGGTAAGGGGAAGGGGAAGTCGGATGGTCGGTTCCCCCAACCCCTCACCCACAACATCCCCCAGGTCTGCACTGACGACCCCGAAAACAAGCTCCCCATGCACTCCCTTTGCCCCACAAGGGAGTGGGAGCGTGAGTGGTATGGGGTCACCACTCCCAACATTATTTCGGGGCAGGGGGTGATTCTTTTTCCATTTGGGGCAACACCCCCCCTTATTGGGGAGGCTGAGGAGGTGGTTGCCGCCGAGCCCTTGGGGGCCTTTAATAGGGACCCCAATGACCTTGTGCTCACGGTCGGGGGAAAGCTGGTGGTCAATCACCTCCTGCAACACGAGTTTTTGAGTGACATTCAGCTGCAAAGTCTTTTGGATGATTTGGATAGGGTGCCTCTCTCGGTGAAGGCACCCATTTTCAATGATAACCCCCCCATTGTCGGCAGGCCCCAAGATTCTGGGACCCGCCGCACATTGTATGGCAACTATGGGGGTGCCAACTACCACAAGCACAACCCCCACAAGCTCCAGGATCTGCCAGTCCTCAAAAGGGTGGTAGATCGTGTGCTTGAGACTGCGAAGAAGAGTGTGGTGGGGGGTGTCAGATGGAGCTGCACCATCCTTGACATGGCCAAAATTTCGAGCTATGACCACACCCCCCAGCACCTCCATCGCGACGCCCCCCCCTACACCATTCCTGAAGGCACATTGATTGTCAATTGCCTTATTATGCCAACCCATAATCATGAGGAGGAGGATGGGTCACGTTTTCTTTTTGTGCCCTCTAGTAGTTCGGGGTTCCCTAACCCTTGGGTGGAGAGGGCTGTGCAATTCAAGAGGGGCACTGCCTTTTTTTTTAATGCCCTTGATGTCCACCGGGGGTCGGGGATTCCCAAGGCCTCCCCCACGGGGGTGAGGGACCCCCGCCTCATGGCATTTTTTGCCATCGGGCTAACCCAAGGGGGGAATCTTCGATTCCCAACCGGCACGTGACCCAGTCAATTAAGAGGCCCCAGCTGGGGGCACCTGGTGGCAGGGTGGCCAAGACAGTCCAGTGTGATGGGGCGGTTAGGTGTAGGGGGAAGGTGGTAGCCAATTGCTACGGATGCAATCGTATGATTTTGTGCACCGCCCACAAAGATGGCCTTTCTGTGCCATGCCAGGAGGGGGAGGAGGTGGAGGGGGGGGAGGAGGAGGAGGTGGTGGAGGACCCCAATGGGGTCAGCATTGAGCAATCTGCTCAGTGCTTGCTGCCGGTGGGAACAACCACCGGGCATTTTTTGTTGTCGGGGTAGGGGAATGGGAGGGCGGTGATTGCCCCCCTCACTAATGAGGAGGCGGGGGGGGTCGCATGCCACCCCGCTCAGTGCCCCTTGGCCAAGGTGTGCCATGGGGAGGCACTGCCCTGGCCCTCCCTGCAAGGGCATGTTGGGATTAGGGTGCCGCCAAGGTGGAAGGGGATGCAAGCAATGGGGGGGGCTGGGTCTAAGTGTTGGTTGTGCAAAGACCCCAATGGTATTGTTGAGCAAAGGGGGGTGGAGTCCACCTCAAGATGGGGGGCATTCTTGAGAAGTGTGACCCCTGATAGGCGGCCGGGGGACTACCAACATGCAGCATGCCGCATCCTAAACGGCATTGCAAAGCGCATTGAGACCACCCTTCAGGCCCTCCCCCCTGGTACCCCTGGTAAGGCCCAAGCTCTTGCAGCTTTGCAGGCCTTCAAACAAGCCCTGAAGGATGAGACGTCAGGCATCCCTCTAAGGGAACGTCTCCCTTCGGCCTCAAGGGCCACAGAAAAAGATTTCGATCTAACAAGCACCAAATTTTTCCTAACCTCCCCCCCCTTCCAAAGGCAATTTGTGGACTGCCTCAAAGATAATGTCCCCACAGTGAGGACCCCTAGGGGACCTTTGTTTTGGGTTGTTGTGCATGTCATGGTGAAATGCATTGAGGGTTTGTATGAGCTTTGGAGGGTGAGGGAGTTGTACACTCTAACCCAAGTGGAACGCCACCGTGCGTTGACCACAAAATTTTCAAAAGCGTGGGGAGACTCAGGCTGGTCCCCCACTAGGTGGATCCATTGGTGCTTGGCACATTCCACCTTTTTTGCCGAGAAATGGAGGAACATTTTTTCAGTTTTCCTCCATCCCAACGGAGTATCGGCATGGGCCTTACAAGAGGAGGCTCAAAAATTGTTTTAAGGGTTGGTCCTTGGTGAGGCCAAGTGTGTCCCTCCGCCACATGCACCATTGCATGTCCATGAACGCCCTGGAGCAAGGGCTTTTGGGACTGGAGGCAGCCAAGGCCCCAGACATTGATGACTTTGTATGAAAAAAGACCATATATGCTTTGTGCCAACTGTTTTGTGTTGTTTGTCCTAGGGAGGGATGGAGGAGGGGTGCGCGATAACTACACGCGATAACTGCGCGATAACTGAGTTATCGCGCGATAACTAGCGCGATAACTAGTTAGAGCAAGGTGCTCTAATTGTGTTCTAACTCTGTTCTAACTGTGCTCTAACTCTTTGACCCCCCTCCCAAAAACCACCCCTACAATGAGGGTTATGTGGGGAAAGAAAGGGGATGGGGGGATGAGGGTGCTGAATCCATTTTTTTTGGGTGGTTTGCCCCAAAATTGAGGCTAGGTGGGTGTTACTGAAATTGTGTTCTAACTAGGGGTTCCGCACCACGCCCTAGAACGCTGCATCCCATAGGTCGGGCTACGAGTGGAGTCGCAGCAACTTGGATGGCAGGTGTGGTATGCAAGGGTGCTATGAGTTGATGGTGAAAGGCGAGTGGAGAAGGACGTGGGCCGATGAGGCTGAGGCGGGCATTATGGCTTGGACGGGTGTATGTGTATGAGGTCTGGCAATGGGGGGATGCCGCTTTGGGGGTGCCCTTGACCGCAGGAAGAACTCGAGGAGGTATTGGGGCAGCCCACGGGCCCCAGGAGAAATTTCGGGGGGGTATAGGGGTGCCCCCTAACACCAGGTGCGACCAAGGGAGGTATGGGGGCCGCTCACGGGCCCCGGCAGAAAATCTGTGGGGGAACGGGAGTGTCCCCTTACCCGAGGACCAACTCACAGACATATAGGGGCCGCCCACGGGTCCTAGGAGCAATTCACTGCGAGTACTGGGGTGTTCCCTGACCCCTCAAACAACTCATGGAGGTACTGCGGTGTCCCTATGACCCCTGAAACAACTCAGAGGGCGTACTGGGGCATCCCCTGGCCCCACAAGCAAACTAGAGGGACGCCGCCCGCGGGCATGTACATGGCCTTACCGATTGACCTCTGCACATTTGGCAGCAGCATGGCGGCGGGGGTGATGGCGGTGGTGGGCGCAGAGACAGGCACTCCTGGGTACAGGGCGTACGCGGCGTCCAGTGGGCCGGAGAGGTGCGGTGGTGGTGCAGTGCGAGCAGTATGGTGAGCATAACCTGGCATACCAAGAATACCCCCCCAAAACAGCCATTTTGGCACATATACCTAGTCGTTCCGTGTGCCCATGGGATATAAAAAAAATGAGTTTAGCACCCTGAAAATAGGGGAGGGGTCAAAAAACCAGAAAGCCAATTCCATACACCCACACTTGTGTGTGGCAATCTACACTTTTTGAGGTATTGGGCAGTATACTCGAAGTATTGCAGAAGTGTTCTTGCCGTATACTTCGGAGTATACGGCCGTATACTCAGAAGTATACGGCCGTATACTTGGAGTATACGGGGACTTTCTGCCTCCCAGCCATGCCACCATTCTCATCAACTACCCCCCCCCCTTGCAAGTACTCATGACCCTACAACCCCCAAACACATTGTACACACAAAAGAGCACCATATGAGCAAAGCAGAAGACCACAAGAAGCATCCTTGTTTGATGTCCCATCCGAAATGTCAAATGTGATACACTTCCCCATGTTATATATACCTAATATACACACTTACGCATATTGCACATCATATGATATCACATGATATATACCTACATGTGCTCTGGTGCACGATGCTTCTTCCGCATGTGTTGCATGCCAAACCTGATCCCCTCTCTACCCAAATCCTTTTCCCCAAACCACAACCGGATGCCCCAATCAAGGGCATCCAGGTGCAGAGCATGCCTTAGTCCCCATCGGGTGACATAAGGCTTGCTCACCTTCCACCCTTGAAAACAATGGCGGATGTCCATTTTAAAAGTTTTGTTCCTCCATTCCGTGGGAATGGAGGAAAACTTAATAAAATTCCCCCACCTTTGGAGGTGTGCCCCACTGTGGCACACCACCCAATGCACCCAAACCGGAACACTCCACCCCAATGCCCCCCATGCCTTGGTGAATTGTGTAACCTTGCATGCATAACGTTGGCGTTGATCCATGGGAACAGGACCCACATGGCGCCAAATCTTTTGCATATAGTAACAGGCCTGCAACATGAGATGCAGGACGGCACTGGTTCTGAGCCACTTGTTGCCCTCCCACCTCACAACATGGGTACAATAGATTGCAACAATGCGCACCAACGCGGCGTGCAACTCGGGTGTTTCGAAAAAAAGACGGGAGGCGTTAATGTCGAGAGTGTGTTCCTTCTCTTTCGAGGGAGCACGCATCACTCTCTCAGCCACAGGGATGTGCTTCGCTTCTTGCCGGAGGTTAGAAATGAAATTGGACACGGCCCTTAGAGCTCCTGGTGAGCCCCATGTGCGGGCGCTGTCCTTGAGACGTTTCCCAATGCCTGTCCCCACCCTTGCACAACAATGTGCCACATCTCCAACATTGCGGACGGGAGGGATGCAAGACATAAGGGACCCAATGCGAGGAAGCACTAGAAAATCTGCAATTGCAAACAAATGGGCTTGGAATTGGTCATACTTGAGATTGCAATTCCAACATTTCCCACACGAACCCGACATCATGACTTTCCCATCCCCACTTTTAAAACACAATAAAATTTTGGGAGTACCCCCAATTTTTATGCCGCCCTTGGCTTCAAGTTTTTTGACTTGGTCATTCCATTTCCCCACGGCATCCATCCTTTGCAGATGGGCCATATCGTCCCCCCCATCAAAAACCCACCATGAGGCCCATGCCTGACCGTCATGGCGTGCCCCCCTATCCTCCCATAGGTCCACAAACACGTCACAACGTGTGGCACTGGCATTATGAAAAACAGTGGCATCACAACAGATTACAATAGCCAAATATGTATTCTCCTCATACTTCCGAATGCTTTCCTCGGCATGGGCACATGCAACCATGGTGGTGACAATATCATGCAATTCCACCACCCCACATGTCCGGGTACCCCCTTTAGTGGCCACCTCCAAAACCCTCCCCTTGGACAGGTAAGGTGTGATGGTCTTACGCATTGCCATCACATGGTCCCAAGTGCATGTGGTCCTCATGCAACCCTTCAATGCCCGGATGGAAAGGTGGCGCCGCCGCATCCATCGGAGTAGGTTAATTGCCTCCTTGTCGGCCGCATCCACCTCACCATCTTTTGAAATAATCATGAGGCCTTGGGCATGGGGTCGCAAAAGTACATCGTCACCAAGCAATGCTGATGCTACCGATTGCATCCACAAACGTCTTTGCCGTTGCCCTCTTTCCCCGCAATCCTAATGTAAAAAAAACAGGGTGGGCCATAACATGTGAAACAAAATGGGGTGCTGGCGTTGACGTTTGTGGATGCAGAGCACATACTGCATAGGGGGTCAATTGCCGGCGTTTGATTCCCTCAGAAAAATCTTGAATGCTCTCCAAACATAGCCCCTTCTCCTTCTGATGGGCATTCGAAAACATACTGCTTACAATAATTGCTGCGGAGACATGTGCCAGGCATATGTGTGCCAGTTGCCCAATGGAACCGTGCGCAGAGGCGCATGCAACATGCGCACAGCATGTAAGATTCAGCAAAAATCTTTCGCCGTATACTTCGAGTATACGGCCGTGTACTCCAGAGTATACGGCCGTATACTCGGAGGTATACGGCCGTATACTATGTACCCTTCGTGAACGGGGGTTAAGTGGCCGTTTGAATAATTGTGTGAATTTCACCCACATTTTGAGGTTTTTGGGGAAAAATGCCATATTTTTGGATCCTTCCGAGGGATTTGAGGGGCCAAAATTCTTCCCCCGGCTTCATTACGCATCATCCAATGAAAGTCCCGCCCCAAAAGCATCCATCATGTCCGAACCGTGCCCAAAACGAGAGGTGCCGAAACCCGGCAAGCCTGTAGCCGATTCACAAGCGTGAATTCACGTGAATTCGTACGAATTTCGTACGAATTTCACGTGAATTCGCGTGAATTCATACAAATTTTACCCTTGCGCACCCCCTCATTTGTCCTAACACCCGGGGTACCCCCCCCCCCAATGCACCCCTGCAGGCACCCTGGCTACGTGCAACATGTGCACATGTGTGTGGGTGTGCCTTTGTGTGGGGTGTGTGGATTTGTGTGGGTTTGTGTATGGGTGTATGGTTGCGGTTGCATGTGGGTGGATGCAGGACTTCCTGTTTGTTTCTACGTGCGGGCATGCGTCTGTGTGTTGGTGTGTGTGAGGATGTGGGGGCCACCCGACCACATACGCACACAAACCCGTCCCAAACGTCACACCAACACCCACACACCCACACACACAACCACGGACCCATGGATACACACCCACACACAAACACGCACCCAGGCGCACAAACCAATCCACACACACACACACACACACACACACATAGATACACCCACAATGATCCCGCCCCACATACCTAACCACGACACATCCACTATGCAGGTGTGTGTGCGTATGTGTGGCTGGGCAGTGTGTGGGTGTGGGTGTGGGTGGGGTGGCAGGGCGGCTTCATTGCACTAATGGCATGTGGGTGTGTGTGTGGGGGGGGGGTACATGTACGATTGTCTGTTTGTTTTTGGGTGTGGGCGTGCGCCCGTGTGTGTGGGGGGGTGAGGATGTGAGGAGCACCAAACCATGCACAAATACGCACAAGCCATACACACACACACAGACACACCCTTCCGGCACCTCACACCAACACACGCGCACGCACAAAAACACACAACCACACACCCAACTACACATGGACACACCGACCCACATACACGCATCCGCACAAACCCATCCACACACACACAGGCACATCCGCAGAAACCCATCCACACACACAGGCAGACACACACACACACACACACACACACAGACACCCCCCCCTAAACATCTAACTGTGACACATCCACTGTCCAGGTACGTATGAGGGTGTGTGGGCGGGCAGTGTGTGGGTGTGGGTCGAGTGGGGGGCTGTTTGCTTTCATCGAGGGCATGTGTGTGTTTGTGCATGGGTGTGTGTGTGTGTGTGTGTGTGTGTGTGTGTGTGTGTGTGTGTGTGTGTTTGTGGGTGTGTGTGTGCCGGGGGGGCAGGTACAGGGAAATGTGTGTGGGTGTGGGGACTTTGTTGCATGCATAGGTGGTGTTGGTGTGGCTCTTCGTGCAGTGTCCTGCAAAAATGGTACGAAATTCGTGGGAAGTTCGCACGAAATTCGTACGAAATTCGTGCGAAATTCCTGCGAATTTCGTACGAAATTCGTCCCCAAAGTACCGTGAATACGTACCGTGAGTGTGGTTGTTACGAATGTCGTACGAAATTCGTACGAACTTCGTACGAATTTCGTACGAATTTCGAACAATTTGCATGAATTGGTATCATTTTTCTCCAGAACAAACACACTCAGCCCATAGCACACGGCACAGCAGCACCACAACAACACAGAAGAACAACACATTCAGCCCATAGCACACAGCACCGCAACACAACAACAACACAGAAGAACAACACAGTCAGGTCATCAGCAACAGTCACCAATGAGGAGTGGCAGACACACAAAGCACAACAAGCAGCAAGCAAAACAACGATACCAACACAGCCAAAAAGCAGGCATTACACACATGTCACACGCAAGTGGGCACAAGAAACAGGACTCCTCAGTAACCGGTCATAGGCTGTCGAAGACAAAAGCAGTACAAGGCACAGGTTCACGGGGTTCCTTTAGGCACCTCCCCTTCATGGGGTGCCGCCCTGTATTTGCCTACATCCCCGGCACGCCCATACACACTCACTCACACTCCGAGTGAACGTGCACATGCACCGTACATGCATAGTGTACATTGGTCTCGGTACACAGCCTTTCATCCTGCACAACACCACTTGACAAAAATTCAAACAACCAGGGGCACAAGGCTATCATGTGTGGTCGCTCCACGACTCCGTGAGTGGCCACACGTTAGCTGTAACCGAGTCAAACAATTAGCTAAAACCAGCTATGCATGATCGTCACAAGCATGTGTCTTATACCTCAAAGTATATGCTGTCCGCACAAAAGACAAGGCAAAAACAATGCCCACCCCCATTCGCTTGTTGGCTGGTGCCTCCGAAAAGAAACGTACCTGCAGAGGCACCCGTATCACAGAGGAGAGCCAACAGTCTGAATTCTGCCTTGTTTTATCCATGCATCTAGCTGTGACAGTGGAAAAATTCTGCACAGCAGGAACTTCTCCCAGCACCGGCGAAAAGCTGGCTTCCACCAGGCCAAAGGGTACCCCCTGGCCATTAATCCCCACACCAGGGAACGCAGGTTGAGCAGGACGTCGGTCCTGGACCAGGCATACCACAGGGATTTACAGAAAATTGCTGGTAGCAAGGAGCGCCAGACTGTCCGTGCATTCGGCGAGAACCTATCTACCCACCTGATACACTCACCTGACCAAATGTCGGCGAGGCTCAGGACTGCCCCTTTGCGCATCAGGCTCAGAGTGTCAGAGCCAAACAGTTCAGGGGGCGCGGGACAGCGAATGGAGCACTCCCCCCGGGTCACCACGTTCCACTTGAGCGGGATACCGTATATGGTTCGCAGGAGGGATGCTACAGCAAATTGTATATGTGACAGCACATGGTCTGGCAAATTAGCAAAAACAATGTACAGATTGTCTCAATACCGACTCAGGAGTACAAGCGGCAGGGGGGCAGTCTCTGAGTCGCCACTACTGAGAACAGGGGGGCGGAGAACCTCTCCCACCACCCCTTGTAGCGGATCAAAACACTTCAGAAACTCACCCACTTTTCCCCGATTTCTGGGTGGTGTATGTTTAACAATAGTATGCAGGCGTCCTTTAGCAGAGCCGTCCCAGGGATTGGTCGCCACCAGGAAGACGTCGGTGCCCAGGACAGACAGTGTACCCAGAAGACGGTCCACTGCCTCCCACCATCCCCTGAAACCCCTCTCATGCAATACCTGCTCGAGAACAAGGTGGGGGAATGCGTGTGTCATAAGCGCACCATGTTGCGTCATTGTGGCAGCCGCCTGGGGGGCCATGGTGAAGTCACTGGCTCCCATCAATGTGGCTGAGACAGGCAGCAGGGGTTGCGGGCGCTGCAGCTCGGCCCAATCCTTAGGGGGTTTCGCGAGCACGGCATTCCACTCAGAGGTTAGTGCGCTGCGAGACTCCTCGGAGGTCAAACGGGCTTCCTTCCACATGGCCCACAACTCGGCCGCTTGAGCCGAGATAAAACCCCCGATGGGTACTCCCTTCCCGTCCTGCTGTAGGACGACTGCTCCTGCTGTGAACAGGATATTATCAAAGAAATCGAAACTCACGAAGCGTTCCAGAGCGTCCTGGCTAACAATCACAAAACCTTTGGTTGAGGCTTTTCCTAGTCTATCAAGTGCTTTACTTTCCTTAGACACTGAGAAAGACAAGGATTTGGATCGGGAACTCTTGCCCACCTCAGAGAGTGCCCATGACAGGGCGCTCTTCACTTCGGTGGACGGAATTTCCCAAAACATGTCCGTCATATCTTCTTCTTTGAGAGAAAGGGATTGGGGGTTCCCTCCCATACGCACAGCCGCATGAATTTGATTCCTGACCCCTTGCATTTTCGCAAACCCCAGCCCTGTCCCTTGATCAATGAGGTGGTTTACTAACATCTGGAGGCATCGGCTGACCACACGGCTCCAGGCCTGAAGCGGATGACCCGCGAAAGAGACAATATCTCGCCATTTAAGCCTGTCAGCGACAAACTCATTTGACTTCCATTTCATAAGTTCAAACACACCTGGAGCTTTCGGGAAAGGGGGGTATTTGGGCTCAGTGGTCGGTGCGCAATCCTGACTGTTAGAACACCAGTCATCTGTCTCAGACTGCTGCAGGAACTCATCAATCCATTCGTGCAAAGAGGCCTCTTCGCGTAGGGGCTTAGGCAGTTTATTTAGGCGCTCTGCATCTGCCAGGTTGCCGTTGGCACGTGCCCGCTGCACTATTTCTTCTACAACCAGGGCGCGTGCCACAGCAGGAGTGTCGGACCAGCCCCACACTGCAAACCGGTTGCCAAAGATAATGGAATCCGTCCAATGTATCTCCGCCAAAGTGCGACAAAAACCGCTGGGTTTGAATAGCGCTTTATCCCATCCCCCACCCCGCATGCGGAACCGATACATCAAATCTGACGCGCGGTCTACAGTCCCATAACCCAACCATGGACATGCATCAGCTTGGCGTACCACATCGTGCCACATTTGGTTAGTGAGATCCTGGGTGAGTACACCAATCTGTGTACCCTGGGCCAGAGAACCTCTGGTGAATCCCCCATCATGGGTGGAGAAAACAGGCACCGTCGCAGGTTGCAGTCGCTCTTCTAACTTCGCTACACTCTCACAAATCATCTCAGGGGAAGGTAACACACGATTCCTAGGGTTGCTGCCAAGCAGGGCTCCGACTACTGGTCCAAATATCTGGACCCAGTCGCGACGCTCCCTCAGGATGACATGCTGGGTCGCATTCTGTAGCGTCGGGCACATGGTAAACCATTTGTGACATGCACGGGGCAAATGGCAGACCTGACGGCGTACGCTCAGTGACACATCATGCAACACCTGGGGGGACGTGTTCTGTATCACCCACATGCCGTATTTCTGGGAGAATGGTCTCCATGCGGCGAACGGGCTGGAGTATTGTTTTTCATTTAATGCTGCCGTAACAAAGGCTGGAACAGACAAAACAGGGCCACGTTTCAAAACATCTCCCACTGAGGGAGTTGCCTTCGGGACAATGACGATACATTTACATAGCCAATCACGCAAAGCAGACGGGATTCTGAACCCTAGAATATGTTTTGACACAAATCTCCTCAGGGTACTCTGAATTTCAGGTTCATACGACAACACGTGGAAGGTCAGGCGTCGAGGCAGGGCAAAACCCCATTCGCTCTGCACTGATGCCTTGACTGCGGCAAGAAGCTTGTCGAAGATAGGCGCTTGCAGGTGCCCACAGGCGTCCACCAAAAACCTCAGCACAGTCGGGACGCCCATATGTGTCACTCCCTTTTCCAAAATATACAGAGCCTTTGCTTTGAGGGTCTTCATTTCACCCGTATTTGTGTTCTCATTCGAAATCATTTCCCACACCAGCCTGTCTACTCCTCCAAAGGGAGTCTGCTGGTTCGCTGTGGGGGCATGAACGCGGTCCCAAAACCGTTCTCGCTGACCTGCTACTCGGCGGTCTACCCTTTCGACAGGGTACAGAGTCATACAGCCCATTCCATAGCGCGCAATCAGGCGTGGGTGAGACGGGATCCTACCCAGCCGCACCGCGCGCACGTGCGAACGACACTGTCTACCCACATACTTATTTTTGAGTGAACGGCCTTTTCTACAATGCTCGCAAAAACGTTCTAATGGGGGGCGTTGTCCATTGATGGCACCACACTGTCCGATGTATGGCGGGTGCGGCCCACAGATACAGTAGATTATACAGTCTGGGCATCAAGAGATTTGAGGCTGTCAGCAGGCGAGCTATTTGGGACCAGTCTACGTTCCCTTTATCAAAAAGGTCCTGTCGTTGCTTCGCCAACTGGTCCCGTTTAAGCCAAAACTCATCCACTTCAGTTTGGGTAAAGCCATCGTGCCGAGACCCTCTACCGCGCGCTGCGTGTGTGCACCCTGACGTCGGGAGGGGAAAAGGAAAAAATTCGCCCTTGGCTTTACGGACCACCAGGGGTACCGACTGTTCAATGTCGCAGGGGCTTATACTCGCCCCTACAGCGGCTGAACCTAACTCTATAACAAAAAATTCCCATGAGAACTCATCCCAGACCGATTGTTCACGCATACCACCATATCGTCTCATTTTGAGGGTCGGTAGCCTCGCAAGCAGGTGTGCTCTGCCCTGCTGGCACCACTGATCCAGCCATGAGCCCCAGGCTGCTGATGCACCGCAACATGACGCAACAACTAACCTAAAAGGGGCGTCACTCATTATCGCATCATGGACCACCTCAAAGAAACTCGCTTGTGGTGTGGGGAACATATCTGTCCGGATAAAGAAGCCTGGGGTGACTCCAGTAGGGGTACCTCCGATCCCTTCTGCCAGAAGTTCTACATGGCTCAAGGGGGAAGCGCCGACCTCCAGGCACTCACGAGAAAAAGCAGAAAACTGTGACGAAGGGGAGGCAAAAGCAGATATAGATTCAGAAAAATTCACTCCCAGGACCGTTTTTAGCATGTGTTCCCACCCACCATTAAACCGCAGCAACGCCCTGTCAGAGCGGGACCTTGTAGAGGCGCTATATTCTTGGAACTTCACATGTACATCAGGAGAAAAATGCTCTAAAGCTGTTGGTTCATACCCAACCGATTCGGCGTATACCTCCCAGACTCTTCTAAGTGAACGGTTCACACGAAAAGCGGACTCTTCGAATTCGCAGGGGTTTGGTCCGGGGAGACACTGGGACAGTTGATCCTGGGCGCATTTGGGGGGCTGGCAGGAGTTCTCATCGCTTCGCTGGTGATCATGCCGTTCACACAAGTCGTGAAACTTGGCAGACAGATCATCGGCTAGTGCAGTGAAGTTCTCGATAGCTCTAGCTTGTTCCTCGAGCTGTTTAAGCTGCCCTTGTATACATTCCTTCATCCGGGGGTCAACCGTGTCCAGCCATTCGTCGAAGGACTTAATCAAGTCGTCATTGCTCGGGGAGGGGGCCGCCATTTCCGAAGACGCTGGCCCCGTCTCATAATTGCCAAGGACAACCATGGTTATAATGAGGGCGCATCCACGGAGCCGCTGGTAAAGTGGGCCCCTCCTGTGGCGGTAGACAATGGCGGGGGGGTTGCTGCACCCCCGGCAGAGACTTCAGTCACATTCGGCGAATCCGTCAGTGCTTGTTTCTTTGCTGGCTGCATATTCCTGCTAGCTCTCTTCTCCGCGGATTCAATACGCAAGTAGACATCTTCAAGTCCCAGGACATAGACGCCTTCATTGTTCGCTGGAGTTGCGGTTTGGGGATTCGGTAGGGCAGTAACGGGCGTCGTTGGGTCCATCTGCATACCGCAATTGCTCGACCACACGAGGGCTCCGCTGACTAGCCCCACCACTTTGGCCATCTTCGCCTCCAGGTGCTTAGTCTTTTCCGGCCATTGCAGGACACTGACAACAATAGGGAGTCCCTGCGGAATGGACCATGATATGGAGTAGAGCAATTGCTTCTTCCTCTTCGGTAGGCTATTCACTGCCTCCTCAGCCATACCATTGTCCCTGAGGAATTTTTGCAGGACCGCTATGGTAAGTCTCGACACAGGGACATGAGTCTCTGGGTCCAATGAATCCTGCTCGTCGTCCATGAGGTCGTCCGTGTCCCTTTTACTACCACCACTGCCAGCCGCGTCTGTGATTGCTGCATCAGGTGCCTGCTGGGGTACCTGTTGGTTCCCCTTTGCTCTGAGCTGTTCTTGTGAGTGGGCAGTAGCTATGGCCAGGCGCTGGTCAATAAGCTCTTGAGGGACAGACACGGATTCGAGTAGGAGTCGCGTCATCGCATGATTTTTGCACGAGTCCAGTTGCAGGTTTGCTATGGCCGAATGGACAGTCCAGAGGCTATCGTGGATCGCGTGTATTTCCTTCTCGTGCTTCTCCAGAGTTCGCTTTGTGTCTCGGGAGGCTGGGAAAAGAGCACGCTCGACGCATTCCGACTCAGGTACACTGGATCCTGCATTAGCGGAGCGGATCACAGGACCTGCGCTTTCACCTCTTGAGGATCTCCTCGTATCGGCCGCGTTCTGTCCCAGTGCAGGTGATTCCAGAAACTTGCGCTTCTTCTTCTTGTCCTTCAGCTTTGCTTTTTTCGGAGAAGCACCAAAGGTCATAGGGCAGTCCACAGTTTGCGATTTTCCAGGAAGGGTACCGCTTTCCTCGGAGGCCGGTCCTTTCTTCCGCACCATAGGGGGCGTTGTCGCACGGTGCAGACCTCTTCACCACCCAATTCGTACCGAATAGAGACGCGACTCCCACCTCTTGGAGAAGGGTCAGCGACAGTGGCCGACACCCTATCCCCGTTGGAGCGGTGGTAGTACACAGGCAGTCCGGCGACAAGCTAGGGCAGCTCAGATTCAGGCATTGTGGATCTGGTGGACACAGAATACGCAAAAGGACGCACGGTGCGCGCACGGTGCGTGCACGGTGCGCGCACGGTTCATGCAACACCCCCATAGGCTTCTCGCTGTCGGGCCATTTGTGCTGCTTGGGCCGTGGTGGTTCTTTCGTGGATGATCCGTCCCATAGACGCGTGTCGTTGCCCATGCATTCGGCAATATCGATCAGCAACTCGATATTCGATGTGGGGCCCCACTTGGAGATGTCGATGTTGAAGTAGGCCGCAATTTCCTCTGGGGTCTTGTACGGCGCCAAGTTCCTGACCGCATTCCATGCCTCCCGATTGGCATTCCACCTGTCACTGAGCGGCCCTTGCCACTCTTGCCGCGATTACTTATGGTCCCCCGCCGCGTGTCCGACATGCATGTCTAGGAAGCAGGGGTTGTTTCGCCGCCACTCCTCCATGGACCGTTCGTCGGCATCATTTTGTCCGGCTCGATTGTTGTCCCGTGTGCGTCCGTGGTTACCAAGCAGATCATTCACGTCAGTGTGGCCGCTTCCCAAAGGCTTGGCGCCGGCCGACTTCTTGCGACCACTCTCTTTCGGCGCACGGATTTTCAGAATTGGATTTTTCGGTGTTGTATCATCCTCATCGTCGGAGTCGGAGTCCGGTAGTGCGGGCAAGGTCTTCATGAGCATCTCTATCGCTTGCTTGCGTCTAGCACTCTTGGACTTCTTCCGCTTATCTTTGTTAGTGTCGCTTTTAGGCATTTCCAAAAATCTCCTCGCAGCTGCCAAACATGGAAAACACTGAACAACGACTCGTAAACAAAGACGTTGGTCTTGACTCTTCCAGTACGCTTTAAATTTGCGTACTGTGTGGACGATGTCACACGCAAGTGGGCACAAGAAACAGGACTCCTCAGAAACCGGTCATAGGCTGTCGAAGACAAAAGCAGTACAAGGCACAGGTTCACGGGGTTCCTTTAGGCACCTCCCCTTCATGGGGTGCCGCCCTGTATTTGCCTATATCCCCGGCACGCCCATACACACTCACTCACACTCCGAGTGAACGTGCACATGCACCGTACATGCATAGTGTACATTGGTCTCGGTACACAGCCTTTCATCCTGCACAACACCACTTGACAAAAATTCAAACAACCAGGGGCACAAGGCTATCATGTGTGGTCGCTCCACGACTCCGTGAGTGGCCACACGTTAGCTGTAACCCAAGTCAAACAATTAGCTAAAACCAGCTATGCATGATCGTCACAAGCATGTGTCTTATACCTCAAAGTATATGCTGTCCGCACAAAAGACAAGGCAAAAAAAAACAACATCATGACAATCAGCAGCAACAAACACAAACGACAGACAGTCGCAAACTAAAAAGGGCACAAAAGTATTGTCCCTCATGATTCAACAACAGGCAGCCACCCATCCAACCATCCACACCCACCCATAGCACACAGCACAGCAACACAACAACAAGACAGAAGAACAACACAGTCAGCCCATAGCACACAGCACAGCAACACAACACCAACACAGAAGAACAACACAGCCAGGTCATCAGCAGCAGTCATCAATGAGGAGCAACAGACAGATGAAGCACATCAGGCAGCAAGCAAAACAACGATACCAACACAGCCGAGAACCAGGCATTACACACACATCATGACAATCGGCAGCAACGAACACAAACGACAGACAATCACAAACTACAAACAGCACAAAAGTATTGTCCCACATGATTCAACAACAGGCAGCCACCCATCCTACCATCCACACCCACCCATAGCACACAGCACAGCAACACAACAACAACATAGAAGAACAACACAGTCAGGTCATCAGCAACAGTCACCAGTGAGAAGCAGCAGACACACGAAGCACAACAAGCAGCAAGCAAAACAGTGATACCAACACAGCCGAAAAGCAGGCATTACACACACATCATGACAATCAGCAGCAACAAACACAAACGACAGACAGCCACAAACTACAAACAGCACAAAAGTATCGTCCCACATGATTCAACAAAACCACCCAAGAACCCAAGAACCACCAATGCATGCACATATCACCCACGCACGCACACACCATGCACCCACGCCCACACAAACAACAACCCCTCTGACCAGGCACACCCACACACACACAAAAATGACACAAGTTCATGCAAATTGTTTGAACTTTGTGCAAAATTCGTACGAAATTCATACGAATTTCGTAACAACCACATTCAGAGTACCTATCTGTGAGGCACTTTTCGTACGAATTTCGTACCATTTTTGCAGGACACTGGCAGAAAAGACACACCAACACCACCTATGCATGTACCGAAGTCCCCACACCCACACACATTTCCCTATACCTGCCCCCCCGGCACACACACACACATACACACACACACACACACACACACACCGTACAGACACACACACACACACACACGCGCGCGCGCGCGCGCACACACGCACACACACACACACACACACACACACACACACACGGCGTGAGGTGACCAAAGAACCAAGCACACACATTTCCCTACACCTGCCCCCCGGCACACACACACACAGACACACACACACACACACACACACACACCCATACACACCCATACACAAACACACACACCCAAACACAAACACACACATACCTGTTTGCTTTCATATCAGCACAGATCACGTCAAAAGTTAGGGCAGAGACGGCCCAGCACTTGCGGTCACCGTGCCAAGTGTTGACGGCCAGTGCTGGGAGCATACTGAGAGGAATAGGTCGGCGCTGACTTGATTATTTGCTGCCAAAGCATGAGCAACTAGCACATGAGAGCCATGGGGATACACAAAACCTGTGAAGAGAAAAAGGATACCCTCCCTAACCTTAACCGCACTGCAACAAGCAAGATACCCTCATAACCCCACACCCAGACACTCAGGGGCTGTAAGTGGGGGGTCCCCTTGCCCCCCCCCCCCCCCCTCCCAACCCTAGACGTGGTTGATTACGCTCCTATGGTTTGACCCAATGGACCCCCCCACCCCACCCTCATGCATCTACTAGCAACTATAACCTTTGCCCTTCCCAACAACTGTGTGAGCAATGCAACAATGGTTTGACCCCAACGGACCCCCCCACCACTGCATCCACTATCACCTCTAACCTATGCCCTTCCCAACAAATTTGTGAGCAATGCAACAAAGATTAAGAAATGTAATGTGTATTGTTTTGATTTGTTATTTGTGTTCTAGTGTAGAATACATCTATGCTAGAATGATTCCTGTTGTAGTCTGCGTTCTAGCTAGATGTTGTAGGCTAGACTCCCCTCGCGATGTCGTTTTAGGCTAGAACGAAATTGTGCGTGCTAGCGTGTATCTAGGGATCTACAAAACAAATTGTTCAATATCCAATGTGTGCAACAAATAGCAGTGACAAGACAAAATTGGAGCCGATTCGTACGAATTCGCACGAAATTCGCACGAAATTCGTACGAATTCGTACGAATTTTGGGATGCAGCGTTCTAGGGCGTGGTGCGGAACCCCCCCAATATTGGGTGTTGTTAATATGGTTGGAACCCGGAATTTCACATGTTACATGGGTGCACTATGATGCAACAATGTGCCTTCCATGTTTCGTTTGCTCGATATTGCCCGTTTTGCACTTTTTGCGATTCGATCTTTTTGTGCTCTAACTAGTTAGAACGGGGTTAGAACGGGGTTAGAGCACTAGTTATCGCGGGGGTTGTCGCGCGATAACCTAGTTATCGCGGGGGTTATCGCGGGGGTTATCGCGCGATAACTAGTTATCGCGTGGGTTATCGCGTGGGTTATGGCGCTTCATTTTATGTTTCCCCTTTTCGCTTTACCTCTCAAAGCCTTCGTATTCTTTGATAATGGCCCTTGCTGCTGCCCACGCTTGGTGCGGGCACCATCAAAAGCTCCTTGGGGTCCGTCGCCTTGGCGGTCCTGAGGGGTTTACGATGGGTGACGCAAACGTGAGGCGCCCTGTGGCGACTCGCTTTGAACATGGTGTGGACTTTGGACTCCTTGTCCATAAGTCTCCCTTCATGGCCGACAAGAGAGACCCCCTGGTTCTCAGCAACTACATCTTCGAGTTGCTAGAGGTAAATCCAGGGGTTGCTGGATTCCTCATCCAGCTGCATCCTGAGGACGTGGACGCGGTGTTGGAGTCCGTCACCGCCCATGCCGAGAAGGGTGCGGGGACGAGAACGACCCTTTATGTGGGTCAGGAGGAAGAGGAGGAAGACGAGGAGGAAGTGGAGGAGGTGGAGGAGGTCAGGCTGGGAGGGGGAAGGAGAAGCCCCACAACCCCCTCATGATTATTGTGCAGAAGGTAAGGATCCGACCGGGTAAGGGGAAGGGGAAGTCGGATGGTTGGTTCCCCCAACCCCTCACCCACAACACCCGCCGGGTCTACACTGACGACCCCGAAAACAAGCTCCCCATGCACTCCCTTTGCCCCACAAGGGAGTGGGAGCGTGAGTGGTATGGGGTCACCACTCCCAACATTATTTCGGGGCAGGGGGTGATTCTTTTTCCATTTGGGGCAACACCCCCCCTTATTGGGGAGGCGGAGGAGGTGGTTGCCGCCGAGCCCTTGGGGGCCTTTAATAGGGACCCCAATGACCTTGTGCTCACGGTGGGGGGAAAGCTGGTGGTCAACCACCTCCTGGAACACGAGTTTTTGACTGATGTGCAGCTGCAAAGTCTTTTGGATGATTTGGATACGGTGCCTCTCTCGGTGAAGGCACCCATTTTCAATAATAACCCCCCCATTGTCGGCAGGCCCCAAGATTCTGGGACCCGCCGCACATTGTATGGCAACTATGGGGGTGCCAACCACCACAAGCACAACCCCCACAAGCTCCATGATCTGCCAATCCTCAAAAGGGTGGCAGATCCTGTGCTGGAGACGGCAAAGAAGAATGTGGTGGGGGGGGTCGGATGGAGCTGCACCATCCTTGACATGGCCAAAATTTCGAGCTATGACCACACCCCCCAGCACCTCCATCGCGACGCCCCCCCCTACACCATTCCTGAAGGCACATTGATTGTCAGTTGCCTTATTATGCTGACCCATCATCATGAGGAGGAGGATGGGTCACATTTTCTTTTTGTGCCCTCTAGTAGTTCGGGGTTCCCTGACCCTTGGGCGGAGAGGGCTGTGCAATTCAAGAGGGGCACTGTCTTTTTTTTTAATGCCCTTGATGTCCACCGGGGGTCGGGGATTCCCAAGGCCTCCCGCACGGGGGTGAGGGACCCCCGTCTCATGGCATTTTTTGCCATTGAGCTTACCCAGGGGGGGAATCTTCGATTCCCCAACGTGCACGTGATGCAGTCCATTAAAAGGCCCCAGGTGGGGGCACCTGGTGGCCGGGTGGCCAAGACAATCCAGTGTGATGGGGCGGTTAGGTGTAGGGGGAAGGTGGTAGCCAATTGCTACGGATGTAATCGGCTGATTTTGTGCACCGCCCACAAAGATGGCCTTTGTGTGCCATGCCAGGAGGGGGAGGAGGTGGAGGGGGGGGAGGAGGAGGTGGTGGTGGTGGACCCCAATGGGGTCAGCATTGAGCAATCTGCTCAGTGCTTGCTCCCGGTGGGAACAACCACCGGGCATTTTTTGTTGTCGGGATGGGGGAATGGGAGGGAGGTGATTGCCCCCTCACTAATGAGGAGGCGGGGGGGGGGGTCGCAGGCCACCCCGATCAGTGCCCCTTGGCCAAGGTGTGCCATGGGGAGGCACTGCCTTGGCCCTCCCTGCAAGGGCATGTTGGGATTAAGGTGCCGCCAGGGTCCATTTTGTGTTCAGGAGGGGGTTGTATGGGGGAGTGGCACGGGTGGCCCCTGAGGTGGAGGGGGTGGCCCAGGTGGTGGAGTGGCGGCTTGTGGGGGAGTATGCGGCCGTCACGGACTTCGTGTGGCTGCGGAGGATGAACGTGGTGCTGGACGACGCCAAGAAGGAGGGCCAAGGCATGTGTCCATGTCACCAGGTGTGAAGACTTCCCACAACATCCTGCTCTAACCCCTGCTCTAACTAGTTATCGCGCTGGGTTATCGCGTTCTAACTAGGTGCTCTAACTAGTTATCGCGCTAGGTTATCGTGTTCTAACTAGTTATCGCGGGGTTATCGCGGGGGTTATCGTGCGATAACCTAGTTATCGCGGGGGTTATCGCGCGGGTTATCGCGTGTTTTATTTTTGTTTCTTTTGTTTTTTTCAGGCTACCATCATGCAGCTGCCCCGTCTCTTCGTCAAGGACGACGCCTAGGCAGCCGAGGCAGCAAGAGGAGCAGCAGAAGCAGCAGGGGCACGGCCCGCCAAGCCGGTTGCGGCCCGTGTGGAGCTGGAGGTCCTCCCAGGGGGAGAAGAGGCTGCCGGAGGGGGCGTCGTGGCGGTGGGGGGAGGCTTGGGATGAGGCCTGCAGGATGGGGGGGACGGGATGGTACCCGCAGGTCACCATCACTGAGAAGGAGGGGGGGGTGGAGAGGAAGACCAACCTCACCCTCCCCTCCTATGTGTGGGTTGGGGGGGAAACGGCCAAGTGGCCGAATGCCGCAGAGGGGGAAACGGTTGCGGCTTTTTTGTGTTTGTTTGGAATGAGCGACCCCCCCCAAAGGAAATCTTATTTCCTTTTGAGGGTGTTTTTTTGTGGGAGGGGGAGTATACGGGGAGGGAAGTGTGGCAGAAGCTGCGCAGGGGGGGGGGCATCCACCAGGTTGGTGGGTATGACCCCCCCCCCTTCTGTGGTGGACGCCACTGCCGATTGGGTTCGGCAATATGCACCCAAGGGGGGAAGGCCGGGAAAGCAGACGAAGCGGGGACCTAACGTGGTGGTGGTTGAGCCCGATGCCCCCCCCCTCCCCTTAGGGGTAAGGGCCAAACCCCCGCCCCCAAGCCCTCCCCCAAGCCGTGGAAGGTGGCGAAGGTGGCGGCGGCCCTGTCCCCCCCTGAGGCCCTGGATGTGGAGGCCTTGGGGGCCAGTGTGGCCACCGACGTGACGGACGCTTGCCAGGTTTTGGTGGAGCAGGCGGCCGCCACGGGGGTCGAGGCCGCACTGGCCAAGGGTCGGTCGGCCGACCAAAAGTCGGCCTTGGCGAAGGCCGAAAAGGTCCAGGGCAACACCCAGCGTGCCTTGGACCAGGCCCTCAACCAGGCCGCCAAGAGGGGGGAGGGGGTGGAGGCGATGAGGGAGGCCCTGAGGGAGGCCCAGGAGGGGAGGCGGAAGGCGGAGGTGGAGGCGGCCCAGCTGAGGGTGGAGGTGGAGGGGCAGCGGAGGAGGGGGGATGACCTCCAGCAGCGCCTGGGGGTGGCTGAGGCGCAGGTGCGCAGCCTCACCTCCACCCTCAGTGCCTCCTTCACCGCCCAGCAGGGGCTGGGGCCGCAAGGGGTGCACAGTCAGGGTAGCGGGAGTAGGAGTGGGAGTCAATGACTCGTGGGTTCGCTAAGGGGGTTGCCCAAGGGCATTTTTCGTCGGGAGGAGCGATATGGGGCCCAAGTGGACATGTGCCACTTCGGCCTCGTGGGAAGTGGAAACCCCAACCCCTCTAATTTTAGGGCGACCCACATGGCCGCTGCTACCCTCAGGCCTGCCCTCACCCCCTTGGTTGCAGACCTCAATGCGTATTGCACCTCCAATGCTCCACCATGGTTCACATGGTGTAGCATCCAAGGGACGGACACCATGGGCCTCCACGCCCATTTGCGGGATGGGGCGCCCATGGCGCTTATTGTGTGTGTGGGGTCTTTCACGGGGGGTGGGTTTTGGGTGGAGAGTGGTGGCCTGCTGAATCCCTCCATGAGGGAAAAAAAGCGGCACACCCGTGTGTGCAAGGGTAGGGCGGTGGAGGGTTGGGCATGCACCGCCACCCCCCGAGCCCCGGTGTTGTTCAACACCAGGGCACTACACGCTCCATTGCCATGGGAGGGCGAGCGATGGAGCGTGATTTTTTATAGTGCAGGGGAGGGTTCTGCACCGCACGCCCCTGTGGCGGCAGCAGCTGGTGTCCATGGGTTTCAGGGTGCCCGATGCTTGCTCTAATTCCTCCAGTTAGTGTAATTTGTAATTCGATTGTTGTTCATTATTTCTATTTTTTCTGTCACTGCCGTTGCTTTGGTGGGGTGCCCAGCAATGGTTTGTCATTGTGTACTCTTTCAGCTGAGGAGGGACAACTAGCCCGAAACATGTCCATTTGATTGATTTAAATTTGTGATTGTGGCGCCATATACCCCGTGTCTGCACGTTGTTGACATCTCCAAGGTTTCCTGGGTGCAAAATCAACGTTTGTGAAGGTTTTAGGGTGCCCAATGCTTGCTCTGACCACTCCAGTTAGTGCGCACCAACCCCTGCTCTAACTAGTTATCGCGGGGGTTATCGCGCGATAACTGGGTGCTCTAACTAGTTATCGCGCGGGGTTATCGCGCGATAACTGGGTGCTCTAACTAGTTATCGCGGGGGGTTATCGCGTTCTAACTAGTTATCGCGGGGGGTTATCGCGGGGGTTATCGCGCGATAACCTAGTTATCGCGGGGGTTATCGCTCGGGTTATCGCGTGTGTTTTTTGGGCCCTTGCTTCAAAACCCTCCCTCATTTCCTGCCCAGGTCCTCTTATTCTTCATGGATAATGCTGTCAATGAGGCCCTGCGGGCTCTCAACACAGCTAACCTCCGGCGGTACACCGATCTGCAGTGCCCCAAGGCCCGGCGGCGGCGTTTGAAGGCGGTTCAGGGGCTGGTGCGAGTTCTATTGGGTGACCCGAACGTTGTGTGTGGCACCAACACCAAAGGAGAAGTTTGTTTAAGTGGTGGGGCGTGCACTGCCCTGTCTGGCCCACTTGGTGGCCATCTTGCATTCACAGCTCAGGAGCATGAGGCCCTGAGCATGCTACGCATGGCATGCAGCATGCATCTCTCCCAACGGGCCCTTTTGCGAATGCCCCGCCGTTGCACACAACGGGACCTAAGGACCGTTCGGCAACGGATCATGCCCTACTTTTCCCAAACAACCATTGTAAAGTCTATCACAGGCCACAATAGGGCAGCTGCCCAAGTGCCTTTGCAATCAATTGTGCAAAATGCAATATCTATGGCCCGAGTTATTGGGAAACCCCCCCTTACTGGCGTTGCCATTGTTGTTATTTCAGTTGATGCGACTTCCTTGTGGAAGGCATCCTCAACCCGTGCGGATGTATGGGTTAATGTATGGGGGGGGGGGGGGGCGGCAAAGTATGCTTCGAAGGTGAAGCTATGGGCCTCATGGTTTTGCATGGATGGCGGAGATGAACAGGCTTTTTTGAGAAGCCTGGACATCTCCGCCAACCTCAACCAAGAGGTGAGGGATGTGGAGGAGGACATTGTCCTCTTTCAAAATCAATTTTTGACTTGCACTGTCATTTTGACAGGGGATGGGAAGGGGATGCAAGCAATGGGGGGGGCTGGGTCTAAGTGTTGGTTGTGCAAAGACCCCAATGGTATTGTTGAGCAAAGGGGGGTGGAGTCCACCTCAAAATGGGGGGCATTCTTGAGAAGTGTGACCCCTGATAGGCGGCCGGGGGACTACCAACATGCAGCATGCCGCATCCTCAACGGCATTGCAAAGCGCATTGAGACCACCCTTCAGGCCCTCCCCCCTGGTACCCCCGGTAAGGCCCAAGCTCTTGCAGCTTTGCAGGCCTTCAAACAAGCCCTGAAGGATGAGACGTCAGGCATCCCTCTAAGGGAACGTCTCCCTTCGGCCTCAAGGGCCACAGAAAAAGATTTCGATCTAACAAGCACCAATTTTTTCCTAACCCCCCCCCCCTTCCAAAGGCAATTTGCGGACTGCCTCAAAGATAATGTCCCCACAGTGAGGACCCCTGGGGGACCTTTGTTTTGGGCTGTTGTGCATGTCATGGTGAAATGCATTGAGGGTTTGTATGAGCTTTGGTGGGTGAGGGAGTTGTACACTCTAACCCAAGTGGAACGCCACCGTGCGTTGACCACAAAATTTTCAAAAGCGTGGGGAGACTCAGGTTGGTCCCCCACTAGGTGGATCCATTGGTGCTTGGCACATTCCACCTTTTTTGCCGAGAAATGGAGGAACATTTTTCAGTTTTCCTCCATCCCAACGGAGTATCGGCATGGGCCTTACAAGAGGAGGCTCAAAAATTGTTTTAAGGGTTGGTCCTTGGTGAGGCCAAGTGTGTCCCTCCGCCACATGCACCATTGCATGTCCATGAACGCCCTGGAGCAAGGGCTTTTGGGACTGGAGGCAGCCAAGGCCTCAGACATTGATGACTTTGTATGAAAAACGATCACACATGCTTTGTGCCAACTGTTTTGTGTTGTTTGTCCTAGGGAGGGAGGGAGGAGGGGTGCGCGATAACTACACGCGATAACTACGCGATAACTGAGTTATCGCGCGATAACTAGCGCGATAACTAGTTAGAGCAAGGTGCTCTAATTGTGTTCTAACTCTGTTCTAACTGTGCTCTAACTCTTTGACCCCCCCCCCGAAAAAAACCACCTCTACAATGAGGGTTATGTGGGGAAAGAAAGGGGATGGGGGGTTTTTGAGGGTGCTGGATCCATTTTTTTAGGTGGTTTGCCCCAAAATTGAGGGTAGGTGGGTGTTCCAGAAATTGCGTTCTAAATAGGGGTTCCGCACCACGCCCTAGAACGCTGCATCCCATTCGTGCGAATTTCACATTCTCGTGGATCTGTGAATGTAGCGTGAATTTATGCGTGAATATGGGTGTGTGAATTTCACATTCACGCGAATCTCACCAAATGTGTTGAACCATGCGACTACCTCAAACCTCCAAATTGCACACATTTGTTGGATCTTACTTTGGGCGAAGATAGCACGACAAAAGCACACGATGGCACCCAGTTACTGTTATCAGGCGCTACTCTAGCGCTGACCTTGGTGATATTCCTTTGTCTACAGAAGCGCCATTTTTGGGCTTCCACTCACCGTACCTGCTAGTACGTTATCCCCGTAAGCTAGGAGAACGCGCAGAACGCGGATAACGCTCCAGAACGCTCCGGAACGCGGATAACGCGGAGAACGCGGAAAACGCTTCCAGAAGCATGGACGGAAGCACTGAACCGGAACGCGCAGAACGCGGATAACACGTAAAACACAGCACACCTATGTTGGCGGGGCCGCGTCCTCACAGTTGGGTATCCAGCCTACGCGGTTGGTCCCCCCCAGGTTTCGCACTGATCCCCATGGGTGGGGATGGCACAGGCTTGGCGGCCATGACCTTCTCGATCCCACCACGGCCGCCTCCGCCACCCCGTCTACTGCACGCTGAAGGAGAAGTTCTCCAACGTATCGTCCTCTACGCTCCCTCTAGCGTCCTCCGCTTCCTCCTCTTCTTCCTCCTCATCGCTATCCGCCTCCTCCTCGTCCTCGCCGTCCGCTTCCGGGTCGTCCCCCCCGGCGTCCCCCTCATGAGTCTCCTGGCTAAGGGGCGCCTTGCTTCCCTCGGCGTCATCCGTGCCCGTTGTAGTGATCCTGTGCGCGGGTGCAAAGCATTGCACATGCAACGGGGTGTCGGGGCAACCGCTACACACGTATTGTGTGCGGCCTTTGCCGCAATGTGCACAAGTGCGCCGTTGGGCGCCGGCAACGGGGACGTGGATGTTGCGTCGCGGCTGCGCATCGGTACAGTACCGGCGGCAAAGGAGGGCCCACTGCCACTTTCACATGCTATCCGTGCCACGGCACCTTTCTAGGGCGCGGCAGGTTGCAAACGCGTTGGCCGCGGCGTATCGCAGCAAGAAGCCTCGCACTGCTTGCGACCAGGACATCTGCCTTCCCAAGAGGCGCATCTGCAACGCCATCTGGTTGGGAGAGTCCACCCCCCGTGCCACTTGGCGGTACGCAGAACCAGGGGGTGGATTTCCCGGCCCGTGTGGTGCAGGGGGCCCCGCGCAGCGTACCACACGTTGGACAAGATCGGCACCAATTTGGGAGGTTTGCCTCCAGTTTTTGGCTGCTTGTACACCTGCAGGGCGTACTTGTGGCCGTCAACCGTGGCCACAGCCGTCTGCCCGGCCTGGATGCGGTCACCGGCTTGCAGGACACCGGCCGTGTCCTTTCGCACCCTGGTGATGAAGGGGCGGCCCTCACGCGCAAGCCGTTGTGCGGTGGCGTGTGACCCGAAGAACCATTCCCCTACAAGGACCGTGTAAGCCGGCAGCTAGTTGGACCACATCGCCATCAGCTGTCAGGCGTTGAGGTTGCCCGCACCACAACCGTGTCGGCGGAGGACACCACGGCGGCCAGTGTAGAGGTACACGTCCACAATGTACCCCGTGCCGGCATCGGCCAAGCAATAGAGCTTGATGCCGGTGTTGTGCGGTTTCCGCACAATGTACATCTTGAGGGGGCCTGCCCTAAGGCCCGTATGCGGCACTAGGGTTTCATGCCCCGTGGCAGCGCCTCCCATGGTCCATGCTGCAACCCAATGGGCACTAACCCCCTCAATAAGGTCCACCACATCCGGGCGACAATGTTTGTGTAGATCATAGTATTGCCCCCGGGATAGCAACCGTGCTAGATAGGCATTGTACACCAACCCATCACGGTCCCAGACGCCATCCACCTGCATGGGCCGCACCATGCCCAGCAACAGCACGAAGGTGTTGTACCGTGGTACTGAGGGGATGAGGTCCTCCCTTTCCCGGGCTCGGAGGATGGCCTCTTGGGCATCCACAATGGGTTTCATCATGTAGTCCCATATTCCATCCGTGTCTAGCTCACCGAGTTTGGACTCCCCGGGTCGTAACCCGTACTCAATTGAAGTGGCACAGTGCTCCTTGCGGAGGCGACCAGCCGAGAGATTAAGAGGCATTTCAAAGTGCTCTAAAATAATGTTGGTAGCAATGATGGGACACACAGTACACACCAAATACGCGAAACACAGTGTGCACAGCTTCTAGAGGCACGTTCGGAGGCACGCTAACCGGAACGCGCAGAACGCGGAAAACGCGGACAACACAGGCGAATGCTTCCAGAAGCATGGGAGAGGCGCAGGAAACAGAGCACGGAGAACGCACGCAACGCAGAAAACGGTGGGTCGTATTCTTTTTCCAATCAAACCGTGTATCTGTTAATGTTTTCTCTCCCCCTTCCCGCCATGCGGGTTGGCTGGGACCTCTGGTGGTGTAATAATCAACTCACAGCGCTGTGGGGTCGTTTGTGGACGGTCCAAGGGGCAGGCCACGAACCGCCACCACCGCGTTGCCACCAGTGGGGGGGCTGTTGGGTAAGGGGTGCATGCTGGCATTGGGCTTCCCCATGCGGGCGCCACCGGGTGGGGCCGGGAGGCCTTACGGCCGACGGCCTCGTCGGCATCCGGCCAGGAGGCCGTGGACTGCGTTGAACCCGGCGTCGGCCAAGTCACGGGGCTTTCGAAGTCGGTTCCGACGGCCGGCATCTTCTTCTGGGGCGTTACTGAATGGCAAAAAGAACGCGGATAACGTCGATCACGCAGCGAACGACTCCAGAAGCACGGCGGAAGCAAACCAACAATGACACCGATCACGCGCATAACGCGGCGAACCCCCCCTGGAAGCATGGTCGGAGGCACAGGCACGCAACGCGCGGAACGTGAACGGCGACAAACGACGAACTCACACCTACCTCCAGCATAACATTCTCGTCGGCGGATTCCTCCTCAGTCTCTTCGACCTTCACGTTGATCGGCGACCTCCTCTGCTCCACCGGCGTGATGATGCGGTCCATGTCGGCGCGGGGCTCGGTACAGGGGACGCCAAAAGCGTGCAGGACAGTGCAACTGCCCCCAGAGGCGTGACCGGAAGCACCGGTCCGGGACGCGGATGACGTGGAAAACGCGGCCGACGCCTCTAGAAACATGACCGAAATCACATTAGGGGGACATGCAGAACATGGAACACACAGTGGCCCTACCTTCGGCCTGCATCGGTTCTGCTTTCGGTACTTCCTCTTGCGTCGGTGGCCGCTCATACTGCACCCACCATTCCTCTTCCGCTTTTCCCGGATCCACGTACTCTTGCTTGCCCCGCCACTCCCACTCGTGCTCCCACTCCTGCTCCATCTTGACGTACGGCTCCGGCTCCGGCTCCAACATCCGCGGTTGGGGTAGGGGTTGCAGCTGATGGTGGTGTTCGTAGGGGTGATGGTGGTGGTGGTGGGACTGGACCGGGCGCGGGAGATGGGGGTACCCAAACGGGGGTGGCGGATGCAACTGGTTTGTGCTCCGAGCGTCCCCGTAATCTGCTGCCATCTGCAAAGAAAACACACGGAACGAGGATTATTACCCCTGGAGGCACGTCCGGAAGCACGACTTCGGCAACGTGGATCACGCGGCGTACGCGCAGAACAACCGGAAGCAGCTCCAGAGGCGCGTTGGGAGGCAAAAAACCGGAACGTACATAACGTACATAACGCAGCATACCCGCAGCGACGTCAACTCCCTCTTCTTGATCATCGTCCACGCGCCCGTCACCGGCAGCTCCTCGTCGCGGTCTTCGGTGAGTTTATACGCCATCATCCCGGCCATTGTGACCGTTCTCTTGTATCTCTCTTTGAGGTCGTCGGTACTCATGTCCACGAGATCTTCGGCGACCAGGCTCGCAAGGGACGGCGGCGGTCGCCTCCGCTCCCCAAGGGGGTGTTGCCCCTTCAGCGCTGCCAAGGGGACCCCGTGCAGCTCCGGGCCCGGTGCCTCTGTCCCCACGAGCGCGCCGGGCGGCCTCTCCGGGGCCTCCACGCAGCCAGTACAAACGGAGATCCCTTTCAGGATCCGGTCCGTGGCCTGCCGGTGCCCCGACGTCCGGTAGACGCGGTCCAAGTGTTCACGTGCGGCGGAGGCGGATTGCACGTTCTTAACGCCACAGGCCAGCAGACCCTGCACGGTGGTCGGGCGCTCTGGCTGTGCAGCAGGGTGGCAGCGGCAGCATCCTTCCGACCACTGGCGTCCGCACTCAAGCACACTCGGTAGTGCTTCTCCAGCCGTCCCAGCGTCACCCCATACTCCGCCACTCCGGACTCCAGAACCTGAAGAATGGGAAAAACACACAAATGTCCTCCAGAAGCATGTCCGGAAGCAGAGAACCGGCACGCGGATCACGCGCATAACGCGGCGGACGCCTCTAGAAGCATGGTCGGAGGCACGCAAAACACAACGCATGGGACGTGAATAACATCTGCATGTCGTTCATGTATTGCGCGCTGTCTTTGTAGTGCTCGAAGCGAGTCGTCTTCGCCGGGATGGACTTCTGGGGACCCACCGCTCCTTCAATCTTGAAGCCCACGCTGCCCACTCCGCCCGCCTTCTCTTTCCCCTTCTCTTTCCCCTTCTCTTTGCCCTTCTCTCTGCCCTTCGGCTTTCCCTCCTTGGCCATCCCTTCCTTCCCCTTCGCACCCTCCACCACCACAAAGTCCTGCGCCGCCGCTGCCAGCTCCTGCTTCTGCTGCCCAATCGCCTCTTCTTCTGCCTCTGGCTCCCTCTCCTTGTCCTTCTCCTTCTCCTTGTGCTTCTCCTTCTCTTTCTCCAAAATGGTACTCCTTGCGGCCTTCTTCTCCGGAGTGGGCACCCGCTGACTTCCACTAGCGCCGCTGGCGCTGGCACTGCTGGTGCTGCTGCTGCTGCTGCTGGAGGACTCGTCTTCCTCCTCCTCCTCCTCCTCTTCTTCCGGCTTGTCCTCCGCCCAGGCCCAAAACCGGTCCTTCTGCAGCTGAAAAGAACGTACAAAACACGGATAACGCAAGGAGTGCATCCAGAAGCAAAGGTCGAGGAAAGAAACCGGAACGCGCAGAACGCGGATAACGCGCGGAACGCTCCCAGAAGCGCGTTCGGAGGCAATGATGCAGCACGTCATGAACGCAGAAAACACAGCCTAGGCCCCCCTGAAACTAGAGGCACACGTGCAACGCATTGACATACCCTCTTGTACTTGAACCACTGATCTTGCTTGCTGCGGCAGTCGCAGACCTGGGGCAGGGCCCCCTTCTTTGCGGCCCTCGGCACCTTGACGTGGTACAGCTGCACCGTGGTCAAGTAGAAGGCCTTGCCGTCTTCCCAACCATCCGGCAGCTTCTTCTGCTTCTTGGCCCTTTGCTCGACCCACCCGCACCAGTACCCCGCTGTGCAGAAAAGAATGCAATCAAGAGAGGAGAAGCATGGGGAACCAAATCAAGGGGCAATGTCGAGTAAGCATGTAACGGACAAAACGAACGAGGACAACGAAGGTTGCATGTTGCGGGCACATACATGTTTGTGCTTTCAGCTGGAAAACAACGAAGCTCATCTGGCCCGCCTCCTTCGGCTTTCACTTCTCCAACGCTCCATCAGACTTCAGCCACTGCTTACAGTTGTTGGGGTACAGCGGGGTGGTCATTTTGTGAGAAGAGGGCCTCAGGGGCAACGGGGAAGACGAACAGAACGCGGCAAACGCAGCAAACGTACCTCCAGAAGCACGGGCGGAAGCACCGAAGCGGAACACGGAAAACGCGGCCGACGCGCGGCACCTGTACAACGCTCAGAACGATGGAAGCAGAGGCAGAGGCAACATGCAAAGTGCTTCTCTCCTTGAAAATGGATGAACCGCATGAAAACTCATGCGCGAGTGCGTCGGGCCACCTCAAAAACCCCCGGAAGCGTCGTAAAAGCAAGGGTGTTTTTCCCGACCCCTAGAAGCGCCCATCTTGTCATCTACGTCGTAGACAAAGGAATATGTACTCAGCCTCTCAGGCTTCTCTAGTGATCAACCCACAAGTCAAGTGTTTTTCAAATCTTCAAAATCTTCGACGGGTTTCCTTGAGTCTCCTGCTTTTCCCACTGTTCACAAAACCTCTGCTTGGTGTCCAAGTACGTTGCCTTGCATCGTCCTGTCCTCCCTTGCACACTTGCACAACTCAACACGAGTATAATTGTTGCTCTTGGCACACTTCAAGTTCTGCACCAAACGGCGGCGTCCACGACGCGGCCATCGCTAACACTGCCCGGACTCGCCACCGGGACTGTACCTTGCTTGGCTTAGCGTTACATGTCAACTATACAAAGCAACAAAGGATGAGAACACCTGACGGCAAACGACAAATCTGGACCATCATCGCAAACTAATGACAATCCTGCAACCATTTAATAATAATAAAACCCCGCAACAACACCACATCAAAATCCACTGAAACTCTCCAGATCTCGATCTCTGAACAATCTCTGAACAATCTCTGCCACTCTGGCGATTACCGTGCCGACGCGCCAAAGGCGCAATCGCGCGCCAAAGGCGCAATCGCCGCCAGGGCCTGGAGCCCTGTCCTAGTTGCCCAGGCCAGCCTATTACACTCCCCTCCTAAGACACGACACGGAGCGTGGTGTGTCTGAAAAACAAGTAAAAACTCAATGGTAGGCCTGGGCAACAAAACCTACAAAAGGCATAACTCGGGGCGTGGGGGCGGGCTGCGGCTGCATGCTTGCTTGCAGAGCTGCAGTCTTGATGGTGGAGTCTTTGCTGGCCTGGGCACCAAAGGCGTCCGGCTTCTGGGGGATACTTATTGGGGCTGGAAGGGAGCTACTCTTGCTCGACCACGCCCCTTACATACGTCCTACCTGGACCACTTCCCCCACCACCCCTGTCGTAGAGGCTGACCCTGACGCGTACCCACAACCACACACAGCACCCCACCAGCCATGCACTCGCCCGCCAGTGGGTGGGGCCTCAACTAGGCAATCACACACACACAGTGCAGCTTACCACCCGCCCATTTACTTCACACCCAGCCACTGCAAGCACCTTTGCCCTGTTGTGCTGACGCCTGTGGTACTGAACAAAAAAGGCTCCACAGCGACAAACCAGGGGCAAGGGTGCATATATTCCATTGTCTACAGAGGGGACGTTTCTGTCCGGAAGCGCTCCGCGCGGCACAATACGTGCTGCGCGTGTTGCTTCAAAACGCGCAGCACGCGCAGCACGTGCAGAACGCAAACAACACACGCATCACGCGCAGAACGCGCAGCACGGCGTTCTAGAGGCAGACTTCGAAGCAGACTTCCGGCACGTGCGAAACGTTTAGCACGCGTAGCACGTCACTATTGCACACGCGCGCACTTTTGGGGGGCCGCGTCCTCACAGTTTGGGTATCCAGCCTACGCGGTTGTCCCCCAAGGTTCGCACTGGTCCCATGGGTAGGGATGGCAGAGGCTTGGCGGCCATGAAGTTCACGATTCCACCACGTCCGCCCTCCACCACCTTCTCCTTCCTAATCTTCGTCATCCTCCATGTCCTCGTCCTCTTCCCCGTCACTCTCCTCCTCCTCCTCACTCTCTTCCTCCTCATCCTCCTCCCCCTCCTCATCCCCCTCCTCCTCACTCTCCTCCTCCGTGTCATCCTCACTCTCCTCCCTCTCGCTTCCGTCCTCCTCGGCCTCGTCGCCCTCCTCCTCCACATCCGCCTCTACCATCCCGGTCACCCCATGCGCCACGGCAAAGCACCCCACATGGTACCACTTGCCGCACCCACAACAAACGTAGTGGGTCTTGCCCCGGTTGCAATGGGCGCACACCCGGCGGCCCGGCATCCGCACCGGCACGTGGATGGGCTTGGCCACCGCCACTGTACAAAAGCGGTGCCGGATAAGGTCCCACTGCCAGTCAAACATGGTACCCGTTCGGGCCCCCCCGAGGGACCGGCAGGTCGCGTATGCGTTGACCACGGCATACCGGAGGACGAACGCACGCACCGCATGCGACCACGTCATCTGACGTCCCATCTGGCGCATCTGGAGCGCCATCTGGTTGACGCCATCTACCCCACGTGATAGCTGGCGGTAGCTGGCGACCACCGGGTTCACCTCATTCCCGCTGCGGCGATGCACGGGTCCGGCTTGTGGGAAGTGGACGTTGGTGAGCATCGGCACTACGCGGGGCGGCTTGTGACCCACCTTTGGGTTCTTGAAGACAACCATGGCGTACCTCGCGTCGTCCACAGTGCACGTGGCGGTTTGTCCTTCTCCTAGAAGCGCTCCTGCCCTGTCCACCCCGTACGTGGAGCGCTTCGTCATCATCAAGAATGCGTGCCCCTCCGCAGCGAGGTCACGCGCTAGCTCGTGGGATCCAAAAAAGGAATCCGCACAGAGGATGGTCCCGGAAGGGAGGAGACCTGCCCACATGGTCATGATCTGCTGGGCATTGTAGTTGCCCGCACTGTTGCCGAACCGCCGCAGGTGCCCGCGTCTACCCGTGTACAGGTACATGTCCACCACGTACCCACTGGTGGCATCGGCAAGGCAATAGAGCTTGATGCCGGTGGAGTGGGGCTTGCGGGCGATGAACATCCGCAGTGGGCCGGCACGTATGCCTTTGTGCGGCACCACGGACTCATCCCCACAAGCCGCGCCACCCAACCGCCAGGCACCAGCCCACTGCTCATTGCACTCCTCCAGTAGTTCAACAACGTCGGGCCGGATGTTAGGGCGCAAGACGTAGTACTGCTTGCGGCTTAGCAATTGTGCCATGAAGGGGTTGTACAGTAACCCGTCCCGTTCCCAGATGCCGTCTACTTGCATGGGCCGTACCATGCCTAGTAGGAGGATGAAGGCGTTGTACCTACGGAAATGGAAGCCACATTGATTGGGGCAAACACTACAATCGATTGGCCGAACCGCTAGAATCAAGTGGGACACACCTTGGTACTAGGGGGATCAAGTGGGAGAGGTTCGCCTTCCGGAGGGATGCCCGCTGTAAATCTTGGATGGGAGCCAACATGTGGTCCCACACCTCATCCTCGGTGTACCCGACTAATTCAGTTTGGCCTGGCCGGACTCCATGCATGATATTTGCTGCACAGTCCTCCACGGGGAGTGAACCCGCCCAAAGATTCGTGGGAAATGGCATTTTTGAAGAGCGGTGTGTCTGCACAACACGGAACACGGACTTTTACGCTCCAGAGGCAGAACCGGAGGCAACGCCGAGAACGCGCAACACGCGCAGAACGCGCCACACGCAGTCCAGAGGCACAGTCAGAGGCAACACGCAGCACACGTAGCACAGGGCACTGTGAGTGTTTTTTTCATGGGGGGGGGTGGTTTGAGCCTCAATTCCCCTACCACACAGCAACCTGCAGCGGAGGGGGGGGGTTTCAACCTCGATTCCCCGACCGCAGAGCAATAGGCAACACGTGTGGTATCTTTTTTTGCGGGACACCACCAATTCGCTTGCGCTGGGCGCCGGGCACTACATGTCCGATCGCCATAATACTCCATTATCGTACAGCCAAGAAACCGGGTATAGCTACCACATATTACGACGCCACCAGTCCGGCGCCGGTTGAGAAAAAGCGCCTGTCTGCGCTGAAACTTCCCAAGGGGGGACCCGCAAAGCGGGCTGCGAACTCTGCCGCCCCCGGGACTCGTCGGGGTCCGGCCATCCCGGACTCGGTTCCCCAAGCGGGGAGAAAAACGCCTGGGACCCCTCCCCCTCCCACCACTCCTCCCCCTCCCAGCCCTCCCAACCCTCTACACTTCTTGGATATCGCCGTCCGTCATCTTGCCCTCGGCTGCCGTCTCCGTATTTGGATCCCCCTCCGGTTCGGCATGGCGTTCCGGGGAGTCGGGGGGCTCCTCCTTCACTCGCACAGGCGCCTGCAGAACGCGGAAAACGGGGTGCTGTCCTCCAGAGGAAGGCCAGAATCGAGACACGTGTAACGCGTAACACGCGCAAAACGTGGCGGATAGCTCGGCCACTGCGGGTCTTCGTCGTACGACTGCTGGTACTGCGTTGGCGGGGCTGGCAGGTGCGGGTACCCGCTCATGTGCGGGGGCGCCCAATCCCAAGCGGCAGCCTGCACAACGTGTAACACGGCAAGTCCTCCTCCAGAAGCGTGCAAGGAATCATACGCGTAACACGCGTAGAACGCGCATCACGCTACCATGGGCCTCCAAAGGCGGCGCGGAGGCACCAGCGCGCACACCACCGAGACCACAAAGCACACAGATACCCGCGGTTTCTTCGCCGCCAGCTCTCGGGTGCGCACCAACGACCATGCTCCAGACGCCGGAAGTTCGAGTTGCCGTTCCTCTTCCAATTCGTACGCCATCAGACCGGCCATCGGGACAAACCGGACAAACTTCTCCTGCAGAACGCGGAAAACACGATCGGTCCTCCAGAGGCACAGTAGAAGCAAACACGCAGAACGCGCAGAACGCGCATGACGCGCAGAGCGACTACGTAGAAACACAACAGAGGACGCGCGCAACACCTGCAAAACATCCGTGTCCATGTCAACGATGTCTTCGATGCCCATTGCGCTCACCCGATCGCTGACCCCACCTCCACGACCACCTCGCAGGCCCTCCATTTTCAGCTTGGCCAAACTCAGGCCCTCTGCCGGCGGGCTGAGGTCCACCGGCCATTGCGGCGCGGCGGCGCAACCCGTACAAACCGAAAGGCCCTTCAAAATCCCCTCCGCCACTTGTCTCGGGCTGCTCGATGGGTAGCGCTTCTCGAAGTGCTCACGGGCTGCTGCAGACGACTAGGCGTTCTTGGTCCCGCATCTCAGCACGCTTTGCACGCTCAGGGCCCGCTCACTGGTGTGCAGCAGCAGGGCCAACCCGAGCTCTTGCTTGGACTTGGGTTCCTCCGACAGGCACTCCTTGTAGTGCATCACCAGGCGACCCACGGTCGCATTGAAGTCCGTCTCCAAGATTCTCTGCATTGTGTCCAGATCACGGTCGTACCCGCCTTCATGCTGGAACTTCTCTGCTCTTGTCGGTGCGGCGCTGATGCTCTTCTGCGGGCCCTTCCCGCCGATCGCAAAGGACACGTTCCCACGGGCCGGCTTGTCCTTGTCCTTCTTTTTCTTGGGCATCTCGGCCTCGGACTTCTTCGGTGGCACCTTGGGCGGGCTCCGCTCCTCTGCCTTCCGCTTCTTCTTCTCTGCCATTGTCTGCGCCTCCTGCTTGACCTCCAGCATGGTGGACCGTGCTGCCTTTCCAGAAGCCTTTGCAGCAGAAGAGGAGTGTTTCTCCGGCACATCATCTGGCTCGTCCTCTGAATGCTCCCTCTTCACTGTGCCTCGGGCCTGCTTCTTGCCATGGGTTGTCAATGGCACGTCGTCGTCTTCCTCCTCTTCCTCCTCTTCCTCCTCCTCGTCGCCATCGTCCGCTGCCTCCTCCTCCTCCTCCTCCTCCTCCTCACTCTCTTCTGCCTCGCCCTCCAACCAGGTCCACAACCGGTTCGCTTGGATCTGCAGAACGCGCAGCACGCGTAACACGGTGGTGGTGCCCCCAGAGGCGGAGCGAGAGGCACACCGGCGGAACGTGCAGAACGCGCAACACGCGCAACACACGTAGAACAGGGGGCAGAATCACGTACAGATGCAACACGCAGCACGCCCAGAACAACCTTTGTGTACTCGAACCATCCATCCGGCTTAGCGCGGCAATCTTGGATTTTTGCGGGATCCCGGGGCTTGCTTGGCTTCGTCTTGATCTGCAGGCAGTTGGTGGGGTAAGCAGCTTATCAAAAATGGAGACTAGGGACCGGCACGGTGCGACGAAACGGAACATAATGGCACTTGTCATGCATGCATACTTGATATGTGGTGACGTTGGTGAGGTACATCTCATCTTCTCGGCGATCCTTGCTGCCGGGCTTCTTGCGGTTGACCCAGGCTGCGTGCCACCCAGCTGTGCAGAAATGTGTGGCACGGCCCAGAAACAGAAAGAAAAATGTGAAACGAACGACATCGACGTGGGGGACATCGAAAGGCACAACACCCGTACTCCACCCCATTGAACAATCACATACATGTCTGTCGTTTGATCTGGAACACGATGAACGTGTTGTGCTTCAGCGTGGCCGCGTTCCCCCAACTGCCCAGGTGGCCCCCCTTGGCCAGCCACTGCTTGTGGCTGTCCGGGAAAAGCGGTGTGGGCATAAAGAAAGGGCTGAGGTACAGGAGGACGTGTAGCTCGCGCAAAACATGGGTTCCGGCCTCCAGAAGCGTGATGTCGGATACATGCGGAACGCGGAACACGCCTTGCACGGATATGCGACACGAGTTATTCGAGTTCCAGAGGCACACCTAGAAGCGAACGCTTAGAACACGTAACACGCGTAACACGCGCGGCACACGGAGCACGAAAGCCAAGGTAGAGGCAACGGCACGATACGCTTCTCACATGGAAAACGGTGGAAATGAACAAAACGGATGCTTCCATGACGTCCGGCAGGTTCGAAAACCCCCCGGAACAACAAAACTTTATGGATTCATTTTTGACGAACAAAAAACGTTGATTCCGTTCTGCGCGTGGTAGACAAAGGAATATGGCGATGGCCCGGCATTCTTTGTGAAGTATCGCATTGTACCACTCGAATGGTGGTCCAATGGAACCATGGAAATATTACATACTTCGGTATCATCTAGGATGTATTTTCGCTTCACCAGGCACCGTCCTCACAGACTGTACCGCCGCTCCTCTCTGCAATGATTATAGTTTACCGAGCCACACATGAGGGGGAAGGCGCGAGCATACCTGAAAGTGCACGGGGGCCCGGCCCCACAGAGCGCTCCATCTTCGCGGCCCGTCGCGCACCGTGGAGGCGACGGCGCCGGGCAGCTCATAAAGAGCTGCTGCTCTTGGTATACCGACAGAGCACGGCCACAAACGCCAGCAGTGGGACTTTCCATTGTGCTGTGGTGGTCACGGGGGCCGCTCCTGGTTGGGACCCGACCCCAAAGAGGGGGGGGGGGGACCCCCCCCTCCACGGACTCCACAATTGTCGCACAGAACAATGTGCTTTGTCGGCGCCAGAGGCGCCGGAGATTTTGTTTTAGGCATACGGCACGGGGAATTTTTTTTTGTTCGACCCTATGTGTTTCTTCTCAAAAAACTCGTATTTCGTGGAGAATTCAAAAATGGCTCAAAAGCACAATGTAGCCACCTTGCCCATCTGTGGGCCACTTTAGATTCCGCTCCCCGCTCTGAAGCGGTGGGGCTCCCCGAGGCGGCAGGGGTTATGTAGCCACCTTGCCCACAAGTGGGCCACTTCTGATTTCGTCCCCCGCTTTGAAGCGGAGGGGCTCCCCGTGGCGGCAGGGGTTATGTATGCAGCCTGCCGGGTCACAAGATCACAAACATTCCGGCCAAAGAAGCTTGCTCGCCCCAAGAGTACCGGAAACAGGGCACGCGACGGGTGGGAGGATGATTCCGATGCTTGAGGCCCCTCCCCTCCCGCTTCTCTATATATATGTCTGTGGCTCCCTTCGCTTCTCTATACATATGTCTGTGGTTTGTGACAAGGGGAATGGAAGGCCTTTGGGTGAACTCAAGGCAAAATTCAATACTGCTCTAAAAGTGCTGCAATGTAGCAAAACAATCAATAGTCATAGTGCGTCTCGTTAGATTTGTGTGTTTGCGCGCATGGACGGGGCCTGACGGAAAAGGTGCTGGGTTTCGGTCAACGAAGCCCCCCCGCCCCCACCCTACACCCCCCCAAGCTGTCGAACACCCCTCGGGGTCACACATTGGCTGCCGGCCACCCCCGTGGTGGTCGTCTGGGTTTCGGTTATTCTACCACATCGGTAGCGTAGCATACTAGAAGTGCACGGGGGCTTCGTCCCGGAAGGCGTAGGTTCGATGCCCGGCGTGCAGACAATGGCGCCGGCGGCTGTCTTCTTTTTGGAGTACCGGGGGCGTGGACGCTGGCGCAGCCGGGGGTCGGTTTTGTCCTACGCTCTAGCTTGCCAATTTATGTTGGGGGGCACTCGATGGCCGGCGGGATCTGTTATGGCCCTTCCTTCTTGTTCAGCGCTTCGCTTGGGCGCCTCCCACACAAGATCAAGTGTGCCGTCTGTTGTATGTTGTTTTCTTCACTTTGCTCCTCTGTGTGGCGGCAGTTTTGTTTTCCCCTGCCTAGAGGGTAGTACACCCAGTCTGAGTTACATGAATTGTCTTGAATTGGTGCAGTGTGTTCCTCCCCCCTTGGCAAACAAGTCAGTTCACGAAAGGCACCCCCCCTCTTTGCGCACCAACCACAATGCGCAACAGCTGGCGTCAAACGCTGCTTCTTCCAAATGTTTTTCTTCAAGAGAAAGGCAGGTTCATGACTTTGGAACCCTTTTGTGGTGGCTGCACACTCAAGCTTCGGGTACGTTGGCGCTCCCAAAGTGTCCAAATTATCCTGCAACCACTACCCAGTAGTCAAACAAAGTGGTTCCCTACAGGCTTCTGCAATGACACCCCTCCCACACACCCCCGTTGCCAAATGGTCAAAACTTGCTGGGTTGGGGTAGGGGGTTACCACTCGGACCTTTGCTGAAACCAATCAAATCAATTGATCTCTAAATTCAGTCGCTCTCCACAATGAGACTGTGTTCGGGGTTGGGGGGCGGGTCAATATAAAAATAGTGCAACTTGATGAGGTGTGTTTAATGACATCGATTCCCGGTCATGTGTTTTTGTGGAGTGTCGGACATAAACCCCATTGCAAAATTAAAGCTCGCGCCGCCATTGTGTTGTCTGTTGCGCATGCAGTGTGACCCCTCCACTCACCTTCCCCGGCACCGCTCCCCCTTGTGACTCGGGCAAGTTTTGGTCCGAACCCAAAAAGCGCCGTGTGACGAGGTTCCTTGTGCTTGACGGGCCCGTGAGATCGGCATTTGGGCCACTAGAAAGGCCCTCGGGTGTTCTAGCAGGAGAGACATATCCATACCCCAGTGAAGGGGGTGCCACACAGATGAAGCAACGGCTACCATGCGACATGCCACATCAACACTTTATGTTGAACAGGAGAAGAGGCGTACCGTTCTGGTTGGGATGGGTGTCCAGGGCGTGTCACAAAGCACAACCACATCCACCAAAACAACATAAGGCTCATTGCCGTCGTCGTCGTACTAACCGCCTCAATGTGCACAACCGCCAACCTTCGGACTCAGAGTGCGCCTTCCCCTCCTTGGGCCTACCTGGATAATCTCCACCCGCCCCCCCCCCCCCCTTTCCCCCAAAATACCCTCCCCTCTGCATTGGTGTAAGGCATAAACTCTATCTCTTTTGTAAGTCCACTTCAGAGAGCAGCGCTCCTCACATATCCCCACAAATTTTGCCGACCCTTGCACAAATGGGTGCTTGAAAGGGTCCCAAAGGTGCCATCAGGTGGGCCTCCCGGGGGATATGGGGCTTGTGTGCACGTGTATTTCATCAACTGTTGACCAAATCTTGGCCCAAGGCTGCCGGGGTCGGTGATCACCCCAAAATGGTGATGGCACACCCTCTACGTAGGCCATTCTTCGTGTTCTTGGGGTCCAAAAATGGGGGTCAATCCCCCCGCACCACCAACCTTCGAGAGCCCTCTCCAAAGCATGGGGTACATGGTCTGAGGGATTGGGGGCAGGCGTTGAAACGTCAGGGGATGTTTGTGTTTCATAAAGGAATGATTGCACAAACAGATACGGTGTAGATCCTAAAGTTGCGGAATCCTACTTTTTGCCTTTGGTGTTTTATTTATGTGTATGCCCTGTATTTTATTTATGCAACAATTTTGCGACAGCACCCAAAATAGGGAAAAATTTTTTGCGATTTTTTCTGCAGAATTCAGTTTTGTGGACCTGTATTTGGTTGACGGAGTCCAAAGTTTTTTTGCATTTTTGCTTTTTTTGTTTGGCCTTTTTCTTTTGCGGAGATTTTTTCTTTCTGCTGGATAGGGATAGCCTTGAACTCTGGACTGCAGCTACTTTGTGAGCGTCTTGCAAACACTTGGTGGAACTTCGGTCCTCAGTTAAAGACCAGGGCTCAGAAGTACCCAGTTTGGGTACGTTTAGCGGAACACTATCCGGGAATTGGGCCAAGGTAGGAAAAATGGGGGAAAATGGGGGTAAATGAGGGAAATTCAGATTGCTTGGTGGAAAAATGGGAAATTTAGGGGCTGAAAAGGCCAAAAATCAAGGTTTAGGTTGGAAACAAGGCTGTGGGGGGGGGCGCATTGGTGAAAGCTCCCGAGGAAAAATGGGGGAAAATGGGGAAAGCTCCCGAGGAAAAATGGGGGAAAATGGGGGGAAATGGGGAAAAATGGGGGAAAATGGGGAGGAAATGCGGAGGAAATGGGACGAAGGGGACCGGTTGCACCACCCAAGTTTCCTTAGTTTTCCCCGTTTTCCCCCGTTTTCCCCCATTTCCCCCCCATTTTCCCCCATTTTCCCCCATTTTCCCCCATTTTCCCCCATTTTCCCCCCATTTTCCCCCATTTTCCCCCATTTCCCCCCATTTTCCCCCATTTTTCCTTGCCTTGTGAATTTGCTTGACAAAATCCACTTTTCTGAGACTTTGCATCCTAAACATGAAATCAAAGGTTGCACCTCAAGCACTTTTTATGGAGGGCATTGCAAGATGTGTTGCTCGACATGGTGTCCATTGACACGATTCATGGACCTCCCCTGCTGAGCTCAATACAGAGCGCATTTGATCAAATTTTGTGTTTGGGGGCCAGATGCTTAGGTCTTGAAGTGCTTTGTACGCTGCACGCAACAACACCACCATATGCTGCAAACTTCTGGCTGTACATAGAAGGTCAGTAGCATGCATTTTTGTTTCAGAGGGAACGTTGCTGTGTGGAGCGTGCACAGGGCGTGCAAGGCATCTTTCATGCACTTTTTCTAATGCACGGCATGTTGCTATGTTGCAAAGAGGGATGGCAAAGAACCACATTCTGCTGTATTTGACTTCACAATTCCAGGGCACTCATGTTTTCTCCAAACACCCTTGTGCTCCACTGGTGACGCTGTTTGTGCATGCATTGTCGGGCCTTCGCGGCACAGAAAGGAGTTCCAGCACATCAAACACACGAGGGGTGTTGTTGCTATCGACGATTCCCAGGCCCCAGGTTTATGACTGTCTTGCAGGGTGCATGCTTTCAGCAAGGTGTCCCCTTGTGGACCATTTCCACTGTGGGAGCATTCTATGGGGGCTGGTTCTGTGGATAATTGCCCGCCACACTGTATCGTCTACACCCTGCGCGGGGTGCACATGAGTCCGCAGGGGTGCACACGGGGTGCGTGCAGGGCAAGCATTACCTCAGAGTGGCTGGTAACCATAGGAGAAGCAGAGACCACCCACTCTGCTCCAGCCCATCTTTAGAGCAAGGAGGTGCTTGTCAGGGTCTAGTTTCACATCTAGCATTCTAGTGCAGCTTGTGGGCCTTGTACCTTGTACGCCCATCACAATTTCTCATGAGCCTTCAACCTGTTATATCCAAAATCCCTTTTAGTCTTCAATAAAAATTGCAATGTGAAGGGAGCTTAGCAAATGGCACACCTCTGCTTGTGCTTCAAAGCTGGATTCAAGATTCAGGATTGAAATAAAATATCAGGATTGCCGAGGAGGAGGAGGCTGCTATCTGCCTACTGCATACTGTTCTGAAGCAGTTTTGCTTTTTTGCCGCCTCTTCTCCCTTTTTCAGCGCATCCTTTTCATGTTTAGCAGAAGTTGGGTTTGGTGTTCTTGCTTCATCCCCCTTGTCTTCAGGTCGTGCCTAGTGTCTCATGATTGTTCAGTTTCTAATCTTCCTAGTGCCCATTTTTGGGATCTTTGGGATTTTTGGGATCTTTCAGCATACATATTCTAGCATACATTCTGCAAGCTCCAGCCTGGAACAGCGGGCTCCAAGAAATTTTCGAAAGTCAAAGAGCGATGCAGAGGGCTCCCCTGGAGCAGAGCCGCAGCCTCAGGCACCAAAAATCAGGAAAACTGTGCAGGTCCTTATCTCTGTCATGGAAAACTTCGATATCCAGTGGCTCGCTCCCAACAAGTTTCCGTGTCCAAATGTCAATTGCAAAGTGTCCATGATAGACCCAGTCAATGCGTCCCAGAAGGCCTCGAGGCGGGATATGAACCTCTTTCAGCAGGCGGACGTTGTGGTGTTTAACGCGAACATGCACATCAACTACTTCCGATACAACGTGCGTGCTAACCCTGGCAACAAATACCTGCACATGTACACGTGGGAGAACCAGAACCGCAACATGACCCTGTTCCGGCTCCCCCCAAACAACTGGTGGATCGGCCACCTCTCAGAGAATCGGGAGCTGTGGAGGCATTTCCACATCACTACTGCGCCGGAGCAGTACTCCATTGCGCCGTACAACGCGTGGGTGGACCATGTCCAGTCGCCCCGCCTCATGCCGCACTTCCGGTGGCGCAAGGCAGCCCGGGGGCTGAAGCTGAAGAAGGGTGCCGTCTGCTTCCTTGCCGGACATCCCGGCAGCACGTTCTCTTATGCGGGAATGGTGTTCGACCGCATCTCTTTCGCGAAGAACTTGTCGCGGCACATTCCCCTCGAGGCCTTCGGGGTGGGCTGGTACAACGTGAACCATTTCAAGTTGCGGGAGATCGGCTGCATCAACTCCCACTGGGACCCCGGCTCCAGCCTGTGCATCGCCTCCAACTACCACTTTCAGTTGGTTGCAGAGAACCAACACGACTGGGACTACGTGTCTGAGAAGGTGTACTACCCCCTTTGGGTGGGCACTGTGCCGGTGTATCTTGGGGCGCAGAATATTGACAACTTCGTGCCGCCTCGCTCCATTATCAAGGCCACGGACTTCCCCACGGTGCAGGCACTTGCGGCGTACTTGAAGTGCTTGATCCATGACCGCCCCAACCTGTATGACCATTACCTGGCGTGGCCGAACCGCACCACAGCGTACTGGGAAGGTTTCAAGGCGCAGCCCCACTTTGTGTGCCGTGCGTGTCAGCTGGTGGCCGAGGAACATCCCGTGCTTAGGAATGTGAGTGCACGCATCCCAGCGGCGCAGAGGTTTGTGCATCCAGAGGCTGCGGGCTTGCAAGCGCCCTTCCCAGAGTGCCTGGAAGGCGCAGCAGCCCAACGAGGATGAGCTCCTTGGGTTTACGTGGATTTCCATTTTTTTGTAAGGCTGGGGTGGGTATTCACACAAAAGGCCCCCCTCCCCATGTGGGCATTTCATCCAGAGGCAACCCAACGCCGGACGACTGAATGCAGGGCCTGAAACGAGGGTTCAAAGCTGCCACCAGCCTCGTTCTGGAAATGCTTGGGGCTGTGGGTGGCGGTGGCCCTCGTGCAGGGATTTGGTGCCCATTCTTGTAAGGGCGCATGGGAGGTCACACCACTGCACTGGCAAAGGGGCTTCTCAAGGATTGCACACAAAAAGGGCAACAGAGCGACAGTTTGAGTGGGCGAGAGGGAAAGCAAGAGTTTGCGGGTGGGAGTCAGAGAGGTAGCAAGAGAGAGAGAGAGAGTGTGTGTGTCCGTGTGCGTGTGTCAGCGACAGCAAGAGGGCCGCAAAGAATGGACCATCAAGCGAGCGAAAGAGAGAGAGGGAGAGAGGGAGAGAGCGCGTGCGCACGCGCGAGTCCAGCAATGTGTAGGAATTGTGATGCTAAGATGCGTGTGGAACGCAGTCTGGCTTTTTCCCATTAGCACAAACCGCAGTCCCCGGTAATAATTAATCCGAATCTTAGTAATATCTGTGGTCTGAGACAATCAACTTTTACCCTTGATGGACTGTAACCTCCTAACCAGCTGATGTCCATTGATTGAACAGACCACCTGCTGCGGTGTGGTTTGTTGTACCTTTGCACTGACGGGTCTTGAACAAGAGCAAAGCCCCCCCCCCCCCGACATTTGCGGGCCAGAAAGTCAAGGAATAGCACACGCTCAGGTGCACCAGAATCTGCTCATCCACCACTGGTGAATACCAAAAAAACCCACACTTTGTACCAAAACCCCCCCGTTTTTTTAACAAAAAAACCCCGGCAAGTACCAAAAAACCCCCATTTGGTACGAAAACCCCCCCGCTTGTACCAAAAAACCCCCTTCCTGACCTCGCCGGAATGGACCCCGACAAAACCAATATGCACCAACAAAAACACCCTTTCTGCCAAAAAACCACATGGCTTCCCCACATATGCTACACTTGCGGACCGTTGTGTGCCAAACAGACAACCTTGTTGTGTACCCCTGTGGCAACCCTGCGTCCACTTGGTTCCAAACCCATTGCTGAAGCTCGTCCATCCCAAACCCTGTCCCAACCTTGTGTCCACGTGTACCCCTAAACATGTCCCAAGCCCAATCCCAGACCCCATGCCCCAACCACAGCCGTAAACCTGCACCTAGCCCTGTCAGATATCCCGAAACCAAACGGCAATTCACCCCCTGTACAAACCGTCTATCACCCACGTTCCCCTGGAGCGCACATGCAAAGAGCAATGTGAAGCAAAACACCCAGTGTACAATCACATGTAGTTCCGTGACTTTCCAGGACCTCTCCTACCTCCATTCCTGAAATCTGCCCCAACGGACCACCAACATGCACTACAAGCAGCCCTGGGCATACCATTGGTTCTCAGGATGCACTTACCACCCTGCCTGGGCTCCCACACCCCACTCACCCCTGGAGGATATTCAAAAAACTCCCAGAAAACGTCCGACAAAAAGCAGACGAAATGTACTGAAAAACCCCAGATGTGTTCTTGAACCCCCTGAATTGTACCATAAAACCCCCTAATTGTACCATAATAACAGCCCAAATTGTGTCAAAAAACTTCCCCGGGGTGGTTTCTTGGGGGGGTTTTGGGGGACCTTTTGGCTGGGATTTTGGGGACAAACGGGGGGCTTTTGGTACAAAGTGGGTTTTGTTTTTTTTGGTACGCAGCACGTCCACCACCGCCTCTGCTGGCACCAGTAAAACCGTGCAACTGCACATGAAAGACAGCACACCATCGCGATATCCTGACCTTGGCCCTACATAGTGTTGAGCCCACAGCACCGATGACACTGTGCTGGAGGCTCACTAATGCATGCACCTGTGCAATTGTCCCTGCCTCACGACTTGTTGGGCTTTGAACCAAGCCCGATCGTGGATCGTTTCATATTCTAAATCAGTGTGGCGCGTAAAGTCTGGAGTGCTGCAGTGATTCCAGAGTGGCCACCATTGTTGACTCTGGCCATTTGTTGGTCTGACAGTTGCTGAGCTAAACGATTAGGGCTGCCCTTGTCAGGTGGGATATCGAACCACAAGAGGACATTCAATGACTCAGCAGCATGATGCTAGGGACCACATTTGCTGTAGAAGGCTGATGCACTGAGTGTTTCCGACGTGATCCTGCATGACCCCAATTGTGGAGACACCACAACCTGAGGGATTTCCCCATTCCTGCTCAATATTGGAAAACCACTGTTGTTTAAATGGTTATTTTGGTGGTGGTTGGGGGATCCAACCAGTCGCTGGCACTCCAGGCCAGTCTGAATGCTGTTCTGGTTGGACAGGGTGGGGTGCTTTCACCTGATGGCACAAGCCAGCCAAGAGGGATGTTCCAATGCATAGGGCATCAACCAGATGTGGGGCACCCCTTGTTGGTGCAGAGGCAGAAGCAGGGGGGGTACCTTGGTCAATCCAGCCTCTGAGATTCTAACGAGTCCCGGCCTGGGCGGCTATACTCTCTGACAGGGCAAGCATGACCGACACTACCTTGCCGTAACCCTATCCTGAAGACTCAGATTCTCGGTGCCCTCGCAGGCAGCCCCGGTCATTCGGGGGATCGCTGATGAGTCATCCCTCAAGCCAATGCACATTCGTGGAGCTTGGTGCTGCATAGTGCTTTGCTCCTTGAGGGGTCTTAGCCCCCCCCCCCCATTTTCGATGAGTAGAATTCAAAAATCAAAGTGTCAGACCTAAACTCAACAATGTCCGCGATCCAAGGGATTTACTTGGGCCGAGTCAGGTTTTCAACCTACCAGAAAGGGATTATCGTCTCCCACTACACCACGGGCGCTTTACTCGCTGTGCTAGCCCCTGCAGCCCCCGTCCCCTCTTGTGCTTGGTTGGGGTGGAGAGCCCTGGTGACCCGGCTTGCACCGGTCGCTTGCTCGCGGCCATGGGGCGGCGGTGTGCCGGGGGTTGGCTGAGGTCCCCTTGCACCCCCCTCTTTCTTTGCGGGGCCAACCTTCTGTGCTTCCGCTCCCACCTTGGGGTGGGCGTTCCGGCGGCGGCTGCGATGCTGTTGCGGCCGCCCCTCCCTCTGCCGGTGCCTGGCCGTAGGAGGAGGTGGGGGGTTGGGGGCGAGGTCCGCTGCCACGCCCTTCTGGAACATGTGGTGGGAGGCGGGGGAGGGTGCGGATAGTCTGCTCCTGGGCCCGTGCTGAGGGAGCAGGGTGGCCGGTAAGTGGGGGGCAAGATCCTATGGCTGTGATCCCCGTTCCGCGTGCTCGGCTGCCTTGTGGCGCTGGGTCCCCTCCGCGGGGTGCCCCGCCAACATTAGCCGGCTCCGTCCGGGTGCCTTGCTCCTGTGCCGCCGACGAAAGGGCTGACGGCGCGGTGTGGCCCTCTCTGTTGTTCTCGTCCTGGTTCTCTTGCTCATTCGGCCGCCGCAGCCATCCATGCATGCCTCGGGCCGCGGAGACCCGCTCCGCCTGCCTGGCTGCGTGACGTACGATCCCCGGCCCGTGGGTGCTCCTGTTGCCCTGGGGTGGCCTGTGTGTCCCTACCGACAGCAGTTTGCAACCCTTTGGCCCTTCGCGCGGCAGCGCTCGCATCACGGTGCCCCATGCATGGGGCAGAGCCCCCCTGTGGATCCACGTCTTTTGCGTAGACCGCGCCGAGAGGAGAGGACCCCCTGCACGGCTGCTGGCTGCGCCGCTCCCGAGCTGGCGGGCTGCTCTGCCAGCAGCGCGGCCGTTGTTACACCCGCTGGTACGGTCGAATGGGGGCCTTGCGCTAGAGGAAAGAATCCTCCCAGGAAATCTGCCATTGGCGCCGCGTGCAGGGGCCTGCTCAGCCGCCGTTGCCAATGCGTGACACAGTGCGCTGCTAAGCCCTCAAGCATTCGCACCATTTCGCCGCGGGCGGCAAAGTAGGGTCGCCCATTCAGTCCCGGGCCTGTACGACCCCTTAATGCAATTAGGGAGTGGCACCTGGGGGCTTCCTCCGCAGGTAGGAGACGGCCCACCAGCAGGTGCGGCTGGAGCGCCCGGGCTGCTTGCCGTAGGACAGCTGCTCGTTTCCGCAGCGGAAGCAAAGTCATCCGCAAGGCGTGCTGCGGGCGCGCGGGCAGTAAGGTTGAGAACCGGTTTTACCAATTAATAAGAAAAACCGGTTGTCGGCAATAATTGGAGGTTAATTTCAAAACAATTGGCACAACAAGTTATTTTGAAAACTAATTGAAACCAATTAATCGGAATGGTTCCAAATTTTTCGGGTTCCTTTGGGCGGTACATTTTGTCCAAATTTTTGCACTAACCAAAGGCTTTTGGTAGCAATAAACGATGGCCAATGCTAAATTGCAACTTCAGACGTAGTTTAGATCAATGTGCTCCGACTTGTCTGGGCTCTCTTCTGCCGATGGCGAGCTTGTGGTAAGTTTTGGTGATTAATCGGAATAACCGGTTATTTTGAAAACTATTTATCGGCAAAACCGTTTATTTTTGTGAAAATGATCGTTTAAAACCGGTTATTTTGAAAACTCCCACGTTCCAAAACCTTAGCGGGCAGCGCCCGACCCGAAGTGGCCTCCAAATCCGTCGCGACCTCTGCGTATGACACCTCCCCCTCAAGCTAGCGCAGCATGGAAGCCCATGAGACGAGGTCCGTGGCCAGCTGCTGGTCCCGCTTCCATATGCGGGGTAGACCTGGAGCCAACCGCAGTTGTGGACTTCGGTCTGGGCGCGGCAGTGGGCCGACAAGTTTTCTGCAACGGGTACGTGCGCCCCCGCCCCGGCCGCGGCATGCCCGGAAAGAAGAGGCCAACGTGGCCCCTGTCAAATGCGGCTTGTTCTGCCCTCATGCGCGCCATGAGTACCGACATGGCCAACCCGAAGAACCTATAGACAAACTCCTCCACTAGTTCCGGTGGAGTCTCTCCGTGGCCCATGAGGGAACCACACAAGTATGCTGCAGGCAAGCTGGATAGCTATTGACTACGATGCTCAAAGTAGGTAGGTTCCCCTGGCCTCCCGCAGCCACGGAAGCCATGTTATCTTTCCGGCTATCCAGCATGCGCAATGCTAGAGGATGTGCCGCTCGTCCTCGGTCACTTGAGCCCCGCAGTACGGGATCGTCAGGGTAGGCCTCATGCACTGCTTGTCAGCCCGAGGAGCAGTCCATGTTGCCCCTATGAGCAGGCCCCGCAAGATGGAGAGCTCCGTCTCCCCGTGGAAGCGTGCGAGGCCCGTAACCGCCACCCCCCCCAAAAGTCTGCGGCCGCCGCGCCTTCAACCGCAGCAAGGCCGCCCGCCGCAATGACTCCCGTATGCGGTGTCGCAACAAGCCGAGTCCTCAGCCACTAGGTCCAAGGGCTCGCCGTGCCCTGGTACGCGCCCACGCCACCATCCTCCATGGCGGCCCACCACAGGGCCTTGGCCGTGCGGACCACGCGTGCTGTGGGCCCGTGCAGCGAGGGGGCATGGCTCCATTCCAGGATGGCTCGCAGGAGGACCTGGGCAACCCCGGGCACCTGGGCGAGTTGGGCCATCCCAACCAACTTTTCGTACTTGGTATGCATGGTGTGGGACGTGCGATGGCTGGGCGTGAGGAGGCTAAACACCACCTCCTTGGCCATGCCGGGCCTCGTGGGACCCCAAATGGCGCAGATTGTTTGAGTTTGTGCACCAAGTCGACGTCCGCAGCGTCAGCTAACTGCACACCATACAGTGCAACTGCAATGGCTTGGAAGCATGCCACCGCGGAGCGCCGGTGGAAAGGGGTGAGTTGCGGCATGCTCCGCGGCACGGTGGCTCCTCGCTGAATGCCGTCCTGAAGCAAAGGACCTATCCCCCAACCCGGAGGGACCGACATGCTAATGCCCAGGCGCTAGAATTCAATCTCCTCCGGGAAAGACACTCCCACTAGCCCGGATGGGCTATCCAAGGTCACTGTCAAGGGTCCACACCGTTGACTTGCCCGCATTGATGTAATGCCCAGTCAACTGGAGGCACTTCTTGGTGGCAGGGAATATGAGCCACGCTGCTGCCACCCTTGGTGCCACCACCCCCGTGTCGTCTGCATAGTCTCCAGACCCAATGTCCACCTTTTCTGGTCCTTGCTGGTCAAGAATCACCGAAGTGAACTCATCCACGTCCAAAGTCCTGCAAAGAAGGAAATCCTTGGTGACGACCACCACCTGCTCACGAAGGCTGTCCAACTCCGCTTTCGAGGCCTCCATTAGGGCGATGATAAGGATGACTGACAGAGGGCACCCCTGCAAGATTCTATTGGTCGCCCGCCGCCAATGGCCAAGGCCCCCGGCGAGCTTGAAGGGCGGGACAACCTGGCAGTACACCACCTTTAAGACCGCCAGGACCTCAGAGTCAAAGCCCAACCGCGTACTGACCTCGAACCCGATGCCTTGCGGCATCACGTCAAAGCACTTCCGGTAGTCTAGCCCCATAGCGACCACGGTCCATTCCTTCAAGCGGCCGAGCTCCAAGAGCACCTCGGGCACGGCTGCCCCATCGGCTGCGCTGCGCGCCGGCCGGAAGCCAAAGGCCACGAGAAAAGTTTATAGTGTTTTCAGCACTGTGTTTTTGCTTCTCCTGCTGCTTGTTGTTGCTGTAGGGTGTCCTGCTGCTTGTTTTGGATGATGAAAAGCTTTTGTTTGTTGAAATACAGTAAAGCCAACTCAATCCAGGATAGCCCAAGCCAATAGTATGCAAGGAGAAGGTAATTCAGGATCAAAGCATGAAGGGCTGCAGTGTAAACAGTGAAAGATGATTGGATATTCACAGAAACTGCAACTCAGGATACAAATGAATGCATATTCACAGAGATAGCTGAAATCTTTTTGGAAAAGAGTCAGAAAACTGCCTTAGGATCACTCTCTCTCCATAGTGCCATCTTAGGAGATGTGCACTCTTTGTTTTGGGTCCCATATGTGCTGAGGTGGCATGGTATGTGGCGATGAGGTCACTGCCATGTCACATGGGATCTTCCTACTTAGCTAGGCTGACCAGGAATTGAACCCAGGACCTCTCAAAAAGAGGTGCCCAGCCCCCTAGTGTGCATACCACTAGGATAGCTAAGAATTCATGGAAAAACATAGATAAATTCATAGGCTCTACTTTAGGTATGTCAGTGCTCAGTCAACTCAGGAAAAGATGTTTCACTTCACATTGAAAGGGGATTAAGGGGTCCACTCCATATCCTGATTGGGTGTTTGGTTCCATAGGTCAAAATGTGTTATCACCACTTTTGGTTGGACCAATACTAAGATAAAAATGCATGGATGCGCAGTGCATCCCTAATACAACTAGAGTATGCCCCAAAGCAATGGAAAAGCACTTTTTCTTACTCCCCCCTTGTGCTGTGGTGGCCACCACTGTCGCATTTTAGGAAAAAGGGAATTTTTCTTGGTCTTTCCTTGGTTTCCACATCTACTTTAAAATACCTACAGTCTCCCTCACACTGAAAAATGGGCGCTCACCATGGCTGGCATCCTTTTGCTGCTCTGATTGTACAGTTTCCTACAGAAGACTCAGCGTTCATGGCGCTGCCGGGGCTCCTGTGGCTTGGTTGGGTTAGATTGGGAGCATGCCAAACATGTGCATATGTATCCCTCCCTCCAAGACGCAGCGTCGACACAACCCAAACGCAAGACACATTATACACACTCGCATGGGTTCTCGTAAACCTGCTGGCGACCTGTGACCTGTCTTAGGGCGAAGGGAGTCGAAAGAAAATTAAATTTGCCCCTTGGTGGGGTCTTGGTTCTGCTCAGTCTCTCCAGGCACCTGCGTTTCGGCCAGAACACGGCCTACTCAGCGAGGCTGCGCGTGGGTATCTGCAGAGGCAGGAATGGGAGAATTATGGACGAATCAATGCAAAAACGAAGCGACGACACCAAAATCCGTCAAATGACGGCGTAGAATTTTTCTGAAACGACACACCTGAGCAGAATCCAATTGTGCATCAGAAGCACATTTTTATAGAAATTATAGTCATCTCTGGATTTTTTAAATCCAGAAATTCATACGCATAAAATGGCGGCGCACAGGAGCGGCTCCTAGCGAAGCGCCGGAAAATGGAGAAATAATGGAATTATAAACGTATGTATCACGTAGTCTTGAAAATGACGAGACACACATTAATAAACAAACATACAGATTCCACCCACACTAATAGAAGATTCTAAAATTCAAGAATCCGAAAATCAAACGAAAAGACTTCAATGAATCAGGTATAAACTACAGGTATGCTTGTCTTGCATGCCGCATACACATTGCTCGTCTCGTGTCTCCGTGAACGAGTCGTGTAGCAGCGTTAACAACGATAACCACGATAGGACGCGGTAGAGGGATTGATTAGAAAGATTGCAGATGATTAGCGGTCAGATCAGGGTGATTAGACATACACACAAGTGCCTAGCAACGTTCTTCGCGTGCGCCCCTTTTGTCCTCTCACCTTGCTTCACTTCCCAGCGGTAGGTAAGGTAGGTACGCCCAGGCGGGGCCACCCCCTGGTGGAGTCAAGATTGTTGCGCAGATGGGCAGGTTTGCCCACGGTGTTGTCGCATACTCGTGCATGCACACACGCATTAAAGGGTAGGCCACGCGAAGTGCGCACGGTAAACCTTGTTTAGGCTACCCAGGGGCTCCTCGGTACGTTCTTTAAGAGAACCTGAGGAGTCCCTTAACGCTTGCTTGCTTGATAAGGGTAGCTGCTCCTGCAGCGTGTTTGCGGACAGTGTATTATAGGGCACACTGAGAAGGGTATAATACCTGGAGTGTGCCTTGGTTCCTCCGCCGCAAACGCCCTTTCATTTGCCTTTGTTTTACAGGTGGGCAGGTAGGGTGATTGGTGCAGCAGCATTTTTTTTTATGCCCTGCTAAACAAGGGCGCAGATCACACAAACAAGTAACTCCGCTCCGCCTGTGGCAGAGCAGGGAGTCCGACTTCATCGACATCTGCGCCTTGCACGCGAGAGCACTCCTTCCCTCCAAGCCCTTGCAGGGGAAACGCGTTGTGGCGTCCCCTGTGAGGCCACAGTTGCTTAGCAGCGCTGTGTTCTCTTGTCATTTCACAGGTGGGTCGCTAGGACCCTTGAGACCTTCACCTTCGCAACGCCCAGTAGAGTGTGCGTGTAGGAGTGGTAGTCCTGAGTCGGGGCCAGAGCCAGTTGCCCAGTGCTCGCCCACCAGGATGGTGCCACTGTAGGGTGTGTAGGACCTGTAGGGGGTGTGTCACTGTCCCACCCTTTTCTGCAATTTTAGCAGGGTTGGTGGGCTGTGGCAGTGGTTAGGTCAGTGTTTTGGCCACATAGCAAACAGGCCTTTTGCATGCCTTCAAAGCTTTTGGCCACCCCTCCCTGTAGTAGACAGATAGGTAGGGAAAACAATACCTGGATTAGCACGCTGGGTATTCCCCCAAGGTTTTGCGCCAGCACAGAAATTGGGCGCATAGGGGAGGGGAGACCCGGGGCGTACCCCGTGGCATCAATAAGCCAACCCTCCAGGTTCAGCAAGGGCGCAGACTTGGGTATAATTAGGACACCACTTCTGCGGCTTGCTCTCAGGACCTTAGGACTAGCACACTCACACATACGCTTTGGCAGGTAAGGGTAAGGTTCAGTCCCTAGCTTTAGTCTTGGAGGCAAGCGTCTCAGCGAGCCTCAGCAACTCACCAAGGTTGTTCTGGGACAAGTAGTCAACCAGAACTGAGTTTAGGCGTCCCTCAGGTAGAACAAATGCAGAGAAGGGCTCCCAGGTGGCCACTTCGACTCCAAACCCTTCCCAGAGGGTGAGGAAGCGCCAACCCTGGCGATAGCGGTGGCATAGGACAGACTTCACCAGGTAGAAGCCCTCCTTAGCCATCTCCTCGGCGTTCATGTTGGGGAGTTCACCTTCAACTTCCATAGGGCTGGCAGCCCCTTGTAGGTCCAGAGCGGCGATTTTTTCGTCATTCAGCTCCCACTCCTCCCCACAGAGGTCTTCAGGATCATGGTAGCGCTTCAGGTGTTGAGCAGCGCACACCAGGGTCCCCCCTAGTCGGGGAGAACACCGCACAGTGATACGGTGACCGTCCACAGATAGAATCTTGTACGGCCCGAAGTATGGGTCATCGCTGGTAGAGCGTGGCCAGGCGGGTAGTCGACTGTGGTGCACCAGCACCCAGTCCCCCTCTTGGTAGGTGGCCGGTACACGGTGCTTGTTCTTCTTGTTCCACTGACGCTCCCTCACTCTCTGGAGCATAGCCTTGGCCTTGTCCACCTTCGCTTGTTGCTCTTGGACCCATTCACCCACAGAAGAATGGGTGTCCTCTGGATAGGGGGCATGTAGGAACCACGCCGGGCGCCCCATGAAAAGCTCATGTGGTGAGTAGCCAGTAGCTGAACTCTCTTGGGAGTTCATCATCAAGGATATGACGGGGAGTAGTCTCACCCAGTCTCTGGTGCGTTCAGTTTTGCACCATATCCTGACGTTCTCCTTCAGGACACGAATCTGTCGCTCACATAGGGGGTTGCTCGTGTGAGAGTAGGGAATCCCCGTAGACACCTGGACATTGAGGGACCTCAGGACCCTCTTGTACCAGCCAGTATCTGAGCGTACTCGTACGTCCTCATCGGAGTTGATCTCCTTGGGCGCCCCATAGACACAAAACCACTCCTCCAGGAGTATCTTGATAGTCTCCTCTCCGGTAATGTGCTTGGTACATGGGAACACCCTGGTAAACCTGGTCAACCCACAGGTTACCACTAGGGCGAAGTCATAGCCCCCGAACTTCGGCATCTCCGTGTAGTCCACGTATAGAACACTGTTAGCACAGTGAGGGATGGGCAGGGTCGAGTAGAGACCTCTGTCCCTGATATCCCCAGGTTTACAGGACCTGCACGGGCACTTGTCCACGATAGGCTGGAGTGTCTTCCGCAGTTGGTCGTCAGTCCACGTAGTGTGGAACCACTGCTTGAACAGCGTCAGGGTACGGTCAGCACCCACATGACCACTGGGCTCATGGGTCCACTTCAGCAGCGCTGGAACTCGGTCACTAGGCACCACGATGCGGTCCTCGTGCCAGAGGTAGCTCTTGTCCCGCTTCCACTGGTCTTGGTTGACCAGGAGGGGTTCAAGGCGTTTCTCCAGGCGCCGGTAGATATCCCCAAACTCCTGTAGATACTCCGATTGTTGGAGTCCATCCAGGGGGCGTATCATGGTCATGTTCAGGTCCAGATGTACGTCCATACGGCTGAACGCCTCCTTAGCCAGCGCTTCAGACCGGGCACCAATCAGGGCGTCGAAGTTGTTGCGGCTGATGTAGTCGGCACACTCGTTCTTCACTCCCTGGATATGGTGTACCGTCAGCCGTAGTTGACTGAGGTAGGTCCACCAGCGCCGTAGCTTGGCCTTCTCAGGTGGGGGACCCTTCTGGAAACTGCGGACCGGTTCTTGGTCGCATAGCCAGACCACAGGGTTACTCCCCAACAGTCGTGCTTGTGAGGATAGCACCAGCATACCCGCGAGCAATTCCTGCTCATAGGTGGAGTAGTTCCCCCTGGCCTGACTCCACTTCCAGTTCCAGTGGCCCAGAGGTACTAGGACCCACTTGTCGTCAGGGTAGCTGTGCTTGAGGGTTCCATCTCGGTTGAGACCTTCCGTCCCCGATTGGGAAATGGCCGAGTCGAACTCCTCCTTCTCTAGTGCTTGCCATTGGAACAACGTTCCACCACCGCCCACATTGCTGGCGTCGGTCACCAGGATAATCTCCCCTTGTGCCCTAGGCACGCCCAAGCACTTAGCGTTGGCTACCTTGTCTTTGAGCTCGTCAAACGCTTGTTGCTCTTGTGGGCCTCAGCGCCAAGTAGTACTCTTCTTGATCAAGTGCGTCAGAACGGCGCTGGTATAGGTGAAGTTCTTGATGTGGCGGCGATAGAAGTTGCACGCCCCAATGAAACTGCGTACATCATGAAGTCCTTTCTTGGGGTCTTCGTGTCGTACCTTGGCATCCATCAGGGGTTTGGCCTTAGAGGCCGCTGGGGTCCAGCACCCATAGCCAACGTCAAACCCCAAGTACTGCATGGTCTCCTGCATGAACTCACACTTCTCCAGCTTGAGTCGTGTGTGGTTCTCCTGGCAGACCGCAAAGAACTCACCCAAGAGGATTAGGTGATCCTCCTGGGTATTGGTCCCGAGGCATACATCGTCGATGTGAGCCTCCATCTGGGCCCCACGGGATATGAGCTCCTGCACCTTAGGTCTCCTTCGTAGGATGGACAAGATCTTGTTCATCAGCTCTTGGAACAGAGCGGGTGCGTTAGCCACGCCGAACGGCATGACCTTCCACTTGAATACCCTCCCCTGAGGGGTGATGAAGGCCAGTAGTTCCTGCGCGTTGGGCGTCAGGTCCACTTGCCAGAATCCACTTCGCTTGTCGGACTTGGTCTTGTAGCGACAGGAGGCTATCTTCTCCAGGGTAGACTCCATATTGGGAATGGACCCTGAGTGGTTCAACGTCTTCTTGTTCAGCTCTCCATAGTCCACTACCAGCCGTTTGGCTGTAGACCCAGGTTTAGCCACAAGGAAACAGGGGCTGCAGTGTAGGGGGTGGTCCCCGTCCTTGTACTCCAGGACTAGGCCAGCGTCGATACACTCCTGTATCTGTCGCTCAATCTCGTCGGCCTGCTCTTTAGGAGCTGGATAGGGTCTCCTCCGTATCTTGTGACCCACGAACTCGGGTTTCAGCTTGAGGTCCATCTGTACCAGCTTGTCACATGACGCTGGAGGGGGTAGTTCTCCGAACACCTCCAGATAGGTCCTTATCAGCTTCTGTACCCGCGGGTCCAATATCTTGATCTTGTCCTCCAAGTCCTCGTCGGAGTGTAAGTTGCTTGCCCCCTGAATAGACGTCGGGAGGTGGTCCTCCACCGACTCTTCGCCCGTGGTAGTGTCCTTCAGCCCTTGGTAGGCATACAGAAGGTCTTGCTCAACCATCTCCGATGGACGATGGCAACATAGGCACGCTCGAGGGGGTTCACATACACATTCCTCCGAGAGGTCGTCCTCCTCTGGGGTCCTCACACGGGCGCCCCACACGCTCTTCATGAGCTTGAGATCTACCTCCCTTTGCCAGGTGGTGATCTTCTGTTCGAGGTCCTCCTTCAATTGGGATAGGTCTCCCATACGTCCTTGCTTCAGTGGCCACGAGCTGCGGGTAGGCTTCGCGTAGCATAGCTTTTTCGCCACCAACTTCCTCTTGGAATCCACATACTCCCTGAGCCTGGATCGACGGTCCAGCTCTTCATCCACGGGGTCTTCCACCCTCATGGAGAGTAGGGGTTTTAGTGGGGCGACGTACTCGGCGTTCTCCACTTCCTCCACCGCGGTCTGCACGAAGAAGGCGTCGTGCTCAGTTTCGTCGTCTGAGTGGATAGAGCTAGGTAGCTCAGATATTCCACACTCAGAGACTCCATCAGGAACAGGTACATGACGGGGAGAGTTGGGGGCGTTGGTGTCAGTCACGACGTACTCATCTCCTCCGGGTGTAGTTTCAACAGCATCTTGAGGTCGTAGGCGATCCTTCAAGTCACCCAAGGCGAGTCCATCGCTTTCTCGTTGTATAGCCTGGACCAGAGTAGGGTCCAGGTCTTCCCAGGGGATGGTGGTTAGACTTCCGTCCACCACGCTGAGCATACTCCCCCATCCGGGCTTCCCAATGGGCGTCTTGCGTCCCAGAGGCACGTAGATGGCCTCATCAGGTAATCGCACCGAGCTGATAGTCAGCTTGTCAAGGAGGGTTCGCCAGTACTCGTTGCCCCCATGGGCTCCCCAATCGGGGGAACACAGGACCATACGGGAACGTTCCAAGGCCACCTTGGTCAGCACCTTCCCCAGTTCACTGAATCTGGGGTTCCCGTAGGCCATCCCGAAAGAGGGCCAGTAAAATTTGTAGCTGCAGTTCTTCCCCTTGCTGCAGTATAGGTCCAGTACATGCTGCTTGTCGCTGGCGAACAGCTCCACACTTAGGTCTTCTCGAGAGTATCCCAACGCCTTCAGACCTTGGTCTAGGACTTCCCCCAATAGTTGATAGTCCTCAGTTTTGGAGGACGCCATCATGTTCGAGGGCTCCTCTTTCGATAGTCTCAGGTAAATCGAGGTATGTTCCGACTGCTCCAGTGGCACAGACTCTCTGCCACTGCCGTGGTCCACGTACAGGAGGTAGGGCGCTTGCAGCGTCAGGGATTGTATCTGGGAGTGCTGCACGAAGAAGTCAGTACCCAGTACAAAGTCGAAGGCCTCAGTGTCCATCACATAGAACCCATGGGCGATAGTTCGAGAGCCCATAGGTACCTCCACTTCACAGTCCCCGCAGCCGTGCACCACATGTCCATCCCCCATGCGTATAGCGGCGGTGGTCATGGTGTTCTTCAGGCTCCCACAAGGGAAAATTTTCTTGGCCACTAATGATATTGTGGCGCCCGTATCCAGTACCCCCAGGTATTCACGTCCCCCTAGTCGGATACGTACCCAAAACACCAGGTCTTGGGTGCCACCAGAGCGTCCCCGTCAGAATTCCGCGGGACAGGTCACCTCGAACCCCTTGTTCCGCAATTTGCGGGCCATCCTCATGAAACGGCTTCTCTTCTTGGCGTTGCCGTCATCACCACCTTCATGCTCACGCTTGGCTCCTTGTTCTTGCTGGGCCTGCGTCTGTGAGCGTGTGGTAGGACCAATCTGCCCTCCAGAGGGCTCGGAGTTCCCCCCTGGATTAGGGTTGGGGTTGCCTCCGTTCTTGTCCTTGTTCTTGTTGTCGTACTGGCGGTTAGCACCTCCTCCTCGTCCACCTTGACCCTTGTCTTGACCACCTTGACCACGTCCTTTTGACTTCCCCTTCCCGGAGTCGTTGCCTTTGGCCTTGCCTCCACCTTTGCCTGAGCTTTTGCCAGGATCTTCCCCCTTAAGCTTCGCCGATAGGCGTTGCTTATGGTAGCACTCATCCTCGTAGTGCTTCCGCTTACCAGCAGCGGTAATGATCCGGCAGCTTCACTTTGGCGCCGGTGATCTTCTCCTGCTGCTTCCCCTGGACGACGAAGCAGTCTCGCTGCTCGCAGTCAGAGGCGTGCTGCAGGTGGCCCTGCTCATCTCTGGCATCACACCAGAATAGCTCCTTCACGTTCTCCATTAGGCGGGCGTGGGCGTGTTTGGGGGTAGTCCCCTGCCCAGGTCGGGACCCTTGGTACCCTTTGCCTCCAGAACCTCCACCAGGACGGTAGTTGTTCAGGTGCTGGTCGCTCTCCTTCTCCAGCGCCATCTCCAGGAGCAGCACGCATAGATCCTCGTAGCGGAGGGATCTTGCCTTGCGCTCAGCCGTCAGACGGCACTCGTCCCATAGCTCTCGGGGGAGCTTGGCGCACAACCAGAACAGCAGGTCGTCGCTGCTGTAGGAACCGGGCGTCAGTCGTCCAGCCCAGTGATCCAAGTCCGCCAACAGCTCGGAGACCCTGCCAGGTTTGGGGTTGTTGCGCAGCACGGGCAGGTTCTGGATCTCGGCCCTGATGGAGAGGTCGGTCTCGTAGGTCGGGTACTGCCTCTCCAGGGCAACCAACACGTCGGCAAAGGTGGCGGAGTTAGTGACGATCTGCCTGACCTGCTTCTCCAGGTACTTGGTCTTGCAGCACTGCAGGAGCAGGTCGCACTTGACTCGCCCACTCGCGTGGGTTTGGCCGGTCAGTCGTAGGAACCGGCCAAAGTTCTCAGCGAACTCGCTGAGATCCTTGCCTGTGAACTCAGGCAGGTTGACCACTATCTTGGAGGTGGCAATAGCCTTCGCCTCCTGAGCTCGGCGTCCTTCAGGGCGTCGGGTCTTCTTCTTCTTCTTCTTCTTCTTCTTCTTACCCTTGGGGTCCTCGGGGTCCTCAGGGTCTTCGTCATCCGATGGCGAAGAAGAATCCATCGACGGCGGCCCGTCGTCGGAGGGGTCTCCGCCAAGATCACTGGAGCCATAAGGCTCCACGTCCACCATAGCCCTTAGGGCTGTCAGCCCCAGCTGGTCCAGCTCGGCCCTCGTCGAGTTCGTCACATGGCTGTAGGGCGGCTGGGCCGTTCTCGGGACGAATGGACTTCTCGGTACTGCTGCAGGAGTCGGCATCGGTCGGCTCCTCAGGCTCCCCAGGGTATTTGTCAACCCTGCCGCCAGGTGGTTAGCCTGTACTCGGTGGGGTGACATTCCCACCGTCGTAGGTGACGCATGGGACGGGATCATCAGGGGCTGTAGTTTTCCCCTGATCTCTTGCGTGAGGTCGCTCACGATTTGCGAAGTGGCTCCTCGGAGCACCTCGTTGATCTCCGACCGCGTCAGGGACCTGTTGGAGGATCTTCCCGATCCTCTACTCCTGCCTCCCAGAGACTCTGGTCCTCTCCTCAACCCACTCAGGGGTGCATACCCAGGTGCACACCCAGGAGCATACCCAGGAACTTCCATGTAGGTTCCAGTGGCGTGGAGTGGATGGGGATGGTCAGCCGCATACCATCGCGGCGCAGAGCTGGAAGCCACCGGCTCACTGGCAGTAGTTGCCTCAAGGAGCGCAGTGGTAGGTGGGCCCATGCCATAGGCGGGGTAGTGAGGCATGCCAGTAAAGCCTGTGCCCTCTGCCATAGGCGGGTTGGTTGTGGAGGTGGATGTTGCGGCGGCTGGGAGTGTGGTGGTTATGAAAGAGGGTGATGCTTGGAGGCCAGAAGCGCTTGCTGCGCCTTCGAAGGTAGGGACATCCGTCGGGTCTTGCCCTTGCTCCTCTCCTTCGTCTGCTCCTTCTCCAGCATCCTTCTCGCTCTCGTTCTCTCTCTTCCTCTTCACAGGCTGAGGCTGAGAGACCACTTCCTCGACCGTCAGGGCCCCGAAGGCCGTCTGGAGGCCATCCAGGGAGTCCTCCGCTGTATCCACTGGCCCATGTAAGGGCTCCACCGAAGGTACAGTGCCAGGCGCCGGCCTTGCCGGTGCCTCAGGCGCTGGCGCTGTCTGCACTTCGGCGTCCACTCTTCCTGGGTCCATCTTAATCCGCCCTTCTGCTTATGTTTGCCTGCTCGGAGCACTGGTTGTACGGCGCGGGGTCGCTGCCGGTGCACAGAGACAGGCTGCCTCTTGCTACCAGAAAAGTTTATAGTGTTTTCAGCACTGTTTTTTTGCTTCTCCTGCTGCTTGTTGTTGCTGTAGGGTGTCCTGCTGCTTGTTTTGGATGATGAAAAGCTTTTGTTTGTTGAAATACAGTAAAGCCAACTCAATCCCGGATAGCCCAAGCCAATAGTATGCAAGGAGAAGGTAATTCAGGATCAAAGCATGAAGGGCTGCAGTGTAAACAGTGAAAGATGATTGGATATTCACAGAAACTGCAACTCAGGATACAAATGAATGCATATTCACAGAGATAGCTGAAATGCTTTTGGAAAAGAGTCAGAAAACTGCCTTAGGATCACTCTCTCTCCATAGTGCCATCTTAGGAGATGTGCACTCTTTGTTTTGGGTCCCATATGTGCTGAAGTGGCATGGTATGTGGCGATAAGGTCACTGCCATGTCACATGGGATCTTCCTACTTAGCTAGGCTGACCAGGAATTGAACCCAGGACCTCTCAAAAAGAGGTGCCCAGCCCCCTAGTGTGCATACCACTAGGATAGCTAAGAATTCATGGAAAAACATAGAAAAATTCATAGGCTCTACTTTAGGTATGTCAGTGCTCAGTCAACTCAGGAAAAGATGTTTCACTTCACATTGAAAGGGGATTAAGGGGTCCACTCCATATCCTGATTGGGTGTTTGGTTCCATAGGTCAAAATGTGTTATCACCACTTTTGGTTGGACCAATACTAAGATAAAAATGCATGGATGCTCAGTGCATCCCTAATACAACTAGAGTATGCCCCAAAGCAACGGAAAAGCACTTTTTCTTACTCCACGGGATGCACCCAGTGCTCGTGCCATGCCATCGCCTCCTGATGCCGTGCGCGGGCCCAGAGGCGACGAAGGATGGACAGGACAGTCAAGGGGCGGGTGTTGAGGGCCCCCATTGGCCCTTCATTTGGGTACCAGCGCAGTGCACCCACGGGTGAGGGTGCCCGGCTATCTCGTTGTCTTTTCCATAGCCCCGAGGAGCGCCGCCAACCATTTTTTCAGTTTTGGTGGCAGCTCGCGCAATTCATGCGCCGCGAAAGCATCAAGCCGTACCAGGGACGGCTTCATGGCCTTCGCCCATTGCAAGAGTCGCTCTCCTGTGAGCGGGGCGGTCACCATTGGAGCATAACGGAGGTGGTGTCCATGATCCTTCATTAAGAGGCCTACGTCCAGTAGCGGCCGGTTAGCGTCTTTGTAGATAATGGGCCCCGGAGCACGCCGCAAAAGGGTGTCCATTTGTAGGATGAGCGCTCGGGCGGTCCTGTCCTCATGGAGGAGGAAGACCACCGGGGGAGGGGGGTCGTGACCCCCAGCCATCAACACACGGGCCCTACTCAGTCGACCAAGCATCGTCGAGCCACTCCCTTCAACTTCCCAACGGTTGACGGTTGAAGCCGGTTCGGATCCAACTTTGGCTGCATCTCTATCCCTTAGGCGGCCGAAGCAGGTACGCTTTTGTACCGGGGTCTCTGCAAATTTGGTATGGGTAATTTGCCCGACTTACCTACTTTTTTCTACGACAAAATTTGACTACTCCGTTTTTTGGCACAATTACCCACGAAAATGCATCATTTTCCTCCAAAAAAGCTGTCACAATTTTTGCCATTTTACCCACTTTTCTCTGAAATGCACTACATTTTTGGGGGTTCTCGAACTGGAAAACCTTGCTTTTTGTTGTTCTCCCCTGCATGCTTTTTTCTCCTACCTTAAAAATTCAGTTTATACGCCTCTGGTTTCCAAAATGCTGTAAAATGACGCCATTTTCCTATTCGTATTGCGAGGCCTAGCGCGATACGGGACATGCAACAACGTAATTCACTGCAATTACACACAGCTTCAGAGCATTCAGAAACAAGCAAAAACAGAATCGAGAGTATGAGTTCATTCTGTGCGTCCAAACGTGAGGCTTTCGGAATGCGAGGCCTCGCAATACTGACTGTTGCCTTAGGGTCAGTGTAATCGTTATCTCCAGATGACGCTTCTGAAAACAGAGCTGAAAAGGCGAATTGCCTGATCTAGAATGCGAGGCCTCGCAATGCGAGGCAACATATCAGGCAAAATATGACTGCAACGCCCCTTAGGGCTTCTTCTTCTTCTTCAATCCCGCTGCCAACATCTTGCTCCTCGACGTTGACCCCACTGCTGTTCCGGGATCAAGAAGGCTCAGCTTCCTCTTCACTCCCTGGGGCTGCGTCAGTGTCGTCTGCTTCGGCTCAGCTGCCGCTTGGGTCTTTGGCTTTTTCGGCTTCAGCACCTGGCTCGCCCTCGGCTCGTCCTCATCTTGGAACGCCCGAAGGTGCGTGGACTTCCGAGGAGATCCCTGATCAGATCCTGTCTGCAGCGGTTCATCGTCATCGTCCCCAGGATCATCCACGTCTTCGTCTGCACCTTGTGCATGGGCATGCTGACTTGCTTCTTCTGCCACGGACACCTCGTGATGTGTATACCCCACGTGCTCGTCCTCAACCCACATCGGCATCCCGAACTGGATCCAGGGCTCGCACTGCGCCTACTTGGTCTGGTCAATTCCTGCCTGCACGCGCTGCGTCACCTCGTGAGGGTAGCTCCGTGCCCAATCAGACCGCTTCTGTTTGGTTAATTGCAGAGAACAAACTTGCGGAGGATCATCCAACGCTGCCACTTTCGCCGCCATGTGCACATCGCGATCCAAGATCATGACGTTCTCCGTGCGGTCTTTGGTCCGCATCAGCGTTGCCATCCGCGTATAAAGCACAAGGGGCATGAACCCTGGTTCATCACGTTCGCGGCGACCCAAACCGATGTATGGTGGGATCTTTAGTGAGAAGTAGCAAGATTGCAAAGGCATTGCGAGGCCTCGCAATCGAAAAGCGTTGTACATACCTTTTTCTTGATCTTTACACCGGCCAGCAGAACAAGTGCTTTTACTTGAATTCCGCCTTTTCCTGTCTTGCCTGCGCCAGGTAGCCAGTAACACACTTGCACTTTTTCATACCCGTAATCGTTCCACGCAATTCCAGACTTCTCCAGAACAGTTTGCAGGGCATCCCAAACAGTCTCCACCTCGCCGTAGATCACAAGCACAGTTTCAGGGTTGTCAATCAACTTGGCCATCACAACAGGACTCACATGATCAGCACCGTCCGCCAGATTCGCATTCAGAATGATCATGTCGGTGTCTAGAGCCTCCAAAAACTTCAGAGGATCTTGCGGATCTTTGTACGGGGCACACAGCATTTTGACCACCTTTCCAGTGACCTCAATGTTCGCGACGTCCAGTTTTCAGGATTCCGTGGACTTGACTTCGGTCAAGGGCGATGCCAGTCGTGCACGCAGGCGACCAAGGTCCATTGATGACCCATGCTTTGGATGAGTATCTTCCATCGCCGTCGGGAATCGCGCCTTGCTGAGTGTTTCCCATTTCGGCGATGGAGCCTCAGGTTTCCACTGCCAAGCCCCTAAAGGGATCCGAAAGCAAAGGACATCGCAGTTGTGCAACGGTACCTTATCTGCGGGACTCGCCTCTGTAAACATGGGAAAGGTTGCGTTTGACTTGCTTGCGTGTTTGCCTACTTGCTTGTGAAGGGAACATACTTCGGGTCGGATGGATAACACTGTCCGGCGCGGCTTCACAATGCCAATTGATCCACTGCTGCTTCTGGTAGGCAGAGGCCCCGTCCTGGATGTCCTTGATGTTCGTTTTTGGTCTTGACATGTCGGCGGCGACCCGTTGTAGGAGCGATGGCTCGTACAGACCATGCAAGAACTTCAGCTGGTTCATCGTCACCGGCATGTCCATCCTCTCGAAATGATCCAGCGACGTCACCGCCGCCTCCTCCGCATGGTACACCCAAGTGAAGAATCGTCCAAACGCCTTGACTGAACAACTCTGTACATGAGGAGAATGAGTAGCCATATTCGGATTGCGAGGCCTCGCATTCAACAATGCAACATACTTGGAGTTCATCATCGGAAACCTGTGGTGGAATCCAAGCACTTCCGCTCGCAGCTTTCGGGATTGTTCGGTGAATGTGTTTCCTTGCAGTCTCGTCAGGCCCCGCCGGCGAATCTTCCAAATGCAGAAGGAAGTTGTAAGCTGCTTCCGACGGTGGCAAGGCGGAGATGTCCAGATCGATGGCCTGCTTCCGACTGGCGATTGCTACTCGTGTAGCCCAACTGGTGTCCGTCTTCAACAGGCAGACCTTCCCCACTTGCATCCACTGCGGTGGGTTGAGGCCCTGCTCAAGACGTTGGTGTCGCAGTGCTTTCAGCGCACCGACGCAGTGCTGCTTTGCAATGACGATCCAATCGTCAGCTGAAGATGAAAACAGGGTTTTGAGAGGATGCACATGAAACACCAACGGTGCGACCGGGTTACGTACCTGGTGATTGCCATGCAGTCACGGTCACGGGCTCCTCGGGAGGGTTTGCCGTAAGACTTCTCAGAACCTCGTGCACTCGCTTCTGTTGATACTTCCGGATCTGGCCTTACTTCTTCTTCTTGTCGATCGAAAGGCTCCTGACGTCGACCTCCACCTGCAAAGGCTTCTTGTTGAACCTCAAGAACTCCTCTGCCACCGTTTTGTCCGTGGATGGTACTTGTGACGTGTCTGGTGATGCTCTGCCCGCTTTTGTTGGTGTCAAACTCTCTGCCATGTTGAAATAGGCCAGTAAAAAGGGAGAAAACTGTAGATATTTATCCTTTGATTGCGAGGGCTCGCAATCGACATTATAGGTATTTGTCGGCAATTACCTACTTCGTATTGCGAGGCCTCGCATCAAAGTAACAACATATAGTCAAAAACGCACTCTTTGAAAAGACGATTGCAAGGGCTCGCATTCCGAACACGCAGTAGTGAGCAAAGGCACCGGCAACAACAACAGAGTTGGGAATCAACCTAAAACCGATGTTATGCATCAGTAAAGGCCCAGATTCTGTCAGGAATGTTCGTGCCCTGCGCATCAGACCGCAGAGGAACCCTGTTGTCCATCAGTCGTATTACGGCAGGTGAGAAATTCCGTGCCTGCCGCAGAAGTGTACGCAAAACATCGGTCAACACAGTCTTGTATGTGTCCACGTCCGGCTCGCTGTAAGGATCGGACGGAAAATCTGGATCAGCCTCCCAGTGCCTCTGCATGGTCGAGGTACCCGACTGCCAAGGACAGTACCGAATTCTCAGGCGGTCGTCAACAACATACGAGTGCAAGCGCTGTCGGATCTCGGTTCCAATATCGGAGGACAAACCACTAACCAGCAGGCGTCTGTTAATACTCGAAGGGCAGATCTGGACAAACAAATCTTCCACGTCGCTGGATGTCACAGCCCAAGTGTGTCGATCCTTCATGGACCGAAGTCGACTGAGCATGACTTCGCCAAACTCCTCACCATAGCACAATCCTGGCAGGCCGCTGTTGAAGGTCTGCCAATGCAACAATGCAACACCGATGGTCCTGACATACACAACAGGATCAGCTGCAGCCCTCCCGAGCTCAATCAGAAGCACGAACACGAGTCACAAAACATTTTGGGCGTCGATGGCACTTCCAGGTTGCCGTCCAGACCAGTTGCATTGTCTCAGGTGAAACCCACAGTACAGGACACGCGGACACCAGTTCTGCAGAAGGTGCACCATTGCTCTACATACTGCACTCTTCAGTCGATCGATCGCCGTCCCACCGTGATTGGCAACAACCTGTAACCTGATCGATTCCCTTCGCAACTGCCACAAGAAATGCGGCACACAGTGGAGGATGCCGGCAATAGTTCTCTCCATGACTCTGAGCTTCGTGTACGACCCTACTGTTTTTCCCACTCCCAAGCGGCCAAAGCGGAAGTACACAAACAGCGAATGAGAGGGGCGCCATACGTTGGTCACAAGGTATTTATAGGGATGCCAGCAGCTGTACTGGACAGGAGTCCTCTTCAGTTTTTCGTGCCAGTTCCACCGCTGCATTCTGTCGGAGTACAGCAACTTCAGGCATCTTTTGTGTATGTTCTCATCAACGAGGATCGGCACAATGGGGTGCGTGTGGTTTGACGGCGATGCAATGTAGTCCAACACCTCGACCAGTCCCTTGTACGAGGATACCTGATGCGTACTCAGCAGCAGCGGCTTCCAACCAGGATTTGGTAGTGGATCTCGCACGATGTCAAGCGGCGCTCTGATGCTCCGTATTGCTGCAGGTCTGTCCGCAAGCAGGCCCAGGTTTGTCACGATCCCATGAAAGCTCCGTTTCATTCTAACAAGTGCTGCAGCCACACTGCCGATGCTGCCGATGAGCACATCTCTGTTTGGGTGTCCTCTGAAATACGGCAACCTGCACGGAATCTCAACGACGCAGAGGGCTGTGCAATTTCGCGACTGATCCTTGATCGTTGGATGCGTTCCAACTGCTTAATGTAACAATTATCGATCCAGACGCAAACCTGCTGGTTCTCCATCCATCGCCATGTCTCAAGTATCTTTCCCACAGACCGTTCCTTCATGGTTTCCTCGCGGAGCCGCAGCAGTCCTGTTCTGCGCAACCGGCGCCTGTCCTGCCGACCGACAGAGGCAAAACCCGGGACGTCCCCGTCCTAGTGCTGGGGTGTGCATCGCAAGCGCAAAATTTTGAATAAGTTTAGCAACTACTCCTCGAAGTGGTTGGCGGCTCGGCTCTCTGGTCTGCTTTTCAACCTCAGTAGGTAGTGCCCTGTTTTGCGTTCAGTCGCAGCAAGCGCGCAAAATCAAAAAGAAAACAGCTCCACCCTTGTTCTTTTCAACGGCAGCCCATAGTGATTCAGCAGTGGTATACCTGTGTTCCGTTGCACAGAAAGCTCGTAATCGCAGCCCTCTTTGCTCGATGCGCAATGTTACGTGGCATGAACAATCATCTCCAAGAATCAAAAATGTGCCTTTTATTATACAATTCCACAAAAAACAGGGTCCTTTAACGCTACAGTCAGACAAAATTTCTTGCCAGCACAACGCTGCACACGCGACACACGCATATCGATCTTTGCGCGCAAATCCGCCGCGCGTGCGCATTTTCGGTTGCTGGTAACGGGCAACTGGTCCCACATTTCTCTTGTCACCGTCGTCCTTAATCTGACCCTTCGTCACAAAACTGATTGCACTTCTTTTTTAGAACTTTTTTCACTGATTTCACCTCCTTCTAACTTGCCACCTTAAACATAAATTATTGTCGTATAAGTGTTCCCCACAGCCAAATTGCGCATTAGCACAACCGGGATGGCACCTCTTTTGGCTCCATCGTTTTTCACTGCTTGCACTGATTCCACTTCTTTTTCAGAACTTTTTTCACTGATTTCACTTCCTTCTAACTTGCCACCTTCGACATAAATTATTATCGTATAAGTGTTCCCCACAGCCAAATTGCGCATTAGCACAACCGGGATGGCACCTTTTGGCACCCCATCTTTTTTAACTGCTTGCACTGATTCCACTTCTTTTTCACAACTTTTTCACTGTTTTTACTTAATGCCTTTATCCTTCTAACTTGCAATCATTATTTACCCATACCATTCTCAATGCGTTTTTAACCTTTCGGGGACCACTCTAGTACCCAAACCTCTAGTCCGAAGCTGATTTCACTTACAAAAACCAAGCATAAGTAATTTTTGCGCAAAAATCACGTAGTTTGGTTGAATGCACGACACCAAGGCACATCTAAGCAAGGAAACGAAGTTCAATTGCAATCATTATTTACCCATACCATTCTCAATGCGTTTTTGACCTTTCGGGGAGCACCCTAGTACCCAAACCTCTAGACGCAAGGCGATTTCACTTACAACAACCAAGCATAAGTGATTTTTGCGCAAAATTTACGTAATTTGGTTGAAAGCACGACACCAAGGCACATCTAAGCAAGGAAACGAAGTTCAATTGTTGGCCCATACCATTCTGAATGCGGTTTTAACCTTTCGGACAGCAATTTTTGGCCATTTTTTGGGCGAAAACTGATTTTTTTTGTGCTGACGGGCCTGCAACCTCCGATAGGTTGCTTCAATACAATTTGACAGACATTTCAGTGTGTGAGACACCCTCAGAATTGGGTATGAGGCCCTACAAATCACGACCCCGGCCAAAAAAACACTATTTTCGGCAAAAAAAATGGCAGTTTTTGGCCATTTTTGGGCGAAAACTGATTTTTATTTGCGCTGCCGGCCCTGCAAGCCCCGATATGTTGCTGCAATACAACCTCAAACACGTTTCAGTGGCTCCATCCTCGACCCCGGTGGTCGTCAATCACAAAGTGCATAATGAATACCAAAAAAAACACTGTTTTCGGCAAAAAAATGGCAATTTTTTGGCAACTTTCGGGCGAAAACTTTTTTTTTGTGCTGACGGCCCTGCAACCCCCGATATCTTGCTGCAATACAACTGCAAACACGTTTCAGTTGGTCCGTCCCCGACCCTGGTGGTCGTCAATCACAAAGTGCATAATGAATACCACAAAAAACACTATTTTCCGCAAAACAAATTGGCAATTCATGGCCCTTTTTGGGTGAAAACTGATTTTTTTTTTGTGCTGGAGGCCAGGCAACCCCCGCTATATTGCTCCAATACAACTGCAAACACGTTTCAGTGGGTCCGTCCCCGACCCCGGCGGTCGTCAATGATCCTATAAAACGTTCGTGGATTCGAATCCAAGGAACCACCAATGGTAATGAAAACAAAGGACAATCGCAACAAGCCGCACCACTCTGAGCATCTGAGCATCTGGTTCTCTCAATCAGTTCAACATCGCACAAAGTGCACCATGAACACAGAGCTCAGGCATCTGCACTTCCAGAGATACAATCCTGCCGTATTCACAAACACAGCAATAAACTTAAATCTCCAAGCTCTAAGGAGGCGAATAAGGCACCATCAGAAAGTTCACACTGTCAAATGTATCATAATAAATCAAACAGAGGCGTAAAAAACAGCATTCCTTGCTGATTCAGAGTGCAAATACATGCAAAGTATAAGAAGGGCACCTGCCTGGAGAGGAATGTCAGAGTTCCCAGGCAGGATTGAACTGCTGACATCCAAACTCTACATCAAAGGGGGCGCACAGTTCCCAGACTGCAATTGTTGGCGCAGCATCCTTTCCCCTTTACCCCTTCAATCTGCCAAGGCGAAACAAATCAAGTGCAGCGTGGCTATAGCCGTCCACAGACTGCACCTACAGAAGCACATATAGAACTTTTGGGAGGACAAAAAGAAAACCCAATAGCGGGCTGGGCAGCACACAGGGCGGCTCCGACTGGTACAAAGGAGGCATTGGCCCAGGGTGCTCCTACTTCCATGGTTCAAATGCAACTTGGCAGAGCGCAGGGAACTTGTGGGGAGTCACATGGTGGGGGGGGGGGGGATCAGAGGGTGGAGGGAGCGACACACAAAACAATTTCACATGTGAACCCCACAGGTTCTCCAAAACTGAAGCTGACTATCTATCAACAACACCACCGCTCAATGAAATCATCAAATTAATCAAAATTCAGAACTCTTGACGCTGGACTTCATTGCATCTGCATCTGCATCTACTCACAGACTACTGCAGAGATTTTGAGATGCATACTCATGTCCAGCGAAAAGATCCTGCCTGCCGCGGCCGCCATCTTGTACACGTCCCTCTCTGATGACGGAACCGCTTGCGCTTGCACCGCCACCTGTGAGGCTAATTGTTCTTGGTACACCCAGGCCATATCCTTCACGATGGATCCCAGTCCCAGCGCCACGCTCCACATCTCCACCGCGCCTCTAATTACTCGACGTGCCTGCATCCTGGACACACCTTGGTACACTTGGCAGCCCAGCACTCGGGGGCCTGGGCGCACCGTCTACCAGGCTACTTTCCCGCAATGCCATTCTCGTAAAACCTCCGAACTCGCTTTCCCCCGGGCATCCCACCGGATGCTCAAGTACTCTTCCTTCTCTGGTACATGGCCCACTCGGTATCGCGGAGCCACCTCGTCCTGCCGGCGTAGCTGCCACACCACGAACTCTTCCGTCACTCCCGTCGTGGTTGGCATTGGCAAGGTTGTCCCAGTCCGAGGCTCATTAATGTGTACCAATGCCAGCACGCATACCACAGTCCCCAGGCAGGGTCCGTCTTCTGTCATGGGGGCTGCTTGATGGGTATCTGTCTGTCATCGACCGCGACGAAGAGTGCCGTGACGGTGATCGTTGTGATCGACTGCCTGGTGGTTCTGACGAGTCCCTCCCGCTCCGCGGGATAGGGCCTAAGGACAAAGCAGTTAGCAACTACTCACAGACTACCGCAGAGTTCTTGAGATGCATACTCATGTCCGGCGAGAAGAGGCATCAGCAAGCAACAATTTTGGATGGTTCAGGCCTACGGCTTGGCCTCCGCTATCCCCTGTCGGCGACCAGACGGGTTGGCATTGGCAAGGTTGTCCAAGTCCGAAGCTCGTTACTGTGTACCAACCCACCCAGATTTTTGGGGAACCCCAAACCCACAAATGGTATTGTACATTCACCCACCCAACTACCACAGGCAACATGCCTCACCACCGGCAAAATGCCTTGACCAGGCGCCGACCCAAAATCCCCCACAATGACCTACCCTACCCTCAAACCCACCCAGCCTAAAATTCTCACAGACCCACCCTAGGGTAGGACACACACTAAAAAAGCTCCGGCCCCGTGGCAGCAAACATACTGGGCACGCTCATCCTTTTGCCATGGTCTAGTTGGTGGCTGCATGAGGCCGATCTGGAGCGGTGTTGAGATTTCCTGCTTCTTGTCTCTGATGAGTCTGTTCTCTGGCGTCCTGCAGGATAATCCCTGGCCGGGAAACCGTTGCGGCCTGAGGACAAAGCACTTGACCGCTACTCACAAATTACCACGATGCACAGGGATGCACATGAATGAGTCCATTCTTCAACGATGCACAAAAATTTGTCCCTCTCTGCTCCAAAGAGCCTCACCATGAAGACCCTGTGTTGTTGCTCGCCTAGCTCCGAAGCTGAACAAAACATACAAATATCAGAGCCCTGCCACCAAACATACCATCGTCCGAAGGAGATGATGGCCTCCTATCAATTTCCTCGCTGCCTGGTCTGCTGCTGATACTTGGAGTACACTGTCTTCGCTTCCCTGCTCCCTTTGGTGGCGCCTTCTTTGGTTTTGCGGATGAGGCCTCCTCCACCTTCAGCTTTTCTTTGCTTCCTTTATGCCGCTTCCCCTGGACATGCCACCTCCACGACGTTGCGTTCTCGGAGACCTCCACGTCGCAGAGGCAGCAGTGGGGATAGTTTGGGTCTTTTTTGAAATATTTGTAGTCTGGACACGATGCAGTGATCGGGCTTGCCATTATTGAGAGAAAATTGAAACCTCTATCCAGACAAACACCAAGACGAGGGCAGAAACATCCTAAAGGGCATGATATGATGGGGCAGAATAGATGAACCGATGTTGAACACTCTCTCCACACCACAACTCAGCAGCACATCTACCTCATGGGGCTTGCTGGTGGGGCTCATGTGCAACCATTGGTAATATTCCGGGGAAATCTGAGTGCGATCTGCAGTGAACATGCTGAGGCCCCTGCAAAGCTCAATCCACCGACTTTGCACTATGAAGACGACAACGCACAGTGTGTGGTTGCATGTCAAGGGGGCAGGGTACCTTGCTGAAAGAGATGAATGCATGCATGAAGGTGATTACTCGCCCTCACTACTATGGATGCCTGCACCCTTTACAAAGACCCCGAATTGAAGCCTTCCCCTCGCGGTCCACAATGCAATGACTGCTGCCCTTTTTGCCCAGCAACAAAGGAGGAACTCGTGCTGCCAACCTTCACTGGCGCCGAATTCCTCACTTTAGCGGACTGCATTGCAATGAGCCCCGTCCCAGAAGTACTTCGTCCTTTCAAGCGTGAAAATGACATAGGTGGGATGCACGGCAACCTATGTCGACCGAGTGGGGGGGGACGCATGCACCAGCCTCATAAAAGAATTACAGAGCACACACCAATATATTGGTTCAGTAGGTGCATGATCTCCCTTGTGGCCAGATGGAGGAACTTTGAGCCCCCCTCAGGGCCACCAGTGCCGGCCTTCTTCAGCTTCTTGGCATTGCGGGAAAGGGGGCATCCAAATTCAGCCACGAAATCGAGGATGACGCGGTGGAAGTGCAGACCGTCTTAAAAGCCCGTCTTTGCCAACTGGATGAAGTTGCTGGCAGTCATGGGCATCGAGTCCAGGGATATCCCCACTGTGAAGGATCCGGAAGAAGTCTCAAAGGCTGCCGTAGGATTTGAAGGGCGCGGCAGTGCATCATCCATCGCAGGGGAAAAAGACTAGGCAGATGAAATGACGCCACGGGGTCATACTATCTGCTGCCAAGGGTCTGTGTTCCTCGGACCAAGGCGTCACTTCTGCCCATTAAGCGCAGTCTTTGTGCTGCAAAATCTGAAGACTTGGTGCCCTAGGCTTGAACGGTTTCACCACAATCAAACAGGTTGCAGCTGCCGCTCAGCCCTGTGCATTGGCGCCTGGTGTAAATAGCATTGTATCCGCGTATGCTGGAGAGTGGACAGCCAAATTTCCGATGAAAACGAACTCTTCCACTCCGCATTTTCAATGGACACGGAAAGTGGACGTTGAGGGTTGGAGCCAATTTTGAAGATCCTTTTAGGAAGGTTCGCTGCTAGGCCGAAACTGATAGTTCAACGTTGATCCAAAAAAATATCATTTCAATGTTATTGTTTTTCCCCTGCTCATTTTAGGTACCTTGATCATGGCGCCCTAAGCACAATTGTCGCAACAGGGCACTACAACACAATGTGCAGGCACGTTTCAGCGAGTTCTCGAGGTCCTCACTGCCCATCAGGGCCATCAGGAGCTGTGGAATAGAAGCCCTTTCCCACCTTGCGCCTCATCTTGAACAATTGCACATGCTTGCCCTTTGGGGCAGGCTTTACAATGTACGTAACAGCTATGCCAGGTGTAGCAACATGAGCCATGGCTGAAAATCACATCAAAACAGAGATCATTGGGTTGCAATTGCAAGCAGAATGTTTGTATGAGCAGGAAAAACTACCACAAGCATGATCAAGCCCCCCTTTCCCTCTACAAGCGAAGCACAATGGCGTAATGGTACATTTCTGACCATAAAAACCGTGGTCAGAAAATTCCATCAAAACGACAATAACACGGGCTCATGTGCTTAGACAAGGCAGTGCTTGCGCAAGGGGGGGGGGGTAGCAGTGCAGTGCAGCACAGCGCAACGCAGTGCAGTCTCGGGTCACATTCTGCTTCGTGTTCCAGCTATGCTTGACAAAAATTGATGGTCCCCCATTGACGCTCCCCCAACTTTCCATCCGACAAATATTGGCGAACGTTGTCCCCGTATTCCGTCATACTGGGTCTCAGTTAGCCACAGAGGATCACACAAAGGTAGGTAGGTAGGTGCACTCGGTCGTGGAGAGGCGCCCCTTGGTTCCCCCTGGCGTCGCCCCTTTGACGAACAGGAAAAGGCTCCGCGCGTGAAGAGGGGAGGCGGCTTACATCCCGCTAGACCTGACTGTTGGCCCCCAACAAAGCGGCCCCGGGCATCACCGGGAGGGCTGATCGCTGCCGACGTGACATGCTTGTCTCGCTGGGAGGGTGTGCCCCCGTGCTTGCGCACGTCCCCTCCTTTGGGCGGAACCCTAGAGGTTCACCGGACTTCCTGGCGTATCCCGTTCCCAAGGCATGCATGCATGTTCTTGGTACTTGGGTTCCGAGGCGCTTGGGTGTCGCACGCTCCGCCTCGAGTCCCAAAGCAGCGCTGGCCTTAGCATGCAGCCTTACCCCTGGTCTCCGGATCTCGTTTGGCCGGGTCACCTGCATGGCTCGGGCTGCCCCAGTGCCCGGGCTGTGGGCACTGGGTTTCCTACTGAAGCGGTACCCAGAACCTATGGCCCATGGCCCGAAGGCCTGTGAGCCGTCACACCCGTTATGGCCCATGGCCCAGAGGCCTGCGAGCCGTCACACCCGTGCGGAAGCCGTTGACACCGGCTATCCCTGTTCTCTAACCCGTGAAATCTGGAATCCGATTTCTAACCAATAAATCGATGTAGAATTACCGTGATTTTATTGTCTTGATCGATTTTCGGGCAGAAATCGGTGAAATACCCGATTTCTACCGCGATTTTCTAATTGTCGTGAAATCGCCGCCTGATGTCGCCTGTTCTCGCGCCTTCGTCGCTTCTCCGTGGCGAGTTTTGTGATTGACTTTTCTCGAGTACCTGTGAGGTTCTAAGAGAAGTTAAGGGCTGAATCTAGAGGGTATTTAATGTACTTTCATCTGGTGTGTTCACCAGAATTTTTCGCCGTTGCGTTTTCGAGAAAATCAGCGCGCAAGGCTTTCCGTCGATCGTCCGAACTCATGCTTCTCAAGGACCAAGAGTTCGCACGGAACCCTACGTCTCCCCCCTATGTCTTTCATCCATGCCCCTTTCACGCGGGCATATCATCTTGCTTAGGGAAGTGGGCAATGGCGGTGTTTTAGGCAGCCTATGGGTCTCGCAAACCCAAGTCGTTTGCGTGCGCAAACGCTAACTTTGTGGCCTTGTGAGCATGAACGTTAATTACCGAACACAATGCTCACAAGAGCGAAAGCCCGAGGCCATTTTCGTTTTATGAGCCAACTCAACGATGGCTCCACGCAATTCAATGCGTACCAAAACTCTATTTTCAAAAGAGGGCAAGTTTTGGTCGAAAATTGGGCCAAAATGGCCAAACCCCCGAGGCTCGTATGCGAAGCCTATGGGGAGTTGAGCCTCGAACCAAAGCAATATGTAAAGTAGAGACCACGAAGGACATCGTGGATGGCTTGATTGATTTTTACAACCTTGTCTTTTATTTTATATAATTTCGCCTTGTGAGCACGCGTGCCACATTGCCTCTTTGCACACGCGCTCATATGCAAGCACTAATGACACGAGTGGGCGGAGACAATCTAACCATAGGGTGCATATTTGAAAGCACCTACTATGGGCCTACTCCAAAAGTGTTTACTCATATTTTTGCTCCTCAAGGTCCCAAGGATATGTTCATGCCAATATCGCCGATATATGCACTTTTTCCCATAAATAGTGTGCATCAAGGATTGAGTTGTTAAAAATGCTTTCATTGTGCTTTGAACCTCAACCCTTGTTGCAAAAGGGAAGCAAAGCTTCGGTTTACATCCATGCAAAAGCCCGAGGCTCCTTTCTCTTGCGATACGGAGATACGATATTCGGAGGGACCGCTTTTGGGTGAATTTTGGCCGTTTTGCCCAAAATGGCCACAAACTCCTTCTCCCCCTGATTTCACCCCCGAGGTTGCGTGCGCCACTTGACCAAGGGTAAGGGCAATTCGGAGAGGGCACATTAGCCCACGTCGAATGGGGTGTTTCCCCATGTGGCCTCTCCTCTTGATGGGAGAGTTGTGAGTCACCCAACTTGGGGTATGTTGCCATTCTGCCCCATACGTGTGTCACTTTCCCTCCAATGGGAAAAATACCTAGAGGCGACCATGAGGGATGGCAAGTGGCATATATTGGGACCTAAGTCCCATGTGTTCATCGCATCTTTGGTTGAAAGGATCCTCGCCGTGGCCATGGAGATATGGAATCATGAGTGCGGGCCGTTTTGGCCAAATTTCGCTGTTTTTGCCATTGTATGCCATATTGGAATTACCATATCTCCATGGGGCACGGGATCTAGCCAGGAAGTAAGGGCGCATATTGTAGCATATGACCAAGGGTTGAACGCCCTTGAGTTTCGTATTTGCTCCTCCGGCTCATCCGGAGTTATTCAACTTTTGGTGCGATCCACGATCCCCACCTTTGCACCGCATGTTGCTTTCTGCCCCGTCCGTGTGGTCATCCCCTCGGTGAACAGTAAGCAGCCGGCGTGACAGCAAGCGATAACCCAGGGCATGGGACCAAAGGGGATATCAAGGGTTGTGAATCAAGGCTTGGCGCGTCAATATCGCCAAGATTTCCTACCCTGGACGGTCGCCCGAGACGGCAGACTTTGCCATTTTGGCAATCATGACCCCACGTGACGAACCCGTGGTGCCCTGATGCCAGGACCTCAGAGGGAACCAGGTTGGGTGAGGGCTCCAGGGAGTTCGTACTCGAAGGGCATAGGGTCAGTTGCCTCGTCCCTACCTCTGGCGGGTCTGGATGAGGGGTCAATTTTGGGGATTTTTGAATTAATTTCAGTTTGGGCTGAAACAGCCCATTTTCAGCTAGAAACTCCTGGGTGATAATGGCGGGGCCATATCTCTGGCTCAGCCAGGAGTTGGGACCTGCCGTTAAGGGAGCATAGGGAGCCACTGTCGGTTGGCTCGGAGCCCCTTGGTTCCCAGGAACTCGTCTGTGGCTGGGCGGGACACCTCTCCCATTGGCAGGGTTTCAGGGTCCGGACTGAGCAGGGCATGGGTTGTGTTTGAGGCCCCGCCCCCACCAGCCACTGAGAGGGTCGGACCTGGGATTGGGATACAAGTTAGGATAGAGTGTCTATTGACCTGTGATGCCCTTACCCCAGTCCAGTCTTAACCCCATGTGTACATATCCTGATGTGTTGCTGTACATACTTTCGTTCCCTTGTTGCAGAGTGGCAAGGATCCTGAAACGCTTTGTCACATGACATGAGCGCATTGATGCCCCTGTGAGCGTAGTGCTTTGCCTGCCTGCTCACTTGCGCGTGTCCACCGCAGCGTCCCGTGGCCGGCCCCCCACGTGAACGCGTCAAAAGCGTTTCACCGCCGCGGGGTTACCCAACCCTCGCGTGCCACTCGGGGCCACCAACCCCGAGCAGCGCAGCGCAGCTCGCAGCTCGCAGCTCGCAGCGCAGCGCAGCGGCTCGCAGCGCAGCGCAGCGGCTCGCAGCGCCACCCAGCGACAGCGCCGAGTTCGTCACGGAGCCAGCAGCGCTGTCCAGAGCATCGCCCTGACCGCGCTGCGACCGTGAAGGAAGTGGACAGACCAGACCCATCGGCCGACCAGCAAGGCCGCGTCAACCACTTCCACAACCACCGGCTGATCAGCACCAGCCGCACACCCAGCCCAGTGCTGCAGCACCCGCCTCAACAACCACCACCAGTTCGTTGAGTTGAACGAGTGCATACCAAGGACCTCAAGACCAACTACGCCCCCGCTGCCATGGTAAACTGGCAAGAAGCGGGCAGGACGTGGCCGCGGCCCCACCCCCATGCAGCGCAACTACTGCGTGGGTTGGTCTGGGACCAGCGCTACCGCCACAGCCACCCCCAGTGCGAAGGGGGCATGCCCCGGAGCTTCGAGCTCCGCACGGACATCGCCCCCGACCGCCTGCAGGCCGTGGAGGACTGGCTGCGGGCGGAAGGGTTTGCCTTCCGCTTCCAGCAGAGGCGGTGGAGGACCTGGGCCCGGCCGGACAGGCCCGGCGAAGGGCTGCGTCCCGACGGGATTGAGGAGGACGAGGAGCCCAACGTGTGTCCGCGGGCGCCTCGATCAATGTCTCCATGTGGGACATGATCGAGAAGAGCTTCCCGGAACCGGGGAGCGAGCGCAGGCTGCAGGGCAGCAGCAGCGCGTCTCCGGGGAAGGAGAGGCGGTCCGCCGGGGACAGGAAGCGGGAGCGGAAGTGGCGGGAGTACCAGGAGTCCCTGGCCGCCGAAGCCGCCCAAGGCGCCAAGGGCGGAACCCAAGCCCCCAGTCCCCAACGGGCCAATGGTGGTCATCACCCCGGCTCCACCACCCTTGGCGACTACATCCAAGTCGCCAAGCAGACCAAGGCCAAGCCCCGTCCGCTGCTCCTGAGGCCCCAGCAGGCCCCAGCAGGCCCCAGCAGCGACGTGAAGTCGGCCCACCGCGGGAGGATGCCGGCCGACCAGGCCAGCTCCAGCAGCAGCGTCGCTCCCGACACGGACGTGGCGGGCGCCTGTGAGCGCGTCTGTGGGGTGCCCTGCAACCTTTGGGTTGTCCGGCAACGGGCCAGGCAGCACAGCGCTGCCGTGGAGGGCGCCGTCGGCATCGCCCAGGAGGAAGCTGCGGAGTGGGCGCATGGCATGGCCATCCACGCTCGGACCGTGGCGGCCATTGCTGCCGGACTCACGGCCGTAGCCGCCCATGGGGCAGCGACTGCCCAGGGCAACGGTGAGTTGGCGGCAGCCGACGAGGAAGCCCGCCTGACGCAGGAGGCCATTGCCTGCAAGGAGGCCGAGGTGGGGGCGCTGGAGGAGGCGCTTGCCCAAGGGAGGGCAAAGAAGGAGGCGGAGGAAAGGGCCCACGCCGAAGCGACGGCTAAGGCCCAGGCGGACGCCGCCAAGAAGGACGCCATCGAGGCCGCGCGACGGAAGGTCGCTGAGGAGAAGGCCAAGACGGAGGCGGAGCTGGCGGCGTTGGAAGCGCAAAAGGCGCGGCTGCAGCAGGCCCGGGAAGCCGAGGCGGCTCGTGCTCGGGAGGAAGCCGAAGTGCGAGCTGCCGCAGCCACCGCCGCCGCAATGGAGGAGGCAGAGGCCAAACTCCGCCGCGAGACTCCCCCGGGAGGATCACGAGTGGAGACCCTTCGAAAGCTTTTCGAAGGGGACGCCTCCTCCAGGATGACGCTGGATGAGGCGGACACGGGCAGCAGTGGGAGCAGTGGCCCCACCGCCCATCGACGGAGGAAGGGCAAGGGGAAGACCCCCCAGAGGCCGCGGAGGACAGCGGGTGGACACCCCCACGACAGTGACCCCTTCTTCACCGCCATTGACGGGGATGAACGAGGCCGCCGGCATCGCCAAGTGGTGGCTTGGACGGGCGGAGGAGGCGGAGACGTCCCCATGGAACCGGAAGGTGAGGATGAGGATCTCCCTCCTCCCTATCGGAGCTCGGAGTCTTCCGAGACCGAGACGCCCACGTGGGGCGACATGGACGAGGATGACGACATGGACTTCGGCATCACGAAGAAGCGCCCATCCTTGGACCCACCGAGGCGACCCGGCGGAGACCCACCGGGACCCCCTGGCGGAGGACCATCAGGACCCCCTGGAGGACGCCAACCGAGTGGACCCCCTGGAGGCGGACCACCGGGCGGGGGAGGACCCCCTGGACCAGGCGGACCTGGCGGAGGCCCTCCTGGAGGACCCCCTGGGGACCCCGACGACCCACGGAACGGCGACCCGGATACCACCTGGCGGTGGATTGTCTACCTCCGCAGGAGAGTCCAGTTGCTCGAGCTGGAGGTAGACACGGGCAAGGGCGAGATGGCTCGCATCTCCAGGGTCCCCGCGCGCGCGCAGAAGGAGCTGGACATCGCCAGGGCCGAGACCAAGTCGCTGACCAATGTCGTCAGCGGCCTGCAGCAGTGGCTGGACGCGCTGGAAGCCCGTGGGAGCGTCGGCAGCGACCACCCACCCCTGGAGTCTGGCTCTTCGGACGACGGCTGGGGAGCCGGACCAGGTCAAGGCAGACTCCACGCCCCCGGCGGAGCCCCCAGGAGTCGCCCCAGCGCCAGTGCCCCCTCTCTCACCGCCCCCTCTCACCACAGCGCGGGCCGCCGCAACGAGCGCGTGCCGCCCGGCAGTGGCAGTGAGGATTGGCGTGATGAGTGGCTCAGCGCGGAGTACCGCAACCGCCGTGCTCCACCGCGGACACCGGTACGCCCCCGGCGCCCCGCACCAGCCCTGGAGCCAATCCCAATGGCTGGTGGACGTTATGGTGGACTCAGGGATGAGGTCCCCAGAGGAGACGTGGAGTGGGATGTCGGTGAAGGTGAGGATCTGGATCTGGACCTGGAGGAGTTCGACATCAGCCTGCCGCGTGGTGTACGACGGGAGGCCGCTGAACGCAGCCGCCAGCGCCGTGATGAGGATGCGTACATGGAAGCAGTACGGACCAGGTTAGGGTACATGGAGGAACTCCGGCGTAGCCACAGGGATTCCATGGAGGAGATGGACGTGGCAGCCGTGGGAGTCCGTGGGCGAGGCCGATGGGAACCTCGGTCGACCTCGCGGCCGGCGTTCATGGTCTCTAAGTCCGCGGATGCTGCCGTGTGGGAAGACTTGAAGGACATCAAGCCCCCCATGTACGACGGCAACCCCCTCAACCTCGACCGCTTCTTGGAGAATCTGGACGATTGGGGGCTGACCGTCACTGAAGACATGCCTCACGCGGATGCGGAGAGATATGTCTTCAGACGGTTCAGGTACCGCCTGCCGGAAGTGCTCGGAGAGCTATACTTCATGGCGACCAAGGAGGGGAAGATCAAGACCCTCAAGGAAGCCAAGAAGTGGCTCAACGAGCAGGAGCGGGTGGACGCTCCGCAGGTGTCTGCCAAGCGGTGGAAGTCCATCAAGCTTGAGCATGATGGACGGGAGATCCGCCTGCGGGATTGGCGGGACTTCCGAGGGAAATACACCCTCCACCGCCGCAACGTGGAGGATTGGAACGAGGGTGACGAGCAGGCTCGCCTGCTCTCCATGCTGCCGGAAGCATGGATCAAGAGGGTCACCAAGGAGGAGTCCAAGCGGGCCAAGTCCAACCACACGGTCAAGATGATGCTCCCCAAGGAGTATCATACGAACGTGGTGGCTTGGGCGAAGAAGAACGTGGCCCGGGATGTCAAACGGCACTCCCTGCGGAACGCTCTCCTCATCACCGTCTCGGGCGATCGCGAGAAGACCGCGATGTGGCGCCTTGACGAGTGTGAGTTGAGCGGCCAGACCATCCGTCTGCAGGCCATCCCGGCGCGGATGAGCTGCGACGAGATCCTGGAGTGGGTTGGCGAGGAAGTACTCAAGGAGTACTGAAACCTCCACCACACCCGCGGGTTGAGGCCCGGCGACCGCGACGTCAACTACGTTGGCGAGGGACCTGGCGGGGAAGCTGCCATGGACCCAGCGGGAGCCGGCGGCGATGAGACTCTCGTCGACGATGACGACGACGATGAGCCCGCCGAAGTGGCCGTGTGTGCCTTCGTGGCCAAGAACCTGAGCGCGGGGAGGAAGCCGGGAAACTGGAAGCCCCTGCAACAGGGTTGGAGGAAGCAGGAGAAGAGGGACCCTCGCCGCATTGGCGACCCTCCGCTGTCCTTTGGGGAGTTCATACGAGCTCACCCTCAGGGCTGTTTCGTGTGTTATGGGAGGAAGCGAGGCTTCAACCATGACCACCGAACATGCCCCGTCCACAAGGCCGACACGGAGGCTTACAGAAAGGCGCACGGGTTGAAGAAGCGTGCGCCCGCGGGTATCCGGGAAGCCAAGGTGGAGGTGGACAGGGACGAGCTCTCCAAGCTGGTGTCGCAGGGGACCGAGTTGGCCAAGGAGATCCAGGAGATCAAGCGGAACTGGGTCCCCAGGTCGGACAACAAGAACAAGGAGAACAACCAGAACAACCAGAACAAGGACAAGGACAAGAAGCCTACTCGCAGCGAAAGAAGGAAGAAGGGCATCAACGAGGTTGATGCGGAGGAGAACACCCCTTCCTCCACAACCGACGCCCCCTAGCGGAGCCCCTGCAGCCAAGGGCCCCAGCTAGGGCGGTCGCAGGATTGTGACGTGGGAAGCGCCGAACCATCCCAGTCGGGAGTAGATAAGCACAAGGGTACTGCCGCGGGCGGAAGGCCCGGTCCGGCGCCCAGTCGCGGAGGCGGGGTGAGGGCAAGTGAAGGCACGAACCCTTGCACCCGTCCGTCCTTCGCGACCAAGAATGTGTTTGATGTACTTCATGATCTTTCCGAGAGTATCGGAGGATCACCCGGACCGCAGCTGGATGCTGCAGATGGGCAGCCTGAGCCCATTGTCCACGACCTGCACCAGTCGCTTGTTGAGCTTCTGGAACGGCCGGAGATCCTGAGTTTGCACGCCGTGCGCCGTGTCGGTCGCGAGCGGCAGTTGCATCTTAAGGTCCGTGCCTTATGCGGGGAAGTGGAAAAGGTTTTCGACGTGTTGGTCGACACTGGAGCTCAAGTCAGCTTGGTCAAGGCTGGCCTACTTCCACCAGAGTGTCTGACCGACAGTCGGAAACCTTTCAGGCTGAAGGTGGCGAACGGCCAGTACATGGTGGGAGGCACGAAGGAAGCGGCCATCGGGCTGCAGTTCGTGAACCATCGTGAGCTGAGCCGCCCAGACCTCGGCAAGGAAATCCTCCTGCACGTTCGCTTCTACGAGGCCGAGATGGACTGGGACATGATCGTTGGATACGACTTCATGATGGAGACGGACTCCGGCGTTCTCCCGGCCCAGGCCTCCATGACCCTGTACCAGGACGACCAGCTCTCGTGGCTTTTATCACCTGAGCACCATGTGGAATGCCAATGGATCCACCCCGAACGCAATCAGCTCGAAGTGGCCGCGCTGGACACTGAGCCAACTGGTCCTGCAAACCAGGAGTACGGCGTAAGGCCGGAAGTGGCGAGCCGAGTTGTCGCGGACTTGGGAGCTTCGGATCTTGCCCTGGATGCGTTCTCTTCAGGAACCTCCGCCCATCTTCGGGTGTGTGAGAAGTACTGGAGCGCACAGGACTCCGCGTGGAAGAAGCACTCGGGTCCGCATCAGGGATTGATGTGGGTCCATTGCCCCCGATGGGACATTCCAAGAGCGATAGCGAAGATTCGCAAGGACCGCTCCAAGGCAGTGCTGGTTGTTCCTATGGGATGCACCGAGGAGGAAAGTACCCCACATTGGGTAGCCTCATTGACCAACATGACCTTAAACAAGGTCGTCCTACCGGCTGGAGAGAGTGTCTATCAGGACGCTAAGGGACAGCCCATGCCACCCCAGAGATGGCCGACGGAATTCCACTATGTGGATGGGGGCCTTGATCAGGCCGACACCACGGAGGTAGGTAGGTAGGTATCTTCGGGAGCTCGGGATGCCTCCTTTGACATTGCAGGAAGAAGGTCTTACCAAGGGGACGTCCTGTCCCTCCCACTGCCCTATGTCAGGTGCCTCTTGAGCCGCTCCCGCATGTGCTTCGGAAGGCATTGTCGCGGCCACCCGGTCCATGTGTCCCAGGTGGGAGGGTGTCCCCGCACGTGTCCATGGGTAGGGCCACATGCCCCCTCCTTTGGGCGGCAGCTCTTGGGGGCTGCCCAGCCGTGTGGAGTATCTCTCACCACAAGGGGTATTGCTCCCGCTTGTCTACGGTACGACCGCCTCACCCTTGTGGCTTGAGTTGCGGGGCCACTCTGCTTGGCAGGTGACCCCCTCCTGGACTGTGTACCGGCTCGCCTGTCACCGGTTGCTTCCATGGCTCCGGGTGACGTTTGCCATGGTCCCCGATGCAGCCTGGCCGGGCTCGGACCTGTGGCCTTGGAGTACCGCTCCTGCCACTGGCCCGGTGGGTCGGCTGGGTCGCCCCAGTGCGTCCGACCCATGGGGTATTGGTTCTTTCCTGTCCCTTGGCCGCCCTACGTGTGTGCAGCGTCCTGGGCCGTTGGGCTCCTGTTCACCGGTGTGCCCGCGCGGTTTGCTGTGGTGCGTCTGCGGTGTCCTGGGCCAGCTGGCTCCTGTTCACCGGTGTGCTCGCTCGGTGTGTTGTCTTGCATGTGCGGTGTCCTGGGCCACTGGGCTCCTGTTCACCGGTGTGCGTGCTGTGTGCGGTGCGCGTGTGCCATGGGTGGTTGTGTCCCTCTTCTTCCCCCCCTAATTTTCGTTTTTTTTTTTCTGTTTTTTTTTTTTTTGAAAAAAAAAAAAAAAAAAAAAAGGGAAAAACAAAAAAGAGGTGGCCAACGGAATTCCACTATGTGGATGGGGGCCTTGATCAGGCCGACACCACGGACTTCGTGTGTGTCAACCGCATCATAGCGGAGCCTTGGAGGCAATGCTTTGCGGTTCCCCCTGTTGACATCGAAGAATCGGAATCGGAAGAGCCCCTCACTGAAGAGGAGTGGGATCTGGTTCAGGGGTATATGGATCAGCCCTTTCACGACTGGGGAAACCAGCGTGAGGGCAAAGGCCAGGACAAAGCCTGGTGGGAAGTGGACTCGGTCGTCTCTGGTTCCTACGATGGAGATACCTTCGTAAGGAGGGTATTGGACCACCTGTCCAGCCAGGACGAGCCAATCGGGGGTAACCCACCCACCTACGGCGATCTATTCCGAGGCAAGACCAGAGATGGCCCTTTGGGCCACCTGGGAAGACCGCCTGAGCCGAATACGAGCGGAGTAGCTACCCCTCAAGTAAGCTCCGTGGTTCAAGTGCCCGATAAAGCCAAGGCGGAGTCCGACGATTGCCCCAAGATTCAGGCATTTAGGGCCAGGCTGAAGCAGAAGTATGGTGATACCTTCTTCAGCGGTAAGCCTGTGTTTCCCCCACCGGTGCGTGCACCGTATGGCGAGGCCAAGATACCACTGAAGCAGGACCCCCGTGTGTATCGGCACCGGGAGTTTGCCCTGAGGGGCGAGAGGAAAGAGGCCATGGAGAAGATCCTCCGTGACTTCATCCAGAGAGGCTGGCTTGAGCCGTGCCACTCCGACTGGGCCTCTCCGTGCTTCGTCGTCCCCAAGAAGGTGGCCAGTGAATGGCGGCTCCTGGTCGACTACCGCGGCCTGAACGCCCAAACGCAGCACGACAGCTATACGCTGCCCCTCATTGGGGACATGCTGCAAAAACAACACCGGCGGAGGATCTTCACGGTGATTGACCCGAAACATGGTTATCATCAGATGCCTCTCGCCGAGGAGTCCCGTGCCTGCACAGCCATGAGCACCCCACTTGGACCTCTCCAGTGGAAGGTGATGCCCATGGGCGTTACCAACGGCAATGCGGCTTTTCAGCGGATGCTGGAGAACCTGCTTGAGCCGATGCGTGACTGTGCGGACCCCTTCATGGACGACGTGATCATCGCGTCCGGGGACCCCAGCATGAGCTACGAGGAGCTCCTGGAGGCACATGAGAGGGACGTCACTCGAGTGCTGGACCTTCTGATTCGGCACAAGCTCACGGGCAGCAGTGACACGGCCACCATTGCGGTAAGCGAGGTGGTCTTTGCTGGCCACGTAGTTGGGAACGGGCGGCGAAAGCCCATACCTGGCAAGGTGGCTGCGATTGAGCACTGGGAAAAGCCCAAAACGGTCTCTGAGCTACGGGCGTATCTGGGGTTCTGCAATTACTACTCGGGGTATATCAAAATGTATGCCGAGTATGCAGCCCCCATGACGACCATGCTCAAGGGCAACCGAGAGGAGACCAAGAAGGGGTCCCAGAAGGCTCTGGTCTGGACAGCTGAGTCCGACCGTGCCTTTGAGGGGATGAAGCAGGCGCTGCTATCCGCAGTGGGTCTGCACCTCGTGGATCCCGACCGAGGGTTCGTCCTGCGCACCGACGCTTCCGACTACGCCATTGGCGCTGTGTTGGAGCAAGTGCTTGACGACGGGAGGCACGTGCCCGTGGCCTTCTGGAGCCGAGTGCTGGCGGAAGGCCAGAGACGGACGTGGACGCCCCGTGAAAAGGAGGCGTATGCCATCGTCATGGCTCTCAGGAAATGGGCTGGGTACATAGCCCTCCATCCCGTCACCGTCTGCACCGACCATCAGAGTCTGCAGTCGTGGCAAAAGGAGCACGTGGACACCCCCTCAGGTCCCGCCTCCCGACGGGCAAGATGGCATGAGACATTGGCCAAGTTCGACCTTACGGTTGTTTATATTCCTGGAAAGGATAACACCGTGGCGGACTGTCTCAGTAGGTGGGCCTATCCTGCCAGCAAGGGCATGCAGGATATCTCTGCCCATGGCGATGAGGCTGAGACCGCTGAAGCCAAGAGGATCATCGAAATGGAGCGCCTGATGGAGGAGGAGGGTGCTAAATGCTTCGTCGTCATGGCTGCGGATGCCCCCCTCGCGTCGAGGGTGAGCAGAGCGGTCAGTGTACTCGCCCCTGTGGGAGCTGAGTCCGACAAGCACCTCTTCCCTGAATCTTGCCTCCAGGACGACTGGACCGACGACTACGCCAAGTCTGAGGCCTTTTCGGCCGAGTATAGGGCTGTGACGGACCCTGATGACGGGCAGAAGTGGCCAAAGGGGCTGACTGAGGAAGATGGCAAGCTCTACCGGAATGGTAAGCTGCTAGTACCAGAGTCCCGGGTGCTCGAGCTGTGTGAAGCTTGGCACCACCACATGCTGCACCCAGGGGTCAAGAAGCAAGCTCTTGACATGCAGCGTCGGTTCGAGATCGACCATATCGTTCTCCACACCGCCATCAAAAAGGTCAGGAAGGGTTGCTCGGTCTGCCAGGCCTGCAATCCCGATAACCAGAACGTCAAGGGGGAAGCCCAATGGACCCCGGTTCCTGACCAGCCCATGGAGAGCGTGGCCATGGACGTCTTCTCCATGCCCGAAGTGCACATTGGCAAGGAGACCTTTGACTGTGTGGTTCTCTGTGTGGACCGCCACAGCGGCTACGTTGTAGCCGTTCCGGCACGCAAAAAGGGGTTGCTTGCCAAGGAAGTGGCAGTCATGATGATTCGTCATTGGCTGACCGTCTTTGACATCCCCCGCACCATTTGCAGTGACCGAGGGCCCCAGTTTACTGGTGGCTGGTTCAAGGCTATGTGTTCCCTCATGGGGATACGTCATGCCAAGAGCGTCGCCTATCTCAGCCGGTCTAACGGCCGTGCTGAAGTGGCTGGACGGCAGCTGTTCGAGAAGCTGCGCAAGATCCATATCACCAATCCACGTTGGAACTGGTTTGAGGAGATGTGGCCTGCTCTGAAGGCCCATCATGACACCCCCACTCCGGGCGGTTTGTCCCCTCACCAGATTCTGTTTGGCAGGGACCCCCTGGGTAGGGGACTTCCCTTGTCTGGTGATGGCATGGCTATGGATGCCAAGGAATTCTTCGCGCGGCAAGAGCAAACGGCGCGGGACATCCGCCAGCAGCTCGAGAAGGAGCATGCTGAGCGTCAGAAGTCCGCCCCGAGCTCGACAGCGCGGAAGTTCAGGGTGGGAGACCCGGTGTGGGTGATCAGACCCCGCCCTATGGGCACCCACCGCACCAAGACCTGGTCCACACCCGGCGAGGTGGTCCGCAGGATTGGTGAGGACACCTACCGCATCAAGGTAGGTCACGGACAGTTCCGGGAGCGCCACGAGAGTCAACTCCATGTGCGGGAACCCGACCTCCGTGGCCAGCATGTGTCCCTGAGCTACGCCGCACATGAGGCCGATTCGGACGACGACTATGCTGAGCAGGATGACTATACAGTCGAGAAGATCCTTGCTCAGCGTCCGAAAGCCTCGGCACCAGGAGGTCTGGAGTTCAAGGTTCGTTGGCGAGGCTATGGGCCGTCCCACGACACCTGGGAACCCGTCTCCTCGTTCGTGCCGCGGGTCAATACTCCCTTCATGGAGTACATCCGCAAGCACAAGACCAAGATCCACGTTTCGGACTTGGCAGCACTCACCTGGGCGATTGCAGCCAGGGGTGCCTGATCAGCGCCCTGAGCTCTCCCCTGATGCGTTTTGAGCGCTTGTGAGGCCGACGAATCGTCCCTTACTTGCTTGCTCTCTTCCATCTTTCGGTGACAGAGTGGCCATATACCCCCCCCTGCTGAATCCAGAGGAGGATGGCCCCTCTCTTCAACTCTTATTTGTCACTCCCCCACCTGCTGAATCCTTGGGAAACCAGGTAGGGCGACTGACCTTCACACTTTTTGAGCTCTTGGGGCCTTGAAGCCCATACGACGTTGCGCAACGAATGCCGCTGTCACCGGCATTGCGATTTTTTTGGTGTGTGGTCTGGTTCCATGGTGCCTGCGGAATCCAGACCAGTCGACGTGTGTCTCGAGACTATATATGGCCTGAACTCAGGCGTTTTCCTGTTCGCCCTCCTGCATTTGCCTTATCCTAACCGGGGTGTGGTTTGGCACTCTTTCCAGAGTGTCTTTACACGCCTGTTTACCTAATTTATTGCTTGTCTTTCTGCCCCTCAAGGATATGTGCGTCTGTGTGTTGCAGTGATCGGCCCATCACCGAGATGTGGGCTGTTTTTCACCACGAATCGGATTACAGAGGCGCCCTGAGTCGCCGTTTACATGCTTGTACATGAGGTCCAGCCTGGACCAGTACCTGACTACATATTCTACTGTTTGAGTGCTTGTGATACCGTGTTGCCCTATTCGCTGTGATGTGGAGATCCTGATGGCGCCAGGCGGGAAGCCCAGTTGCCTGACTACACTCCCAGCGGTCCGCGACTGTCAGTCCCAGTGTGAGCCTACCGATTCGCAGACGCACTTGCAGTCGGAAGGCGGCCTCCGGTGCTCCTGACCTCGGTCAGTCTGTCTGGGAAACTGGTGGTTTGAGGAGTCGACGCCTCCGCCCACACTGCATGAGGACTCCCTCATGTATGGCCTTCGTGGTAATAGGGCGAGGGAAAAGACGGCCTTGATGCCCGATCCCTTCAGGAGGAGCTCCCTTAAGATCCCTTAAGGAGTTCGGCTGTACAACTCTGGACTCGCGTCGTATGGATATGGACATGGTGCGCCCGAGGAAGGACCCGTGGGGACTCTCCCCAGTCGGCGGGCCTTGGGAAGCTTGGGGTAGCCTGATGGATCTTTGTGGTCGCTCTCGACCTGTGGGACCACCTCGGTCGTCGTGTGTCGCCTATGTTGGCCGTGTATGCCACTGCCACTGTGGTGGTGACCGTAGCAGCCGGCACCCGGTGCGCCTGGTATGGGTTAACGGGTCCTTTGGATGCCGAACAATCGCCGCCAGGACCCGGGACTTGATACTTGATACTATACATGTGCTACGAGCTTTTACAGCATCATACCTATTTTACTGTGGGATTTGGGCAGCCTACCCTGAATCAGCCTGATTTGAGGATGTGACACCCCCCCCCCCCCCTTCAGGAAGTGGTCCTGGGTACCCGCTGCCATGCGTGGGTGTTATCGAGCCCCCCCCAGGGTTTGCTCTAAGGAGGGGGGTGAAGCGGTACCCAGAACCCATGGCCCATGGTCCGGAGGCCTGTGAGCCGTCACACCCGTTTTGGCCCATGGCCCAGAGGCCTGCGAGCCGTCACACCCGTGCGGAAGCCGTTGACACCGGCTATCCCTGTTCTCTAACCCGTGAAATCTGGAATCCGATTTCTAACCAATAAATCGATGTAGAATTACCGTGATTTTATTGTCTTGATCGATTTTCGGGCAGAAATCGGTGAAATACCCGATTTCTACCGCGATTTCTAATTGTCGTGAAATCGCCGCCTGATGTCGCCTGTTCTCGCGCCTTCGTCGCTTCTCCGTGGCGAGTTTTGTGATTGACTTTTCTCGGGTACCTGTGAGGTTCTAAGAGAGCTTAAGGGCTGAATCTAGAGGGTATTTAATGTACTTTCATCTGGTGTGTTCACCAGAATTTTTCGCCGTTGCGTTTTCGAGAAAATCAGCGCGCAAGGCTTTCCGTCGATCGTGCGAACTCATGCTTCTCAAGGACCAAGAGTTCGCACGGAACCCTACGTCTCCCCCCTATGTCTTTCATCCATGCCCCTTTCACGCGGGCATATCATCCTGCTTAGGGAAGTGGGCAATGGCGGTGTTTTAGGCAGCCTATGGGTCTCGCAAACCCAAGTCGTTTGCGTGCGCAAACGCTAACTTTGTGGCCTTGTGAGCATGAACGTTAATGACCGAACACAATGCTCACAAGACCAAAAGCCCGAGGCCATTTTCGTTTTATGAGCCAACTCAACGATGGCTCCACGCAATTCAATGCGTACCAAAACTCTATTTTCAAAAGAGGGCAAGTTTTGGTCGAAAATTGGGCCAAAATGGCCAAATCCCCGAGGCTCGTATTCGAAGCCTATGGGGAGTTGAGCCTCGAACCAAGGCAATATGTAAAGTAGAGACCACGAAGGAAATCGTGGATGGCTTGGTTGATTTTTGCAACCTTGTCTTCCATTTTATATAATTTCGCCTTGTGAGCACGCGTGCCACATTGCCTCTTTGCACACGCGCTCATATGCAAGCACTAATGACACGAGTGGGCGGAGACAATCTAACCATAGGGTGCATATTTGAAAGCACCTACTATGGGCCTACTCCAAAAGTGTTTACTCATATTTCTGCTCCTCAAGGTCCCAAGGATATGTTCATGCCAATATCGCCGATATATGCACTTTTTCCCATAAATAGTGTGCATCAAGGATTGAGGTGTTAAAAATGCTTTCATTGTGCTTTGAACCTCAACCCTTGTTGCAAAAGGGAAGCAAAGCTTCGGTTTACATCCATGCAAAAGCCCGAGGCTCCTTTCTCTTGCGATACGGAGATACGATATTTGGAGGGACCGCTTTTGGGTGAATTTTGGCCGTTTTGCCCAAAATGGCCACAAACTCCTTCTCCCCCTGATTTCACCCCCGAGGTTGCGTGCGCCACTTGACCAAGGGTAAGGGCAATTCGGAGAGGGCACATTAGCCCACGTCGAATGGGGTGTTTCCCCATGTGGCCTCTCCTCTTGATGGGAGAGTTGTGAGTCACCCAATTTTGGGTATGTTGCCATTCTGCCCCATACGTGTGTCACTTTCCCTCCAATGGGAAAAATAGCTAGAGGCGACCATGAGGGATGGCAAGTAGCATATATTGGGACCTAAGTCCCATGTGTCTATAGCATCTTTGGTTGAAAGGATCCTCGCCGTGGCCATGGAGATATGGAATCATGAGTGCGGGCTGTTTTGGCCAAATTTCGCTGTTTTTGCCATTGTATGCCATATTGGAATTACCATATCTCCATGGGGCACGGGATCTAGCCAGGAAGTAAGGGCGCATATTGTAGCATATGACCAAGGGTTGAACGCCCTTGAGTTTCGTATTTGCTCCTCCGGCTCATCCAGAGTTATTCAACTTTTGATGCGATCCACCATCCCCACCTTTGCACCGCATGTTGCTTTCTGCCCCGTCCGTGTGGTCATCCCCTCGGTGAACAGTAAGTAGCCGGCGTGACAGCAAGCGATAACCCAGGGCATGGGACGAACGGGAATATCAAGGGTTGTGAATCAAGGCTTGGCGCGTCAATATCGCCAAGATTTCCTACCCTGGACGGTCGCCCGAGACGGCCGACTTTGCCATTTTGGCAATCATGACCCCACGTGACGAACCCGTGGTGCCCTGATGCCAGGACCTCAGAGGGAACCAGGTTGGGTGAGGGCTCCAGGGAGTTCGTACTCGAAGGGCATAGGGTCAGTTGCCTCGTCCCTACCTCTGGCGGGTCCGGATGAGGGGTCAATTTTGAGGATTTTTGAATTAATTTCAGTTTGGGCTGAAACAGCCCATTTTCAGCTACCAACTCCTGGGTGATAATGGCGGGGCCATATCTCTGGCTCAGAGAGGAGTTGGGACCTGCTGTTAAGGGAGCATGAGGAGACACTGTCGGCTGGCCTTGGAGCACCTTGGTTCCCAGGAACTCGCCTGTGGCTGGGCGAGACACCTCTCCCATTGGCAGGGTTTCAGGGTCCGGACTGAGCAGGGCATGGGTTGTGTTTGAGGCCCTGCCCCCACCAGCCACTGAGAGGGTCGGACCTGGGATTGGGATACAAGTTAGGATAGAGTGTCTATTGTCCTGTGATGCCCTTACCCCAGTCCAGTCTTAACCCCATGTGTACATATCCTGATGTGTTGCTGTACATACTTTCGTTCCCTTGTTGCAGAGTGGCAAGGATCCTGAAACGCTTTGTCACATGACATGAGCGCATTGATGCCCCTGTGAGCGTAGTGCTTTGCCTGCCTGCTCACTTGCGCGTGTCCACCGCAGCGTCCCGTGGCCGGCCCCCCACGGGAACGCGTCACTACTGTTGGCTTGCGTTTGTGGTTGGGTCCGGGTTGCGGTTGGTCGTGGGTTTTGTTAACCCCTGCAAGTCGTGGCTGGGGTCTTGGGTGGGTGTGTTTGGGCTCGGTTTGTGGTGTTGTCCCTCTATTGCCGGCTGTTGTGGTGTTCGTGGTTGGGCTTTGGTGTCGGCCTGCTTTCGGGACGTGTGTGGTTTCGTGCGCGTTTCCCTTGCCCCCCGCCGTTTCCGGTTCCGGCGTGCGGTGTGGGCGTGCGTGCTGGGCCCGGATCTCGGCTGTGCCCCGCCCTTCTGGGCTGGGTTGTCGGGGTGTGTTTTTTGCGCTTTTTTTTTTCCGGTTGCTGGGTGTCCCTGTCACGGGCCTTGTGGTCTCTCCCCCCGTCTCCTTTCTTTCGGGCTGGGCTGCTGGCTTTTTTTTTGTTTTTTCGTGGTGTGTGTCTGCTTGTTTCGGTGCCCCTTTTCCCGGTGGGCCGCTGTTCCTCGCTTGGTGTTGCCTGTTTTGGCTGGGTGGTGCCCCTGTGCCTCTTTGGGGGTCCTGTCTTCGGTGCCCTCTGGGTGTGGGGTTTGGCCACCTTCTGTGTTGTTGGCGGGCGGTTTGGTGGCTGTGGGCTGTTTCCGCGCGGCCCCCGCCTCCCCGCCCCCCCCCTTTTTTTTTGGGGGGGGGGGGGCGGCCTGGCTGTTCCTCCCTTTGCCTTCCCTCGGCTGGCGCTTGTTCTGTGGCTGGTGTGTGGTGCGGCTGGTCCCTCGCCACTCCTGGCGGAGGTTCCTGTGTGCTACTCCCCGCCACTCCTGGCTGGGTTTCGCTGCCGGTGGTGGTGGGCGGTCCCCGCCACTCCTGGCTGGGGTCCGCTGGCGGCGGTGGTGTGTGGTGTGTGGTGTGTGGCGGTGGTGTGTTGGTGGGGTTGTGGCTGGTGTGTGGTGTGGTTGGTCCCTCGCCACTCCTGGCGGAGGTTCCTGTGTGCTACTCCCCGCCACTCCTGGCTGGGTTTCGCTGCCGGTGGTGGTGGGCGGTCCCCGCCACTCCTGGCTGGGGTCCGTTGGCGGCGTTGCTGTGTGGTGTGTGGTGTGTGGCAGTGGTGTGTTGGTGGGGTTGTGGCTGGTGTGTGGTGTGGTTGGTCCCTCGCCACTCCTGGCGGAGGTTCCTGTGTGCTACTCCCCGCCACTCCTGGCTGGGTTTCGCTGCCGGTGGTGGTGGGCGGTGCCCGCCACTCCTGGCTGGGGTCCGTTGGCGGCGGTGGTGTGTGGTGTGTGGTGTGTGGCGGTGGTGTGTTGGTGGGGTTGTGACTGGTGTGTGGTGTGGTTGGTCCCTCGCCACTCCTGGCGGAGGTTCCTGTGTGCTACTCCCCGCCACTCCTGGCTGGGTTTCGCTGCCGGTGGTGGTGGGCGGTCCCCGCCATTCCTGGCTGGGGTCCGCTGGCGGCGGTGGTGTGTGGTGTGTGGTGTGTGGCGGTGGTGTGTTGGTGGGGTTGTGGCTGGTGTGTGGTGTGGTTGGTCCCTCGCCACTCCTGGTAAGTTTTCTGTGTGCTACTCCCCGCCACTCCTGGCTGGGTTTCGCTGCCGGTGGTGGTGAGCGGTCCCCGCCACTCCTAGCTGGGGTCCGTTGGCGGCGTTGCTGTGTGGTGTGTGGTGTGTGGCGGTGGTGTGTTGGTGGGGTTGTGGCTGGTGTGTGGTGTGGTTGGTCCCTCGCCACTCCTGGCGGAGGTTCCTGTGTGCTACTCCCCGCCACTCCTGGCTAGGTTTCGCTGCCGGTGGTGGTGGGCGGTCCCCGCCACTCCTGGCTGGGGTCCGTTGGCGGCGGTGCTGTGTGGTGTGTGGTGTGTGGCGGTGGTGTGTTGGTGGGGTTGTGGCTGGTGTGTGGTGTGGTTGGTCCCTCGCCACTCCTAGCGGAGGTTCCTGTGTGCTACTCCCCGCCACTCCTGGCTGGGTTTCGCTGCCGGTGGTGGTGGGCGGTCCCCGCCACTCCTGGCTGGGGTCCGTTTGGCGGCGTTGCTGTGTGATGTGTGGTGTGTGGCGGTGGTGTGTTGGTGGGGTTGTGGCTGGTGTGTGGTGTGGTTGGTCCCTCGCCACTCCTGGCGGAGGTTCCTGTGTGCTACTCCCCGCCACTCCTGGCTGGGCTCCGCTGCCGGTGGTGGTGGGCGGTGCCCGCCACTCCTGGCTGGGGTCTGTTGGCGGCGGTGGTGTGTGGTGTGTGGTGTGTGGCGGTGGTGTGTTGGTGGGGTTGTGGCTGGTGTGTGGTGTGGTTGGTCCCTCGCCACTCCTGGCGGAGGTTCCTGTGTGCTACTCCCCGCCACTCCTGGCTGGGTTTCGCTGCCGGTGGTGGTGGACGGTCCCCGCCACTCCTGGCTGGGGTCCGCTGGCGGCGGTGGTGTGTGGTGTGTGGTGTGTGGCGGTGGTGTGTTGGTGGGGTTGTGGCTGGTGTGAGGTGTGGTTGGTCCCTCGCCACTCCTGGCGGAGGTTCCTGTGTGCTACTCCCCGCCACTCCTGGCTGGGTTTCGCTGCCGGTGGTGGTGAGCGGTCCCCGCCACTCCTGGCTGGGGTCCGTTGGCGGCGTTGCTGTGCGGTGTGTGGTGTGTGGCGGCGGTGTGTTGGCGGGGTTGTGGCTGGTGTGTGGTGTGGTTGGTCCCTTGCCACTCCTGGCGGAGGTTCCTGTGTGCTACTCCCCGCCACTCCTGGCTGGGTTTCGCTGCCGGTGGTGGTGGGCGGTCCCCGCCACTCCATGCTGGGGTCCGTTGGCGGCGTTGCTGTGTGGTGTGTGGTGTGTGGCGGTGGTGTGTTGGTGGGGTTGTGGCTGGTGTGTGGTGTGATTGGTCCCTCGCCACTCCTGGCGGAGGTTCCTGTGTGCTACTCCCCGCCACTCCTGGCTGGGTTTCGCTGCCGGTGGTGGTGGGCGGTCCCCGCCACTCCTGGCTGGGGTCCGCTGGCGGCGGTGGTGTGTGGTGTGTGGTGTGTGGCGGTGCTGTGTTGGTGGGGTTGTGGCTGGTGAGTGGTTTGGTTGGTCCCTCGCCACTCCTGGCGGAGGTTCCTGTGTGCTACTCCCCGCCACTCCTGGCTGGGTTTCGCTGCCGGTGGTGGTGGGCGGTCCCCGCCACTCCTGGCTGGGGCCCGCTGGCGGCGGTGGTGTGTGGTGTGTGGTGTGTGGCGGTGGTGTGTTGGTGGGGTTGTGGCTGGTGTGTGGTGTGGTTGGTCCCTCGCCACTCCTGGCGGAGGTTTCTGTGTGCTACTCCCCGCCACTCCTGGCTGGGTTTCGCTGCTGGTGGTGGTGGGCGGTCCCCGCCACTCCTGGCTGGGGTCCGTTGGCGGCGGTGGTGTGTAGTGTGTGGTGTGTGGCGGTGGTGTGTTGGTGGGGTTGTGGCTGGTGTGTGGTGTGGTTGGTCCCTCGCCACTCCTGGCGGAGGTTCCTGTGTGCTACTCCCCGCCACTCCTGGCTGGGTTTCGCTGCCGGTGGTGGTGGGCGGTCCCCGCCACTCCTGGCTGGGGCCCGCTGGCGGCGGTGGTGTGTGGTGTGTGGTGTGTGGCGGTGGTGTGTTGGTGGGGTTGTGGCTGGTGTGTGGTGTGGTTGGTCCCTCGCCACTCCTGGCGGAGGTTTCTGTGTGCTACTCCCCGCCACTCCTGGCTGGGTTTCGCTGCTGGTGGTGGTGGGCGGTCCCCGCCACTCCTGGCTGGGGTCCGTTGGCGGCGGTGGTGTGTAGTGTGTGGTGTGTGGCGGTGGTGTGTTGGTGGGGTTGTGGCTGGTGTGTGGTGTGGTTGGTCCCTCGCCACTCCTGGCGGAGGTTCCTGTGTGCTACTCCCCGCCACTCCTGGCTGGGTCTCGCTGCCGGTGGTGGTGGGCGGTCCCCGCCACTCCTGGCTGGGGTCCGCTGGCGGCGGTGGTGTGTGGTGTGTGGTGTGTGGTGTGTGGTGTGTGGCGGTGGTGTGTTGGTGGGGTCGTGGCTGGTGTGTGGTGTGGTTGGTCCCTCGGCACTCCTGGCGGAGGTCCCTGTGTGCTACTCCCCGCCACTCCTGGCTGGGTTTCGCTGCCGCTGGTGGTGGGCGGTCCCCGCCACTCCTGGCTGGGGTCCGCTGGCGGCGGTGGTGTGTGGTGTGTGGTGTGTGGTGTGTGGCGGTGGTGTGTTGTTGGGGTGGTGGTTGGTGTGTGGTGTGGTCGGTCCCTCGCCACTCCTGGCGGAGGTCCCTGTGTGCTACTCCCCGCCACTCCTGGCTGGGTTTCGCTGCCGGTGGTGGTGGGCGGTCCCCGCCACTCCTGGCTGGGGTCCGTTGGCGGCGGTGGTGTGTGGTGTGTGGTGTGTGGTGTGTGGTGTTTTGGTGGGGTCCCTCGCCACTCCTGGCGGAGGTTCCTGTGTGCTACTCCCCGCCACTCCTGGCTGGGTTTCGCTGCCGGTGGTGGTGGGCGGTCCCCGCCACTCCTGGCTGGGGTCCGCTGGCGGCGGTGGTGTGTGGTGTGTGGTGTGTGGCGGTGGTGTGTTGGTGGGGTTGTGGCTGGGCGCGCACTCGTCCATCCGGACGGCGGCTGGGTGTGTGTGTGCTCGTGTGCGTGCTTTGCTTGGCCGGGTCGGGCGGGCCGGCCTCCCGGGCGCGTTCTCGTGCGCCTCACCTATTCCTTTGGCCGCTTTGTCTTTCTGCTTTGCTTGGCCCCCTCCGGGCTGGGGTTGCCCCCCTCTCTTGCGCTGCTGATGCCGTTCCTCGTTGGTTGTTTTTCTCGGCCTCCCGCTGCCTGGCTCTCCGTGCGCTCGCGCCTCGTTTGTGTCTCCCGCTTGGCCGTTGGCTGCTCTTTGGTGGTTGCTCCCCCGCCCCCCTCCCCTTTTGTGTCTCGCGGTTTTCGTCGCTCCTGCTTGGTGCCTTGGTGTTTTTTTTTTCTCCTTCTTCTTCTTCCTCTGTGCGCCCCTGTTGTCTCCGGCTTTCTCTGGTTTCCGGCCCCGGGTGCCCTGGGCCTCGGCGCTTGCGTTGTTTGCTTTGTTGGCCTTCCGCTTCTCGGCTCTCCGTGCGCTTGTCCCTCTTTCGTGCTTTCCGCCTGGCTGTTGGCTGCTCCCGCGTGGTTGCTGCCCCCCCCCCCCCCTTGTGTCTCGCGGTTTTCGTTCCTGCCGCTCGGACCTGTGTGGCGTGTTGTGCTGTGTGTCCCTGGGTGCGGTGCTGCGCCGCAGTGCTGCGCGTTGTGTCGCCCGGTGTTGTGCTGTCGTGTGCTGTGTTGCGCTCGTTTGGTGCCGCTGCTTGTTGCGCCGTGCCCTCTCGCGCTGCCTGTCGCCCTGGGGCCCCGTGCTCTGCGGCGCTGTGTTTTGCGGTGTTCCCCCGCGCTGTGTGCTCTGTGCTGTGTGTGTTTTGTTGTGGCGCGGTGGTGCGTGCTGTTGTTCGCCGCTCTGCCTTATGCTGTGTGTGTCTCGGGGTGCTGTGCTGTGCGTTCCCTGTGCTCTCCGTTCTGTGCGGTGCTGTGCTTCGCTGTGCTGGTGCGCTCGCGTTGTGCTGTTCGTGTGGTGCGTGCTGTTGCTTGCGCCTGGTGCTGTGGTGCGCTGCTGTGTGTTGTGCTGTTTCCTGTGGTGTGCCGTGGTGCGGTGCTGGGTCTGGTGGCCCGTGGTTGTCTGCTGGTGGCGTGTTTCGGTGTCGGTGTCCCTGTCTAGCCGCGTGGTCTGCTTCCCTGTGGTTGGTGTGGTTTGCTGTGGTGCCCTGCTTTCCTGTGTCGTGTTCTGTGGTGCTGTGCTGTCGCGTGCTGCTGTGCTGAGTGCCACTGGGCCTGGCAGGGCAACCCTCTCTGGGGCATCCCTGGGGTCTCCATAGGCCCCCGTGCTGAGGTTCAGCCCCAGCTGCCCTTTCCAATTAGACACCCAAATGTACAGATTTCCATCGCTGACAGCGGCCATCTGGCTGCTCCCGGACGCAATAGCCGTCACGGCGCCCGGAATCCAGACGCGCTGTGGCATCGCCATTTTGTACGCCGTGCTATTGGTGCCGAGCACCCCATATCCATTGACTCCCCACGTGTACACTGCCCCGTCGATCAGGGCTGCTGCATGTTGCCCACCGAGCACCACCGCTGTGGCAGGGCCTGGGAGGTCCACTAGCTGCGGGGTGTGTGCTTCGGAGATGACATCAGAGAAACCGCGACCCCACCAGTACATGGAGCCGTTGACAAGCACCGCACTGCGAAGCTGATAGATATGAATTGCGGTGACGTTGCCTGGGAGACCTGGGACACGCACAGGAATGCTCCGATCCACGGTGTCTCCCAAACCCCGTTGCCCATAGGTATTACGGCCCCACATGTAAAGCGTGCCCCCCGCAATTGCACCGCGGTGGTCATGAAGCCCTGAAATGGCCGTTACCTGTCCTGGAATGTTGACCCAACTCGGAGTACACTGCATCGCAGTCGGGCCCAGTCCAAGTGCAGGACTGTAACCCCAGGAGTATACTGAGTCATCAATCAGCACAGCATTGCTGGTACTCCCTAGAGCAACCGCTGTCGCAGCGCCACTCATGTTCTGCTGCTTTGGGAGGAGCTGATTAATATCCTCCTGCCCCAGACGGCCATCTGTTGAAGCCCCATGTATACAAAGCCCCACCGCTGGCAACATCATTGGAAAGGAACGCAAGTAGAATAATGCATCTCACAAAGCGGCGTTGGCATACATCATGAGCACTCATGGCTCGGCACGAAAAACAATTTGAGCAATTGCACATGCTTGCCCTTTGGGGCAGGCTTTACAATGTACGTAACAGCTATGCCAGGTGTAGCAACATGAGCCATGGCTGAAAATCACATCAAAACAGAGATCATTGGGTTGCAATTGCAAGCAGAATGTTTGTATGAGCAGGAAAAGCTACCACAAGCATGATCAAGCCCCCCTTTCCCTCTACAAGCGAAGCACAATGGCGTAATGGTACATTTCTGACCATAAAAACCGTGGTCAGAAAATTCCATCAAAACGACAGTAACACGGGCTCATGTGCTTAGACAAGGCAGTGCTTGCGCAAGGTAGGGGAGGGGTAGCAGTGCAGTGCAGCACAGCGCAACGCAGTGCAGTCTCAGGTCACATTCTGCTTCGTGTTCCAGCTATGCTTGACAAAAATTGATGGTCCCCCATTGACGCTCCCCCAACTTTCCATCCTACAAATATTGGCGAACGTTGTCCCCGTATTCCGTCATACTGGGTCTCAGTTAGCCACAGAGGATCTGACAAAGCCCATGCGCAGGATCCGCGCCTTCTGCACCTATGCCATGACGAAACTTGATTACATCGCACATGGCGCCGTCCTTCCAGCACCCTCTCTGACGAACCTGCAGGTGATCACCAATCGACATTTCCGATGTGTGTATTGGCTTCCCAAATGAGCTCCCTTGGACTCCTAAATGGACTCCCCACAAGTGCAACCAAACTGCAATTCAAAAGAACAACCCAGCATGCAAAAACAACAAGCATTAGCCACGCACAAAAACTTGCAAACCACGTGGGCTTTGACTAAAAGTCACCGGGATGGGACCGGGTTTCATATTCTTTACAGGGAAGGGCACCCACCAGAAGCCCGGGCCGCACAGGGGCCAGTCCTCGGGATAGTGCGTATCACCGCTAGCGCGAGATACGCACTTTTGTTTTTGGGGATACACACACGATACACACTTCAGATGCCTGGGATACACATGTGATACATGAAATCCATGAGGAGAGAAACGAGATCTTGGCCATCCCCACCCGGAAACGAAATGAGAAAAGGGTTGGACACACATGTGGAACATAGCACAATTGACGTGTGTGCACGCTGGGGAGTGACATGTGTGCATGCCAGGAATTGAAGTAACGCTCAACGGTTTCAGCAGAGCAGTGCCTCACCAACTGAGCTACACCTACCAGCTTGTAAATCTGTGCAGCAAAGCGTTCTTAGCTTAAAATGATGTCTAGAAAAAAGCACAAAAAGCGCACACCAGAAAGAAAAAAGGGTGGGATACACACATGATACACACACCAAAGAGTTACAGATACACAAATTTCAGTTTTTGGGATGCATCTATCTCCAGGACTGCACGGGGCTTCATGGCTGCCTGAGCTGGATAAGACAATGCAATGGCAAAAGGTGGGCTGCAGGGGAAGTTCAGGCAGGGCATGTTTTGACGAAAACACGCCCTGCAGAAAAAGCCCTGCAGAAGAAACATAGACACTTTGACTCGAGAACATTGCGAGTAAAGTACAATATCGCATCTGGTGGTCCGGTACTTGACACCACGCTCTGAGGGGCCAGAATCCTGGCAGACACGACACTGCCGTTTGAACGTTGGAAATTGACAACAGAACCAACAGGGTACGTGTCAATATCATCGACATTCATGGCTGAAATTGCGAAAAACTAAGTTAGTTAGGGTAAGCTTATTCTGAGACAATAAGATGCAGCGGGAACTGCCTAGCCCGTAGGCATCCCAGTGTGCTACTGGAGCACAGAAAAGACTGAGGGTTGAAAAGGATCAGCAGATTATATTTCAAGCGCAATCACAAAGTGCTGCAGGGTCTAGTTTATGTCTTTTGGTTGCAAAGGACACCTCCTCAATGGACACCTCAAAGGCCATCTCCTTGGAACCATAGGCGTCATAAACCAGACACCAAGAGTCAACGTGGAGTACACATGAGCCTGCAGTAGGGCCCCCTTCCAAAGGCCAGCTGGGCCGCCGTTCCCTGACGCTCCTCTTGTCCTGCACCTGGCCGCCTGACACCTCTCCAATCAGGGGCATCGATGGTGATGGCAACTTGGCGAGCTGAGCATCAAACCTACGTTGGAGGGAGAAGAGGGTACGGGCTAGCGAACCGACATGGGAGGAGGATGAGGGTAAGGGTCAACACAGGCAGACTCTCTTCAGAATGAAGGTAGAGTAAGAGGATCAAAGTGCTTGTGCGGCACCTCTTCACGTAAGAACCACAGGCCCAGCACCCGTGCTCCCCACGTCATACAATCCAGTATTCCAGGTGGGCACCTACTGAACCAATATGTTGGTGTGCGCTCTGTAATTCTTTTTTAAGGCTGGTGCATGCGTTCCCCCCCCTCGGTGGACACCTCAACCAGATTTCCTGAGTGCAGAATGCGCGGAGTTTGATTAAATAGGAAAATGTGCAGTCCTGGGCCATATCGACGGGTGCTGAGACCCACCAAGCCATATCATCGATGAGCCTTCAGAGCATAGGAGTCTCTCATTGATACTTCTTCGGGCTTCAGGTACAATATTTGTTTTCCCAGGAGGGGCATCAGTTTGATATACCTCTGAATCGGATCAGGCAGAGGACATCCATTGTTCAACAGTGGGTGTGCAATGTATATCCCGTCAGGATCCTCACCGAACCTGGGGAAAACATTTGCCAGTTTTTCCCAGAAGCTATTAAGGATCAGTACCCTTTTCGCCTCTTTACAGTCGAACCTGAAATCCCAACGGCATCCTCTTTTGGGTTGTTGAATTGCCTCAGCCTCAGGTTCATAATACCTTTGAGACTTGTCCGACACGTTGAAGACTGAACGGTGGAGAGAGACCAGATTCTGCACATAATGGGTTGGGAGGTTCTTCTTTGCGTATAGATAAAGGGCAAGTACAATTGGGTGGGTCAAAACGTTTGCCCATAGGTGCCGTGCATCCCAACCTATTTCATTTTCATGCTTGAAAAGACGAAGTACTTCTGGGACGGGACTCATTGCAATCCAGTCCGCTAAAGTGAGCAATTCGGCGCCGGTGAGAGTTGGCAGCACGAATTCCTCCTTTGTTGCTGGCCACAAAGGGCAGCAGTCATTGCATTGTGGACCGTGAGTCCCCAGAAATGCGTTCAACTGGGCCAAATCTGGGTATGTCTTTAATCGACCCGGTTTCCCATTTACACCGCGTGTCAGGGCTTTCTCTATGGCAGGCACCATTGTGTGCTTATTGAGAAGACCCTTGAGTTGATGGCCATCATCTGATCCCACATAGCGTGTAATTGCAAGTTACATGATTGTCTGATGCGGACTATTGGCCTCAGGTAAACTGAAGACCAAGACGGCCGACTTCAAGTCACGGTCTCCGTAAAGGTTGCAGGCATCCACGAAAGGTAATAGTGAGGCTGAGTAATCACCCTCATGCTTGCATTCATCTCTTTCAGCAAGGTACAAATACATGTCCAGTACCTGAAACGGGCTGATTACTGCCTCCTGTGGGGTCGCCGTAATGTCACAGCCCTCCAGCAACTCTTTATCCAAGTCACTATCTTTGTTCCGCCACCAATTCATGCTCTCCCGGGCGTCAATATGTGCGTTTTCTGTGGCTTTTGTGCGAACGCGTGACTTGAGAGTGTTGATAACTTGCTGCCAACTCGCCAGTATTGCACGCTTCTGATTTTGCACAGGATGATACCTGCATCGTATCTTTGGAGGCTGCTTGGTTGGTGGCGTGGGACGCGGAACCTCACATTTATGGGCAAGAACTTGCTTTATTTTTTTGTGTGCCTGCTCAAAACGCAGTTTCGGCATGCGTTTGCCAGAGGGTGTTAATGCATCATAGCTCTTTCTGGGCCGGCCAGCTGTCGTCATAAAAAAAAATAAGAAGAATGGAGACAAACTCTCTGATATGGACCTTCATGAAAGGTAGAAGGAATGTAGCAGCAATTTTGCATTAACGTGTTGAAAATTGAAAGCGTGTAATACCAGCGCGTCACCAGCACAAACAGACACCCTCTTGTCAGTCATTCGAACAAAAGCCGGGGACATTGCACCGGTAGAGCATGTACATCCACAATTGGATGAACTCGTTGCGGGGATGCAGCAATCAACCCGTTTCAGGCACTGGACATGTATTTGTACCTTGCTGAAAGAGATGAGTGCATGCATGAGGGTGATTACTCACCATCACTAATATGGATGCCTGCACCCTTTACAAAAACCCCGAATTGAAGCCTTCCCTCCACGGTCCACAATCCAATGACTGCTGCCCTTTTTGCCGAGAAACAAAGGAGGAATTCGTGCTGCCGACCTTCACTGGCGCCGAATTGCTCACTTTAGTGGACTGGTTTGCAGTGAGCCCCGTCCAAGAAGTACTTCGTCTTTTCAAGCATGAAAATGACATTGGTTGGGGGGGTAAGTATGCACCAGCCTGATAAAAGAATTACAGAGCGCACACCAATATATTGGTTCCGTAGGTGCCCACCTGGAATACTAAATTGTATAACGTGGGGAGCACAGGAGTGCAAAAAAATTGTAAGTTTGTGCAAATTTGTCTTGCGGTAAATGCTTATTAAAAAAATTGGCTTTTTTTTGCAATTAACGCGATCACAAAAAAATCGTAAGTCGTGAGGATGGTAGGGGTGGCTTGAGGGGAGGTGGGGTCCACAGACCATTAATATTTCAGTGAACCCGTCATCGCAAGCAGCGTGTTGCACTTCATGGAGTACATCGTAGGGCTCATCATAGGATCTGCTGTCCGCTGCCTCTTTGAAGGCGGGCTGTCATGCCACTCGCTTGTTCTGAAAGCTCTTGGTGAAGAATTGCTGAAGTGGGATCTCGGATGGTTTTGCCAGCCTGTGCCAAGATAAATGCAAGCAGAGCTGCTGGTCCATCTGCCCAGCTGACAGACGAGGTAAAATGTCACAGCCATTGGTGAGATATTGTACAACCGACTCAGGAAGCATACCATAGTCCACAGGTAAGGTTGGCCTAATGCCATCCCCGTTGCACGACTGGCTCCTGGAGCAGCACGGTTGTGGAATCCTTCTTGACGGGCTGCAGTCTGAGGACAGTAAACGGCGCGAATGATGCATGCAAGCTATTGGTCGGAAGGGATATCCATCCGAAAAGCTAACCAACATGTACAAGTGTCAGGATCCTTGACTCAAGGATCATACCATAGTCCACAGGTAATGGTGGCTCTCTGTTATCCCCGATGCAGCCATCGCTCCTGAAGCAGCACGGCTGTGCAATCCCTCTTGAACGGCTTCATTCTGAGGACAGTCAAAGGCGCTAATGGTGCATGCAAGCTATTGGTCGAAAAGGATATCCATCCAAAAAGCTGACTAACATGTAGCCCCCCCCCCCCTCCCTTGTACAGTATACACCTTTGCACGATGGCTCCCTCACAACCCCAAGTGACGGTTCGCTTGCCCCCCCGACTACTATGCAATGGACACGTAACACAGAACAAGTCATGCAGCAAACATACCATAGTCCATACGCAACGGTGGCCTCCTGTCATCCCCATTGCGGGTCTGGCTCCTTGAGCAGCACGGCTGTGGAATCTCTCTTGGAAAACTGCCGTCTGAGGCCAGTAAAGGGTGCGGAGAGTGCACGCAAGCTGTTGGTTGAGAGGAATATGCATCGGCGAAGCTGAGCGGTGTTTACAAATGTCAAAGCCCTAGCAGAGCTAATTCACCAGCGTGGGAAACACACCAGCTGACGCTCCTTGGCTATCAGGCCTTGAAGAGGTTTGAGGTTTGACGTTTGATTTTGCGGGTACTAGACGCCTTTCGGCCCCGGGGGGCCACCTGGTCGGGCCAGGTGATATCCTCCCCACCGGGTCCTAGTGGGGGGCCCTCCAAGACGCACCTCCTGCCTGGTGGCGGAGTCCCCCGGGTTCACAGGGCTCGGAGCCCCGTCCCTCCCCGGCTTCCCCTTTTCGCCACTCCCCGGTCAGTGCGTCAATTCGCAGTCGTGGCTGCAGGCGCTTACCCACCGCGTCGCCCCCCTAATGCGTGGTCGCCCGGGGTGCCGGCGCTGCCGGGCCCGTGCTACTGGCTTGTCGCCAGTGGGACCCCTGTGGGCTGGCGCGGAGGCTGCCTAGCCCTGGGGTTGGTGCGTGGCGCTATGCGCCACTACTGCCTTGGCAGGTGCAGTGCCCTGGTCGTGTGTGTGCGGCGCTCGTGGCCGGTTCGGGGGGGTTGGGGCCGGTGCCGGGTGTTGTGTCTTCCCTGTTTCCCCCTGCCCAGCCCGCGTTTCCTCCGCTGTGTGTGGCGGGCCGTCCCGTCTGGGTGTCCCTTATCCTCGCTCGCTGGTACGTCATTCCATGCGGTCTGTGCGTTCTGCGGGCTGGGTCCGGTTGCCCTTCTGGTTTTCCCCGGTTGTCCTTTGTGTGTGTGTACGCTCGCGCTCTTGCGGCGTCCGCGCCCCCCCCCCTCCCCGGGTTGGTGTGGCGCGCGCATCTCGCGCGGTCCCGGTGCTGGGCGCTGGTAGGGCCGTTCCACTCGGTCTGTGCCCCTCCGCGTGTCCGGCCTCGGTCCCGTGCTCTGTTTGGCTTGCTTGGGGATGGGCGGCCTGGTCCTGTTTCCCCCTACCTGGCTTTGGGCTGCGCGCTCCCCGTGGGTTGGGTGCGGGCGTGGGGACCCGTCACCAACCCCACCGCGCGCGCTCTTGCGAGCGGGCTTTGCGCGCTGTGAAGGCGGCATGAGGGTGCCCGGGGGGGGCGCCTCCTGCCTGGGTGTGGGGCGTCCGGGGTCGGCCGCTCTCCCACCCCCGACCACTCGTCCTTTCAGGCGTGCGGCCGGGGCCCACTACCCACTGGCTGTGGTTGCTGGGGGTGCAGGCATGGGGACCCGTCAACAACTTCATTGCGCGCGCTCTTGCGAGCTGGCTCTGCGCGCTCTGGGGGCGGCATGAGGGTGCCCGGGGGGGGCACTTCCTGCCTGGGTGTGGGGCGTCCGGGGTCGGGCGCTCCCCCACCCCCGACCACTCGTCCTTTCGGGCGTGCGGCCGGGGCCCACTACCCACTGGCTGTGGGTGCGGGAAGTGTGGGCATGGGGACCCGTCACGAACCCCACAGCGCGCACTCTTGCGAAGTGGCTTTGCGCGCCGTGGGGGCGGCATGAGCGTGCCCGGGGAGGGCGCCTCCTGCCTGGGTGTGGGGCGTGAGGGGTCGGGCGCTCTCCCAGCCCCGACCACTTGTCCTTTCGGGCGTGCGGCCGGGGCCCACTACCCACTGGCTGTGGGTGCGGGGGATGCGGGCGTGGGGACCCGTCACCAGCCCCACAGCGCGCGCTCTTGCGAGCTGGCTTTGCGCGCTGTGGGGGCGGCACGAGGGCGCCCGGGGGGGGGGGCACCTCTTGCCTGGGTGTGGGGTGTCTGGGGACGGGCGCTCTCCCTGCCCCGACCTCTCGTCCGCTCGGGCGTGCGGCCGGGGCCCACTACCCACTGGCTGTGGGTGTGGGGGTGCGGGCATGGGGACCTGTCTCCAACCCCACAGTGCGCGCTCTTGCGAGCTGGCTTTGCGCGCTGTGGGGGCGGCATGAGGGTGCCCTGGGGGGGCGCCTCTTGCCTGGGTGTGGGGCGTCCGGGGTCGGGTGCTCTCCCACCCCCTCCCTCTCGTCCGTTTGGGCGTGCGGCCGGGGCCCACTACCCACTGGCTGTGGGTGCGGGGGGTGCGGGCGTGGAGACCCGTCAACAACCCCACAGCGCGCGCTCTTGCGAGGTGGCTTTGCGCGCTGTGGGGGCGGCATGAGGGTGCCCGGGGGGGGCGCCTCTTGCCTGGGTGTGGGGCGTCCGGGGACGGGCGCTCTCCCACCCCTGACCTCTCGTCCGTTCGGGCGTGCGGCCGGGGCCCACTACCCACCGGCTGTGGGTACGGGGGGTTCGAGCGTGGGGACCCGTCACCGACCCCACAGCGCGCGCTCTTGCGTGCTGTGGGGGCGGCATGAGGGTGCCCGGGGGGGGCGCCTCCTGCCTGGATTTGGGGCGTCCGGGGTCGGGCGCTCTCCCACCCCCGACCACTCGTTCTTTCAGGCGTGCGGCCGGGGCCCACTACCCACTGGCTGTGGGTGCGGGGGTGCGGGCATGGGGACCTGTCACCAACCCCACAGCGCGCGCTCTTGCGAGCTAGCTTTGCACGCTGTGGGGGCGGCACGAGGGCGCCCGGAGGGGGCGCCTCTTGTCTGGGCGTGGGGCGTCCGGGGACGGGCGCTCTCCCACTCCTGACCCCCACCCGATCAGGCCTTGAAGAGTTGCGTGAGATAGATGGATCCCTCCCCTCCGTACGATCTGGTTTCCAGCCTAGCAGAGAGGCAATCATAGAAGGGGGTGTTGGGGGGGGGGGGACCCGCCCTGCCCTCCTCCGCGAACCACACCACCCTGAGAAGCCCATATATGTGCAAAGCTGACTAATCTATCCAAATGTCAGGGCAACAAAGATATCACGGTCACCAGGTAGGTTTGGCTTTCTGCGATAGATTGACTGTGAAGAGGAGCGTCGTCAGGGGGGCCGTGATGAATGCGTACTTCTTGTCTCTGACATGTCTGTCCTCCGGCGTGACAAGGAGTGCGTTATGGGGATCGTTGTGATCGCCTTGACTCTGACGAGTCCCTCCCCCGCCGAGGGATAGGGCCTAAGGACAAAGCAGTTAACAGCTACTCAAAGACTACTGCAGAGATTTTCAAATGCATACTCCTGTCCGGCAAGAAGAGGCATCAGCGAGCTACAATTTTGGATGGTTCAGGCCTAGGGCCTGGCCACCCCTCTCCCCTGTCGGCGACCAGAGGGTGGGCATTGGCAAGGTTGTCCAAGTCCGAAGCTCATTAATGTGTACCAATGTCAGCACACATACCACGGTCCCCAGGCAGGGCCTGGCATGGCGGCTGCTTGACGGCTATCTGTCTGTCATTGACCGCGCCGAAGAGTGCCGTGATGGTGATCGTTCTGATAGACTGCTTGGTGCTTCTGACGAGTCCCTCCTGCTCCGAGAAACAGGGCCTAAGGACAAAGCAGTTAACACCTACTCACAGACTACATCAGAGTTCTTGAGATGCATACTCATGTCCAGCGAGAAGAGGCATCAGCAAGCTACAAATTTGGATGGTTCAGGCCTACGGCTTGGTCACCCCTCTCCCTTGTCGGCGACCAGACAGGTGGGCATTGGCAAGGTTGTCCAAATCCGAAGCTCATTACTGTGTACCAATGTTAGCACACATACCACGGTCCCCAGGCAAGGCCGGTCTTCTGTCATGGCGGCTGCTTGACGGGTATCTGTCTGTCATTGACCACGACAAAGAGTGCCATCATGCTGATCGTTTTGATCGACTGCTTCGTGCCTCTGAGGAGTGCCTCCCCCGCCGAGCAATAGGGCCTGAGAACAAAGCATTTAACAACTACTCACAGACTACTGCGCAGACATTCAGGTTCAAACTGATGTCACATTGTTCCCCCTTTTGCACTTGTCGCTTCTCCTTATTCTTCTTTTTGCCCTAATCGTGTTGATGAACGGCAAATGGCAGCCCCATGCAGTGTTTTTTTTTAACCAGGGGGAGGGGCAGGGGGTGATTTCAGGCAGGGTTAGGATTAACAAACGTTGTTTGTTAATTTTCTTCGGAAAATTAACGAACAAACGAACGAACGAACGAACGATAAAAATAAACGAACGTCGTTTGTTAATTTTTTTCCTTGTTAATGTCCTTTCAGTTTGCTTCTAATCGTTTGCTTGTTTCTATTCTGCCCTGTTGGTCCTTTCCACAATATTTTCCAAAATGTTTTTGAAAAAAGAAATTTCCAAAAGTTTGAGGTTTGAGGTTTGAGGTTTGTTTTTGCGGGTACTAGACGCGTTTCGGCCCCGGGGGGCCACCTGGTCGGGCCAGATCATATCCTCCCCACCGGGTCCTAGTGGGGGGCCCTCCAAGACGCACCTCCTGCCTGGTGGCGGAGTCCCCCGGGTTCACAGGGCTCCAAGCCCCGTCCCTCCCCGGCTTCCCCTTTTCACCACTCCCTGGTCAGTGCATCAATTTGCAGCCGTGGCTGCGGGCCCTTACCCACTGCGTCGCCCCCCTAATGCGTGGTCGCCCGGGGCGCCGGCGCTGCCGGGCCCGTGCTACTGGCTTGTCGCCCGTGGGACCCCCTTGGGCTGGCGCTGTGGCTGCCTGTCCTAGAGGTTGGGGCGTGGCGCAGTGCGCCACTACTGCCTTGGCGGGTGCAGTGCCCCGTGCAGCGCTCGCGGCAGGTTCGAGGGGCTCGGGCCGGTACCTGGTGTTGTGTCTCCCCCATATGCCCCTTCCCGCCTCGTGTGTTTCACGCTGTGTGTGGTGCGCCGTCCTGTCCGGATGTCCCTTATCCTCGCTCGCTGGTACGCCATTCCACGCAGTCTGTGCGTTCCGCGAGCTCGGTCCGGTTGCCCTTCTGGCAGTCCCCGCGTGCCCTTTGTCTGTGTGTGCGCTCGCGCTCCCGCGGCGTCCGCTTCCCCCCCCCCCTGGGTGGTATGGCGTGTGCACCTCGCGCGGTCCCGGCGCTGGGCGCTGGTAGGGCCGTTCCACGCGGTCCGTGCCCCTCCGCGTGTCCTGGCCCGGTCCCTTGCTCCGTCTGGCGTGCTTGGGGGGGGGCGGCCCGGTCCCGGTTCCCCCCTACCTGGCTTGGGGTTGTGCGCCCCCCGTGGGGTGGGTCTGCGCTTCCGGGGCGTTCCTGTGCCGGGGGGTGGCGCGGGGGGGGGGGCGGCCCGTGCGCCGCGCCCCCCTGTTTGTGCGACCGGGGGGGCAAGTGGCGCGGGGGGTCGCTCCGCCTCGTTCCGTCCCTCTGCCTTCCCTGGACAGGCAACAAAGCGGGTGTCACTGGCGTCGTTGTGGTCATGGAGGGCGTGGCCCCCATACCGCTCCGGTTCGTGCTCGCCTGCCTTCTCTGGGCGCGGTCTGTGCGGCGTCCTGGCGCGTTGGCGCGGGTTCGCTTGCTCCCCGCGGTTCCTGTGGGAGCCGGCGGCTGGTGCGGGGGGTGCGGGCCGTGCTCCGGCCCCTCTCAAGGGCGCCGCGGTCCCGCCGGGGGGAGGGGGGACCCCCCCCTCTGCCTCAGGGGGGGTGGGGGTCGGCGCCCCCGCGGCTTGCGGGCCGGCAGGGGGGGTTGGGGCGGGGGGGGTTGCGCCACGGCCCCCCGCTCCCCCTCTGGGGGGCAGCCCGCGGTTCCCTACCCTGCCCCCCCTCTCGTCGTCGGCGCATTCCCACCCGGCGTGCGCGTTCGGTCGGGGTCGCGGGGCCGCCCCGTGCACCGGATGCGGCCAGCCTGGCGGCGGGGGGGGGGGGAGGAGGGGCGGCCCGTGGACCGCCCCTCCGGGGGCCCCTTCAGACCCGAACCCTCCCTCTGCCCTCCCCAAGTGGGCAACATTGTGGGTGTCGCTGGCGATCCTCTGGTCAAAGGGGGCGCGGCCCCCATACTTTTCCGGTGCGCCGCCGCGTGCCGCCCCCCGGCGTGGTCCGCGCGCCGCTCCGGCGCGCTGGTGCGGGCTCGCCCATCGGCCGCGACCCCCGCGGGAGCTGGCAGCTTGGGACCCTGGGGCGCGCGGTGTGCAGGTCCAGCTGTGTCCCCCTCCCCCCGCGTCGCGGTCCCTTCTGGGGGAGGGGGGGCGTCCCCTTGGCTCCGGGGGCGTAGAGGGTCGGCGCTCCTGCGGCCCTTAGGCCGGGAGGGAGCGGAGGGGGGGGAGGGGGGGCCGCTCCGCCGCCCCCTGCCCCCCCGCCTCGTCGGGTGTCGGCCTGCCATCCTTTGTCTCCGGCGCGCCCCCCCGGGGTATACTCGTGCGGTGGGGGTTCCCGGGGAGCCGTGGGCGTCGTCCCTCCTGCTCCGAGAAACAGGGCCTAAGGACAAAGCAGTTAACACCTACTCACAGACTACATCAGAGTTCTTGAGATGCATACTCATGTCCAGCGAGAAGAGACATCAGCAAGCTACATTTTTGGATGGTTCAGGCCTACGGCGTGGTCACCCCTCTCCCTTGTCGGCGACCAGACAGGTGGGCTTTCGCAAGGTTGTCCAAGTCCGAAGCTCACTACTGTGAGAACGTTTTATAGTGATTTCAACACTGTGTGTTTGTTGTGCCTCTTTTGCTGCTTGCTGCTGGTGTAGGGTTCCTGCTGCTTGTTTTTGATGAGGAAAATGTTTTATTGTTGAAATACAACCAATCCAAGATAACCCAAGCCAGAGATAAGCAACCAGAAGATAAACAGGATCAAAGCATGAAGGGCTGCAGTCACAACGAGTTAGATAAAGAAACCTATCAACAATAGACCACAGCAATTAGCATACATTGCAACTCGGGGTGAAATATTTTACATGTTTGAGAAAACCTGATGGGAAAACTGCCCCAAGGGCTCACTCTCATCCACAGTGCCATCTTGAGATGTGCACACCTTGTTTTTGGGTCCCATAGGTGCTGAGGTGGCATGGCATGTGGCGATGAGGTCACTGCCATGTCACATGGGATATTCCTACTTAGCTAGGCTGACTGGGTATAGAACCCAGGACCTCTCAAAAAGAGGTGCCCCAGCCCCCTACGGTGCATACCACTAGGATAGCTAAGAATTCATCAGAAAACATAGATAAATTCATAGGCTCTGCCTTCAGTATATCAGTGCCTCAGCAAACCAGCAAAAGATATTTTACTGCCTATAGCTTGGGGATAAAGGGGTCCACACCACATCCTGATTTAGTGTTTGGTTCCATTGGTCAAAATGTGTTATCACCAATTTTGGTTGGGCCAATACTAGGATAAAAATGCAAGAGTGCTTAGAGCACCTCTAATACAACTAAAGTATACCCTAAAGCACCCGAAAAGCACTTTTTCTTTCCCCCTCTTGTACTGTGGTCGCCACCACTGTCGCATTTTCAGGAAAAAGGGATTTTTTTTTCTTGGCCTTTCCTTGGTTTCCACACCTACTTTAAAATACCTATAGCTTCCCTAACACTGGAAAAGAGCGCTTTACCATGGCCAGCGACTCTTGCTGCATTGTTGATGACAATCTCCAACACAAAGCTCAGCGCTCTTGGCGCTGCCGGGGTTCCTGTGGCTTGGTGGGGTTAGAGTAGGGCATGCCAAGACCATATGCATGTGCATCCCTCCCTCCAAGCTGCAGCGTAACACAAACCAACGCCAGACTCTCATAGGACGCTCGACCCACGTCTCAAGGAACCTGATGGAGACACCTGTCCTGGAACTGGGGCAAGAATGCGCTGGTTTAATTAGAATTGCCCCTTGGAGGGGTCTTGATTCTGGTTCAGTCTCCTGCTGCTGCTTTTCGGCCAGAACAGCGGCCTACTCAACGAGGCTTTGCGAGGAGGTCTGTACAACAGAGGAATGGGAGAATGAGGGACGATTACACGCAAGCGCGAAGCGATAACACCTAAATCCGTCAAATGACGGCGTGGAATTTTTCTGAAGGCACACACCTGGACAGAATCCAATTGTGCATCAGATGCCCATTTTTATAAAATTTGTAGTCATCTCTTGATTTTTTAAATCAAGAAATTCTTACGCAGAACAAGGCGGCGCGCAGGAGCGGCTCCTAGCGAAGCGCCGGAAAATAAAGAAATAATGAGATTATAAACGTATGTCTCACGTAAACAGGAAAATGACGAGACACATATAAATAGATGTGATTAAAGATTCCACCCACATTGCCAGAATCAACCAAAAATCAAGAATTCGAAAAATAAGAATATGACTTCAATGAATCAGGTATAAACTGCAGGTGTGCTCGTTCTGTTTGCCCGACGCACAGTGCTCGCCATGTGTCGTCGTTTTCAAGCCTGATAGCACGATAGAACACGATAGAGGGATAGATTAGAAAGATTGCAGATGATTAGAGGTAAGATCAGGGTGATTAGACATACACACAAGTGCATAGCGACGTTTTTTGCTTGCGTCTGGTTTTTCCCCTCACCTTGCTTCACTCTCCAGCGGTAGGTAAGGTAGGTAAGCCCAGGTGCGGCCACCCCCTGGTAGAGTTCGTGATTGTGGGTAGGATTAGGAAGAAAGACAGTGATTGCCAAAGGTTGGTCGCAAACTCGTGCATGCTCGTGCATTCACAAACGCATTAAAGGGTAGGCCACGCGAACTGCGCACGGTAAACCTTGTTTAGGTTACCCAGGGGCTCCTCGGTACGTTCTTTAAGAGAACCTGAGGAATCTCTTATCGCTTGCTTGCTTGACAGGGGTGTTTGAGGACAGCGTATTATAGGTCACACTGAGAAGCGTATAATACGTGGAGTGTGGCTTGGTTCCTCAGCCACAAACACCCCTTCATTGGCCTTTGCTTTACAGGTGGGCACGTAGGGTGATTGGTGCTGCAGCGTCCCTTTTTTTCTTGCCCTGCTAAACAAGGGCGCTGATCCCACAATCAATTAACTGCGCCTCAGCGAGGAGTGGCGAGGGCAGTTTGACTCCATTGGCATCCACGCTGTGCACACCACCTGTGCACCTCTCCCCTCCAAGCCCTAGCAGGGAAACGTGTTGTGACGTCCCTGTTAGGCCACAGTTGCTTAGCAGCGCTGTGTTCTCTTGTCTTCTTCACAGGAGGGTCATTGGGACCCACGACTTTATCTTCAACACCACCCAGTAAAGCGTGAGTGTAGGAGTGGTAATCCTGAGTGGGGGCTTGAGCCAGTTGCAGTAGCGCTCGCCCCCCAGGATGGTGCCCCTGTAGGGTGTGTAGGACCTGTAGTGCGTGTCTTAAGCGGCTCAAGTTGCATGGTCAAAAACGAAGGGAAATGTAGGAAAATGACAGGTTTCCAAAGGCATCAAAAAATAGTTGTTTTGATGGATATTTTAAAACCGTCGCAAACAAGTATGGCAGAATAAATATTTCTATAAGAATGATGTGTCCCATGGGCGAGACAGGGAAAAGTATTGTTTGGTGACCATTCCTTGCGCGAGGCCTCGCGCAAAGACGTTCATTTGTGTCAGATTAATGTGCTACAGCACGACGCATTAGGCACGTTGTCGAAAAATGGAACCCTGTCGTATTCGTACACGTAACTTAGTACCATTATCAGGATTGCGTGATAGAGATGGATCTATTAACGAATAAACCGCACTAATGGTGTACCCAAGAATCTTGAAAAGTATAAATGTTCCGGAACAAACTGCAGTTTGTAGCGCGAGGCCTCGCGCATGGAACGGCGCATGAGAAACATTAAAGTTTCGGTGATCATTGCGCGAGGCCTCGCGCAATGGAGGTCACAAGCGCTCATAGAAACCAAAAATGGACAGATCCACCAACTACACAGCATGTGCGTTCCCTTGATGCGGCGCTGCTGCATGGGCGCCCATACAGGTCCCGCCGGCATCTCCGGCTTTCATACCCTGGTCACCGCTGGCTTCACTGCCCAACAGCGATGGTAGCGCGCCGCAACTGGCTACCGCAATCAGGATTAACTAGTCAAATGTGGGATCACCAGACAGTTACAGTTAATCGAAAATGGTGCATGCGACAAGCGAATCACAGAACAATTGGTCACGCGAAAACTGTGTGACAGGTTGATGTTTGAAATCAAAAAAGTTTTTCAAACAGCGATCTTTACGTAGATACAGGTACGCATTTATCCTTCACAGCAACAATGCCCCTGCGAAAAGAGGTGGACCTTGAGAAGACAGGGGCCGCAGCATCTGGAGTTTTCCGCGATGTCTGCACAGAGGAACCGCCGTACCACGCGGCAGAAGAACTGTGGGAAGGGCTAAAACAGGGGGACGAGGGCGCGCGATTGTTGCTTGTGTTTTTTCTGCGTCTGCGCAAAAATGAACGGACGCGTTGCAGCGTTGAAAAGGCGATTGCGGCAGAAGGCAAGAGATGGGTTGGTGTTTTGATAGAGGAGGCCTGGCGCCTTTATTTGCTGATGCGCCATCGCTCAGTTCCATACCAGGGTAAACCAAAGTCAGTTGTTGTGGTAGAGGGAAGTAGGGCGCAGCGTCGCATTTTAGCAAGGTCGGGTCTGGCGCGATACAGCGCACCTTCGCTGAAGGAGAAGGCCGCAGTCACGTTACAGACTACATGGAACAAAATACACCAACAGTGGGTTGTGTTGTGGATGGACAACTGGTACAACAAACAGTTTACCACAAATCCTGACAAGAACGACAAAAGCCTGAACGCAACAGCATTGGCTGTGTTGCTACTGAAGGATGCACCGTGCTACTGGCATGGTCATCCTAGCCTGGAAGAGCTTGAACGGCGTGTTCCTGTTGTTGCACGCATGCTGGGAAACACCGAGGGAACGTTTGCACGTATCCTGCGCGATCTAGGATTTGCAAGCACACGACGTGTTGTGCAAAACATTAGGGCACCGCTTGACATTATTCGCCCTGTGCCTGCCAAGAGACCACATTGGCGACCCCTTTGTCTAAGCAAAGAAAAGGTAAGCGGGAACGTATCGCTTCTTAACCTACTGCAATTCACTAGGGACTTGGCGCAGCACTCTCGACCAGTTGTCCCTGTTTTATGTGATGAGAACATCCATTACCGCATTTGTAAGATGATGTACGGTGAAAAAACAACGGGTTAGAACGTCCGGCTTTTTTTGCGTTCACACCCTATATTATATGGTTTCTGGCACGCGTACAAATTTTGCGTTACACAAACATCTCGCTCATTTTGGCCGATTGTGACTTATTTCCGTAAAGGTTTGTTGCGCAGCGGTGACACAGTCCCTTGTTTTCCAAAGCTGGTCACAATGGAGATAACTGTTGGTGCACTGCTGTTCGGTATGGGCCCCCACATACGGCGCCTTAACCGAAATTGTCATTCCCTTCAGCTGGCACGTCCTGCAAATCGGCGAAGTCGCCTCCGGTACGCTGTGTGTAAGGCCATGCAGGTTCTGCTAACACAATACTGTCCCATGTTACTATACCAAGGACACCTCGTTAGGCAGTGGAATTGGGCTGGGGAGACGGCCAACACGGGTGTTTTTGCTTCTGAGGGATTGCAGATTGTTATGTGTCTGTTAGACCGTTTGAACATGGGGGACACACTTTTAAAATACGAACGCACTGTTGCAACTGCGCTATTGTGCCACACTGCATGGCACACAGCCATGCCTGGACAGGCTTTTGCCGAGGAGTTTTGTGAACGTCTGCTTTCCAGCCTTGTGACAAAGAAGGGCCAAAACAGAGGTGCAGTAACCATTGAAGATGTTGAAGATCTGTATCATCTCATCACTATCCGCAAAGAAGGTCACAGGGTGAACGTCTGCAAAATCCCCAATTCCTTTGAGAAAAGTTTATAGTGTTTTCAGCACTGTGTTTTTGCTTCTCCTGCTGCTTGTTGTTGCTGTAGGGTGTCCTGCTGCTGGTTTTGGATGATGAAAAGCTTTTGTTTGTTGAAATACAGTAAAGCCAACTCAATCCAGGATAGCCCAAGCCAATAGTATGCAAGGAGAAGGTAATTCAGGATCAAAGCATGAAGGGCTGCAGTGTAAACAGTGAAAGATGATTAGATATTCACAGAAACTGCAACTCAGGATACAAATGAATGCATATTCACAGAGATAGCTGAAATGTTTTGGGAAAAGAGTTAGAAAACTGCCTCAGGATCACTCTCTCTCCATAGTGCCATCTTAGGAGATGTGCACTCTTTGTTTTGGGTCCCATATGTGCTGAGGTGGCATGGTATGTGGCGATGAGGTCACTGCCATGTCACATGGGATCTTCCTACTTAGTTGGGATCTTCCTACTTAGTTAGGCTGACCAGGAATTGAACCCAGGACCTCTCAAAAAGAGGTGCCTAACCCCCTATGGTGCATACCACTAGGGCAGATAAGTATTCATGGAAAAACATAGATAAATTCATAGGCTCTACCTTAGGTATGTCAGTGCTCAGTCAACTCAGGAAAAGATGTTTTACTTCTGATTGAAAGGGGATTAAGGGGTCCACTCCATATCCTGATTGGGTGTTTGGTTCCATAGGTCAAAATGTGTTCTCACCACTTTTGGCTGGACCAATACTAAGATAAAAATGCATGGATGCTCAGTGCATCTCTAATACAACTAGAGTATGTCCCAAAGCAATGGAAAAGCACTTTTTCTTACTCCCCCCTTGTGCTGTGGTGGCCACCACTGTCGCATTTTAGGAAAAAGGGAATTTTTCTTGGCCTTTCCTTGGTTTCCACATCTACTTTAAAATACCTACAGTCTCCCTCACACTGAAAAATGGGCGCTCACCATGGCTGGCGTCCTTTTGCTGCTCTGATTGTACAGTTTCCTACAGAAGACTCAGCGCTCTTGGCGCTGCCGGGGCTCCTGTGGCTTGGTTGGGTTAGATTGGGAGCATGCCAAACATGTGCATATGCATCCCTTCCTCCAAGACGCAGCGTCGACACAACCCAAACGCAAGACACATTATACACACTCGCATGGGTTCTCGTAAACCTGCTGGCGACCTGTGACCTGTCTTAGGGCGTAGGGAGTCGAAAAGAAATTAATTTGCCCCTTGGTGGGGTCCTGGTTCTGCTCAGTCTCTCCAGGCACCTGCGTTTCGGCCCGAACACGGCCTACTCAGCGAGGCTGCGCGTGGGTATCTGCAGAGGCAGGAATGGGAGAATTATGGACGAATCCACGCAAAAACGAAGCGACGACACCAAAATCCGTCAAATGACGGCGCAGAATTTTTCTGAAACGACACACCTGAGCAGAATCCAATTGTGCATCTTCAGCACATTTTTATAGAAATTATAGTCATCTCTGGATTTTTTTAAGTCCAGAAATTCATACGCATAAAATGGCGGCGCGCAGGAGCGGCTCCTAGCGAAGCGCCGGAAAATGGAAAAATAATGGAATTATAAACGTATGTATCACGTAGTCTTGAAAATGACGAGACACATATTAATAAACAAACATACAGATTCCACCCACACTAATAGAAGCTTCAAAAATTCAAGAATTCGAAAATCAATTGAAAAGACTTCAATGAATCAGGTATAAACTACAGGTATGCTCGTCTTGCATGCCGCATACACATTGCTCGTCTCGAGTCTCCGTGACCGAGTCGTGTAGCAGCGTTAACAACGATAACCGCGGTAGAGGGATTGATTAGAAAGATTGCAGATGATTAGCGGTCAGATCAGGGTGATTAGTCATACACACAAGTGCATAGCAACGTTCTCCGCGTGCGCCCCTTTTGTTTTCTCTCCTTGCTTCACTTCCCAGCGGTAGGTAAGGTAGGTACGCCCAGGCGGGGCCACCCCCTGGTGGAGTCAAGATTGTTGTGGAGATGGGCAGGTTTGCCCACGTGATTGTGCATAGTCGTGCATGCACACACGCATTAAAGGGTAGGCCACGCGAAGTGCGCACGGTAAACCTTGTTTAGGCTACCCAGGGGCTCCTCGGTACGTTCTTTAAGAGAACCTGAGGAGTCCCTTAACGCTTGCTTGCTTGATAAGGGTAGCTGCTCCATGCAGCGTGTTTGCGGACAGCGTATTATAGGGCACACTGAGAAGGGTATAATACCTGGAGTGTGCCTTGGTTCCTCCGCCGCAAACGCCCTTCCATTTGCCTTTGTTTTACAGGTGGGCAGGTAGGGTGAGTGGTGCAGCAGCATTTTTTTTTTTTTATGCCCTGCTAAACAGGGGCGCAGCTCACACAAACAAGTAACTCCGCTCCGCCTGTGGCAGAGCAGGGAGTCCGACTTCATCGACATCTGCGCTTTGCACACGAGAGCACTCCTTCCCTCCAAGCCCTTGCAGGGGAAACGCGTTGTGGCGTCCCCTGTGAGGCCACAGTTGCTTAGTAGCGCTGTGTTCTCTTGTCATTTCACAGGTGGGTCGCTAGGACCCTCGAGAACTCCCTCTTCGCAACGCCAAGTAGAGTGTGCGTGTAGGAGTGGTAGTCCTGCGTGGGGGCTAGAGCCAGTTGCCCAGCGCTCGCCCACCAGGATGGTGCCACTGTAGGGTGTGTAGGACCTGTAGGGGGCGTGTCACTGTCCCACCCTTTTCCTGCAATTTTAGCTGGGTTGGTGGGCTGTGACAGTGGGTTAGGTTAGTGTTTTTGGCCACATAGCAAACAGGCGTTTTGCATGCCTTCATAGCTTTTGGCCACCCCTCCCTGTAGTAGACAGGTAGGTAGGGAAAAACAATACCTGGATTAACACTCTGGGTATTCCCCCAAGGTTTTGCGCCAGCACAGAAATTGGGCGCATAGGGGAGGGGAGACCCGGGGCGTACCCCGTGGCATCAATAAGCCAACCCTCCAGGTTCAGCAAGGGCGCAGACTTGGGTATAATTAGGACACCACTTCTGCGGCTTGCTCTCAGGACCTTAGGACTAGCACACTCACACATACGCTTTGGCAGGTAAGGGTAAGGTTCAGTCCCTAGCTTTATTCTTGGAGGCAAGCGTCTCGGCGAGCCTCAACAACTCACCAAGGTTGTTCTGGGACAAGTAGTCAACCAGAACTGAGTTTAGGCGTCCCTCAGGTAGAACAAATGCAGAGAAGGGCTCCCAGGTGGCCTCTTCGACTCCAAACCCTTCCCAGAGGGTGAGGAAGCGCCAACCCTGGCGATAGCGGTGGCGTAGGACAGACTTCACCAGGTAGAAGCCCTCCTTAGCCATCTCCTCGGCGTTCATGTCGGGGAGTTCACCTTCAACTTCCATAGGGCTGGCAGCCCCTTGTAGGTCCAGAGCGGCGATTTCCTCGTCGTTCAGCTCCCACTCCTCCCCACAGAGGTCTTCAGGATCATGGTAGCGCTTCAGGTGTTGAGCGGCGCACACCAGGGTCCCCCCTAGACGGGGAGAACACCGCACGGTGATACGGTGTCCATCCACAGATAGTCTCTTGTACGGCCCGAAGTATGGGTCATCGCTGGTAGGGCGTGGCCAGGCGGGTAGTCGACTGTGGTGCACCAGCACCCAGTCCCCTTCTTGGTAGGTGGCCGGTACACGGTGCTTGTTCTTCTTGTTCCACTGACGCTCCCTCACTCTCTGGAGCATAGCCTTGGCCTTGTCCACCTTCGCTTGTTGCTCTTGGACCCATTCACCCACAGAAGAATGGGTGTCCTCTGGATAGGGGGCATGTAGGAACCATGCCGGGCGCCCCATGAATAGCTCATGTGGCGAGTAGCCAGTAGCTGAACTCTCTTGGGAGTTCATCATCAAGGATATGACGGGGAGTAGTCTCACCCAGTCTCTGGTGCGTTCAGTTTTGCACCATATCCTGACGTTCTCCTTCAGGACACGAATCTGTCGCTCACATAGGGGGTTGCTCGTGTGAGAGTAGGGGATCCCCGTAGATACCTGGACATTGAGGGACCTCAGGACCCTCTTGTACCAGCCAGTATCTGAGCGTACTCGTACGTCCTCATCGGAGTTGATCTCCTTGGGCGCCCCATAGACACAAAACCACTCCTCCAGGAGTATCTTGATAGTCTCCTCTCCGGTAATGTGCTTGGTACATGGGAACACCCTGGTAAACCTGGTCAACCCACAGGTTACCACGAGGGCGAAGTCATAGCCCCCGAACTTCGGCATCTCCGTGTAGTCCACGTACAGAACACTGTTAGCACAGTGAGGGATGGGCAGGGTCGAGTAGAGACCTCTGTCCCTGACATTCCCTGGTTTACAGGACCTGCACGGGCACTTGTCCACGATAGGCAGGAGCGTCTTCCGCAGCTGGTCGTCAGTCCACGTAGTGTGGAACCACTGCTTGAACAGCCTCAGGGTACGGTCAGCACCCACATGACCACTGGACTCATGGGTCCATTTCAGCAGCGCTGGGACTCGGTCACTAGGCACCACGATGCGGTCCTCGTGCCAGAGGTAGCTCTTGTCCCGCTTCCACTGGTCTTGGTTGACCAGGAGGGGTTCAAGGCGTTTCTCCAGGCGCCGGTAGATATCCCCAAACTCCTGTAGGTACTCCGATTGTTGGAGTCCATCCAGCGGGCGTATCATGGTCATGTTCAGGTCCAGGTGTACGTCCATACGGCTGAACGCTTCCTTAGCCAGCGCTTCAGACCGGGCACCAATCAGGGCGTCGAAGTTGTTGCGGCTGATGTAGTCGGCACACTCGTTCTTCACTCCCTGGATATGGTGTACCGTCAGCCGTAGTTGACTGAGGTAGGTCCACCAGCGACGTAGCTTGGCCTTCTCAGGTGGGGGGCCCTTCTGGAAACTGCGGACCGGTTCTTGGTCGCATAGCCAGACCACAGGGTTACTCCCCAACAGTCGTGCTTGTGAGGATAGCACCAGCATACCCGCGAGCAGTTCCTGCTCATAGGTGGAGTAGTTCCCCCTGGCCTGGTTCCACTTCCAGTTCCAGTGGCCCAGAGGTACTAGGACCCACTTGTCGTCAGGGTAGCTGTGCTTGAGGGTTCCATCTCGGTTGAGACCTTCCGTCCCCCATTGGGAAATGGCCGAGTCGAACTCCTCCTTCTCTAGTGCTTGCCACTGGAACAACGTTCCACCACCGCCCACATTGCTGGCGTCGGTCACCAGGATAATCTCCCCTTGTGCCCTAGGCACGCCTAAGCACTTAGCGTTGGCTACCTTGTCTTTGAGCTCGTCAAACGCTTGTTGCTCTTGTGGGCCCCAGCGCCAAGTAGTACTCTTCTTGATCAAGTCAGTCAGTACAGCGCTGGTGTAGGTGAAGTTTTTGATGTGGCGGCGATAGAAGTTGCACGCCCCAATGAAACTGCGTACATCATGAAGTCCTTTCTTGGGGTCTTCGTGTCGTACCTTGGCATCCATCAGGGGTTTGGCCTTAGAGGCCGCTGGGGTCCACCACCCATAGCCAACGTCAAACCCCAGGTACTGCATGGTCTCCTGCATGAACTCACACTTCTCCAGCTTGAGTCGTGTGTGGTTCTCCTGGCAGACCGCAAAGAACTCACCCAAGAGGATTAGGTGATCCTCCTGGGTATTGGTCCCGAGGCATACATCGTCGATGTGAGCCTCCATCTGGGCCCCACGGGATATGAGCTCCTGCACCTTAGGTCTCCGTCGTAGGATGGACAAGATCTTGTTCATCAGCTCTTGGAACAGAGCGGGGGCGTTAGCCACGCCGAATGGCATGACCTTCCACTTGAATACCCTCCCCTGAGGGGTGATGAAGGCCAGTAGTTCCTGCGCGTTGGGCGTCAGGTCCACTTGCCAGAATCCACTTCGCTTGTCCATCTTGGTCTTGTAGCGGCAGGAGGCTATCTTCTCCAGGGTAGACTCCATATTGGGAATGGACCCTGAGTGGTTCAGCGTCTTCTTGTTCAGCTCTCCATAGTCCACTACCAGCCGTTTGGCTGTAGACCCAGGTTTAGCCACCAGGAAACAGGGGCTGCAGTGTAGGGGGTAGTCCCCATCCTTGTACTCCAGGACTAGGCCAGCGTCGATACATTCTTGTATCTGTCGCTCAATCTCGTCGGCCTGCTCTTTAGGAGCTGGATAGGGTCTCCTCCGGATCTTGTGACCCACGAACTCGGGTTTCAGCTTGAGGTCCATCTGTACCAGCTTGTCGCATGAGGCTGGAGGGGGTAGTTCTCCGAACACCTCCAGATAGGTCCTTATCAGCTTTTGCACCCGCGGGTCCAGTACCTTGATCTTGTCCTCCATGTCATCGTCGGAGTGTAAGTTGCTTGCCCCTTGAATAGACGTCGGGAGGTGGTCCTCCACCGACTCTTCGCCCACGGTAGCATCCTTCAGCCCTTGGTAGGCATACAGAAGGTCTTGCTCAACCATCTCCGGTGGACGATGGCAACATAGGCACGCTTTAGGGGGTTCACATACACATTCCTCCGAGAGGTCGTCCTCATCTGGGGTCCTCACATGGGCACCCCATACGCTCTTCATGAGCTTGAGATCTACCTCCCTTTGCCAGGTGGTGATCTTCTGTTCGAGGTCCTCCTTCAGTTGGGATAGGTCTCCCATACGTGCTTGCTTCAGTGGCCACGAGCTGCGGGTAGGCTTCGCGTAGCATAGCTTTTTCGCCACCAACTTCCTCTTGGAATCCACATACTCCCTGAGCCTGGATCGAGGGTCCAGCTCTTCATCCACGGGGTCTTCCACCCTCATGGAGAGTAGGGGTTTTAGTGGGGCGACGTACTCGGCGTTCTCCACTTCTTCCACCGCAGTCTGCACGAAGAAGGCGTCGTGCTCAGTTTCGTCGTCTGAGTGGATAGAGCTAGGTAGCTCAGATAGTCCACACTCAGAGACTCCATCAGGAACAGGTACATGACAGGGAGAGTTGGGGGCGTTGGTGTCAGTCACGACGTACTCATCTCCTCCGGGTGTAGTTTCAACAGCATCTTGAGGTCGTAGACGATCCTTCAAGTCACCCAAGGCGAGTCCATCGCTTTCTCGTTGTATAGCCTGGACCAGAGTAGGGTCCAGGTCTTCCCAGGGGATGGTGGTAAGACTTCCGTCCACCACGCTGAGCATACTCCCCCATCCGGGCTTCCCAATGGGCGTCTTGCGTCCCAGAGGCACGTAGATGGCCTCATCAGGTAACCGCACAGAGCTGATAGTCAGCTTGTCAAGGAGGGTTCGCCAGTACTCGTTGCCCCCATGGGCTCCCCAATCGGGGGAACACAGGACCATACGGGAACGTTCCAAGGCCACCTTGGTCAGCACCTTCCCCAGTTCACTGAATCTGGGGTTCCCGTAGGCCATCCCGAAAGAGGGCCAGTAAAATTTGTAGCTGCAGTTCTTCCCCTTGCTGCAGTATAGGTCCAGTACATGCTGCTTGTCGCTGGCGAACAGTTCCACACTTAGGTCTTCTCGAGAGTAACCCAACTCCTTCAGACCTTGGTCTAGGACTTCCCCCAATAGTTGATAGTCCTCAGTTTTGGAGGCCGCCATCATGTTCGAGGGCTCCTCCTTCGATAGTCTCAGGTAACTCGAGGTATGTTCCGACTGCTCCAGTGGCACAGACTCTCTGCCACTGCCGTGGTCCACGTACAGGAGGTAGGGCGCTTGCAGCGTCAGGGATTGTATCTGGGAGTGCTGCACGAAGAAGTCAGTACCCAGTACAAAGTCGAAGGCATCAGTGTCCATCACATAGAACCGATGGGCGATAGTCTTGGAGCCCATAGGTACCTCCACTTCGCAGTCCCCGCAGCTGTGCACCACATGTCCATCCCCCATCCGTATAGCGGCGGTGGTCATGGTGTTCTTCAGGCTCCCACAAGGTAAAATTTTCTTGGCCACTATCGATATTGTGGCTCCAGTATCCAGTACCCCCAGGTATTCACGTCCCCCTAGTCGGATACGTACCCAAAACACCAGGTCTTGGGTGCCACCAGAGCGTCCCCGTCAGAACTCCGCGGGACAGGTCACCTCGAACCCCTTGTTCCGCAATTTGCGGGCCATCCTCATGAAACGGCTTCTCTTCTTGGCGTTGCCGTCGTCACCACCTTCATGCTCACGCTTGGCTCCTTGTTCTTGCTGGGCCTGCGTCTGTGAGCGTGTGGTAGGTCCAGACTGCCCTCCAGAGGGCTCGGAGTTCCCCCCTGGATTAGGGTTGGGGTTACCTCCGTTCTTGTCCTTGTTCTTGTTGTCGTTCTGGCGATTAGCGCCTCCTCCTCGTCCGCCTTGACCCTTGTCTTGACCACCTTGACCACGTCCTTTCGACTTGCCCTTGCCGGAGTCGTTGCCTTTGGCCTTGCCTCCACCTTTGCCTGAGCTTTTGCCAGGATCTTCCCCCTTAAGCTTCGCCGATAGGCGTTGCTTGTGGTAGCACTCGTCCTCATAGTGCTTCCGCTTACCGCAGAATGCACACGTGATGGTGCAGCGGTAATGATCCGGCATCTTCACCTTGGCGCCGGTGATCTTTTCCTGCTGCTTCCCCTGGACAACAAAGCAGTCTCGCTGCTCGCAGTCGGAGGCATGCTGCAGGTGGCCCTGTTCATCTCTGGCATCACACCAGAATAACTCCTTCACGTTCTCCATTAGGCGGGCGTGGGCGTGTTTGGGGGTAGTCCCCTGCCCAGGTCGGGACCCTTGGTACCCTTTGCCTCCAGAACCTCCACCACCAGGACGGTAGTGGTTCAGGTGTTGGTCGCTCTCCTTCTCCAGCGCCATCTCCAGGAGCAGCACGCATAGATCCTCGTAGCGGAGGGATCTAGCCTTGCGCTCAGCCGTCAGACGGCACTCGTCCCATAGCTCACGGGGGAGCTTGGAGCACAACCAAAACAGCAGGTCGTCGCTGCTGTAGGAACCGGGCGTCAGTCGTCCAGCCCAGTGGTCCAGGTCCGCCAACAGCTCGGAGACCCTGCCGGGTTTGGGGTTGTTGGGCAGGACGGGCAGGTTCTGGATCTCGGCCCTGATGGAGAGGTCGGTCTCGTAGGTTGGGTACTGCCTCTCCAGGGCAACCAACACGTCGGCAAAGGTGGCGGGTTGGTGACGATCTGCCTGACCTGCTTCTCCAGGTACTTCGTCTTGCAGCACTGCAGGAGCAGGTCGCACTTCACTCGCCCACTCGCGTGGGTTTGGCCGGTCAGTCGTAGGAACCGGCCAAAGTTCTCAGCGAACTCGCTGAGGTCCTTGCCTGTGAATTCAGGCAGGTTCACCACTATCTTGGAGGTGGCAATAGCCTTCGCCTCCTGAGCTCGGCGTCCTTCAGGGCGTCGGGTCTTCTTCTTCTTCTTCTTCTTCTTCTTACCCTTGGAGTCCTCGGGGTCCTCAGGGTCTTCGTCATCCGATGGCGAAGAAGAAGTCATCGAAGGCGGCCCATCATCGGAGGGGTCTCCGCCTAGATCACTGGAGCCATAAGGCTCCACGTCCACCATAGCCCTTAGGGCTGTCAGCCCCAGCTGGTCCAGCTCGGCCCTCGTCGAGTTCGTCACGTGACTGTAGGGCGGCTGGGCTGTCCTCGGGACGAATGGGCTTCTTGGTACTGCTGCAGGAGTCGGCATCGGTCGGCTCCTCAGGCTCCCCAGGGTATTCGTCAACCCTGCCGCCAGGTGGTTAGCCTGTACTCGGTGGGGTGACATCCCCACTGTCGTAGGTGACGCATGGGACGGGATCATCAGGGGCTGCAGTTTCTCCCTGATCTCTTGCGTGAGGTCGCTCACGATTTTCGAAGTGGCTCCTTGGAGCACCTCGTTGATCTCCGACCGCGTCAGGGACCTGTTGGAGGATCTTCCCGATCCTCTACTCCTGCCTCCCAGAGACTCTGGTCCTCTCCTCAACCCACTCAGGGGTGCATACCCAGGTGCACACCCAGGAGCATACCCAGGAACTTCCATGTAGGTTCCAGTGGCGTGGAGTGGATGGGGATGGTCAGCCGCATACCAACGCGGCGCAGAGCTGGAAGCCACCGGCTCACTGGCAGTAGTTGCCTCAAGGAGCGCAGTGGTAGGTGGGCCCATGCCATAGGCGGGGTAGTGAGGCATGCCAGTAAAGCCTGTGCCCTCTGCCATAGGCTGGTTGGTTGTGGAAGTGGATGTAGCGGCGGCTGGGTGTGTGGTGGTTATGGGAGAGGGTGATGCTTGGAGGCCAGAAGCGCTTGGTGCGCCTTCGAAGGTAGGGACATCCGTCGGGTCTTGCCCTTGCTCCTCTCCTTCGTCTGCTCCTTCTCCAGCATCCTTCTCGCTCTCGTTTCCTCTCTTCCTCTTCACAGGCTGAGGCTGAGAGACCATTTCCTTCACCGACAGGGCCCCAAAGGCCGTCTGGAGGCCATCCAAGGAGTCCTCCGCCGTATCCATTGGCCCATGTAAGGGCTCCACCGAAGGTACAGCGTCAGGCGCCGGCCCTGCCGGTGTCTCTGGCGCTGGCGCTGTGTTCACCTCGGCGTCCACTCTTCCTGGATCCATCTTAATCCACCCTTCTGCTTTTGTGTGCCTGCTCGGAGCACTGGTTGTACGGCGCGGAGTCGCTGCCGGTGCACAGAGACAGGCTGCCTCTTGCTACCAGAAAAGTTTATAGTGTTTTCAGCACTGTGTTTTTGCTTCTCCTGCTGCTTGTTGTTGCTGTAGGGTGTCCTGCTGCTGGTTTTGGATGATGAAAAGCTTTTGTTTGTTGAAATACAGTAAAGCCAACTCAATCCAGGATAGCCCAAGCCAATAGTATGCAAGGAGAAGGTAATTCAGGATCAAAGCATGAAGGGCTGCAGTGTAAACAGTGAAAGATGATTAGATATTCACAGAAACTGCAACTCAGGATACAAATGAATGCATATTCACAGAGATAGCTGAAATGTTTTGGGAAAAGAGTTAGAAAACTGCCTCAGGATCACTCTCTCTCCATAGTGCCATCTTAGGAGATGTGCACTCTTTGTTTTGGGTCCCATATGTGCTGAGGTGGCATGGTATGTGGCGATGAGGTCACTGCCATGTCACATGGGATCTTCCTACTTAGTTGGGATCTTCCTACTTAGTTAGGCTGACCAGGAATTGAACCCAGGACCTCTCAAAAAGAGGTGCCTAACCCCCTATGGTGCATACCACTAGGGCAGATAAGTATTCATGGAAAAACATAGATAAATTCATAGGCTCTACCTTAGGTATGTCAGTGCTCAGTCAACTCAGGAAAAGATGTTTTACTTCTGATTGAAAGGGGATTAAGGGGTCCACTCCATATCCTGATTGGGTGTTTGGTTCCATAGGTCAAAATGTGTTCTCACCACTTTTGGCTGGACCAATACTAAGATAAAAATGCATGGATGCTCAGTGCATCTCTAATACAACTAGAGTATGTCCCAAAGCAATGGAAAAGCACTTTTTCTTACTCTTTGTCAATTCCGTGCGTCAGCGGTTAACTGCTTACTTGAACGCAGAGCGTGTATATGTGCCTTGGGTTAGGTGGTGTGCTGAGCCTACTTGTACAATTCAGGCGCATTGGCCGCGCAGGGGTGTACCTAACTTTCCACCGTCTCTTCTAATTCCAAAGGGTTCTAACCACTACAAACAAGTCCTTGTGTCTGTGTTGTTGGTGCTAACGCAGCAGGGGCCGCCTAAGGCTGGTTTCAAGCGAAAACTGTCGGAGCTGATCCCCCAACGCAGTGTGTTGGAGGAACAGAGAGAGGCCGACACGCTGCGAAACGTTCGAAGAAGATTGGAGAACATACAGTGATGTGCGAGGCCTCGCGCAAACAGCATGAAACAACAGGTTAGTACACCCCCTCCCTTGCGCGAGGCCTCGCACAAGGTCAACAGTCAAAAACAGTGCCGAGCCCCTTCAGTTTTGCATTGTCAACCATACTGTACTCGTATTCGCTGAAAGCGCCTCACATATGCATTACCGACGACGATTTTAACCCTTTTCAATGTTATGTTTCCTTCAATACAGGCTTTCTTCTTATCGCAGAATGGGAAGCCCCGCCAAAAAAACAGCCGTGGAACGAGAAGATACCGACTATGACCCTGGGACCTCAGGATCGGAGGCTGGAACACCAAAGAAGGGGCGTAAGAAGAAGGAAACACCAGATCCTGGCTTAACCTTGGGTACTGACATCGGGGACCACCTGAAGCCGGATGGGAGGCAGGTGGAGGTTGAGCTGGACAACGTGAGTATCGACCAGGAGAAGACAAAGGGGCAGACTAGACGGAAAGATACGAAGTTACTGCAGAAGTGTATTGAGTCACTCGAAGCAGCACCGCCAACAGGCCCATTACAAGTCGTTCTCTGGGAAGATAATAGTATGTTGCCAACCGACTTTTCGCTCTTGTCGTTGCGGAAGCCCTCGCGCATAGACGCGTCTTATATTTGCAGATGGCAATTATTGGTGTGTATCTGGACAGCACAGCGTGGAAGCGATTGCGAAGATTCGGGAGAAGCGACGCACAGCGTGTCTGGATCTGCAGCAGTGGCATACTATATCCATCGCCGATATTCTGAAGCCTACGACACCGTGGGCCTTCCGTGCAAAGCTGGCGGGACAAGCACAAGGAAGCGCACAAGACTTTGAGCCAATTCCGCTGTATGAGGCAGCAGATAACCTCATTCGATATGTTGAAGATCAGCGGCGGCGAGGCCTGGCTGACACGTACAGCAATCTCAAGATCGCCATTGTGGATGCTGTGCAGATGAGTGCCCTGGTTCCAACCGCTGAACTGACGCAGCCTGGTCAATTCGTATGTTCATTAATCATTGTTTCGATGCTCTTCGTTGCGCGAGGCCTCGCGCATAACGTTGTCACTTTCAGGACAAAACGTATAAATTGTGGAAAGATTTTATGACGTTTGCCTACTATGCTGGTCTGGAAGCTGTGAAAGGTCTGCAGAAGTTCCACGACAAAGGGGGGAACGTCACAAAGGATGCGCTGAAGAAACTGGACGGGATCCTGTTGCCGGAGTTCTACAACAAAGTAGCAGAAGTGATGCAGGAGGAAAAAAAACCCTTAAATCCTTGCAGAATTCGTTTGACGACATCATCCTTGACCAGTGGGTCTGAATGCATCTGGACCACCAGCACAACGGCCAGTACGTTCGACCTGAGAAAGGTGTGTACCATCGACGCGACGTGGGTTCTGTTTCTGCATCGGTGCGCCGCACTTTCTCCATTTCTGTTCTTTAGCCAAAGACATGCGGACCCGCAAAGAGGTTGCAGCACTTGGAAGGCCTGCCCTGAAGGTGACTCTTGGTACATGGGGCTATTGGCGGGAACCTGAAGGCAAAAGTTGCGGTCCATGGCCGGCATGAAAATCCATGATTCGCGCACCACTGTCCTCGACGTCCAAAAACTCCTGGGTCAAGAGCCTACCAAGAGCCGTGTGGTCCCCCCAGCTGCTGGCGTTACTGGTGACTTCAAGACAGTGGAACAGCAGGATACATTACTGTCAAGTCAAACTATCACAGTTAAGGCGACCCGAATTGCAGCGTTGGCCCACGATCCCCTGAGGCGGTTCATTGAGATTGACAAGAACCTGATTGTCATCAACGGCGACATATTTGAACATCTTGCTCCTGAGATGATGTGCCCAGCCTGGCTGTATGAAGAGGTGGCGCGTGCCGATACCCTTATCTGCCGCTCTTAAACTGTTGTTGACAACATGTTCAACGTGCTGGAGACGGAAACAGATAGGCGTCTCAACGATGATTTCAAAGCGCCGCGCATGGCTAACATGTTGCGTGTTCCCATCTTCAGTTGGCCAGTCAAACCGAAGCCTGCAAGGGATCCTACACCGTTTGACGTTCGCTGGTTGCTGATTTTGTCACTGGATACCTGGTCGAGAACGGTATAATTCCCTCATTACGTCCGCTCTTTGCGCGAGACCTCGCGCAATAACTTCTCCCTCATTGCAGATTCCCGAATTATCTGACGTTTGGACCTACTCAAGTAGAGGGGATGGATCCTGTTGAATTTGGCGGTCACCTTCCGATAACGACGGTTATGTTGTATTTCGACACTCACCTCTTTTACCTGAAGCAGGATAAGAGCTTCAAGCATGCGTTTGTGTTCATTGATCAGCAGCCGGATCTGGTGTGCAAGATCACGTCCATTGAGCCGGATTCTCGCATGTACCTTCTTGGTGTTACCTCCGACAATCTCTCCGATTGGGTCCACAGAGTGCAGACTCAGTTGAACCAAATCTTGACACAAGGGTCGAAACTGGACGCGTCTGGTGATGGGGACCAGCAGGCCACTTGGTCAAACCGTGGTATTCCCCTTTTGGTTCGCGATGACAAGGTGGGTTCTGATGCATTGTCGCTGAAGGAGGAAGAGACTGTTGAGAAAGGTCAAGCTGCAGAATCACTGGCCCCTGGAAAGCGGAAGTCTACTGCTGGGGAACCAGCCCCCAAGAAGAAGAAGACTGCTTCCCAGCCTCAGGCAGCGAAGTCGGTTACCGGTGCAGAATCCGACGAGAGCGATGGGGATGAAGAGGAAGAGAGCGAGGAAGAAGAGGAGGAGAAAGCGCAGGTCTCGGAGGGCAAGGCAGCGAAGAAAGTGGCAGCGAAGCCGAGGTCCGAGGAAACCGGGGCGTGAGCTCCATTCAAGCAGCCAGCCCGTCAGTCCCAACCAAGAAGCGAGCCCGCAAGGCCACCGCCTAAGGGTAAGACGTCCGTTGCTAAGGCATTGGGTTCTAAGATGCAAACTGCGAAGAAAAAGTAATTTCTTCGCTTGTTCTGATATATTATGCGCGAGGGCTCGCGCTATGCATTCCTCTTCGACGACCTTTATGCTGTCACCTTGTGCGGCACATTTTTCTCTGTGATGCATTTTATTGCGCTGTTGTGTCGGTGTTTGCGTGAGGCCTCGCGCAAGAAAGGGGTGCCAAAAAATGCTTCTTGTCGTGCAGAGTGGAACAAGGTTTTCGAAAACTGGTTTGCCAAAAAATTGAAAGCTCATGGGTGTTTTTATTGCAAAGCATAAGTGGTATAGGAAACAAAAAGTCGTGATTTTCCCAAAAAAGAACTTCATTTTTCTGGAAATAAATCATTTTCCCGGGCAGTCCGTTTTGTTGAAAATAAAGGAAAATGGACCAGTTAATTGCTCTTCACAGGATTTTTGGTTCTTGTGTTTTACGTCCCCCCCAAAAGGACTTTTTTTTCGCAGTGCCGCAGAGAGGCAGTTTTGGGCACATTTTCACCATGCAACTTGAGCCGCCTAAGCGTGTGTCACTGTCCCACCCGTTCCCTGCAATTTTAGCAGGGTTGGTGGGCAGTGGCAGTGGTTAGGCTAGCTTTTGGCCATCGTAGCAAATAGGCGTTTTCAAGCCTTCATAGCTTTTGGCCACCCCTCCCTGTAGTAGACAGATAGGTAGGGAAAATAATACCTGGATTAGTACGCTGGGTATTCCCCCAAGATTTTGCGCCAGCACAGAAATTGGGCGCTTAGGGGAGGGGAGACCCGGGGCGTACCCCATGGCATCAATAAGACAACCCTCCAGGCTTAGCAAGCGTGCAGACTTTGGTATGATTAGGACACCACTTCTGCGGCTTGCTCTCAGGACCTTAGGCATAGCACACTCACACATACGCTTAGGAAGGTAAGGGTAAGGTTCAGTCCCTAGCTTTAGTCTTGGAGGCAAGCGTCTCAGCGAGCCTCAGCAACTCACCGAGGTTGAGTAAGAAAAAGTGCTTTTCCATTGCTTTGAGGCATACTCTAGTTGTATTAGAGATGCACTGAGCATCCATGCATTTTTATCTTAGTATTGGTCCCACCAAAACTGGTGATAACACATTTTGACCTATGGAACCAAACACCCAATCAGGATATGGAGTGGACCCCTTAATCCCCTTTCAATGTGAAGTAACACATCTTTTCCTGAGTTGACTGAGCACTGATATATCCAAGGCAGAGCCTATGAATTTATCTATGTTTTTCCATGAATACTTTTCTGCCCTAGTGGTATGCACCCTAGGGGGTTAGGCACCTCTTTTTGAGAGGTCCTGGGTTCAATTCCTGGTCAGCCTAGCTAAGTAGGAAGATCCCATGTGACATGGCAGTGACCTCATCGCCACATACCATGCCACCTCAGCACATATGGGACCCAAAACAAGGAGTGCACATCTCCTAAGATGGCACTATGGAGAGAGAGTGGTCCTGAGGCAGTTTTCTAACTCTTTTCCAACAGCATTTCAGCTATCTTTGTGAATATGCATTCATTTGTGACCTGAGTTGCAGTTTCTGTGAATATCCAATCATCTTTCACTGTTTACACTGCAGCCCTTCATGCTTTGATCCTGATCTTCTCCTCTTTGCACACTTCTGGCTTGGGTTATCCTGGATTGACTCCATTTCTGCAAAACAAAGGTTTTCATCTTCCAAAACAAGCAGCAGGAAACCCTACACCTACAGCAAGCAGCAGGAGAAGCAAAAACACAGTGCTGAAAACACTATAAACCTTTCTGGTAGCAAGAGGCAGCCTGTCTCTGCGCACCGGCAGCAACCCCGTGCCGTACATCCAGTGCGCCGAGTACGGGCAAATATAAGCAGATGGGTGAAAGAAGATGGATCCAAGAAAGGAGGACGCCGACGTGAAGACGGCGCCAGCGCCTGAGGCACCGGCAAGGCCGGCACCTGGCGCTGTACCTTCGGCGGAGCCCTTACATGGGCCAGTGGATACGGCTGAGGACTCCCTGGATGGACTCCAGACGGCCTTCGGGGCCCTGTCCGTCAAAGAAGTGGTCTCTCAGCCTCAGCCTGTGAAGAGGAAGAGAGAGAACGAGAGCGAGAAGGATGCTGGAGAAGGAGCAGACGAAGGAGAGGAACAAGGGCAAGACCCGACGCATGACGCTACCTTCGAAGGCGCACCAAGCGCTTCTGGCCTCCACGCATCACCCTCTCCCATAACCACCACACTCCCAGCCGCAGCAACATCCACTTCCACAATCAACCCGCCTATGGCAGAGGGCACAGGCTTTACTGGCATGCCTCCCTACCCCGCCTATGGTATGGGCCCACCTACCACTGCGCTCCATGAGGCAACTACTGCCAGTGAGCCGGTGGCTTCCAGCTCTGCGCCGCGATGGTATGCGGCTGACTATCCCCATCCACTACACGCTACTGGAACCTATATGGATGTTCCTGGGTATGCTCCTGGGTATGCACCTGGGTATGCACCGTTGAGTGGGTTGAGGAGAGGACCAGAGTCTCTTGGAGGCAGGAGTAGAGGATCGGGAGGATCCTCCAACAGGTCCCTGACGCGGTCGGAGATCAGCGAGGTGCTCCGAGGAGCAACTTCAAAAATCGTGGGCGACCTCACGCAAGAGATCAGGGAGAAACTGGAGCCCCTGATGATCCCGCCCCATGCGTCACCTACTACGGTGGGAATGTCACCCCACCGAGTACAGGCTAACCACCTGGCGGCAGGGTTGACAAATACCCTGGGGAGCCTGAGGAGCAGACCGATGCCGACGCCCGCAGCTATTCCGAGAAGTCCTTTCGTGCCGAGAACGGCCCAGCCGCCTTACGGCCACGTGACGAACTCGACGAGCGCCGAGCTGGACCGGCTGGGGCTGACAGCCCTAAGGGCAATGGTGGACGTGGAGCCCTAAGGCTCCAGTGATCTAGGCGGAGAACCCTCCGACGACGAGCCGCCGTCGATGCACTCTTCTTCGTCCTCGGAGGACGATGACCCGGAGGACCCCGAGGATCCAAAGGGTAAGAAGAAGAAGAAGAGGAAGAAGAAGACCCGACGCCCTGAAGGACGCCGAGCTCAGGAGGCGAAGGCTATAGCCACCTCCAAGATCGTGGTGAACCTGCCTGAGTTCACAGGCAAGGACCTCAGCGAGTTCGCTGAGAACTTTGGGCGGTTCCTACGACTGACTGGCCAAACCCACGCCAGTGGGCGAGTGAAGTGCGACCCGCTCCTGCAGTGCTGCAAGACCAAGTACCTGGAGAAGCAGGTCAGGCAGATCGTGACTAACTCCGCCACCTTTGCCGATGTGTTGGTTGCCCTGGAGAGGCAGTATCCAACCTACGAAACCGACCTCTCCATCAGGGCCGAGATCCAGAACCTGCCCGTGCTGCCCAACAACCCCAAACCTGGCAGGGTCTCCGAGCTGTTGGCTGACCTGGATCACTGGGCTGGACGACTGACGCCCGGTTGCTACCGCAGCGACGACCTGCTGTTCTGGTTTGTGGCCAAGCTCCCCCGAGAGCTATGGGACGAGTGCCGTTTGACGGCTGAGCGCAAGGCTAGATCCCTCCACTATGAGGATTTATGCGTGCTGCTCCTGGAGATGGCGCTGGAGAAGGAGAGCGACCATCACTTGAACAACTACCGTCCTGGTGGTGGAGGTTCTGGAGGCAAAGGGTACCAAGGGTCCCGACCTGGGCAGGGGACTACCCCCGAACACGCCCACGCCCGTCTCATGGAGAACGTGAAGGAGCTATTTTGGTGTGATGCCAGAGACGAGCAGGGCCACCTGCAGCACGCCTCTGACTGCGAGCAGCGAGACTGCTTCGTAGTCCAGGGGAAGCAGCAGGAGAAGAACACAGGCGCTAAAGCGAAGCTGCCGGATAATTACCGGTGCACCATCACGTGTGCATTCTGCGGTAAGCCGAAGCACTACGAGGATGAGTGCTACCATAAGCAACGCCTATTGGCGAAGCTTAAAGGGGAAGATCCTGGCAAAGGCTCAAGCAAAGGTGGAGGCAAAGGCAAAGGCAACGACTCCGGAAAGGCAAGTCGAAAGGACGTGGTCAAGGGCAAGACAAGGGTCAAGGTGGACGAGGAGGAGGTGCTAACCGCCAGCCCGACAACAAGAACAAGGACAAGAACGGAGGCAACCCCAACCCTAATCCAGGGGGGAACTCCGAGCCCTCTGGAGGGCAGTCTGGTCCTACCACACGCTCACAAACGCAGGCCCAGCAAGAACAAGGAGCCAAGCGTGAGCATGAAGGTGGTGATGACGGCAACGCGAAGAAGAGGAGCCGTTTTATGAGGATGGCCCGCAAATTGCGGAACAAGGGGTTCGAGGTGACCTGTCCCGCGCAGTTCTGACGGGGACGCTCTGGTGGCACCAAGACCTGGTGTTTTTGGTACGTATCCGACTAGGGGGACGCGAATACCTGGGGGTATTGGATACTGGCGCCACCATATCTATAGTGGCCACAAAAACCTTACCTTGTGGGAGCCTGAAGAACACCATGACCACCGCCGCTATACGCATGGGGGATGGACATGTGGTGCACAGCTGCGGGGACTGTGAAGTGGAGGTACCTATGGGCTCTCGGACTATCGCCCATCGGTTCTATGTGATGGACACTGAGGCCTTCGACTTTGTACTGGGTACTGACTTCTTCGTACAGCACTCCCAGATACAATCCCTGACGCTGCAAGCGCCCTACCTCCTCTACGTGGACCACGGCAGTGGCAGAGAGTCTGTGCCACTGGAGCAGTCGGAACATACCTCGAGTTACCTGAGACTATCGAAGGAGGAGCCGTCGAACATGATGGCGGCCTCCAAAACTGAGGACTATCAACTATTGGGTGAAGTCCTAGACCAAGGTCTGAAGGAGTTGGGTTACTCTCGAGAAGACCTAAGTGTGGAGCTGTTCGCCAGCGACAAGCAGCATGTACTGGACCTATATTGCAGCAAGGGGAAGAACTGCAGCTACAAATTTTACTGGCCCTCTTTCGGGATGGCCTACGGGAACCCCAGATTCAGTGAACTGGGGAAGGTCCTGACCAAGGTGGCCTTGGAAGGTTCCCGTATGGTCCTGTGTTCCCCCGATTGGGGAGCCCATGGGGGCAACGAGTACTGGCAAAACCTCCTGGACAGGCTGACTATCAGCTCTGTTCGTTTGCCTGATGAGGCCATCTACGTGCCTCTGGGACGCAAGACGCCTATTGGGAAGCCCGGATGGGGCAGTATGCTCAGCGTGGTGGACGGAAGTCTTACCACCATCCCCTGGGAGGATCTGGACCCGACTCTGGTCCGGACTATACAACGAGAAAACGATGGACTCGCCTTGGGTGACTTGAAGGATCGCCTACCACCTGAAGATGCTGTTGAGGAGGAGGAGATGAGTACGTCGTGACCGACACCAACGCCCCCAACTCTCCCTGTCATGTACCTGTTCCTGATGGAGTCTCTGAGTGTGGACTATCTGAGCTACCTAGCTCTATCCACTCAGATGACGAAACTGAGCACGACGCCTTCTTCGTGCAGATCTGTGTGGAGGAAGTGGAGAACGCCGAGTACGTCGCCCCACTGAAACCCCTACTCTCCATGAGGGTGGAAGACCCCGTGGATGAGGAGCTGGACCCTCGATCCAGGCTCAGGGAGTATGTGGATTCCAAGAGGAAGTTGGTGGCGAAAAAGCTATGCTACGCGAAGCCTACCCGCAGCTCATGGCCACTGAAGCAAGGACGTATGGGAGACCTATCCCAATTTAAGGAGGACCTCGAACAGAAGATCACCACCTGGCAAAGGGAGGTAGATCTCAAGCTCATGAAGAGCGTGTGGGGCGCCCATGTGAGGACCCCAGAGGAGGACGACCTCTCAGAGGAATGTGTATTTGAACCCCCTCGAGCGTGCCTATGTTGCCATCGTCCACCGGAGATGGTTGAACAAGACCTTCTGTATGCCTGCCAAGGGCTGAAGGACACTACCCCGGGCGAAGAGTCGGTGGAGGACCACCTCCCGACGTCTATTCAGGGGGCAAGCAACTTACACTCCAACGAGGACTTGGAGGACAAGATCAAGGTATTGGACCCGCGGGTACAGAAGCTTATAAGGACCTATCTGGAGGTGTTGGGAGAACTACCCCCTACAGCCTCGTGTGACAAGCTGGTACAGATGGACCTCAAGCTGAAACCCGAGTTCGTGGGTCACAAGATCCGGAGGAGACCCTATCCAGCTCCTAAAGAGCAGGCCGACGAGATCGAGCGACAGGAACAAGAATGTATCCACGCTGGCCTAGTCCTGGAGTACAAGGATGGGGACTACCCCCTACACTGCAGCCCCTGTTTCCTGGTGGCTAAACCTGGGTCTACAGCCAAACGGCTGGTAGTGGACTACGGAGAGCTGAACAAGAAGACGCTGAACCACTCAGGGTCCATTCCCAATATGGAGTCTACCCTGGAGAAGATAGCCTCCTGCCGCTACAAGACCAAGATGGACAAGCGAAGCGGATTCTGGCAAGTGGACCTGACGCCCAACGCACAGGAGCTACTGGCCTTCATCACCCCTCAGGGGAGGGTGTTCAAGTGGAAGGTCATGCCGTTTGGCGTGGCTACCGCACCCGCTCTATTCCAAGAGCTGATGAACAAGATCTTGTCCATCCTACGAAGGAGACCTAAGGTGCAGGAGCTCATATCCCGTGGGGCCCAGATGGAGGTTCACATCGACGATGTATGCCTCGGGACCAATACCCAGGAGGATCACCTAATCCTCTTGGGTGAGTTGTTTGCGGTCTGCCAGGAGAACCACACACGACTCAAGCTGGAGAAGTGTGAGTTCATGCAGGAGACCATGCAGTACTTGGGGTTTGACGTTGGCTATGGGTGGTGGACCCCAGCGGCCTCTAAGGCCAAACCCCTGATGGACGCTAAGGTACGACACGAAGACCCCAAGAAAGGACTTCATGATGTACGCAGTTTCATTGGGGCGTGCAACTTCTATCGCCGCCACATCAAAAGCTTCACCTACACCAGCGCTGTACTGACTGACTTGATCAAGAAGAGTACTACTTGGCGCTGGGGCCCACAAGAGCAACAAGCGTTCGACGAACTCAAAGACAAGGTAGCCAACACTAAGTGCTTGGGCGTGCCTAGGGCACAAGGGGAGATTATCCTGGTGACCGACGCCAGCAATGTGGGCGGTGGTGGAACGTTGTTCCAATGGCAAGCACTAGAGAAGGAGGAGTTCGACTCGGCCAGTTCCCAATGGGGGACGGAAGGTCTCAACCGAGATGGAACCCTCAAGCACAGCTACCCTGACGACAAGTGGGTCCTAGTACCTCTGGGCCACTGGAACTGGAAGTGGAACCAGGCCAGGGGGAAACCCTCCACCTATGAGCAGGAATTGCTCGCGGGTATGCTGGTGCTATCCTCACAAGCACGACTGTTGAGGAGTAACCCTGTGGTCTGGCTGTGCGACCAAGAACCGGTCCGCAGTTTCCAGAAGGGTCCCCCACCTGAGAAGGCCAAGCTACGTCGCTGGTGGACCTACCTCAGTCAACTACAGCTGACGTTACACCATATCCAGGGAGTGAAGAACGAGTGCGCCGACTACATCAGCCGCAACAACTTCGACGCCCTGATTGGTGCCCGGTCTGAAGCGCTGGCTAAGAAGGCGTTCAGCCGTATGGACGTACACCTGGACCTGAACATGACCATGATACGCCCCCTGGATGGACTCCAACAATCGGAGTACCTGAAGGAGTTTGGGGATATCTACAAGCGGCGGGAGAAACGCCTTGAACCCCTCCTGGTCAACCAGGACCAGTGGAAGAGGGACAAGAGCTACCTCTGGCACGAGGACCGCATTGTGGTGCCTAGTGACCGAGTCCCAGCGCTGCTGAAGTGGACCCATGAGTCCAGCGGTCATGTGGGTGCTGACCGTACCCTGAGGCTATTCAAGCAGTGGTTCCACACTACGTGGACTGACGACCAACTGCGGAAGACACTCCAGCCTATCGTGGACAAGTGCCCGTGCAGGTCCTGTAAACCGGGGGATATCAGGGACAGAGGTCTCTACTCGACCCTGCCCATCCCTCACTGTGCTAACAGTGTTCTATACGTGGAGTACACGGAGATGCCGAAGTTCGGGGGATATGACTTCGCCCTCGTGGTAACCTGTGGGTTGACCAGGTTTACCAGGGTGTTCCCATGTACCAAGCACATTACCGGGGAGGAGACTATCAAGATACTCCTGGAGGAGTGGTTTTGTGTCTATGGGGCGCCCAAGGAGATCAACTCCGATGAGGACGTACGAGTACGCTCAGATACTGGCTGGTACAAGAGGGTCCTGAGATCCCTCAATGTCCAGGTGTCTACGGGGATTCCCTACTCTCACACGAGCAACCCCCTATGTGAGCGACAGATTCGTGTCCTGAAAGAGAATGTACGGATATGGTGCAAGACTGAACGCACCAGAGACTGGGTGAGACTACTCCCCGTCATATCCTTGATGATGAACTCCAAAGAGAGTTCTGCTACTGGCTACTCGCCCCATGAGCTATTCCTCGGGCGCCCGGCATGGTTCCTACATGCCCCCTATCCAGAGGACACCCATTCTCCTGTGGGTGAATGGGTCCAAGAGCAACAAGCGAAGGTGGACAAGGCCAAGGCTATGCTCCAGAGAGTGAGGGAGCGTCAGTGGAACAAGAAGAACAAGCACCGAGTACCGGCCGCCTACCAAGAGGGGGACTGGGTGCTGGTGCACCACAGTCGACTACCCGCCTGGCCACGCTCTACCAGCGATGACCCATACTTCGGGCCGTACAAGATTCTATCTGTGGATGGACAACGTATCACAGTGCGGTGTTCTCCCCGTCTAGGGGGGACCCTGGTGTGCGCTGCACAACACCTGAAGCGCTACTATGATCCTGAAGACCTCTGTGGGGAGGAGTGGGAGCTGAACGACGAGGAAATCGCCGCTCTGGACCTACAAGGGGCTGCCAGCCATATGGAACTTGAAGGTGAACTCCCCGACATGAACGCCGAGGAGATGGCTAAGGAAGGCTTCTACCTGGTGAAGTCTGTCCTACGCCACCGCTATCGCCAGGGTTGGCGCTTCCTCACTCTCTGGGAAGGACTTGGAGTCGAAGAGGCCACCTGGGAGCCCTTCTCTGCATTTGTTCTACCTGAGGGACGTCTAAACTCAGTTCTGGTTGACTACTTGTCCCAGAACAACCTTGGTGAGTTGCTGAGGCTCGCTGAGACGCTTGCCTCCAAGACTGAAGCTGGGGACTGAACCTTACCCTTACCTGCCAAAGTGTATGTGTGAGTGTGCTATTCCTAAGGTCCTGAGAGCAAGCCGCAGAAGTGGTGTCCTAATTATACCCAAGTCTGCGCCCTTGCTAAACCTGGAGGGTTGGCTTATTGATGCCACGGGGTACGCCCCGGGTCTCCCCTCCCCTAAGCGCCCAATTTCTGTGCTGGCGCAAAACCTTTGGGGAATACCCAGCGTACTAATCCAGCTATTGTTTTCCCTACCTATCTGTCTACTACAGTGAGGGGTGGCCAAAAGCTATGAAGGCATGAAAACGCCGTTTTGCTATGTGGCCAAAAACACTGACCTAACCACTGCCACAGCCCACCAACCCTGCTAAAATTGCAGGAAACGGGTGGGACAGTGACACACGCACTACAGGTCCTACACACCCTACAGTGGCACCATCCTGGTGGGCGAGCACTGGGGCAACTGGCTCAAGCCCCCACTCAGGACTACCACTCCTACACGCACACTCTACTGGGCGTTGCGAAGGCAAAGGTCTCGTGGGTCCTAGCGACCCTCCTGTGAAATGACAAGAGAACACAGCGCTGCTAAGCAACTGTGGCCTAACAGGGGACGCCACAACGCGTTCCCCCTGCTAGGGCTTGGAGGGAAGAGGTGCTCTTGCGTGCACGGCGCAGATGTCGATGAAGTCGGACTCCCTGCTCTGCCACAGGCAGAGGCGGAGTTACTTGTTTGTGTGATCTGCGCCCTTGTTTAGCAGGGCATAAAAAAATGCTGCTGCACCAATCACCCTACCTGCCCACCTGTAAAACAAAGGCAAATGAAAGGGCGTTTGCGGCGGAGGAACCAAGCCACACTCCAGGTATTATACCCTTCTCAGTGTGACCTATAATACGCTGTCCGCAAACACGCTGGAAGACCACCTACCCTTGTCAAGCAAGCAAGCGTTAAGGGACTCCTCAGGTTCTCTTAAAGAACGTACCGAGGAGCCCCTGGGTAGCCTAAACAAGGTTTACCGTGCGCACTTCGCGTGGCCTACCCTTTAATGCGTGTGTGCATGCGCGAGTATGCACGAGATCGCCACCTGTTTTGGGCACACCTGCCCATCCGTACCACAATCACGAACTCCACCAGGGGGTGGCCCCGCCTGGGCTTACCCACCTTACCTACCGCTGGAGAGTGAGAGCAAGTGAGGGGCGCACGCGAAGAACGTTGCTATGCACTTTTGTGTATGTCTAATCACCCTGATCTGACCGCTAATCATCTGCAATCTTTCTAATCAATCCCTCTATCGCGTTCTATCTTTGTTAGCGCTGCTACAAGGCTCGATCACGGAGACACGAGACGAGCAATGTGTATGCGGCATACGAGACGAGCATACCTGTAGTTTATACCTGATTCATTGAAGTCTTCTCGTTGGTTTTCGAATTCTTGACTTTTTGAGGCTTCTATTAGTGTGGGTGGAATCTGTATGTTTATTTATTAATGTGTGTCTCGTCATTTTCAAGACTACGTGAGACATACGTTTATAATTCCATTATTTCTCCATTTTCCGGCGCTTCGCTAGGAGCCGCTCCTGTGCGCCGCCATTTTATGCGTATGAATTTCTGGATTTCAAAAATCCAGAGATGACTATAAGTTCCATAAAAATGTGCTTCTGATGCACAATTGGATTCTGCTCAGGTGTGTTGTTTCAGAAACATTCTAGGCCGTCATTTGACGGATTTTGGTGTCGTCGCTTCGTTTTTGCGTGGATTCGTCCATAATTCTCCCACTCCTGCCTCTGCAGATACCCACGCGCAGCCTCGCTGAGTAGGCCGTGTTCGGGCCGAAACGCAGGTGCCTGGAGAGACTGAGCAGAACCAAGACCCCACCAAGGGGCAAATTAATTTTTCTCACGACTCCCTTCGCCCTAAGACAGGTCACAGGTCGCCAGCAGGTTTACGAGAACCCATGCGAGTGTGTATATTGTGTCTTGCGTTGGGTTTGTGTCGCGCTGCGTCTTGGAGGGAGGGATGCACATGCACATACCTTGGCATGCTCCCTATCTAACCCAACCAAGCCACAGGAGCCCCGGCAGCACCATGAGCGCTGAGTCTTCTGTAGGAAATGTTACAAACAGAGCAGCAAAAGAGCGCCAGCCATGGTGAGCGCCCATTTTTCAGTGTGAGGGAAACTATAGGTATTTTAAAGTAGATGTGGAAACCAAGGAAAGGCCAAGAAAAATTCCCTTTTTCCTAAAATGCGACAGTGGTGGCCACCACAGCACAGAGGGGGAATAAGAAAAAGTGCTTTTCCATTGCTTTGAGGCATACTCTAGTTGTATTAGAGATGCACTGAGCATCCATGCATTTTTATCTTAGTATTGGTCCCACCAAAACTGGTGATAACACATTTTGACCTATGGAACCAAACACCCAATCAGGATATGGAGTGGACCCCTTAATCCCCTTTCAATGTGAAGTAAAACATCTTTTCCTGAGTTGACTGAGCACTGACATATCCAAGGCAGACCCTATGAATTTATCTATGTTTTTCTATGAATACTTATCTGCCCTAGTGGTATGCACCCTAGGGGGCTAGGCACCTCTTTTTGAGAGGTCCTGGGTTCAATTCCTGGTCAGCCTAGCTAAGTAGGAAGATCCCATGTGACATGGCAGTGACCTCATCGCCACATACCATGCCACCTCAGCACATATGGGACCCAAAACAAAGAGTGCACATCTCCTAAGATGGCACTATGGAGAGAGAGTGGTCCTGAGGCAGTTTTCTAACTCTTTTCCAAAAGCATTTCAGCTATCTTTGTGAATATGCATTCATTTGTGACCTGAGTTGCAGTTTCTGTGAATATCCAATCATCTTTCACTGTTTACACTGCAGCCCTTCATGCTTTGATCCTGATCTTCTCCTCTTTGCACACTTCTGGCTTGGGTTATCCTGGATTGACTCTATTTCTGCAAAACAAAGGTTTTCATCTTCCAAAACAAGCAGCAGGAAACCCTACACCTACAGCAAGCAGCAGGAGAAGCAAAAACACAGTGCTGAAAACACTATAAACTTTTCTGGTTGTTCTGGGACAAGTAGTCAACCAGAACTGAGTTTAGGCGCCCCTCAGGTAGAACAAACGCAGAGAAGGGCTCCCAGGTGGCCTCTTCGACTCCAAACCCTTCCCACAGGGTGAGGAAGCGCCAACCCTGGCGATAGCGGTGGCGTAGGACAGACTTCACCAGGTAGAAGCCCTCCTTAGCATTCTCCTCGGCGTTCATGTCGGGGAGTTCCCCGTCAACTGCCATAGGGCTGGCAGCCCCTTGGAGGTCTATGGCGGCGATTTCCTCGTCGTTAAGCTCCCATTCTTCCCCACAGAGGTCTTCAGGATCAAAGTAGCGCTTCAGATGTTGAGCAGCGCAGACCAGGGTCCCCTTAGACGGGGACAACACCGCACAGTGATACGGTGTCCACCACTGATAGAATCTTGTAGGGCCCGAAGTATGGGTCATCGCTGGTGGAGCGTGGCCGGGCGGGTAGTCGACTGTGGTGCACCAGCACCCAGTCCCCCTCTAGGTAGGTGGCCGGTACTCGGTGCTTGTTCTTCTTGTTCCACTGACGCTCCCTTACTCTCCGGAGCATAGCCTTGGCCTTGTCCCCCTTTGCTTGTTGCTCTTGGACCCATTCGGCCACAGAAGGAGGGGTGTCCTCTGGATAGGGGGCATGTAGGAACCACGCCGGGCACCCTAGGAATAGCTCATGGGGCGAGTAGCCAGTAGCAGAACTCTCTTGGGAGTTCATCATCAAGGATATGACGGGGAGTAGTCTCACCCAGTCTCTGGTGCGTTCAGTTTTGCACCATATCCTTACATTCTCCTTGAGGACTCGGATCTGTCGCTCACATAGGGGGTTGCTCGTTTGCGAGTAGGGGATCCCCGTAGACACCTGGACATTGAGGGATTTCAGGACCCTCTTGTACGAGCCGGTATCTGAGCGTACTCGTACGTCCTCATCGGAGTTGATCTCCTTGGGCGCCCCATAGACACAAAACCACTCCTCCAGGAGTATCTTGATAGTCTCCTCCCCGGTAATGTGTTTGGTACATGGGAACACCCTGGTAAACCTGGTCAACCCACAGGTTACCGAGAGGGCGAAGTCATAGCCCCCGAACTTCGGCATCTCCGTGTAGTCCACGTATAGAACACTGTTAGCACAGTGAGGGATGGGCAGGGTCGAGTAGAGACCTCTGTCCCTGATATCCCCTGGTTTGCAGGACCTGCACGGGCACTTGTCCACGATAGGCTGGAGGGGTTTCCGCAGTTGGTCGTCAGTCCACGTAGTGTGGAACCACTGCTTGAATAGCCTCAGGGTACGGTCAGCACCCACATGACCGCTGGACTCATGGGTCCACTTCAGCAGCACTGGGACTCTGTCACTACGTACCACGATGCGGTCCTCGTGCCAGAGGTAGCTCTTGTCCCTCTTCCACTGGTCTTGGTTGACCAGGAGGGGTTCAAGGCGTTTCTCCAGCCGCTTGTAGATATCCCCAAACTCCTTCAGGTACTCCGATTGTTGGAGTCCATCCAGGGGGCGTATCATAGTCATGTTGAGGTCCAAGTGGAACTCCATACGGCTGAACGCCTCCCTAGCCAGCGCTTCAGACCGGGCACCAATCAGGGCGTCGAAGTTGTTGCGGCTGATGTAGTCTGCACACTCGTTCTTCACTCCCTCGATATGGTGTACCATCAGCCGGGGTTGACTGAGGTAGGTCCACCAACGCCGTAGCTTGGCCTTCTCAGGTGGGGGGCCCTTCTGGAAACTGCGGACCAGCTCTTGGTCGCACAGCCAGACCACAGGGTTACTCCCCAACAGTCGTGCTTGTGAGGATAGCACTAGCATACCCGCGAGCAATTCCTGCTCATAGGTGGAGTAGTTCCCCCTTGCCTGGTTCCACTTCCAGTTCCAGTGGCCCAGAGTTACTAGGACCCACTTGTCGTCAGGGTAGCTGTGCTTGAGGGTTCCATCTCGGTTGAGACCTTCCGTCCCCCATTGGGAAATGGCCGAGTCGAACTCCTCCTTTTTAAACCATCTCAACAACTCCTCCTTCGCTAGAGCTTGCCGTTGGAACCACGTTCCACCAACGCCCACGTTGCTGGCGTCGGTCACCACGATAATCTCCCTATGTGCCCTAGGCACGCCCAAGCACTTAGCGTGGGCCACCTTGTCTTTGAGCTCGTCAAACGCTTGTTGCTCTTGTGGGCCCCAGCGCCAAGTAGTACTCTTCTTGATCAAGTCCGTCAGAATGGCGCTGGTGTAGGTGAAGTTTTTGATATTGCGGCGATAGAAGTTGCACGCCCCAATGAAACTGCGTACATCATGAAGTCCTTTCTTGGGGTCTTCGTGTCGTACCTTAGCGTCCATCAGGGGTTTGGCCTTAGAGTCCGCTGGGGTCCACCACCCATAGCAAACGTCAAACCCAAGGTACTGCATGGTCTCCTGCATGAACTCACACTTCTCCAGCTTGAGTCGTGTGTGGTTCTCCTGGCAGACCGCAAAGAACTCACCCAAGAGGATTAGGTGGTCCCCCTGGGTATTGGTCCCGAGGCATACATCGTCGATGTGTGCTTCCATCTGGGCCCCACGGGATATAAGTTCCTGCACCTTAGGTCTCCTTCGTAGGATGGACAAGATCTTGTTCATCAGCTCATGCAATAGAGCGGGTGCGTTGGCCACGCCAAATGGCAGGACCTTCCACTTGAACACCCTCCCCTGAGGGGTGATGATAGCTAGTAGCTCCTGAGCGTTGGGCGTCAGGTCCACTTGCCAGAATCCGCTCCCCTTGTCCATCTTGGTCTTGTAGCGACAGGAGGCTATCTTCTCAAGGGTAGACTCCTTATTAGGAATGGACCCTGAGTGGTTCAACGTTTTCTTGTTCAGCTCTCCGTAGTCCACTACCAGCCGTTTGGCTGTAGACCCAGGTTTAGCCACCAGGAAACAGGGGCTGCAGTGTTGGGGGTAGTCCCCGTCCGTGTACTCCAGGACTAGGCCAGCGTCGATACATTCTTGTATCTGTCGCTCAATCCTGTCGGCCTGCTCTTTAGGAGCTGGATACAGTCTCCTCCGGATCTTGTGACCCACGAAATCGGGTTTCAGCTTGAGGTTCATCTGTACCAGCTTGTCACATGAGGCTGGAGCGGCTAGTTCTCCGAACACCTCCAGATAGGTCCTTATAAACGTCTGCAGCCGCGGCTCCAATAGCTTGATCTTGTCCTCCATGTCCTCATCAGAGTGTAGGTTGCTTGCCCCCTGAGTAATAGTCGTCGGGAGGTGATCCTCCACCGACTCTTCACCCTTGGTAGTGTCCTTCAACCCTTGGCAGGCATATAGTAGGTCTTGTTCAACCATCTCCGATGGACGATGGCAACATAGGCACGCTCGAGGGGGTTCAGATACACATTCCTCGGAGAGGGCGTCCTCCTCTGGGGTCCTCACATGGGCGCCCCACACGCTCTTCATGAGCTTAAGATCGACCTTCCTTTGCCAGGTGGTGATCTTCTGTTCGAGGTCCTCCTTCAATTGGGATAGATCTCCCATACGTCCTTGCTTCAGTGGCCATGAGCTGCGGGTAGGCTTAGCGTAGCATAGCTTTTTCGCCACCAACTTCCTCTTGGAGTCCACATACTCCCTTAGCCTGGATCGAGGGTCCAGCTCCTCGTCTACGGGGTCTTCCACCCTCATGGAGAGTAGGGGTTTCAGTGGGGCGACGTACTCGGTGTTCTCCACTTCCTCCACACAGGTCTGCACGAAGAAGGCGTCGTGCTCAGTTTCGTCATCTGAGTGGATAGGGCTAGGTAGCTCGGATAGTCCACACTCAGAAACTCCATCAGGAACAGGTACATGGCAGGGAGAGTTGGGGGCTTTGGTGTTAGTCACGACGTATTCATCTCCTCCGGGTGTAGTCTCAATAGCATCTTGAGGTCGTAGTCGATCCTTCAAGTCACCCAAGGCGAGTCCATCGCTTTCTCGTTGTATAGCCTGGACCAGAGTCGAGTCGAGATCCTCCCAGGGGATGGAGGTAAGACCTCCGTCCACCACCCTGAGCATACTGCCCCATCCGGGTTTCCCAATAGGCGTCTTACGCCCCAGAGGCACGTAGATGGCCTCATCAGGTAAACGAACAGAGCTGATAGTCAGCCTGTCCAGGAGGTTTCGCCAGTACTCGTTACCCCCATGGGCTCCCCAATCGGGGGAACACGAGACCATACGGGAACGTTCCAAGGCCACCTTGGTCAGGACCTTCCCCAGTTCACTGAATCTGGGGTTCCCGTAGGCCATCCCGAAAGGGGGCCAGTAAACTTTGTAGCTGCAGTTCTTCCCCTTGCTGCAGTAAAGGTCCAGTACATGCTGCTTGTCGCTGGCGAACAACTCCACCCTCAGGTCTTCTCTAGAGTAACCCAACTCCCTCAGACCTTGGTCTAGGACTTCCCCCAATAGTTGATAGTCCTCGGTTTTGGAGGCCGCCATCATGTTCGAGGGCTCCTCCTTTCATACCCTCAGGTAGCTCGAGGTATGTTCCGACTGCTCCAGTGGCACAGACTCTCTGCCACTGCCGTGGTCCACGTAGAGGAGGTAGGGCGTTTGCAGCGTCAGGGATTGTATCTGGGAGTGCTGCACGAAGAAGTCAGTCCCCAATACAAAGTCGAAGGCCTCAGTGTCCATCACATAGAACCGATGGGCGATAGTCCGGGAGCCCATAGGTACCTCCACTTCACAGTCCCCGCAGCTGTGCACCACATGTCCATCCCCCATTCGTATAGCCGCGGTGGTCATGGTGTTCTTCAGGCTCGCACAAGGTAAGGTTTTCGTGGCCACTATAGATATGGTGGCGCCAGTATCCAATACCCCCAGGTATTCACGTCCCCCTAGTCGGATACGTACCCAAAACACCAGGTCCGGGGCCCCACCGGAGCGTCCCCGTCAGAACTCCGCGAGACAGGTCACCTCCAACCCCTTGTTCCGCAATTTGCGGGCCATCCTCATGAAACGGCTTCTCTTCTTAGCGGTGCCGTCATCACCGCCTTCATGCTCACGCTTAGCCCCTTGTTCTTGCTGGGCCTGCGTTTGTGAGCGTGTGGTCGGACCAGACTGCCCCTCAGAGGGCTCGGAGTTCCCCCCTGGATTAGGGTTGGGGTTGCCTCCGTTCTTGTCCAGGTTCTTGTTGTCCTTGTCTGGCTGGCGGTTAGCGCCTCCTCCTCGTCCACCTTGACTCTTGTCTTGCCCTTGACCACGTCCTTTCGACTTGCCCTTGCCGGAGTCGTTGCCTTCGCCTTTGCCTCCACCTTTGCCAGAGCCTTTGCCAGGATCCTCACCCTTCAGCTTCGCCGACAGGCGCTGCTTGTGGTAGCACTCATCCTCGTAGTGCTTCCTCTTCCCACAGAAGGCACAGGTGATAGTACACCTGTAGTGATCCGGCATCTTCGCTCTGGCGCCGGTGTTGGTCTCCTGCTTCTTGCCTTGGACTACGAAGCAGTCTCGCTGCTCGCAGTCAGGGGTATGCTGCAGGTGGCCCTGCTCGTCTCTGGCATCACACCAGAAGAGCTCCTTGACATTTTCCATGATACGGGCGTGTTTGGGGGTAGTCCCCTGCCCGGGTCTGGATCCTTGGTACCCTTTGCCATGGCTTCCAGAGCCTCCACCTCCAGGACGGTAGTTGTTCAGGTGCTGGTCGCTTTCTTTCTCCAGCGCCAGCTCCAGGAGTAGTACACATAGATCCTCGTAGTGGAGGGCTCTAGCCTTGCGCTCTGCCGTTGAACGGCACTCGTCCCACAGCTCTCGAGGGAGCTTAGCCACCAACCAGAAAAGCAGGTCGTCGCTGCTGTAGGAAACGGGCGTCAATCGTCCAGCCCAGTGATCCAGGTCAGCCAATAGCTCAGAGACCCTGCCAGGTTTGGGGTTGTTGGGCAGCATGGGCAGGTTCTGGATCTCGGCCCTGATGGAGAGGTTGGTTTCATAGGTCGGGTACTGCCTCTCCAAGGCAACCAACACATCGGCAAAGGTGGCGGACTTAGTCACGATCTGTTTGACCTGCTTCTCCAGGTACTTGGTCTTGCAACACTGCAGGAGCAGATCGCACTTGACCCGTCCACTAGCGTGGGTCCGGCCGGTCAATCGGAGAAACCGGCGAAAATTCTCAGCGAACTCGCTGAGGTCCTTGCCTGTGAACTCAGGCAGGTTCACCACGATCTTGGAGGTGGCAATAGCCTTAGCCTCCTGAAATCTGCGTCCCCCAGGGCGTCGGGTCTTCTTCTTCTTCTTCTTCTTCTTCCCACTTGGGTTCTCGGGGTCCTCCGGGTCGTCGTCCTCCGAGGGCGAAGCAGAAGTCATCGACGGCGGTTCATCATCAGAGGGATCTCCGCCTAGGTCACTGGAGCCGTAGGGCTCCACATCCACCATTGCCCTCAGGGCTGTCAGCCCCAGCCGGTCCAGCTCGGCTCTCGTAGAATTCCCCACGTGACTGTAGGGTGGCTGGGCCATCCTCGGCACAAAAGGGCTTCTAGGATTCGCTGCAGGGGTCGGCATCGGTCCGCTCCTCAGGCTCCCCAGGGTGTTTGTCAGCCCTGCCACCAGGTGGTTGGCCTGTACTCGGTGGGGTGACATTCCCACCGTGGTAGGTGACGCTTCGGGCGGTATCAGGCGCTCCAGTTTATCGCGAATCTCTTGAGTGAGGTCGCAAACAATTTTAGAGGTGGCTCCTCGGAGCACCTCGTTGATCTCCGACCGCGTCAGGGACCTGTTGGAGGATCTCCCCAATCCTCTACTCCTGCTCCCGCATGACTCGGGCCCTCTCCTCAACCCACTCAAGGTTGCACACCCAGGAACATCCACATAGGCTCCCGTTGCGGGTAGAGGATAGTGATAGTCAGCCGCATACCATCGCGGCGCAGAACTGGAGGTCACCGGCTCACTGGTAGTAGTTGCCTCTGGAAACGCAGTGGTAGGTGGGTTCACACAATAGGCAGGGTAGGTAAGCATACCAGTAAAGCCTATGCCGTCAGCCATAGGCGGGTTGGTTACGGGTGTGGATGTTGCGGCGGCTGGGTCTGGAGTTGGGAGTGTGGTGGTTATGGGGGAGCGTGATGCGTGGAGGCCAGAAGCGCTTGGTGCGCCCTCGAAGGTAGGATCATTCGTCGGGTCGTGCCCTTGGTCTGCTCCTTTTTTTTTTTTTTTGTAATACAAGTCCAAAGTCACTGCTCGAGAGTCCTCAGGAGGCCAGCCCATCATACAGAGTATCACCCACATCCCAGGTCACGGTCAGTGGGTGGGGCAGCAGGGAGGAGAAGGGAGCTGTGGACAGTGGGTTTGCGTTTGTGCAGAATAATTGAACATACGGATAACACAGAAGTGGTCGCCCCGCACTCCACACCCGGGGGTGGTGGCAGTGTGATAGGGGGTACTGTCCGCGCGGGTGCCAATCCAGGGCGTTTCCCCAGGAGAGAGAAGCAGGAGGGATTCTGGCCGGTGGCCAGGAGGAGGGAGAGAGTGGCATTCCACTCACACGACAGCGATGTGGGTGTGTAAGGGCCATGTGAGGGCCAACCTGCCAAAGGTTGGTGAAAAAATAGTGACGTTGCAAGCAAAAACACAGAGACAGGGTACAGGGGACAGGTTGAAAAAGAAATGACAGTGCAGGTAAAGACGCAGGGGCAGGGCATGGGGGACTTGCTCAGGCCGAGCAGGCTGAACGCGGCCGCCCGGGGTGTAGTCAAGGACTCAGGGGGGGGGGGGGTTCCACTGTGTACTGGCCTTCGGAGCAGGGCAACGCAAAGCAAGGGCTGAATCAGGATGAGGGCCCAGAATACAGACAGTGAAGGTCGCCTGTGTTCTGTATGTACAGGCCATGAGGGCACGACCAAGTTAGATTAACGAGTTCGTCAGCGAAATGCCTCGAATCGACGTTCCCTGTGAAGGAGAGCGAGGGCAGGGGAAGGGGGTGGTCACAGTGGCAGTGGGCCTGTCCAGTCTGCAGAGAGGAAGGGGTTGGGTCTGTTGGGGGGGCGTTTCGGGACGGCGTGTTCTAAGACCGCAGTGACAGAATCCAGCACCTTGTTTTGATAGTGCCCTACTTCCTTTCGGACAGCTCGGAGTCCACCTAGGTGTGCTCGGAGGTATCTATACAGGGACCGTGGGACTGCCAGCCGGCCTACAATGCGGAGGTCTTTGCGGCAGGCAGCCTGGCACCATGTCTTGACGAGGTTACTGGCAGCCCAGCTGGACAGCCACGCGCAGACCAGGGGGTGGGAGGGGGTGCAGTAAGCGAGGACACCATGCAGACTGAGATTGTGACGGCGGTGGCAGTGTGGGCAGTCTGCCTTGCCCGGGGCATCATTCCAGAAGGTGGCATAGTGGGCATACCCCATGCGGGATTGCAAGCCGAAAAGCCACTTGTGCCACGCCAAGCGCCTGAATCGCAGTGGCCGCCAGGAGAGTGGGTGGAAGGAGTCGTCGGAGTGAGAGGGAATGGAATCGTGGGACCACACTTTATGGGGGGGTAGCAGGCGCTCACCGTGCCGGATTACATCCCGAGGGTGCTGTCGACGCAGGGGGGCAGGGAGGGGGAGGACTGTGCCGATTTTGGCATACTCATCGGCCACCTCATTGTGGGTGTCACCCGTGTGGCCCTCGACCCACTCAAGGGTTTGCCCTTTTGAGGAGAGGGACGAACGCACCTCCTGTACCCAGTGAGCTTGGCGTACCAGGCGTTTCTGCCCTTGTGCAGAAGCAATAGCTCCCTTGCAGTCAAGGCGGATGTTCTCGTGCGCAGGGGAGAGGTGTGACCCCAGAAGGACGCCAATTAGCTCTGCTTTATAAGAGTTGGGAACTCCTGGCACTCGGCAAACTGCTATCCTGCCATCCCTGAGGACAACTGCGGCACCGGCCGAGGGTGGGCTTCCGAGTTTGCTGCCATCAGAATAGGCCGACCCGGGGTGGAGGTGTGAGGGCACCAGGTAGACTGACAAGCCAGCGATATGGACAATCTCAGTGGCGTCGCGCATCAGCTTATTGGCGGCCCATGTGGTGGACACTGGGGGCTGTTGTGCTTCTGGACTGGGGTTCAGTAAGGCAATCGCTGCCTTAAATGTGTTGTATGGGGAGAGTGGGTGCTGGGATCGCGTGGACATGGTGTGGAGGTAAGGATTGCGGTGCAGTGTGTCTAGAACTCTCGTGGGGTGGAGTACTGGGAAGTAACCCATGCCGAGGCCATGGCTTCTGTGGGTGTACAGAGTTTTCCTGGCAACGACGGAGGGCAGCCCTAGCACTCCGAAAATGAATTTTTCAATCAGCGAGTTAAGTGAGTGTAGCTGTGTGACAGTGAGGGGGATGCATTCTGTGCGGTATAGTAGGCGTGGCAGTACCATGGTGTTTACCAAGAGGACCCTATCCAAGACTTGGATCGGTTGTGAGTGCAGCTCGGTGAGTTGGCTTCTCAGTTCCTCTAAGACGATAGACAGCGCTCTGTCGACACAGAGCCGCGGGGCCAGGGGATGGCCCAGATGCATGATATATCTGGCCCTGACGAAGGGATGATTTACCTGTGAGCTCCATTCTGGCGGGAATTCGGCTGGGACTGAATGCCAAAGCGACTCATTGGAGGCCTGAAGCGCGCATGGCGCGTGCAAATATTTGGGGAGGAGAGGCAGATCAGTGGGGGAATGGAGCATAGGGAGGGACTCGCTCTTGCCCACATTCAGCTGACATGCGATGAGGCTGAGGGCATACTGGACAAGTTGTGCCTGATGCTGGCTGTGCTTGGGGGGGGTCGGGGAGCATATGTCATCAACATACGCAGAGAAGGTGATGCCGTGCTGGTCGAGCACGCGCAGGGGGATGTCAAAAAGAACGACGAAGAGGAAACAGGAGAGGGGACACCCCTGTTTCACCCCGTGCGTTGTGCGAAAAAATTTCCTGTTCGGCCCCCCTGAGAAAGGTGGAGCCCCTTTCCATTACCAGGGTGATTATGCGCAGTAATTTCAGGGGAGTTCCCATTTTGTCAAGGACGGCACGGATCAGGATTTTCGGGGGGCTGTCAAAGGCATGGTAGACATCAAAGGCCAGAATGGCCTCTACCGGCCCTAGTTTGTCGAGGTCATCGAGGAAAATTTGTGTGGCGTGGGCTGTGGATATACCCTGCCTACCGCCGAATTGTCTGTGGTGCAGGCGTGGGAATATTAGGGGGTACAGCTGTGAGTAGACCCATCGCATGAATAGCCGGTAAATTGAATTACTCATTGCGATGAGCCTCCAGCGGTCAGGGTCTTGCCACTTACCCTTCCCTTTAAAAAGACAAAAAGTCTCTGAAACCAGCCAATCATCTGGGATGGTGCCCTCCTCGTAACAGAGGGTGACACAGGCGTGTACCAGACAGAACGTTTCATCGGGGAGTACGTGGAGCAGGTACAGGGGTACTTTGTCTGGACCGGGGGATTTTTTGCGCGACGCGCGGGCCAGTTCACGCAGAGCAGCTTGCGTGGGGGGCGGCACATCCTGATGTCTGGGGCGCTGGGGTACGTGCGACAGTGCGTGCGCAGACCATGGGGTGTTGCGTTGGAGGATACGTTGTATTCTTCGTGTGGGGGGGCGGAGTGTGGATTGGGCGGGGGGCGACAAGAGGGTGTGTTTAACTCTGCGGTAGAATACCTTGGATCTTCTCTTGGCCTGTTTGGCCAACTGCCGGATCACAGAGGCCCAGTCGCTTGGATCCTCAGTAACAGGGGTGATCGGGGCCTTAGACGCGTTAACCTCACGCATGGAGGTCAGCATGTGCGACGTGAGCTGTGTGTATGTGAGCGCGCAGTCATGTGCAGAGACTGGGGGAGGCATGTCGGCAGTCAGGGCTGCGATACGTTTTTTATATGCTGTAACATCACGGCGGTTCCACATGGCACAGCGCATTTCGGGGAGCACTTGCTGTGACCAAGGCGCCGTGTGGATGAGGATGGGGTCATGGTCCTGAATCCCGGTGACACCGGAGAAGTCAGGTACCTGGGCTCCTGATGTCTTATAGAGGGCCTGGAACAGCCGGGACCCATAGGCTCTGTCAATATAGCTCTTGGTGCCCCCATACCGACGTACTCTGGTGTAGGGGACAGAATCGTGGTGCGGGGTTAAGAGGTCAACCAGGGTGCCGGCGCGCTCCTTTGCCACTAGCCAAGGCCACATGGGCGCCCGGAGGGCTGTAGTGTGGCTGGGGTGAGTTACGGCGTTATAATCTCCTAGTATGATGGCACACTCCTGGGATAATCCCGCAAGGGCCTTTTCACACAGGAGCCTGGCGGCAGCCGTGTGTGGCCCATAGTACGAGGCGATGGACAGGGAGGGCATCGAGGGATCGCTGTGCAGTGATATGGAGGCAGAGATCAGCCTACCAGGGATGTGAACGCGTATTGTCGGAGGAGCTGGTGCAATAGAAGTGTGTATGAGGAGGGCTACTCCTTCTTTAGACGTAGGGGAGCTGGCATGCAGATGGTATCCCCAGTACATTGCCACACGCTCGTGATCCCGCAAAGTTGAGGTGGAGCTGGGCCGGAACTCTTGAAGGGAAAGGGTGTGGGGCAATGGAGTAAGTCCGGATAGTATGTGACACAATCTGTTTGGCGTCACCTCCACGCCGCCGACATTGAGTGAACCGAATGTCAGTGTGTCATATGTGAGTGTGCGTGCGTGTGGTGTGTGTGGTGCGCCCAAGGGCTGGTGCATACTTGATGGATCATCAGAGCCGGGGCTGAAGCATCCATTCAGTGAGGTGCAGGGTGGGACTCCCTGATGTTGTTTGGAAACGGAGCAGACCGGCGCAGCGGGATTGTAGCAGGGTGGAGCACTCTGACGTCCACAATCTGCGGATAGGGGGTGTCTTATAAGCGCATAGAGCAGGATAGCCTGGCGCATGAGGATTAAACGAATGAGCGCAAATATGACGGCACTAATGTTACAGAAAGGAACGATGACTGTGTGGAGGGGTCTTGGTCTGCTCCTTCGTCTGCTATGCTTTCTCCAGCATCCTTCTCTCTCTCTCTCTTTCTCTTCACCGGATGGGTGTCCACCTCCTCGACTGAGAGGGCCCGGAAGGCGGACTGAAGTCCTTCCATGGAATCCTCCGCCACGTCCACTGGCCCATGTAAGGGCTCTGAAGGTACAGCGCTAGGTCCAGGTCCAGGTTCACCAGGTACTGGCATTGCTAGTGCCTCAGGCGCCGTCTTCACGTCGGTGTCCTCTTTCTTGGTGTCCATATTCGTTCGCCCTTCTTGCTTATATATGACTGTTCTCGGCGCACTGGATGTACGGCACGGGGTTGCTGCCGGTACGCAGAGACAGTCTGCCTCTTGCTACCAGAAGGTTTTATAGCGATTTGAACCACTGTGTGTTTGTTGTGCCTCTCCTGCTGCTTGCTGCTGGTGTAGGGTTCCTGCTGCTTGTTTTTGATGAGGAAAATGTTTTATTGTTGAAATACAACCGATCCAGGATACCCCAGGCCAGAGATAAGCAAGTAGAAGATAAACAGGATCAAAGCATGAAGGGCTGCAGTCACAAAGAGTTAGATAAAGAACACTGTCAACAATAGACCACAGCAATTAGCATACATTGCAACTCAGGATGGAACATTTTACATGTTTGAGAAACACTGATGGGAAAACTGCCCCAAGGGCTCACTCTCATCCACAGTGCCATCTTGAGATGTGCACTGTTTGTTTTTGGGTCCCGTAGGTGCTGAGGTGGCATGGCATGAGGCGATGAGGTCACTGCCATGTCACATGGGGTATTCCTACTTAGCTAGGCTGACTGGGTATTGAACCCAGGACCTCTCAAAAAGAGGTGCCCCAGCCCCCTAAGGTGCATACCACTAGGATAGCTAAGAATTCATGAGAAGACATAGATAAATTCATAGGCTCTGCCTTCAGTATATCAGTGCCTCAGTAACCCAGGAAAAGATATTTTACAGCCTATAGCTTGGAGATCAAGGGTTCCACACCACATCCTGATTTAGTGTTTGGTTCCATAGGTCAAAATGTGTTATCACCAATTTTGGTTGGGCCAATACTAAGATAAAAATGCAAGAGTGCTTAGAGCACCTCTAATACAACTAAAGTATACCCTAAAGCATTGGATAAGCACTTTTTCTTACTCTCTGTACCAATGTCAGCACACATACCAGGGTCCCCAGGCAGGGCCGGTCTTCTGTCATGGCGGCTCCTTGACGGGTATCTGTCTGTCATTGACCACGACGAAGAGTGCCATCATGCTGATCGTTTTGATCGACTGCTTCGTGCCTCTGAGGAGTCCCTCCCCCGCCGAGCAATAGGGCCTGAGGACGAAGCGTTTAACAACTACTCACAGACTACTGCGCAGACATTCACGTTCAAACTGATGTCACATTGTTCCCCCTTTTGCACTTGTCGCTTCTCCTTATCCTTCTTTTGGCCCTGATCGTGTTGATGAACGGCAAATGGCAGCCCCATGCAGTGTTTTTTTTTTACCAGGGGGAGGGGCAGGGGGTGATTTCAGGCAGGGTTGGGATTAACAAACGTTGTTTGTTAATTGTTTTGGAAAATTAAAGAACAAACGAACGAACGAACGAACGATGAAAATAAACGAACGTCGTTTGTTACTTTTTTTCCTTGTATATGTGCTTTCAGTTTGCTTCTAATGGTTTGCTTGTTTCTATTCTGCCCTGTCGGTCCTTTCCACAATATTTTCCAAAGTGTTTTTGAAAAAAAAAATTTCCAAAAGTTTTTTTCTGAATTTTTTCCAAAATTTTTCATGCCATCACTGATGATGTCACTGATGATGTCAGGGCTGACGATGTCATCAGGTGACATGTCCCCATTATATGAAACAAAAAAAAAACAACATCACATCCTTTGAAATGACATTCCTGCTTGAGTGATTTTCTGATTTCTGCATGAGGGCGATCTGGAGCGGCGTTGAGATTTCCTGCTTCTTGTCTCTGATGAGTCTGTTCTCTGGCGTCCTGCATGATACTCCCCGGCCGGGACACCATTGTGGCCTGAGGACAAAGCACTTGAGCTCTACTCACAGATTAGCACGATGCACATGGATGCACATTCACCCACCCAACTACCACAGGCAAAATACCTCACCACAGGCAAAAAGCCTTGACCAGGCGCCGACCCAAAATCCCCCACAATGTCCTACCCTACTCGGAAGCCCACCCAGCTTAAAGTTTTCACAGACCCACCCTAGGGTAGGACACACATTGAAAAAGCTCTGGCCCCGTGGCAGCAGACATACTGGGCACGGTCATCCTTTTGCCATGGTCTGGTTGGTGGCTGCATGAGGGCGATCTGGAGCGGCGTTGAGATTTCCTGCTTCTTGTCTCTGATGAGTCTGTTCTCTGGCGTCCTGCATGATACTCCCCGGCTGGCACACCATTGCGGCCTGAGGACGAAGCACCCGACTGCTACTCACAGATTACCACGATGCAACATGGATGCACATGCACCCACCCAACTACCACAGGCAAAATGCCTCACCACAGGCAAAAAGCCTTGACCAGGCGCCGACCCAAAATCCCCCACAATGGCCGACCCTACCCGGAAGCCCACCCAGCCTAAATTTCTCACAGACCCACCCTAGGGTAGGACACACATTGAAAAAGCTCTGGGCCCGTGGCAGCAGGCATACTGGGCATGCTCATCCTTTTGCCATGTTCTGGTTGGTGGCTGCATGAGGGCGATCAGGAGCGGCGTTGAGATTTCCTGCTTCTTGTCCCTGATGAGTGTGTTCTCTGGCGTCCTGCATGATACTCCCTGGCCGGGACACCATTGCGGCCTGAGGACAAAGCACTTGACCTCTACTCACAGATTACCACGATGCACATGGATGCACATTGACCCACCCAACTATCACAGGCAAAATGCCTCAGCACAGGTAAAAAGCCTTGACCAGGCGCCGACCCAAAATCCCCCACAATGGCCTACCCTACCTGGAAGCCCACCCAGCCTAAATTTTTCACAGACCCACCCTAGGTTAGGACACACACTAAAAAAGCTCTGGCCCCGTGGCAGCAGACATACTGGGCACGCTCATCCTTTTGCCATGGTCTGGTTGGTGGCTGCATAAGGGCGATCTGGAGCGGCGTTGAGATTTCCTGCTTCTTGTCTCTGATGAGTCTGTCCTCTGGCGTCCTGCATGATACTCCCCGGCCAGAACACCACTGCGGCCTGAGGACAAAGCACTTGACCGCTACTCACAGACTACCACGATGCACATGGATGCACATGAATGAGTCCATTCTCCAACGATGCACCTAAATTTGTCCCTCTTTGCTCCAAAGCGCCTCACCATGCAGACCCTGTGTTGTTGCTCGCCTAGCTCCGAAGCTGAACAAAACATACAAATATCAGAGCCCTGCAACCAAACATACCATCGTCCGAAGGAGATGATGGCCTTCTATCACGTTCTGGTTGACGGCTGCCTCCGGTGTAGCGTTCTGATCGCTGGCTTACTCTCCGTGATGAATTCGTTTTTTGGGTGGGCTGCTGGCTTTGAGCTGCCGCCGGAGGGGATAGTGATCTGCTGCCCACAGACCAACTCTCGATAGATGGTGACCTGTGCCTACTGTTGCGCCGGTTGTCTTCTGGTCGAAGCCTCCCTGGAGGGCTCCTGTCTTGGCGGGTTTCGCTGCTTTCAACGCTGTGGTTGCTTCTTAGCTTCAGCCTTGGGCTTTCCTCGCTGCTTGTCCTGCTGCGCATACTTGGACTACGCTGTCTTCTCTTCCGTGCTCCCTGTGGTGGCGCATTCTTTGGTTTTGGTTTTCCTGCCAGCTTTGCTGGTGGCTTGGCCTTCTTCGGTTGTGGTGTAGGTGCCCCCTTTCGAACCGCACTGGATGGCGCTCACGTTGTGGATGCTGTGGAGGGTTCTGAGGTCGTGGATTTTGTGGATGGGGTAGATGGCGGTGATACATTGACAGGCCGACATGCCTCGACGCTCTGGTCACACGAGGTGTGGCTGAACACCATTGCGACTGCAAATAGACCCCTGGATTTAGAGTATTGGCAAATGTACGGCACTGACAACTGACTCAAGAGGATATCTCCAAACGAAATTGCAGTCTGCACGTGGTCCTCGCCGGCGAACCAGAAGCTGCGGCTGATTGGCATCACAGCAATCACTTTTTCATCCTGCATGACATCAACGGGGAACTTAAAACTGTCTTCTTCACGGATGTTGACGTCTTTCCGCTGGCATTGTGGGAATTGCAGTGGGAGAAGCATAGGGTGCTGAAAACTGCCCAGTTGGGGACACTGGGCAAGAATGCAGGCTTCCACAGCCTGTGATACGCAGAGAAGGCACATGGCAACACCAACCACTTCCCAAATCTAAATGTGCCGGCAACAATGCCATAAGAATGCACAAGCGTGGAATGTCTCTAGGTCACTCAACTCCTGGGCGATGAACACCAAAGATCTCGCCCCGTTGTGTGCTGCTGCGTGCCATGGGGAATTGCCTGGAAGGGTGGTGAAAATTCGCCGTAACTTGTTGCCAAGCTCCCGAGGGGTAGCACCAGTACACCTCTTGAAGCCCCCTCGCCAGGATGTATGGAAGGATCGAAGTTCGTTGGGACTTGGGACTTGTTCACCGTCTGGGCAGCAATCTGCACACAGATGATGGGTACTAGTACACTTGAGCATAACAGACAACAGACGCACGGGGGGAGCGTAGCAACGGTCCATACGCCGACTCCCTCCCACTTTCCAGCCAATTTCGGGCTGGGGGGGGGAGGGGGGGTGGGGGCTAGGTCTGGGGTGGGTCTGGGGCCGGCTGAAGGGGAGGGGGGCACCCGGACCCCAACATATACGGCTTAAAATGACCCCCTCCTCGCGGTAGACATTTTTGCAGTATGTATGTTGGCAAAACAAATTGCAACAGGGGGGGGGGGGCTTGGTAGGTGGTATTGTGTTTAAGGGCATGGCATCCCCGAGGCAATTTCCGGCCGGGGTCAAAATCATAATTGGCCGCCGCAACCTTGCCTTATCGGGGGCCCAAAAGTGGGCGGAGATGCTACATCACCCCAGCATTCTCGTGTGTACCCAAAGGAATGAGGACAAATTCAGAATTGGCTCCCTAAATGCTGCCTTCTGGGGGACCCACAAGTGGGCAGAAATGCTACATCAACCCTGCTTTCTCAGGGATACCCAACAAAGGGGACAAAAGCAAAGCACCAAAAAAACAAACCGAAAGAAAAAAATTTCCCACGTGCTCCTTGACCCTGCCTGTTTTCAAGCAGATTCACCTCACTGGGGTTTGAACCCAGGACCCTTCAGTTGCAGGGGGACTGCCTTCCCACTAGGGTATGGGTCATCTCTGAAACACCTGTGCACAGGGGTGGTATTCATATTTGGTCCAATCTGGTTTTCATCTATTATTGGGTTCTCCTCAAAAAACTGAGTACTTTGAGTACAGACACATGGGGTGAAAATTCATTTTTTCACCCTCTACTTATTCAAGCAAAATTTGCTTCGGGCCTCTTCGGCGCCCATTGTCCGGCACTTTCCGACCAATTTCCAGGGAGGGGGGGGGGGGAGGGGGGGGGAGTCGGCGTAAAGGGTCAGGTGCCGGCAAGCCCCCCGTGAACAGACGGCTCTTGCGTGCGTAAGCTGGGACAATCTCCACCTAAGAGTTTGTATTCCAACTGCACCCCAAAGCAAGAGGCACAAATCACCTGTGCCACGTGCATGGTTGTCTCATCCCAAACAGACCCATGAGCGTTCGGATCATCGTGGGGGTCCCGTACATATGGATGTTTACGTTGGTACCCTGGTCCATAATTTACCAGGAGCTCCGACCCTTTTATGATTGCCTTTGTAGTTACCAAACCGGAAAGGTGCACAAGACCCCCGAACAACGGGATGCGTTGGAGACTAGCGTTTTCAAATCTTTCAGTATGGTTTGCAAAGCTGGCCCCTCCATAGCCTGGAATAGGATTACGCATTTCTTTCAGGACAAGAGCCCGCGGGACAAGGCTATAGTGGAACGTAGCTTCAGACTCCTTCGATGCCTCCGCAAAAGTGTTGAACGTTCCATACATAAGGGTCAAAAGATGCTTCTCACGCTAATCAGAGGTTGACAACAACCCATAGCCCGCTCCTGATATGTTGGATTTCATGACTACAATCCCATCGCAAAGTGTACTCAGAGCATGCTCAGTTTGGAAATCTTTCAGCCACTTTTCCTAGAGACGCTGCAATAGATGCCTCCCCTATGAGAAAGCATGGGTACACGAATTCCATGTGCGGGCATTGCTGTGGATGGACACCAGCAGATTTTTCCTTCACTACTGACAACCGCTAGCCATGGGGTGGAGAGGCAGTATATTATCCCTCATCGAGGAAGCAGGAACAGTGGCAAGGCCTTCAAAAACCAGACACGTCAAGAACGTGCTTGGATGGTTGGCTAACCCCTAGATGGGTGAAGCAAAGCAGCATAACTTCGCATCGCAGCAGTCAACACACACCTCTAGAAAGATGTCCTTGATTAGTGCCCTATAGATTTTGATGAAATTCTGCAGGTTTTTGATGGTGAAATCCCAAAACCAAAGGAGCAAGTAGAGCAAGAACAGGATGTAGATCGAATCAATGAATAGTTTGAAATCCAGTGTAGCACAGAAGGGCTGCAGATGGACAAAGCAGGTATAAACACAAAGATTCAATCACAAATGGATAATACAAAAGATTTTATATGAAACCTGGGCTGACTCTAGCCTCAAAGATAGCATCAGGCACTTTATGTGCACTCTTTTGGGAGAAATGGTGCTGGTTAGGAATATAGGGCATAGGTGTCAGGCCAGACACAAAATATGACTTGGCCAAGCAACTGAATTCAGAAACAGTTAAAAAGTAGAACCACAATAAGTGGTAGAAACAATTGAGTATAGGGGTCTTGGGGTGGGAGACCACTAGGCTTAACCTCCAAGGCCTTAAGCATGAAAGGCCTATTGTATTTCAGTACATCCTCCATGAAGGAAGATACCTCCGCTCAGCTGAGTGGTAGGGGTGAACTTCATGGTGGGCTAGGGTTACAACCCTAGTTACTTTGAGAAAGTGTACTTTAAGCTTCAAAAGACAGATGAAAATACGTAAGTTAGTCTTAGCATCAACAAAAGGGTTTTAAAGGGGGCTTGGCCTGGATCAAGCCCTCCAAGAAAGACAAGGCAGTGACTTTTTCTTACTCCCCCCTGGAGTACTAGTTAGCTAAGCTAGTAGGACCAAGGAAAAAGGCTCACATTTTCCAGAAATTACCCGAGAAAATGCATTAAACTCACCAAAAACATCCTCATCGGTTCATAGAAGCCTATCACACTGTAGGTATCCTTGAAAAACAGTGTAATGTACCGTGAATGATGTCCCTTCGATGGAGCATTCCTCAAAAGTCGCCAGCGTGCGACGAAAACTTTTGGTAAAATTTTGGGGGTAGTGGGGTTTGAACCCAGGACTCCCTCCCTAGAGCACATATGCTTGCCCACTAGGGTACAGTCGAACGCTCTAATGCGGACGGCCATCGCTGTATAATCAGCGTTGTAGTAAACGTCCTGACCAAGGGCCAGGGCGGAGCAATACTCCCAATGGAGGACACAAATCTCCAGGGGCTGAAAAAAATAGAAAATGTAACCAACAGGGAGTGAGGTAGGTAGGTAGGTCGACTCGGGACTGGGGTCGCCCCGCAAGGGGGACTTACCAAGGGGCTTTTGCTCACCCACCCACGGCCCTACTTCACGTGCCCCCACAAAGCGGCTCCCCCACATGGGGGAAGGGCGCGGTCGCCGCGAGCAGTACCCTACAGCGGGTTCTGCCCAGAGAGGTAACCCATGTTCGACCGAAGTCTCACATTCCTCTCCTTCGGGCGGATGATACGTGGGGGAGGGTCCCACCGCACATCCTCATCAACCTCCGGATTCTGGGGCCCAGGGGCCCGGAGCCAGGCCAAAGGCCCTGTCCTGCAGGCACCCCCACCTGGGTTGGTTTTCAGTAGGTGTGAGGCGACTTGAAGAAGCACGTGCTACGGGACTCGCATGCCGTGGCGCACACTCACACCTCCTGACTCGGTCGAGCTTGCGCTCTCCCGGGCGCGGGGGTTGGAAGTAGGCCGTTGTGGCCGGTTGGTCGGTCGTATGGTACGGTTGCGGTGTAGTTTGTTAATGTAGGTTCGTCGGTTGCGTGATGGTAGAGCCAAGTTTTGTTCGTGGGCATGGTCGTTGGCGGGCGCGGCGCACCACTGTGTCACCAACCCTTTGGACGCCGTTCCCGTTTCGACCCGTGCACGCCTGGCTGGTTTGGTGTTGGCCGGCTTGCGTGTGGTCTGTTTACGGTCAAGTGGCGGCTGCAGCTGCGGTGTTGTTGGTTCGCGGTCGTCCTGGCCGCCTCATGGTCGGCTTGGTTTGCGTGGGTTCCATTGCGCTGCTGCGGCTGGTCGTTCCGCCGCATGTTGTTTATGCAGCTGGCATGTCCGTGTCGGTGCTGGTCAGTGGCGTCGTGGTTTGTCCAAGTGTAGTGTTGTGTAGTTTGTTACCGTTGGTTGGTCGCGTTTGTATTGGCAGCGTTTTGGTGTTCTGCTGTGTTCGTGGGTACGATCAGCCGGTGGGCGTGGCGCACCACGGTGTTGCCAACCCGTTGGGCGCCGTTTCCGTTTCGACCCGTGCACGCCTGGCTGGTTTGGTGTTGGCCGGCTTGCGTGTGGTCTGTTTACGGTCAAGTGGCAGCTGCAGCTGCGGTGTTGTAGGTTCCCGGTCGTCTTGGCCGCCTTATGGTCGGCTTGGTTTGCGTGGGTTCCATTGCGCTGCTGCCGGTGGTCGTTCCGCCGCATGTTGTTTATGCAGCTGGCATGTCTGTGTCGGTGCTGGTCAGTGGCGTCGTGGTTTGTCCAAGTGTAGTGTTGTGTTGTTTCTTACCGTTGGTTGGTCGCGTTTGTATTGGCAGCGTTTTGGTGTTCTGCTGTGTTCGTGGGTACGATCGTCGGTGGGCGTGGCGCACCACGGTGTTGCCAACTCGTTGGGCGCCGGTTCCGTTTTGACCCGTGCACGCCTGGCTGGTTTGGTGTTGGCCGGCTTGCGTGTGGTCTGTTTACGGTCAAGTGGTGGCTGCAGCTGTGGTGTGGTTGGTGCGTGGTTGTCGTGGCCGCCTCATGGTCAGCCGGGTTCGTGTGGGTTCCGTTGCGCTGCTGCCGGTGGTCTTATCGTCCAATCCTGCCCGTTTAGCCAGCACGTTTGTGTCTGCGTCGGTTTGTGGCGTCTTGGTTTGTACAAGTGTCGTGTAGTGTAGTTTGGGAACGTTCGTGGGCCGCGTCCGCAGCGGTAGAGTCGCAGTGTTCCTCTGTGCTTGTGGCCATGGTGGTCGGGGGGCGCGGCTCGCTACGGTGTCGCTAGCTCGTTGGTCGTCGCTCTCGCACCGGCCCATGCACGCCCGGCCAGCTTGGCGCTGGTCGGTGCGCGCGCGGTTTTCCCACGGTCATGATGCGTCCGCTGTAGTGGTTCTGGCGGTGTGTGGTCGTGTTAGTCGCCTCTTGGTTGGTTTGCTCGGCGTTCGTTCCTTGTCGTCGCAGCAGGCGTTCGCGCAGTCGGATTTGTTGTGTGCAGGTGTGCCGCTTGTTGCGATGTTGGTTGGTGCCAGGTGTGTGGGGCCGGCACAGTACGTTTGTACTGTGCGCCGCCCGCCCGCCGCGCGGGAGAAAAGCCATGACAAGTGGTCGGACCGCTGTAAAAAAGTTTTTTCCCCCTGTCGCTGCCCTGTTCCCTGCTGAAGCCGGTTCGGACCCCCGTGGCCATCTTGGGGTCACTTGGGGTGTGTATCTATGTGCCGGCAAGCCGCCATTGGCTGATATCATACTCTCCCATCCACCTGAACTAACCCGATGTGATAGTGTGATAGGTTAGGCCATTCCTGCTATGAGCGGCCATATTCAGAACCGAGGCATCGCCAGCGGAGATTTATATATCGGAATATCAGGAATCAACAGGGTTTTATTATCATGATGTTTCCGTAATTTTTCAGCCTTTCGTTCTGATAGTCAATGTATCGGCGACTGTCAGTTGGCTCGCGATTTTGCGTTAACCGATTGGTTAACTGTTATTTCCAGATATTTTGACGGATATTCCGTTGAAGGGTCAGATCTCATCAGCAAAGGGTTCGTTGCTTCCGCAATTCTCTAAATAAGCACTCGAAATTTTAATCAGAATTTTTCGCGATGTCGAAATCGGATTTTCGACTTCGACATCGCCGCACTTGATTTGGACTTCTTCGAGTGGTCGTACGCCTTTTCCTATGCCCGAATCAGGTTTCCCTTATACTTGCCACCCATTTGACTTGGAGATATAAGGGAAACAAAAGCGAATCGTGGGACCACTTTGAAGGATCATATCTACGCGCGAGTGTGAGGAACGAGAATAGGGAAGGTTGGGTTGCAAGCGCCTTAGTGTCAAGTATATTTAGGAAGCATCAAACGCCTTGGGTGCGCACACATGCCCGATGTAGCAAGGAAAAAGCGTCAAGAGGGTAAAAAATGATATATAACTCTTGGACCGTGCAACCGAATATTTTAATGCGACTTTCGAATGTGCCGCATGAGTGTTGGGGTTGCATAGCAACTTTCCTTGGGTTCCTACGCATTTTTAACGTGAAGTTATGGCCATGGAGGGACATGGCATATCATGGTGGGAGCCACTTTTGAGGGTATGTTTTATATGCATGGTATATGTCTTGATATGCTCACGCCCATGTTATATATCTTCGTGTGGCCGAAGAGATGGGGAGCCATACGTGACAAGGGTTTTGCCCATGTCTCAATTGTGGAATTCAAAGCGCTAGACTAAGTCTACCGCATATGTATTGCTCGTGGTATGTTTGGGAAAGAGATCCATGAGTGAACTCCCATTTTCATGGGGCATGTAGATATAGGTGGCGAAGGTATCTCCATGCGCCCGATTGGGGATCCAAGTGGGGGAATTGTTCGTGAATGGTTCCAATCATTTGTGTATCGAACCAGGAGCGGATATCATGGGTGAGCATAGAGATATACTATCATGACAACTTTGTATTTGGTCATATTTTCATGTTTTTGACCTCAATTTTTGCCCATTTTTGCGTTTTGTGTACTTACCTGGTCAGCAAACAGCAGGAAGCCTATGGAGAGTCGAACCATGGTATGTTGTTCATATGTTGGCATATGCTTTGGAGTTGAACACCACCATATGCCGGATCGCGTACTTCATTTGGCTTGGCGCACGAAGGATCACAAGAATTGGTCTCAAGATCATGGGCTGACTTGGGCAGTGCGTGGCGCCCATATCCGAAGGGGTTTCGAGGGTAAAATGGGGATGTACATGGGCATTGGCCTTTGGTCTCTATCCTCCATGAATACTAGACTTCGATTCCGTGCATGCTTGGAGCCTTCGGATAAGTGGTAACTTCAATTTTGAGCATATATGTGATATATGGCCAATATGGTGTGAATTGGCAGTTTTTTGGCATGTTATGAGTTCAAACTCATAGGTCATTTCTCTATGCCCATTCAACTCCAAGTCCAATCAAGGTTATGTCAGGGTAGGGCATGGTCCTGAGTGCCACTCTAGGCCATGACACGCCACCTCCCCCATTGGGCTAGGATTTGAAGGCTTGGGAGTGAACACATTTTTGGGGTTTATGTAATGACTTTTGACATGTGGCATTTAACCATCTTATTGGATTGGGTTCAGGGCATCATGTTGATGAGTCAAGGGAAGGTCTTGAGTCCAGGGAATGAGGGGTCTATGGCCGTGATTGTATAAGTTTCCATCTTTCCCCAACTTTGCTTTATTTGTGTTCATATGCCAATTTCAGGGCTTTCTTCCTTGGTGCAATTCTTGTACATGCCCGCCACCGTGGGAATACCGGTGTGCTGAACGAAAGCCCGCAGCCTGATTTGGATTGTGAATTGGGTTATTGCTATACTTGTGGGATCTGGTTGCTGTTCAGGGTTGAAGGGGGATTACATTTTCTATATTTTTGGATTTGGACCCTGGATTTTGAGGATTTTGAGAAATGCAATCGTTGATCCGGAGCAAGTCAGCAGGGGTGACAGGCGGAAGGGGCACAGCGGGGGCCGGTCCTGGTAGGGACCTTCTTTATGGTAGCAGAGGCTTACCTGCTGCCCCTACCTACCGCCGACCCGGGGACTTGGGCCCTTATGAGCCCTGCCCAAGTACGCCCCGGGTGCGTATAGTGGACTCAGTGGAGACCACGCCGGAGATTGGAGCCATAGAAGGACCAAGACGTTCAAGAGCATGGCTAACTCCGGAAGTTGAAGCCCGAAGAGAAGAACGACACTCGGGAAGAGGAGGACGTGACATGGAGGACTTGGTCTCCATGTGTGAGCGTCGCTGCCGAAAGGCATGCAACCTCCGCTCCGCCGCGGAGGACTCTGATGAGGCTTGCCATTCAGGCAGCAGTGGAGGACGGGCCCGGCGCTACCGGAAGCGCGGGTCACCCAAGTCCGCGACAAGGGACGCCGGGGCTATGGACACGGACCCCAGCCCGGTCAGGCTGTGGGAATCTGAGGGGCACTCCGAGGGCTATCGGACAGCCCACGAGCCACCTTCGGAGTCGGAGACGCCCGCGCCGATCGCCAGGGCGCATACGGCCCCCGAGCCCGCCCTGCAGCACGACGCCGAGGGCTTGGAGAGGCCGGCCAGGGCCCGGACGGCACCTGTGCCCCGGCACACGGGACCAGAGACGGACGCCATAGGCGATACGCCCATGGGCGATGAGTCTGAGGTGCCGGGAACCGCGGGTTGCGCTGAATCCGGCGGAAAGCACGCTGCGTGCCACTGCGAGCACGTGTCTTTCCTCATGGGCAAGTACCCGAAGATGGGGATGGACGCCATCGTGCATCACCTTGACCGCCTGGACAACGCCAAGGACGCTCTAGAGGAGGACGTCGCGGGGATCCTGGACGACCAGTCGGCCGCGGAGAACCACATGGAGGAGCTGCGAGCGGATCAGGCCCGGTACCGGGAGAATCTGGAGCTGGCCCTGCAGAAGCAGCAGCAAGTGGTGGACAGCCTCCTCCACTTAGTGGAGGACATGTCGGGACGCCTGAGAAGGCTAGAGGAGCGACAGTCCCTCGCCTCGGGTCCGGAGCTCCCGGCAAAGCCGGCCGCGGTAGAGCTGGTGGAGCGGGTTAAGACCCTCAGGGGCGCCATGGAGAAACCCATGGGCGGCCCTGCAGAGGCACCATACGCGCCTCCGCGTGTTGACCCGGGTGCGCTGCCGTATGTTCCCCTGTTCAGCGAGTCCACAATGCTCGGGGAACACACGGCACCGGCTGGGTCCATGCGGGAAGGGCACGTGACCACGGACCCGAGGAGCCTGACGGTACAGATGCCCCATGCCGCCCAGGATGTACCGCTCACAACGAATATGGCAGTCTATGCGGAAGAGAAGATCGAGATCCAGAACCAGACCATGCAGGGGCGAACCATGGGAAGCGCCGACGGACATGGTCGAGGCCATCCAAGCGGAAACCTGTGGGCGAAGGATCCCAATACGGGGATATGGACGGCCGATGGGGCAAATCCTTCCCGCATTCCAAACCCCATGGGTTCAGGCCCAACTGGACCGCACTCCATGGAGGAGAGGGATGTACGGGGAGTGTACTCACACCCCCCGGCCACAGGTGGTATCCGTCTCGGTGGAGTGGTGGCTGGAGACGTCGGAGACGCCATCAGGATTGACGACCTCAGGGGAATCAAAATCCCCTATTACGACGGGAACCCGTCCAACCTGGATGACTTCATCCTGGACTGGGAGGACTTCGCCGAGGAGGTCGTCGGCGAGATGCGGGGAGCGCCGCGAGACAAGTGGGTATGCGGGACATTCCCACACCGCTTGGCGCAGGACCTGAAGGAGGAGCTGCGGGACCAGATCCGGGAAGGATTGATCCGGACGGAGCAGGCCCGCCTCCGGTGGCTGGAGGACGAGGAGCGGGTGGACGCTCCGAACCAGAAGCTGGAGGACCTGTGGTCCATTCCACTGCCGCTGGACAGCGGTGAGTTGCGGGTCCGGGAGTGGAACCGGTATCTGCGGAAGTACCGCAGATGCCTCAAGTTGGTGGAGGACTGGAACGAGGCCAGTGAGATCCGCCACTTGCTGAAGGACGTCCTCCCGGGCAACTGGAAGAGGAGAGTGGAGGACGAGGAGAAGAAGAGGGCCAAGAAGCGGGTGGCGCTGAGGATTATGGCGGCGGAGGATACCCACGCGGGTATCATGGAGTTCTTCAGGAGGAACCTGGGCGAGCCCAACCGGATGTTGGGCCTGAAGAACGCCGTGTACGTGGAGGTATTCGGGGACTCCATGGGGCAAAGGTTGCTGCGCCTCAACAACGTGGAGTGGAGGCGCGGAGAGCCACTGAGGATGCAAGTCATCTTCGCCCGCATGAGCCTTGACGAAATCGTGAAGTACATCACGGTGGAGTTGAAGCTCAATGCGAAGAACGAGGCCCACGTGCAGGATCGACATGGTCATGGACAACGAGGCCACCGAGAAGATCGCCATCATCGAGAGATCCAGGAGGACACGGCCAACTCCGCGGAGGATGGTAGTGGAAGTGGCCAAGACCACTGGTTCCGGGAGGATCACGAGGAGGCCCATTTCTTCGCGTTTGTGGCGCACAACGTGAAGAACCATGGGCAGGATCGGTCCAGATGGAGCCAGGTGGGACCCAAGAAGGGCAAAGAGCCAAGGAGGATCGGGAACCCACCGCTCTCGTTCCGGGAGTACAGGTCTCAGCACGACGGGTGCTGGGTCTGTTATGGCAAGGGAAATAACCATGCACACGACCACCGTCAGTGCAAGGTGTATGAGGCGGACAAGAAGGCCTACTTCGCAGCCCACCCCGAGAAGAAGCCCAAGGAGCAGCGGATTTCCGACTGGAAGGCGAAGGGCGGAGATGGGGGAAAAGGCCAAGGCAAAGGCCAAGGAAAAGGCGGAGGAAGAGGCTATGGTGGTGGACCTGGCCAAGACCGACGAGTGAGGTTGATCGAGGAAGTTGCTGAGGACATGTTGAGGTCGTTGGAGGAACTCAAAGCCCAGCAACGTGGTGGACAAAGTCCTGGCGGATCGCAGCCGGAAGGGGCTGCGGGAAGCCAAGTCTAGAGGAGCCCCCACGGGAGTGGGACCTCGGAGGTCTCTCCTCCGAAAATCAGTGGAATCCCTGAGAAAGCGAAGGCACATCGGGTGCCGAAGAAGGCTCCAGAAGAGCCAAAACCACTGAGCTTCGCCACTCCCAACCCCTGGAGCGCCCTGCCAAGGGAAGTACATGTGGGTACGGGACATGGCAAGAAGGAAGGAGCGACCACGGAGAGCCCCGTGGACGGGCAAGACCAACCCAAGATCTAAACCATCCGTGACCATACCCTTGAAGTCCTGATGCACCCGGACGTGCTAGAGTTGCATGCCGTGAGAGTTGGCCATACACCTCATGGCGACGAGCGGCAGTTGCACTTGAAAGTGTGAGTACGGTGCGGACGAGAGGAGAAGGTGGTGGATGTGTTGGTGGATACGGGTGCCCAGGTGAGCTTGGTCCGGAGAGGCTTGTTCAAGGAGGAATTCCTGCAGCCCAGCCGGAGACCGGTCCGCCTGAAGGTCGCCAACGGAGAGATTATGGGTGGTGGCACCCATGAGGCCACTATCAGTATGGAGTTCTGGGAGCATGAGCGCTTGAGCCGCCCTGATCAGGCGAAGAGAAGCACTCTATCCGGGAACTTCTACGTGGCCGACATTACCGATTGGGATATGATCATGGGGTATGACTTCATGGTGGCAAATGCCATTGGAGCCCTTCCCCATCGTGCAACGCTGGTCCGGGAGGATGATGAATGCCTCACATGGCTGTCCACGGACTATGCATGCGGATCATCCCAATGGAATGCTGAGGAAGAGGATCGGATCGTCCAAGCGGTGCAAGCTGTGGGTGCCAAGTCCAGAGGAGACCGTGGAGTTCATCTCACGGAGTATGGAATGGCGCCACAGGTGTATGCCAGGATGATCCAGACGCTGGGAGCCGAAGCGCCCGAGACGGACGTCTTCGCTTCCCGGGATGCCCCACTTTTGCGGAAGTGTAGGAGGCATTGGCATCGAGGAGACTCAGCCTGGCATAGGCATTGGGGTTTGAAGGAGTGGGGACCCATGTATTTGCATGGCTCCCTGGATAACACCAGACGTACGGTGGAGAAGATCATCGCGGATAGGGCGAGGGAGATCCTGGTCATAACCGGCATAGGATCCACCCCATGTCCGCTGGAGGGTCTCAAGTCGACGCTGGACTCCATCACCCTGAACGAGATGTCATTCGGGTCAGAGGAGGAGTTGTTCATCGACGCCAAGGGTGTATCAATGCCCTCCCCGGGTCAAGCGTGGGGTACCAAGGCTTTCCTGGTGGATGGGGCGCAAGCCCAGCCCACGGGTGATGAAGCATTCATCCGTAGGGTGGAGGCGGTGCCCATGAAGGTCAAGTTTGAGCCCAAGGAGGGGACCGATCAGCCAATTGATGGCATTGACGTCCTGTCCCACGCCGAGATCGACGACATCGTCAACTACATGCGGATGGGGATGCACGACCGTGTGGCAGCCAAGAAGAGGCGGGCCATGGTCACATCTCCGCATTGGTGGGATGACAAGATGTTGGTCACCGGCAAGTACGAGAAGGACGAGTTCGTGGCGAGGGTCATGGATCACATCGCGGACCAATACGATGGTCCGGTTGGGTCGGACCCACTAACATGGGATTTTCCAAGAATGGGTGCCGATAGCGACAGTCACCAGCCCGAGGCCGCAAATTTCCGAAGATTATCGGTGGGAAGAGCTCCCCACTACGATGAAGACGGCATATCGGACGAGGAGAAGTCGGAATCAAACCCAGAAGAGGCCTATACCGCAGTGCGGTCGGTTGTATCCATACCGAAGCAAGCGGCTGAGGAGGCCCAGGAGAACCCGAAGGTCGCCGAGCTGAAGGAGAGGCTGATCAAGGCCTATCCGCGGCTGTTCAGTGGCGTCGCCAACAAGAACCCTCCAGATCGTGGGAGGTTTGGTACAGCGAAGATCAAGCTGAAGCCGAACCCGAAGATCTATCGTCATCGGGAGTACCAACTTCAGGGCGATCGGGCCGAGGCCATGAAGAAGCTGTTGGCCGAGTTCATTGAGCGGGGATGGATCGAACCCTCCGACAGTGAGTTGGCCAGCCCAGCCTTCATCGTGCCCAAGAAGGAGAAGGGCGAGTGGAGGTTGGTGGTTGATTACAGAGGTTTGAACGAGCAGACCGAGCACACCTCGTACTCGCTTCCCCTGATCGACTCCATCCTCCAAAAGCAACAGAAAAAGCGGATTTTCACGGTGTTGGACCTGAAACACGGTTACCACCAGATGCCGCTACACCCGGACTCCAGGCCCCTGCACAGCGATGTCGACGCCGCTGGGGCCCATGCAGTGGAAAGTGGTGCCTATGGGCGCCAAGAATGGCAATGCCGCTTTCCAGCGCATGATGGAGGACCTACTCGGTTCCGTCCGGGACTGTGCCGATCCCTTCGTTGATGACATCATCATCGGGTCCGGCACGGAGAACATGACTGAGGACGAGCTCATCGACGCGCATGAGAAGGATCTGCGCCGAGTGCTCAGCGAGTTGGACAAGCACAACATGGTGTGCAAGCCCACCAAAGCCTCACTATTCGTGAAGGAAGTGGAGTTCGCGGGTCACGTGGTTGGTCACGGGCAACGCCGTCCCATGCCTGGGAAGCTAGCGTCCCTGCACCACTGGGAGAAGCCCCAGACCATCAGCGAACTCCGGTCCTTCATGGGGTTCTGCAACTACTATTCGGGCTATGTCCGGATGTATGCAGAACTGTCGGGGCCGCTGCACAAGATGCTGCAAGTGGGCAAGTTCGATGGCCGGAAGGGGAGCAAGAAGAAGCTTGCCTGGACCCCTGAGGCTGAGGATGCGTTCAACCGCCTGAAGGAGCGACTCCTTGGGCAATTGGGGTTGTTCCTGGTGGACCCGGACAAGGGATTCGTGCTACGGACAGACGCCTCGGACTATGCCGTGGGGGCAGTCCTCGAGCAAGTCCGGGACGACGGGACTCATGTTCCCGTGGCGTTTTGGAGCAGGATCCTGGCCGAGGGCCAACGCCGAACATGGACCGCGAGGGAGAAGGAGACATACGCCATTGTATGTGCACTCAGGAAGTGGTCTGGCCACATCGGACTGCAGCCGGTGGTGGTTTGCACGGACCACCAGTCCCTACAGAGCTGGCACAAGGAGCATGTCGACACCCCCTCAGGACCAGCGGCTAGGAGGGCCCGATGGCACGAGACGTTCGCCAAGTTCGACCTGAGCGTCGTGTATGTCCCGGGGAAGGACAACACTGTGGCAGATTGCCTCCGTCGCTGGGCCTACCCCGCGGGCAAGGCGTGGATGGACATATCCAGCCATGGCGACGCCGAGGAGACCGAGGAGGCCAAGCGCATCATCGAGATGGAGAAGGTCATGGAGCAAGAAGGGGTCAAGTGCTTTGTGGTGATGGCAAATCGTACGGACCTGGCCAAGTTCCGGGGTGCCCGCGTCCAAGCTATTCGAGAGGAAACCCTCGAGCAATGGATGGTGGCCCCTGTAGAGCTAGTCAGGTTGGTGCTCACAGAGGACTGGTCGGATGACTACGCGGCATCCGAGCACTGGAGCAAGTACTGGAATGCCGTGAGCGCCCCGTCGGACGACGAGTGGCCCGAGGGCTTGACCGAGGATGGCGACAAGTTGTTCCTCAAGGACAAGCTGCTGGTGCCCGAGAACCGAGTGGAGGAGCTCATTGACCATTGGCACAACGCCCAGCTCATGCACCCTGGCCGAGACAAGATGCAGCAGGACCTGGAGTGGCGTTTCAAGTTCCCTCCGGGGTACTATGCCATCCTGGATAGGTACTGTAGCGACTGTGCCGTGTGTCGGGCCACGAAGAGCCCCAACCACTCCACAGCGGGCAACGCGGTGTATACGGCTATACCGGAGGCCCCTATGCGGTCAGTGGCCATGGATGTATTTGCCATGCCTGAGGTCACCGTGGAAGGAGAGACCTACGACTGTGTCATTCTGGCGGTGGACAGGCACAGTGGGTATATCGTGGCGGTCCCTGGCAAGAAGTCCAAGAAGAAGGACAAGAAGGACAAGCATGGAGTGGGGTTGCAGGCCAAGACCGTCGCTAATGCCATGATCAGGCATTGGCTGACGATTTTTGATGTCCCAGCTGTCATCTGCAGCGATCGGGGCAGTCAATTCGTGGGGACGTGGTTCAAGACGATGTGCAAGCACATGGGAATTCGGCACGCCAAGACTGTGGCGTACCACAGCCGGTCGAATGGCCGAGCTGAGGTGGCCGGGCGGCAGATGTTCGAGAAGTTCCGCCAGCTACACATCGACGAACCGGGCCGGAATTGGTATAACTCGCTGTGGAGAGTACTGCAAGCGTATCACGACCTTCCGGGACCCACTGGACTGTCGCCCCATCGTATCCTGTTCCTACCGGATCGAGTGTCACGCACTCTCCCGTGGATGAACCATGGCAAAGTGGCCCGGGATGCGAACGCTATGATGTCTGAGGCTGACGACACGGCGGCCAAGGTGTGCAAGGCACTACAGGACGAGCATGACAAGAGGGCCAAGTACTTCAAGCAGGGAAAAGTCCAGAAGTATGCTCTCCAAGACACCGTGTGGGTGGAGCGGCACCACAAGGATGTCCTGTCCAGGCATCGGCAGGCATCTTGGTATGTGCCGGGGGTAATCGTGCGGAAGGTCGGGCAGGATGTGTATGCGGTTCGTGTGGGGGATAACAAGATCCTGGACCGTGACCATACCTAGCTTCGTCCCCGAGCACCAGACCCCAGCGGACGTCCCGTCACCTTCGAGTTCACGGCCGGCGATGTGGACTCGGACGATGAGGGTGAGGACGACGACTTCACCGCTGAGAAGATCCTGGCGGACAAGCCGGACCCGGGGATGCCTGGGGGAAGGCTTTATAAAGTCCGTTGGAAGGGATTCGCCGCATCCAGGGATTCGTGGGAGCCTCCGAGCAGTTTCGTGCCGAGGTATACCACGGTCTGGATGGACTACCTAAAGAAAAAGGGTATTTCTTTGGATGTCAAGGACGTGTTGGTCCACTTGGTTGCTGCTGTAGCACCGTAATGGATCCCCCTTGGCATTTTGTTTGTTTCTGTGATTGAGGAGACGGGTGAGGGCGTTCAGTCCGGGGATTTTTCGGCCTTGATTGGCCATATACGCCCTTCACCCGGTCTCCACGTATATATTTCATCGTGGTATACGTATTTAGATCGATCGACGACGTTTTTCTATCTTTGATCCCCTTGGTCCATGTTGTAGATCAAGAGGATACCGGATATGGCGTAGGGCACCGATTTTCAGTGTCCTCACCCCTCCCTTGGGGCGTGGGGGACGCCTACGACGTGTGTGGGGCCTCCATGTGTCCTTGGGACATGGGGGGGGGGGTTGGAGCCCATTGGGGTCCTCCCGTCCTCTCTTCAATGACTTCCGAGCGGTAACAACGCTCTGAGAAGGGGGGTGAAGCCGGTTCGGACCCCCGTGGCCATCTTGGGGTCACTTGGGGTGTGTATCTATGTGCCGGCAAGCCGCCATTGGCTGATATCATACTCTCCCATCCACCTGAACTAACCCGATGTGATAGTGTGATAGGTTTGGCCATTCCTGCTATGAGCGGCCATATTCAGAACCGAGGCATCGCCAGCGGAGATTTATATATCGGAATATCAGGAATCAACAGGGTTTTATTATCATGATGTTTCCGTAATTTTTCAGCCTTTCGTTCTGATAGTCAATGTATCGGCGACTGTCAGTTGGCTCGCGATTTTGCGTTAACCGATTGGTTAACTGTTATTTCCAGATATTTTGACGGATATTCCGTTGAAGGGTCAGATCTCATCAGCAAAGGGTTCGTTGCTTCCGCAATTCTCTAAAAAAGCACTCGAAATTTTAATCAGAATTTTTCGCGATGTCGAAATCAGATTTTCGACTTCGACATCGCCGCACTTGATTTGGACTTCTTCGAGTGGTCGTATGCCTTTCCCTATGCCCGAATCAGGTTTCCCTTATACTTGCCACCCATTTGACTCGGAGATATAAGGGAAACAAAAGCGAATCGTGGGACCACTTTGAAGGATCATATCTACGCGCGAGTGTGAGGAACGAGAATAAGGAAGGTTGGGTTGCAAGTGCCTTAGTCTCAAGTTAAATTTGGGAAGCAACAAACGCCTTGGGTGCGCACACATGCCCGATGTAGCAAGGGAAAAAGGTCAAGAGGGTATAAAGTGATATATAACTCTTGGACCGTGCAACCGAATATTTTAATGCGACTTTCGAATGTGCCGCATGAGTGTTGGGGTTGCATAGCAACTTTCCTTGGGTTCCTACGCATTTTTAACGTGAAGTTATGGCCATGGAGGGACATGGCATATCATGGTGGGAGCCACTTTTGAGGGAATGTTTTATATGCATGGTATATGTCTTGATATGCTCACGCCCATGTTATATATATTCGTGTGGCCGAAGAGATGGGGAGCCATACGTGACAAGGGTTTTGCCCATGTCTCAATTGTGGAATTCAAAGCGCTAGACTAAGTCTACCGCATATGTATTGCTCATGGTATGTTTGGGAAAGAGATCCATGAGTGCACTCCCATTTTCATGGGGCATGTAGATATAGGTGGCGAAGGTATCTCCATGCGCGCGATTGGGGATCCAAGTGGGGGAATTGTTCGCAAATGGTTCCAATCATTTGTGTATCGAACCAGGAGCGGATATCATGGGTGAGCATAGAGATATACTATCATGACAACTTTGTATTTGGTCATATTTTCATGTTTTTGACCTCAATTTTTGCCCATTTTTGCGTTTTGTGTACTTACCTGGTCAGCAAACAGCAGGAAGCCTATGGAGAGTCGAACCATGGTATGTTGTTCATATGTTGGCATATGCTTTGGAGTTGAACACCACCATATGCCGGATCGCGTACTCCATTTGGCTTGGCGCACGAAGGATCACAAGAATTGGTCTCAAGATCATGGGCTGACTTGGGCAGTGCGTGGCGCCCATATCCGAAGGGGTTTCGAGGGTAAAATGGGGATGTACATGGGCATTGGCCTTCGGTCTCTATCCTCCATGAATACTAGACTTCGATTCCGTGCATGCTTGGAGCCTTCGGATAAGTGGTAACTTCAATTTTGAGCATATATGTGATATATGGCCAATATGGTGTGAATTGGCAGTTTTTTGGCATGTTATGAGTTCAAACTCATAGGTCATTTCTCTATGCCCATTCGACTCCAAGTCCAACCAAGTTTATGTCAGGGTAGGACATGCTCCTGAGTGCCACTCTAGGCCATGACACGCCACCTCCCCCATTGGGCTAGGATTTAGAGGCTTGGGAGTGAACACATTTTTGGGGTTTATGTAATGACTTTTGACATGTGGCATTTAACCATCTTATTGGATTGGGTTCAGGGCATCATGTTGATGAGTCAAGGGAAGGTCTTGAGTCCAGGGAATGAGGGGTCTATGGCCGTGATTGTATAAGTTTCCATCTTTCCCCAACTTTGCTTTATTTGTGTTCATATGCCAATTTCAGGGCTTTCTTCCTTGGTGCAGTTCTTGTACATGCCCGCCACCGTGGGAATACCGGTGTGCTGAACGAAAGCCCGCAGCCTGATTTGGATTGTGAATTGGGTTATTGCTATACTTGTGGGATCTGGTTGCTGTTCAGGGTTGAAGGAGGATTACATTTTCTATATTTTTGGATTTGGACCCTGGATTTTGAGGATTTTGAGAAATGCAATCGTTGATCCGGAGCAAGTCAGCAGGGGTGACAGGCGGAAGGGGCACAGCGGGGGCCGGTCCTGGTAGGGACCTTCTTTACTGCCCCGCCCTGGCAGTGTTGCATGCACAATCCATTATCCGGTATTTCGCGGTGCTCCGTAGCCGTACTTCCAGTTTCGCTTGTGCCACTCATATGTACACTTCCCGTCGGTGGCAAGGCCCCGCCGGTCCCCCTCGGTGTGCCCCTGTGCTCCCCATGGTAGCCCCAGGGCGTTGCTCCAGCTCGGTGGTGCTGTGCTCGTGCTCGTGCCTGTCTGTCTGCCGTCCGCCTTTTCTTGTCGTGCGTTGCGGGTCATTCGGGTTGCGTGTCTGTGTCATGGTGCCGGGTGTGGTGGCTAGGATGGTCAGGGTGGCTCGGCTTGTGCTGTGGTGTTGGGACGCTCCGTCCGACGTGGCGGGTTGGGCTCGGCGTAACACACCCGTGCCTGTTGGCAGGGGGGTCGGCGCGGCCCCGTGTGGTGAGCTTGTGGCCCCCCGCATGCCCCGGGTAGGGTTGTGGAGGACAGGAGTACCGGGTAGTGTTGCAGCCCCCCTCCCTCTCATGGACGCTGTTAACTGTCTGCGGGGGGTGTGCCCCTCGTACCATTCGCATAGGTTATACGTGTCGTAACCTTACGCGTCCCAGGCGCTCAACTCCCCGGCGGAGGTGCGCGCTGGTCCCTGCAGTGCACTTATCTTCGGATGCTCACCCTGGACGGTAATACTCTGGCCGGTGGTTCGTTAACATTCTTGCGGTTATCAGCCCGGCCGCGGGTTCCGCGTATTTGGCCGGGCCCTTTGCCCGGCTTCTTGTGGATCCGGTTCGCGGGAGAGGAGGGTGAGGCGGTTGGACGGGTCTGGGCGTGGCGCCGCCCCGTTCCCTGCTGCTGACGCGTTCCCGTGGGGGGGCCTGGTCACGGGACGCTGCGGTGACACGCACAGGCAAGCAGGCAGGCAAAGCACTGCGGTCACAGGGGCATCATTACGCTCGTGTCATGAGACAAAGCGTTTCAGGATCCTTGCCACTCTGAAACAAGTGAACAAAAGTATGTACAGCAACACATCAGGATATGTACACATGGGGTTAAGACTGGACTGGGGTAAGAGCATCACAGGACAATAGACACTCAGTCCCAACTCGTATCCCAACCCCAGGTCCGACCCTCTCAGTGGCTGGTGGGGGCGGGGGCTCAAACACAACCCATGCCCTGCTCAGTCCGGACCCTGAAACCCTGCCAATACGGGAGGTGTCCCGCCCAGCCACAGGCGAGTTCCTGGGAACCAAGGCGCTCGAAGGCCAACTGACGATCGCTCCCCATGCTCCCTTAACGGCAGGTCCCAACTCCTCTCTGAGCCAGAGATATGGCCCCGCCATTATTCCCTAGGAGTTGGTAGCTGAAAATGGGCTGTTTCAGCCCAAACTGATACTAGCTCAAAAATCTCCAAAATTGACCCCTCGTATGGACCCGCCAGAGGTAGGGACGAGGCAACTGACCCTATGCCCTTCGATTACGAACTCCCTGGAGCCCTCACCCAACCTGGTTCCCTCTGAGGTCCCGGCATCAGGGCACCACGGGTTCGTCAAGTGGGGTCATGATGCCAAAATGGCCAAAATTGGCACCATCCTCACGCGTGGCTCGCCCGGTCAGGGCAAGGCCAATAGCCCACAGGATAGGAGGCAGGACCTGGGACTTCTATCTGAGTGTACAATTTGGAATTAGGTCCTGGCACCTCATGGGCATAGAGATATGGGGCCTCCAACTGACCACACAGGGGGGTGAAACTGGGGTCCCAAAAGGGGGTCATTTTGGCTGCTCGAAATGAGCCAGAATTCGGGGGTGCTCCCAATAGTATATCTCCACGCTGGCTTGGAGATCCGATCTGCCATTCCATACGCGATCCACCAGGAGTCCAACGAAGACTCCAATGCATTTGGCTCCAAAGGATCTCCATGCCACTTGGCGTGGTGACAATCGCAATTGGGTCCACAAATGCCAAAATGGCAAAATTGTCCACACTCCCTTTGGGCTAGCACCCTAACGAAGGTAGCTCCGCTTCGCCCACGTGGTGTGTGAACCATGGGGACCAATGTCCATAACACCCATGTCATATATGGTCCATTGGTCCATGAGTTCGGCGTGCACGAGGGTGCTGAACATGGTGCACGGCGGGCAGAAAATGTGGAAAATTGCTCAAAATGGCCGAAGATGCGCACACTCATGGTTGGGGCAAATGAGGCACATGCCCGACTTGGACCGGAGTGTCTCATAGGATTGGTATCAAGTCATATGTGTCCAACATATCTTTTGGGCGTTGTCCAACTCCTCCGGTATTGGGAATGGCAGGGTCGCCAAGTGAGCCCATGATTTGAAATAGTCCCAAATCGCCAACATGGCGGCCACAGTATGCCAAGCCCAAGAGGAGTTATTCGCCGGGTCCAAGATATGTTGGGCACCGAAGTATGTAACCTCAGAAGATACTTGGGTCATGATGTCAATTGAGCGCAACGTTGAGATACACGGCCGCAATTTGACATCATGACGGGCAAAAAACAGCAATATTGGCGAAAAAACACCCAAAAGGGCCTTGAAAGGTGCACAAATATATTATGATATCTTCGGCTTGGATTGAGTAATCGACCAATCCTTCTAAACACAATGACTTGACACCAATGACCTCCGATTCCACATATGTGCTCCACTTGGGGCGCTTTGAAAGGTCACGAGCGCTACTTCCCAAGTGGGCACATGAAAATATGGAAAATTGCAAAACACACACCTTGCTCCCAACGCATCGCTTTGGGGTCGCCACACAAGCTTTCCTCCACGAAGGTTAGGCTTGCAATTGATCGTGGGGAGTATAAGGAAGGGCCTCGTGCGATATGAGGTCCTTTGGTGGGTGTATCGCTCTTAGCCAAACCCGCCAATTGGGCACGCAATACAACACATGGCACATACCACATACTGCCCAAAAAGGTAGCTCCCCCCACGATATGTCATGCCCCTCCAAGGGAATAACTTTGTGTCAATCGCTCATAGGAACTCAAGGCAAGTTCCTATGCAACACCAACACTCGCGCGCTACACTCGAAAGTTATCTTAACGCACGCAATATCATGGCCAAAGAGTTATAACGCAAACTCTACCCTCTTGACCATGATCGGTTACGCTAGCGCGCACGTGTGGAGACGCAAGGCGTAAAACGCTTCCTAAATTACGTCGGGAGTATTGTGAATACATCCCATGCTTCCTTATTGTCATTCCTCGCAAGCAGCACGAGATATGACCCTCACAAGTGGCCTCACGAATCAACTTTGTTTTGCCCATATCTCTAAGACAAATGGAGGGCAAGACAAAAGGAAAGTTGATTCGTGCATAGGGAAGCACGTAGGTCCACTCGAAAGAGGTCAAGTCAAGTGCGGGGATGTCGAAGTCGAAAATCCGATTTTGACATCCTGAAAAATTCGGATTAAGGTTGCGAGTGTACAATGTGAAAATTGCAGATGCATCAATGCAATTCCTGAAGACTTTAGAGTCTTCGTCACGGATTGCGCTAAAATGTCTGTAAATAACAGTTAAACTCGCGGTTACGCTAAAGTCGCGAGCCAACCGCCAGCAGTCAAAACATTGATTATCAGAACGGAAGTGTGAAAATTTACGGAAACAATATGAAAATAAAACCCTGTTGATTCCTGATATTCTGATGTGTAAATCTCAGCGGGCGACGCATCGGTTGCCGATGGGGCCGCTAATAGCTGAAATGACCAGATCTCTCACACAAACACGTCTTACCTACATCTGTTGTTGGGGTTAGGTTGCCGAATCGACGGCCGAAGGCGGTGCGGGGCAGATTGGAGTGTAGTAGTAAGATACCAGCAAATGGCAGTTTGCGGGTACATGGCAACATGCCCCAAGTGGCCGGAATGCCGTCACGGGGGCTTTACGGCAAGGGACACGCTCCTGCCGGGCTCTCACCGGGCTTCACCGGGCGTCTTCCCCTCCGTACATGGGGTTAGTGGGCACACGGAGACCGGTTGTATACGCCGCCATGGTCATGGAATTCTGGGTACCGCTTCACCCCCCTCCTTAGAGCAAACCCTGGGGGGGGCTGGATAACACCACGCATGGCAGCGGCCACCCAGGACCATCCCCTGAAGGGGGGGGGGGGTGTCACATCCTCGCTTGAGGCTGATTTGCAGGTTAGGCTGCCCAAATCCCACAGTAAGACAGGTACGGTGCTGTAGCTGTTAGTAACTGAAAGTATAGCATCAAGTATCAAGTCCCGGGTCCTGGGGGCGATTGTTCGGCATCCAAAGGACCCGTTAACCCATACCAGGCGCACCGGGTGTTGGCTGCTACGGTCACTACCACAGTGGCAGTGGCAAATACGGCCAACATAGGCGTCACACGACGACCGAGGTGGTCCCACAGGTCGAACGCGACCACAAAGATCCATCAGGCTACCCCAAGCTTCCCAAGGCCCGCCGGCTGGGGGAGAGTCCCCACGGGTCCTTCCTCGGGCGCACCATGTCCATATCCACGACGCGAGTCCAGAGTGGTACAGCCGAACGAGCTCCTCCCTAAGGGATCGGGCATCAAGGCCGTCTTTTCCCTCGCCCTATTACCACGAAGGCCATACATGAGGGAGTCCCCATGCAGTGTGGGCGGGGGCGTCGACTCCTCAAACCACAAGTGTCCCAGGCAGACTGACCGAGGTCAGGAACACCGGAGGTCGCCACCCGACTGCCAGTGCGTCTGCGAGTCGGTAGGCTCACACTGGGACTGACAGTGGCGGACCGCTGGGAGCGCATTCAGGCAACTGGGCTTCCCGCCTGGCGCCATCAGGATCTCAGCACATCACAGCCACTAGGGCGCATGGTATCACGGGCACTCAAACAGAAGAATCTGTACTTAGGTACTGGTCCAGGCTGGACCTCATGTAAAAGCATGTAAACGGCGACTCAGGGCGCCTTCGTATTGCGATTCGCATCCCCTCGGGGGGGAAAAACAGTCCATACCTCGGTGATGGGCTGATAAGCAACATACGGATGCACATATCCTGGGGGGGCAGAAAAATAAGCAACAAGCGGGGTAAATAGGCGTGTAAACACACTCTGGATAGAGCGCCAAACCACGCCTCGGTTAGGATAAGGCATATGCGGGAGGGTGGACAGGAAAACCCCTGAGTTCAGGCCATATATAGTCTGCAGACACACGTCGACTGATCCGGATTCCGCAAGTGCCATGGAACCAGACCACACACTCAAAAATCGCAATGCCGATGACAGCGGCATCCGTTGCGCAACGTCGTATGGGCTTCAAGGCCCCAAGAGCTCATAAAATATGAAGGTCAGTCGCCCAGCCTGGTTTCCCAAGGATTCAGCAGGTGGGGAGTGATGAATAGAGATTGAAGAGAGGGGCCATCCTCCTCTGGATTCAGCAGGGGGGGGTATATGGCCACTCTGATGGCAGGTCACCGAAAGATGGAAGAGAGCAAGCAAGTAAGGGACGATCCGTCGACCAAACAAGCGCTCAAAATGCATCAGGGGAGAGCTCAGGGCGATGATCAGGCGCTACTGGCTGCAATCGCCCAGGTGAGTGCTGCCAAGTCCGAGACATGGATCTTGGTCTTGTGCCTGCGGATGTAGTCCATGAAAGGGGCATTGATCCGCGGCACGAACGAGGAGACGGGTTCCCAGGTGTCGTGGGACGGCCCATAGCCTCGCCAACGAACCTTGAACACCAGACCTCGGGGTGCCGAGGCGTTCGGACGCTGAGCCAGGATCTTTTCGACGGTATAGTCGTCCTGCTCAGCATAGTCGTCGTCCGAATCAGCCTCATGCGCGGCATAGTCCAGGGACACACGTCGGCCACGGAGGTCGGGTTCCCGCACACGGAGTTGACTCTCGTGGCGCTCCCGGAACTGTCCGTGACCCACCTTGATGCGGTAGGCCTCCTCACCAATCCTGCGGACCACCTCTCCGGGTGTGAACCAGGCTTTGGTGCGGTGGGTGCCCATAGGGCGGGGTCTGATCACCCACACTGGGTCTCCCACCCTGAACTTCTGCGTTGTCGAGCTCGGGGCGGACTTCTGACGCTCAGCATGCTCCTTCTTGAGCTGCTGGCGGATGTCCCGCGCCGTTTGCTCTTGCCGCGCGAAGAATTCCTTGGCGTCCATAGCCATACCATCACCAGACAAGGGAAGTCCCCGACCCACGGGGTCCCTGCCGAACAGAATCTGGTGAGGGGACAAACCACCCGGAGTGGGGGTGTCATGATGGGCCTTCAGAGCCGGCCACATCTCCTCAAACCAGTTCCGACGGGGATTGGTGATGTGAATCTTGCGCAGCTTCTCGAACAGCTGCCATCCAGCCACCTCAGCCCGGCCATTGGACCGGCTGAGATAGGCGACGCTAATGGCGTGACGTATTCCCATGAGGGAACACATGGCCTTGAACCAGCCACCAGTAAACTGGGGCCCTCGGTCACTGCAAATGGTGCGGGGGATGTCAAAGACGGTCAGCCAATGACGAATCATCATGACTGCCACTTCCTTGGCAAGCAAACCCTTTTTGCGTGCCAGAACGGCTACTACGTAGCCACTGTGGCGATCCACACAAAGAACCACACAGTCAAAGGTCTCCTTGCCAATGTGCACTTCGGGCATGGAGAAGACGTCCATGGCCACGATCTCAATGGGCTGGTCAGGAACCGGAGTCCATTGGGCTTCCCCCTTGACGTTCCGGTTGTCGGGATTGCAGGCCTGACAGACCGAGCAACCCTTCCTGACCTTCTTGATGGCGGTGTAGAGACCGATGTGGTCGATCCCGAACTGGCGCTGCGTGTCCAGGGCCTGCTTCTTGACCCCTGGGTGCAGCATGTGGTGGTGCCAAGCTTCACAAAGCTGGAGCACTCGGGACTCTGGTACTAGCAGCTTACCATTCCGGTAGAGCTTGCCATCTTCCTCAGACAGACCCTTTGGCCACTTCTGCCCGTCATCAGGGTCGGTCACAGCCCTATACTCGGCCGCAAAGGCCTCGGACTTGGCGTAGTCGTCGGTCCAGTCGTCCTGGAGGCAAGATTCAGGGAAGAGGTGCTTGTCGGACTCAGCTCCATCAGGGGCGAGTACTCTGACCGCTCTGCCCATCCTCGTTCCGAGGGGGGCATCCGCAGCCATGACGACGAAGCATTTAACACCCTCCTCCTCCATCAGGCGCTCTATTTCGATGATCTTTTTGGCTTCAGCGGTCTCAGCCTCATCGCCATGGGCAGACACGTCGGTCATGCCCTTGCTGGCGGGATAGGCCCACCTACTGAGACAGTCCGCCACGGTGTTGTCCTTACCAGGAACATACACAACCGTGAGGTCGAATTTGGCCAAGGTCTCATGCCAATTTGCCCGTCGGGAGGCGGGACCAGAGGGGGTGTCCACGTGCTCCTTGTGCCACGACTGCAGACTCTGATGGTCGGTGCAGACGGTGACGGGATGGAGGGCTATGTACCCAGCCCATTTCCTGAGAGCCATGACGATGGCATACGCCTCCTCTTCTCGGGGCGTCCACGTCCGTCTCTGGCCTTCCGCCAGGACTCGGCTCCAGAAGGCCACAGGCACGTGCCTCCCATCGTCAAGCTCTTGCTCCAACACAGCGCCAACGGCGTAGTCGGAAGCGTCGGTGCGCAGGACGAACCCTCGGTCAGGATCCACGAGGTGCAGACCCACTGCGGATAGCAGCGCCTGCTTCATCCCCTCAAAGGCACGGTCGGACTCAGCAGTCCAGACCAGAGCCTTCTTGGACCCCTTCTTGGTCTTCTCTCGGTTGCCCTTGAGCATGGTCGTCATGCAAGCTGCATACTCGGCATACATCTTGATATACCCCGAGTAGTAGTTGCAGAACCCCAGATACGCCCGTAGCTCAGAGACCGTTTTGGGCTTTTCCCAGTGCTCGATCGCAGCCACCTTGCCAGGTATGGGCTTTCGCTGCCCGTTCCCAACTACGTGGCCAGCGAAGACCACCTCGCTTACCGCAATGGTGGCCTTGTCACTGCTGCCCGTGAGTTTGTGCCGAACCAGAAGGTCGTGCACTCGAGTGAGGTCCCTCTCATGTGCCTCCAGGAGCTCCTCGTAGCTCATACTGGGGTCCCCGGACGCGATGATCACGTCGTCCACGAAGGGGTCCGCACAGTCACGCACCGGCTCAAGCAGGTTCTCCAGCATCCGCTGAAAAGCCGCATTGCCGTTGCTAACGCCCATGGGCATCACCTTCCACTGGAGAGGTCCAAGTGGGGTGCTCATGGCTGTGCAGGCACGGGACACCTCGGCGAGAGGCATCTGATGATAACCATGTTTCAGGTCAATCACCGTGAAGATCCTCCGCCGGTGTTGTTTTTGCAGCATGTCCCCAATGAGGGGCAGCGTATAGCTGTCGTGCTGCGTTTGGGCGTTTAGGCCGCGGTAGTCGACCACGAGCCGCCACTCACCGGCCACCCTCTTGGAGACGACGAAGCACGCAGAGGCCCACTCGGAGTTGCACGGCTCCAGCCAGCCTCTCTCGATGAAGTCACGGAGGATCTTCTCCATGGCCTCCTTCCTCTCGCCCCTCAGGGCAAACTCCCGGTGCCGATACACACAGGGGTCCTGCTTCAGTCGTATCTTGGCCTCGCCATAGGGTCCACGCACCGGTGGGGGAAACACAGGCTTTCCGCTGAAGAAGGTGTCCCCATACTTCTGCTTTAGCCTGGCCCTCAATGCCTGGGTCTTGGGGCAATCATCAGACTCCGCCTTGGCTTTACCGGGCACCTGGACCACTGAGCTTACTTGAGGGGTAGCGACCCCGCTCGGTTTCGGCTCAGGTGGTCTCCCCAGGTGGCCCAAAGGGCCATCTCTGGTCTCGCCTCGGAACAGGTCGCCGTAGGTGGGTGGGTTACCCCCGATTGGCTCGTCCTCGCTGGACAAGTGGTCCAGCACCCTCTTTACGAAAGTATTCCCATCATAGGAACCAGAGACGATCTAGTCCACTTCCCACCAGGCTTTGTCCTGGCACTTGCCCTCACGCTGGCTCCCCCAGTCGTGAAAGGGCTGATCCATATACCCCTGAACCAGATCCAGCTCCTCTTCAGTGAGGGGGTCTTCCGATTCTCCGATGTCAACAGGGGAAACCGCAAAGCATTGCCGCCATGGTTCCGCTACAATGCGGTTGACACACACGAAATCCGTGGCGTCGGCCTGATCAAGGCCCCCATCCACATAGTGGAACTGCGTTGGCCATCTCTGGGGTGGCATGGGCTGTCCCTTAGCGTCCTGATAGACACTCTCTCCAGCCGGTAGGACGACCTTGTTTAAGGTCATGTTGGTCAATGATACTACCCAATGTCGGGTACTTTCCTCCTCGGTGCATCGCATAGGAACAACCAGCACTGCCTTGGAGCGGTCCTTGCGAATCTTCGCTATCGCTCTTGGAATGTCCCATCGAGGGCAATGGATCCACATCAAGCCCTGATGCGGACCCCAGTGCTTCTTCCACGCGGAGTCCTGGGCGCTCCAGTACTTCTCACAAACCCGAAGATGGGCGGAGGTTCCTGAAGAGAACGCATCCAGGGCCAGATCCGAAGCTCCCAGGTCCGCAACCACTCGGCTCGCAACTTCCGGCATTACGCCGTACTCCTGGTTTGCTGGCCCAGTTGGCTCAGTGTCCAGCGCGGCTACTTCGAGCTGATTGCGTTCGAGGTGGATCCATTGGCATTCCACATGGTGCTCAGGTGACGAAAGCCACGAGAGCTGGTCGTCCTGGTACAGGGTCATGGAGGCCTGGACCGGGAGGACGCCGGAGTCCGTCTCCATCATGAAGTCGTACCCAACGATCATGTCCCAGTCCATCTCGGCCTCGTAGAAGCGACCTTGCAGGAGGATTTCCTTGCCGAGGTCTGGGCGGCTCAGCTCACGGTGGTTCACAAACTGCAGCCCAATGGCCGCTTCCTTCGTGCCTCCCACCATGTACTGGCCGTTTGCCACCTTCAGCCTGAAAGGTTTCCGACTGTCGGTCAAACACTCTGGTGGAACTAGGCCAGCCTTGCCCAACCCGACCTGTGCTCCCGTGTCGACCAACACGTCGAAGACCTTTCCCACTTCCCCGCATAAGGCACGGACCTTAAGGTGCAACTGCCGCTCACGCCCAACTCGGCGCACGGCGTGCAAGCTCAGGATCTCCGGCCGTTCCAGAAGCTCAACAAGCGACTGGTGCAGGTCGTGGACAATGGGCTCAGGCCGCCCATCTGCAGCATCCAGCTGCGGTCCGGGTGATCCTCCGATACTCTCGGATAGATCTTGAAGTACATCAAACACATTCTTAGTCGCGAAGGATGGACGGGTGCAAGGGTTCGTGCCTTCACTTGCCCTCACCCCGCCACCGCGACTGGGTGCCGGACCGGGCCTTCCGCCCGCGGCATTCCCTTTGTGCTTATCGACTCCCGACTGGGATGGTGTGGCGCTTCCCACGACACCATCCTGCGACCGCCCTAGCTGGGGCCCTTGGCTGCAGGGGCTCCGCCAGGGGGCGTCGGGTGTGGAAGTAGGGGTGTTCTCCTCCGCATCAACCTCGTTGACGCCCTCCTTCCTTCCCCTATTTCTAGGCTTCTTGTCCTTGTCCTTCTTCTTGTCGTTCTCGTTGTTCTCCTTGTTCTTGTTGTCCGACCTGGGGACCCAGTTCCTCTTGATCTCCTGGATCTCCTTGGCCAACTCGGTCCCCACCGACATCAGCTTGGAGAGCTCGTCCTTGTCCACCTCCACTTTGCCCTCCCGGATACCCGCGGGTGCACGCTTCTTCGACCAGTGCGCCTTCTTGTAGGCCTCCGTGTCGGCCTGGTGGGTGGGGCATGTTCGGTGGTCATGGTTGAAGCCTTTCTTCCTCCCATAACACAGGAAACAGCCCTGAGGGTGAGCTCGTATGAACTCCCCAAAGGACAGCGGAGGGTCGCCAATGCGGCGGGGGTCCCTCTTCTCCTTCTTCTTCGAACCCGGCTGCAGGGGCTTCCAGCTTCCCCGGTTGCTCCCCGCGCCGTTGTGAGCCACGAAGGCACAAACGGCCATCTCGGCGGGCTCATCGTCGTCGTCATCGTTGACGATAGTCTCATCGCCGTCCGCTCCCGCTGGGTCCATGGCAGCTTTCCCGCCAGGCCCCTCACCAACGTAGTTGACGTCGCGGTCGCCAGGCCTCAACCCGCGGGTGTGGTGGAGGTTCCGGTACTCCTTGAGTACTTCCTCTCGAACCCACTCCACGATCTCGTCGCAGCTCATCCGCGCCAGGATGGCCTGCAGACGGATGATCTGGCCGCTCACGTCACACTCGTCAAGGCGCCACATCGCGGTCTTCTCGCGATCGCCCGAGACGGTGATGAGGAGAGCGTTCCGCAAGGGAGTGCCGTTTGACATCCCGGGCCACGTTCTTCCTCGTCCAAGCCGCCACGTTCGTATGATACTCTTTGGGGAGCATCATCTTGACCGTGTGGTTGGACTTCGCCCTCTTGGCTTCCTCCTTGGTGACCCTCTTGATCCATGCTTCCGGCAGCATGGAGAGCAGGCGAGCCTGCTCGTCACCTTCGTTCCAGTCCTCCACGTTGCGGCGGAAGAGGGTGTATTGCCCCCGGAAGTCCCGCCAATCTCGTAGGCGGATCTCTCGTCCATCATGCTGAAGCTTGATGGACTTCCACCGCTTGGCAGCCGGCTGCGGAGCATCCACCCGCTCCTGCTCGTTGAGCCACTTCTTGGCTTCCTTGAGGGTCTTGATCTTCCCCTCCTTGGTTGCCACGAAGTAGAGCTCATGAAGCACTTCCGGCAGGCGGTACCTGAACCGTCTGAATACATATTTCTCCGCATCTGCGGGATCCATGTCCTCAGTGACGGTCACCCCCCAATCGTCCAGCTTCTCCAAGAAGCGGTCGAGGTTGAGGGGGTTGCCATCGTACATGGGGGGCTTGATGTCCTTCAAGTCTTCCCACACGGCGGCATCCGCGGCCTTAGAGACCATGAACGCCGGCCGCGAGGTCGACCGAGGTTCCCATCGGCCTCTCCCACGGACTCCCACGGCTGCCACTTCCATCTCCTCCCCGGTATCCGCGCGGCTACGCCGTGGTTCCTCCATGTACGCTGAACCCAGATGTTCACGCCGTACTCCTTCCATGTATGCCTCCTCATCACGGCGCCGGCGGCTGCGTTCAGCGGCCTCCCGTCGTACACCACGCGGCGGGGAGAACTCTGGAGAACTCCTCCAGGTCCAGGTCCAGTTCCTCACCTCCGCCGACATCCCACTCCACGTCTCCTCTGGGGACCTCATCCGTGAGTCCACCATAACGTCCACAAGCCATTGAGATTGGCTCCGGGGCTGTTGCGGGGTGTCCGGGGCGTACCAGTGTCCGCGGTGGAGCACGGCGGTTGAGGTACTCCGAACTGAGCCACTCATCACGCCAATCCTCACTGCCACTGCCGGGCGGCACGCGCTCGTTGCGGCGGCCCGCGCTGTGGTGAGAGGGGGCGCTGAGAGAGGGGGCACTGGCGCTGGGGCGACTCCTGGGGGCTCCGCCGGGGGCGTGGGGTCTGCCTGGACCTGGTCAGGGTCCCAAGCCGTCGTCCGACGAGCCAGACTCCAGGGGTGGGTGGTCGCTGCCGACGCTCCCACGGGCTTCCAGCGCGCCCAGCCTCTGCTGCAGGCCGCTGATGACCTTGTTCAGCTGCCTGGTCTCGCTCCTGGCGATGTCCAGCTGCCTCTGGGTGGCGGTGGCGACGCTGGCGCTCTTGACAATCTCGATCTTGGCGATGTCCAGCTCTCTCTGTGCGCGCGCGGCGACCCTGGCGATGCGAGTCATCTCGCCCTTGCCCGTGTCTACCTCGCGCTCGAGGAACTGGACCCTCCTGCGGAGGTAGACAATCCACCGCCGGGTGGCATCCGGGTTGCCGTCCCCTGGTGGGTCGTCGGGGTCCCCGAGGGGTCCTCCCCCGCCCGGTGGTCCGCCTCCAGGGGGTCCACTTGGTGGGCGTCCTCCAGGGGGTCCTGATGGTCCTCCGCCAGGGGGTCCCGGTGGGTCTTTGCCAGGTCGCCTCGGTGGGTCCGAGGATGGGAGCTTCTTCGTGTGGTCGAAGTCCATGTCATCATCCTCCTCCATGTCGCCCCACCTGGGCGTCTCGGTCTCGGAAGACTCCGAGCTCCGGTAAGGAGGAGGGATATCCTCATCCTCACCTTCCGGCTCCATGGGGACGTCTCCGCCTCCTTCGCCAGCCACTCCTCGGCGATGTCGGCGGCCTCGTTCATCCCTGTCGCTGGCGGTGAAGAAGGAGTGGGAGTCGTGGGGGTGTCCGCCCGCTGGCCTCCGTGGCCTCTCGGGGGTCTTCCCCTTACCCTTCCTCCGTCGGCAGGCGGTGGGGCCACTGCTCCCACTGCTGCCTGTGTCGACCTCGTCCAGCGTCATCTTGGAGGAGGCGTCCCCTTCGAAGAGCCTTCGAAGGGTCTCCACTCGTGATCCTCCCGGGGGAGTCTCGCGGCGTAGCTTGGCCTCTGCCTCCTCCATTGCGGCGGCGGTGGCTGCAGCAGCTCGCCTTTCAGCCTCCTCCCGGGCACGAGCCGCTTCGGCTTCCCGGGCCTGCTGCAGCCGAGCCTTCTCCGCTTCCAACGCCGCCAGCTCCGCCTCCGTCTTGGCCCTCTCCTCAGCGACCTTCTGTCGCGCGGCCCGGATGGCGTCCTTCTTGGCGGCGTCCGCCTGGGCCTTGGCCGTTGCCTCGGCATGGGCCCTTTCCTCCGCCTCCTTCTTTGCCCTCTCTTGGGCAAGCGCCTCTTCCAGTGCCTTCACCTCGGCCTCCTTGCAGGCAATGGCCTCCTGGGTCAAGCGGGCTTCCTCGGCGGTTGCCGCCAACTCACCCCTGATCCGGGCAGCCACTGCCTCATGGGCGGCCGCAGCCGTAAGACCGGCCGCGATGGCTGCCACGGTCGAGGCGTGGTAGTCCATGCCTCTGCCCAAGTCGGTGGCCTCCTCATGGGCGATGCCGACGGCGCCCTCCACGGCAGCGTTCTGCTGCGTGGCCCGTTGCAGGGCAACCCGAAGGTTGCAGGGCACCCCACAGGTGCGCTCGCAGGCGCGCGCCACATCCCTTTGGTGGGGAGCGACGCTGCTGCTGGAGCTGCCCTGGTCGGCCGGCATCCTCCCGCGGTGGGCCGACTCCACGTCGCTGCTGGGGCCTGACTTCCTCAGGAGCAGCGGACGGGGCTTGGCCTTGGCCTGCTTGGCGACCTCCGGGAAGTCGCCAACGGTGGTGTGGCCGGGGTGGTGACCTCCACCGGCCCGTTGGGGGCTGTGGGCTGGGGTTCCGCCCCTGGCGCCTTGGGCGGCTTCGGCGGCCAGGGATTCCTGGTACTCCCGCCACTTCCTGTCCCGCCTCCTGTCCCCGGCGGAACGCTTTGCCTTCCCAGGGGACGCGCTGCTGCTGCTGCCCTGCAGCCTGCGCTCGTTCCCCAGCTCCGGGAACTCCTTCTCGATCATGTCCCACATGGAGACGTTGATCGAGGCGCCTGACGGGTACTCGTTGGGCTTCTCGTCCTCCTCAATCCCGTCAGGGCGCAGCCCCTCGCCGGGCCTGTCTGGGCGGGTCCAGACCCTCCAGCGCTTGCGGCGGAAGCGGTACGCATACCCTTCCGCCCGCAGCCATTCCTCCACTGCCCGCAGGCGGTCCTCGCCCATGTCCTCGCGGAGCTCGAAGCTCCCGGGCATGCCGCCTTCGCACTGGGGATTGCTGTAGCGGTACTGCTGCCCCCACAGCAACCCACGCAGTAGGCGCGCCGCATGGGTTTGGGGCTGCGGCCACGTCTTGCCCGCCTCATCCCAATTCACCATCGTTCCTCTCGATGGAGTGGTCCTGGGGTGGTTGTTGAGGTGGGTGATGTAGCACTGGACTGGGAGTGCGGCCGGTGCTGGTCGGCCGGTGGTTGTGGAGGTGGTTGACGCGACTGGGTGTGCGGCCTTGCTGGTCGGCCGATGGGACTCGCTGATGAGGGAGTCCTGGTCTGTCCACCTCCTTCACGGTCTCGGCGCTGTCGCTGGGCGGCGCTGCGAGCCGCTGCGCTGCGCTGCGAGCTGCGAGCTGCAAGCTGCTGCGCCGCGCTGCTCGGGGTTGGTGGCCCCGAGTGGCACACGAGGGATGGGTAACCCCGCAGCGATGAAACGCTTTTGACGCGTTCCCCCTGGGGGGCCTGGCCACGGGACGCTGCGGTGACACGCACAGGCAAGCAGGCAGGCAAAGCACTGCGCTCACAGGGGCATCATTACGCTCGTGTCATGAGAAAAAGCGTTTCAGGATCCTTGCCACTCTGAAACAAGTGAACAAAAGTATGTACAGCAACACATCAGGATATGTACACATGGGGTTAAGACTGGACTGGGGTAAGTGCATCGGAGGACAATAGACAGTCAGTCGCAACTCGTACCCCAACCCCAGTTCCGACCCTCTCAGTGGCTGGTGGGGGCGGGGGCTCAAACACAACCCATGCCCTGCTCAGTCCGGACCCTGAAACCCTGCCAATAGGGGAGGCGTCCCGCCCAGCCACAGGCGAGTTCCTGGGAACCAAGGTGCTCCAAGGCTGATCAACAGTTGCCCCCCATGCTCCCTTAACGGCAGGTCTCAACTCCTCTCTGAGCTAGAGATATGGCCCCGCCATTATCCCCTAGGAGTTGGTAGCTGAAAATGGGCTGTTTCAGCCCAAACTGATACTAGCTCAAAAATCTCCAAAATTGACCCCTCGTTCGGACCCGCCAGAGGTAGGGACGAGGCAACTGACCCTATGCCCTTCGATTACGAACTCCCTGGAGCCCTCACCCACCCTGGTTCCCTCTGAGGTCCCGGCATCAGGGCACCAGGGGTTCGTCAAGTGGGGTCATGATGCCAAAATCACCGAAATTGGCACCTTTCTCACGCGTGGCTCGCCGGGTCAGGGCAAGGCCAATAGCTCACAGGATAGAAGGCAGGACCTGGGACTTCTATCTGAGTGTACAATCTGAAATTAGGTCCTGGCACCTCATGGGCCCAGAGATATGGGCCCTCCAACTGACCACACAGGGGGGTGAAATTGGGGTCCCAAAAGGGGGTCATTTTGGCTGCTCGAAATGAGCCAAAATTCGGGGGTGCTCCCAATAGTATATCTCCACGCTGGCTTGGAGATCGGATCTGCCATTCCATACGCGATCCACCGGGAGTCCGACAAAGACTCCCATGCTTTTGGCTCCAGAGGATCTCCATGCCACTCGGCGTGGTGACAATCCCAATTGGGTCCACAAATGCCAAAATGGCAAAATTCTCCACACTTCCTTTGGGCTAGCACCCTAACGAAGGTAGCTCCGCTTCGCCCACGTGGTGTGTGAACCATGGGGACCAATGTCCATAACACCCATGTCATATATGGTCCATTGGTCCATGAGTCCGGCGTGCACGAGGGTGCTGAACATGGTGCACGGCGGGCAGAAAATGTGGAAAATTGCTCAAAATGGCCGAAAATGCGCACACTCATGGTTCAGGCAAATGAGGCACATGCCCGACTCCGACCGGAGTGTCTCATAGGATTGGTATCAAGTCATATTGAAGCGGTACCCAGAACCCCATGGCCAGGTTACGGCATACAACCGGTCTCCGGTCCACTAACCCCATGCACGGCGTGTTCCGTGCTGTGAAGCCCCGCATCGGCAACCGATGCACCGCCAGCGGAGATTTGGGTATCAGAATATCAGGAATCAACAGGGTTTTATTTTCATATCGTTTCCGTCAATTTTTACACTTCCGTTCTGATACTCACTGTTTTGACGGCTGGCGGTTGGATCGCGAATTTACCGTAACCGCCAGTTTAACTGTTTATAATGGAAATTTTAACGCAATCCGTCAAGAAGGCTCCAAAGTCGCCAGGAACTGCATGGATGCTTCCGCAATTTTCATAATTAATACTCGCAACCTTAATCCGAATTTTTCAGGATGTCGAAATCGGATTTTCGACTTCGACATCCCCGCACTTGATTTGACCTCTTTCGAGTGGACCTACGTGCTTCCCTATGCACGAATCAACTTCCCTTTTATCTTGCCCTCCATTTGACTCAGAGATATGGGCAAAACAAAGTTGATTCGTGAGGCCACTTGTGAGGGTCATATCTCGTGCTGCTTGCGAGTATTGACGATAAGGAAACGTGGGATGTATTCACAATACTCCCGACGTAATTTAGGAAGCTTTATATGCCTTGCGTTTCCACACATGCGCGCTAGTGTAATGGATCATGGTCAAGAGGGTAGAGTTTGCGTTACAACTCATTGGCCATGATATTGCGTGCGTTAAGATAACTTTCGAGTGTAGCGCGCGAGTGTTGGTGTTGCATAGGAACTCTCCTTGAGTTCCTATGAGCGATTGACACAAAGTTATGCCCTTGGAGGGGCATGACATATCGTGGTGGGAGCCACCTTTTTGGGCTATATGTGGTATGTGCCATGTGTTGTGTTGCGTGCCCATTTGGCGGGTCCATTACTCCAAGCCAAGCCCGCCAATGGACCTCATATTGTGCAAGCCCCTTCTCCATACTCCCTACGGTCAATTGCAAGCCTAACCTTCGTGAAGGGAAGCTTGTGTGGTGAACCCGAAGCGATGCGTTGGGAGCAAGGTGTGTATTTTGCAATTTTCCATATTTTCATGTGCCCACTTGGGAAGTAGCGCTCGTAACCTTTCAAGGCGCCCCAAGTGGAGCACATATGTGGGATCGAAGGTCATTGGTGTCAAGTCATTGTGTTTAGAAGGATTAAGTGATTGCACGATCCAAGCCGAAGATATTATAATATAATTATGCACCTTTCAAGGCACTTTTGTGTGTGCTTGTGCCAATTTTGCCATTTTTGGCCCGTCATGATGTCAAGTGGCGACCGTGTATCTCAACGTTGCGCTCAATTGACATCATGACCCAAGTATGATATGAGGGTACATACTTCGGTGCCCAACATATCTTGGACCCGGCGAATAACTCCTCTTAGGCTTGGCATACCGTGGCCGCCATGTTGGCGATTTGGGACTATCCCAAATCATGGGCTCACTTGGCGACCCTGCCATTCCCAATATCGGAGGAGTTGGGCGACGCCCAAAAGATATGTTGGACCAATATGACTTGATACCAATCCTATGGCACACTCCGATCCGAGTCGGGCATGTGCCTCATTTGCCTTAACCATGAGTGTGCGCATTTTTGGCCATTTTGAGCAATTTTCCATTTTTGCTGCCCGCCGTGCACTATGTTCTAACCCTCGTGCACGCCGGACGCATGGACCAATGGACCATATATGACATGGGTGTTATGGGTAATGGTCCCCATGGCCCACACACCACGTGGGCGAAGCGGAGCCGCCTTCGTTAAGGCGCTAGGCCAAATTGAGTATGGGCAATTTTGCCATTTTGGCATTTGTGGACCCAATTGGGATTGTCACCACGCCAAGTGGCATGGAGATCTTTGAGGGCTAAGGGCATGGGAGTCTTCGTTGGACTCCCGGTGGATCACGTATGGAATGGCAGATCCGATCTCCAAGCCGGCGTGGAGATATACTATTGGGAGCACACCGAATTTTGGCTCATTTCAGGCAGCCAAAATGACCCAATTTTGGGACCCCAATTTCTCCCTTCCGTGTGGTCAATTGGCGGCCCCATTTCTCTAAGCCCATAGGGAGCCCGGACCTAAATCCAAGTTGTACACTCAGATATGAGTCCTAGGTCCTGCCTCCTACCCTGTGAGCCATTGGCCTTACCTTGGCCGGGCGAGCCACGCGTGGGAATGACGCCAATTTTGGTGATTTTGGCATCATGACCCCACTTGACTCATCCGTGTTGCCCTGATGCTGGGACCTCAGAGGGAACCAGGTTGGGTGAGGGCTCCAGGGAGTTCGTACTCGAAGGGCGTAGGGTCAGTTGCCTCGTCCCTACCTCTGGCGGGTCCGGACGAGGGGTCAATTTTGGGAAATTTTGAGTTAGTTTCAGTTTGGGCTGAAACAGCCCATTTTCAGCTACCAACTCCTGGGTGATAATGGCGGGGCCATATCTCTGGCTCAGAGAGGAGTTGGGACCTTCCCACTAAGGGAGCATAGGGAGCCACTGTCGGTTGGCCTTGAAGCCCCTTGGTTCCCAGGAACTCGCCTGTGGCTGGGCGGGACACTTTTCCCATTGGCAGGGTTTCAGGGTCCGGACTGAGCAGGGCATGGGTTGTGTTTGAGCCCCCGCCCCCATCAGCCACTGAGAGGGTCGGACCTGGGATTGGGATATGAGTTGGGACTGAGTGTCTATGGTCCTGTGATGCCCTTACCCCAGTCCAGTCTTAACCCCATGTGTACATATCCTGATGTGTTGCTGTACATACTTTCGTTCCCTCTTTGCAGAGTGGCAAGGATTCTGAAACGCTTTGTCACATGACAACGCATTGATGCCCTTGTGAGCGTAGTGCTTTGCCTGCCTGCTCACTTGCGTGTGTCCACCGCAGCGTCCCGTGGCCGGCCCCCCACGGGAACGCGTCAAAAGCGTTTCACCGCCGCGGGGTTACCCAGCCCTCGCGTGCCACTCGGGGCCAACAACCCCGAGCAGCGCGTCGCAGCAGCGCGGCGCAGTTCGCAGCTCGCAGCGCAGCGCAGCGTCTCGCAGCGCAGCGCAGCAGCTCGCAGCGCCACTCAGCGACAGCGCCGAGTTCGTCACGGAGCCAGCAGCGCCGTCCAGAGCTTCGCCCTGACCGCGCAGCAGCCGTGAAAGAGGTGCACAGACCAGGACTCCTGCATCAGCCTTATCGGCCGACCCGGAGTCCCATCGGCCGACCAGCAAGGCCGCGTCGACCACCTCCACAACCACCGGCTGACCAGCACCAGCCGCACGCCCAATCCAGTGCTACAGCACCCTCCTCAACAACCACAACCAGTTCGTTGAGTTGAACGAGTGCACATCAAGGACTTCAAGACCATCTACGCCCCCGCTGCCATGGTGAATTGGCAGGAAGCGGGCAGGACGTGGCCGCGGCCCCACCCCCATGCAGCACGCCTGCTGCGTGGGTTGGTTTGGGACCAGCACTACCGCCACAGCAACCCCCAGTGCGAAGGCGGCATGCCCAGGAGCTTCGAGCTCCGCACGGACATCGCCCCCGACCGCCTGCAGGCCGTGGAGGACTGGCTGCGGGCGGAAGGGTACGAGTACCGCCACCAGCAGAGGCGCTGGAGGACGTGGACCCGGCCGGACAGGCCCGGCGAGGGGCTGCGCCCCGACGGGATTGAGGAGGACGAGGACCCCAACGCCTACCCGTCGGGCGCCTCGATCAACGTCTCCCTGTGGGACGTGATCGAGAAGAAGTTCCCGGAACCGGGAAGCGAGCGCAGGCTGCAGGGCAGCAGCAGCGCGTCTCCGGGGACGGAAAAGCGGTCCGCCGGGGACAAGAAGAGGGACCGGAGGTGGCGGGAGTACCAGGAGTCCCTGGCTGCCGAAGCCGCCCAAGGCGCCAAGGGCGGAACCCCAGCCCCCAGTCCCCAACGGCCCAATGGTGGACACCACCCCGGCTCCACCACCCTTGGCGACTACATCCAAGTCGCCAAGCAGACCCAGGCCAAGCCCCGTCCGCTGCTCCTGAGGGCCCGGCAGGCCCCAGCAGGCCCCAGCAGCGACGTGGAGTCAGCCCACCGCGGGAGGATGCCGGCCGACCAGGCCAGCTCCAGCAGCAGCGTCGCTCCCGAAAGGGACGTGGCGCGCGCCTGTGAGCGCGCCTGTGGGGTGCCCTGCAACCGTCGGGTTGCCCGGCAACGGGCCCGGCAGTACAGCGCTGCCGTGGAGGGCGCCACCGGCATCGCTCAGGAGGAGGCTGCGCAGTGGGCGCATGGCATGGCCATCCACGCCCAGACCGTGGCGGCCATTGCGGCCGGACTCACGGCCGTAGCCGCCCATGGGGCAGCAACTGCCCAGGTCAACGGTGAGTTGGCGGCAGCCGACGAGGAAGCCCGCCTGACGCAGGAGGCCATTGCCTGCAGGGAGGCCGAGGTGAAGGCGCTGGAAGAGGCGCTTGCCCAAGAGAGGGCAAAGAAGGAGGCGGAGGAAAGGGCCCAAGCCGAAGCGACGGCTAAGGCCCAGGAGGATGCCGCCAAGAAGGAAGCCATCGACGCCGCGCGACGGAAGGTCGCTGAGGAGAAGGCCAAGACGGAGGCGGAGCTGGCAGCGTTGGAAGCGCAGAAGGCACGGCTGCTGCAGGCCCGGGAAGCCGAGGCGGCTCGGGCTCGGGAAGAGGCCGAAGCGCGAGCTGCCGCAGCCACCGCCGCCGCAATGGAGGAGGCAGAGGCCAAACTCCGCCACGAGACTCCCCCGGGAGGATCGCGAGTGGAGACCCTTCGAAGGCTTTTCGAAGGGGACGCCTCCTCCAGGATGAAGCTGGATGAGGCGGACACGGGCAGCAGTGGGAGCGGTAGCACCACCGCCCGTCGACGGAGGAAGGGCAAGGGGAAGACCCCCGAGAGGCCGCGGAGGCCAGCGGGTGGGCACCCCCACGACAGTGACCCCTTCTTCACCGCCAGTGACGGGGATGAACGAGGCCGTCGACATCGCCAAGTGGTGGCTTGGACGGGCGGAGGTGGCGGAGACGTCCCCATGGAAGGTGAGGATGAGGATCCCTCTCCTCCCTACCGGAGCTCCGAGTCCTCCGTGACCGAGACGCCCAGGTGGGGCGACATGGACGAGGATGACGACATGGAGTTCGGCATCACGAGGAAGCGCCCATCCTCGGACCCACCGAGGCGACCCGGCGGAGACCCACCGGGACCCCCTGGCGGAGGACCTTCAGGACCCCCTGGAGGACGCCCACCGAGTGGACCCCCTGGAGGCGGACCACCGGGCGGGGGAGGACCCCCTGGACCGGGCGGACCCGGCGGAGGCCCTCCTGGAGGACCCCCTGGGGACCCCGACGACCCACCAGGGAACGGCGACCCGGATGCCACCTGGCGGTGGATTGTCTACCTCCGCAGGAGAGTCCAGTTGCTCGAGCTGGAGGTAGACACGGGCAAGAGCGAGATGGCTCGCATCTCCACGGTCGCCGCGCGCGCGCAGAAGGACCTGGACATCGCCAGGGCCGAGACCAAGTCGCTGACCAACGTCGTCAGCGGCCTGCAGGAGAGGCTGGACGCGCTGGAAGCCCGTGGGAACGTCGGCAGCGACCACCCACCCCTGGAGTCTGGCTCGTCGGACGACGGCTGGGGACCCGGACCAGGTCCAGGCAGACCCCACGCCCCCGGCGGAGCCCCAAGGAGTCGCCCCAGCGCCAGTGCCCCCTCTCTCTCCGCCCCCTCTCACCACAGCGCGGGCCGCCGCAACGAGCGCGTGCCGCCCGGCAGTGGCAGTGAGGAATGGCGCGATGAGTGGCTCAGCGCGGACTACCACAACCGCCGTGCTCCACCGCGGACGCCTGTACGCCCCCGACGCCCGCCACCAGCCCCGGTGCCAATCCCCAGGGCTGGAGGACGTTATGGTTGACTCAGGGATGAGGTCCCCAGAGGAGACGTGGAGTGGGATGTCGGCGAAGGTGAGGACCTGGACCTGGACCTGGACCTGGACCTGGAGGAGTTCGACATCAGCCCGCCGCGTGGTGTACGACGGGAGGCCGCTGAACGCAGCCGCCGGCGCCGTGATGAGGATGCGTACATGGATGCAGTACGGCGTGAACATTTTGGTTCAGCGTACGTGGAGGAACCGCGGCGTAGCCACAGGGACTCCATGGAGGAGATGGACGTGGCGGCCGTGGGAGTCCGTGGGCGAGGCCGATGGGAACCTCGGTCGACCTCGCGGCCGGCGTTCATGGTCTCTAAGGCCGCGGACGCCGCCGTGTGGGAAGACTTGAAGGACATCAAGCCCCCCATGTACGATGGCAACCCCCTCAACCTCGACCGCTTCTTGGAGAAGCTGGACGATTGGGGGCTGACCGTCACTGAAGACCTACCTCCCGCGGATGCGGAGAGATATGTCTTCAAACGGTTCAGGTACCGCCTGCCGGAAGTGCTCGGCGAGCTATACTTCGTGGCGACCAAGGAGGGGAAAATCAAGACCCTCAAGGACGCCAAGAAGTGGCTCAACGAGCAGGAGCGGGTGGACGCTCCGCAGGTGGCCGCCAAGCGCTGGAAGTCCATCAAGCTTGAGCATGATGGACGGGAGATCCGCCTACGGGACTGGCGTGACTTCCGAGGGAAATACACCCTCTTCCGCCGCAATGTGGAGGATTGGAACGAGGGTGACGAGCAGGCTCGCCTGCTCTCCATGCTGCCGGAAGCATGGATCAAGAGGGTCACCAAGGAGGAATCCAAGAGGGCCAAGTCCAACCACACGGTCAAGATGATGCTCCCCAAGGAGTATCATACGAACGTGGTGTCTTGGGCGAAGAAGAACGTGGCCCGGGATGTCAAACGGCACTCCCTTGCGGAACGCCCTTCTCATCACCGTCTCGGGCGATCGCGAGAAGACCGCGATGTGGCGCCTTGACGACTGTGAGTTGAGCGGCCAGACCATCCGTCTGCAGCCCATCCCGGCGCGGATGAGCTGCGACGAGATCCTGGAGTGGGTTGGCGAGGAGGTACTCAAGGAGTACCGAAACCTCCACCACACCCGCGGGTTGAGGCCCGGCGACCGCGACGTCAACTACGTTGGCGAGGGGCCTGGCGGGGAAGACGCCATGGACCCAGCGGGAGCCGGCGGCGATGAGACTCTCGTCGACGATGACGACGACGATGAGCCCGCCGAAGTGGCCGTTTGTGCCTTCGTGGCCAAGAACCTGAACACGGGGAGCAAGCCGGGAAACTGGAAGGCCCTGCAGCAGGGTTGGAGGAAGCAGGAGAAGAGGGATCCTCGCCGCATTGGCGACCCTCCGCTGTCCTTTGGGGAGTTCATACGAGCTCACCCTCAGGGCTGTTTCGTGTGTTATGGGAGGAAGAAAGGCTTCAACCATGACCACCGAACATGCCCCGTCCACAAGGCCGACACGGAGGCTTACAAGAAGGCGCACGGGTCGAAGAAGCGTGCGCCCGCGGGTATCCGGGAAGCCAAAATGGAGGTCGACAAGGACGAGCTGGCCAAGCTGATGTCGTCGGTGGGGACCGAGTTGGCCAAGGAGATCCAGGAGATCAAGCGGAACTGGGTCCCCAGGTCGGACAACAAGAACAAGGAGAACAACCAGAATGACCAGAACAAGGACAAGGACAAGAAGGGTAAAGGAGGAGGTAAAGGGGGAAGAAAGAAGGGCGTCAACGACGTTGAGGCCGAGGAGAACACCCCCTCTTCCACAACCGACGCCCCCTAGCGGAGCCCCTGCAGCCAAGGGCCCCAGCTAGGGCAGTCGCAGGATGGTGACGTGGGAAGCGCCGATCCATCCCAGTCGGGAGTCGATAAGCACAAGGGGACTGCCGCGGGCGGAAGGCCCGGTCCGGCGCCCAGTCGCGGAGGCGGGGTGAGGGCAAGTGAAGGCACGAACCCTTGCACCCGTCCGCCCTTCGCGACCATGAACGTGTTTGATGTACTACAGGATCTATCCGAGAGTATCGGAGGATCACCCGGACCGCAGCTGGATGCTGCAGATGGGCAGCCTGAGCCCATTGTCCACGACCTGCACCAGTCGCTTGTGGAGCTTCTGGAACGGCCGGAGATCCTGAGTTTGCACGCCGTGCGCCGTGTCGGTCGCGAGCGGCAGTTGCATCTTAAGGTCCGTGCCTTATGCGGGGAAGTGGAAAAGGTTTTCGACGTGTTGGTCGACACGGGAGCTCAAGTCAGCTTGGTCAAGGCTGGCCTGCTTCCGCCAGAGTGTCTTACCGACAGTCGGAAACCTGTCAGGCTGAAGGTGGCGAACAGCCAGTACATGGTGGGAGGCACGAAGGAAGCGGCCATTGGGCTGCAGTTCGTGAACCATCGTGAGCTGAGCCGCCCAGACCTCGGCAAGGAAATCCTCCTGCACGGTAGCTTCTACGAGGCCGAGATGGACTGGGACATGATCGTCGGGTACGACTTCATGATGGAGACGGACTCCGGCGTCCTCCCGGCCCAGGCCTCCATGACCCTGTACCAGGACGACCAGCTCTCGTGGCTTTCGTCACCTGAGCACCATGTGGAATGCCAATGGATCCACCCCGAACGCAATCAGCTCGAAGTGGCCGCGCTGGACACTGAGCCTACTGGGCCAGCGAACCAGGAGTACGGCGTAAGGCCGGAAGTGGCGTACCGAGTGGTCGCGGACCTGGGAGCGTCGGATCTGGCCCTGGATGCGTTCTCTTCAGGAACCTCCGCCCATCTGCGGGTATGTGAGAAGTACTGGAGCGCCCAGGACTCCGCGTGGAAGAAGCACTGGGGTCCGCATCAGGGATTGATGTGGATCCATTGCCCCCGTTGGGACATTCCAAGAGCGATAGCGAAGATTCGCAAGGACCGCTCCAAGGCAGTGCTGGTTGTTCCTATGGGATGCACCGAGGAGGAAAGTACCCGACATTGGGTAGCCTCATTGACCAACATGACCTTGAACAAGGTCGTCCTACCGGCTGGAGAGAGTGTCTATCAGGACGCTAAGGGACAGCCCATGCCACCCCAGAGATGGCCAACGGAATTCCACTATGTGGATGGGGGCCTTGATCAGGCCGACACCACGGACTTCGTGTGTGTCAACCGTATCATAGCAGAGCCTTGGAGGCAATGCTTTGCGGTTCCCCCTGTTGACATCGAAGAATCGGACTCCGAAGACCCCCTCACTGAAGAGGAGTGGGATCTGGTTCAGGGGTATATGGATCAGCCCTTTCACGACTGGGGAAACCAGCGTGAGGGCAAAGGCCAGGACAAAGCCTGGTGGGAAGTGGACTCAATCGTCTCCGGTTCCTATGACGGGAATACCTTCGTGCAGAGGGTGCTGGATCACATGTTCAGCCAAGACGAGCCGCCTGGCGGTAACCCACCCACCTACGGCGATCTGTTCCGAGGCAAGACCAGAGATGGCCCTTTGGGCCACCTGGGAAGACCACCTGAGCCGAAAGCGAGCGGGGTCGCTACCCCTCAAGTAAGCTCCGTGGTTCAAGTGCCCGGAAAAGCCAAGGCAGAGTCCGATGACTGCCCCAAGATCCAGGCGTTGAGGGCCAGGCTGAAGCAGAAGTATGGCGAGACCTTCTTCAGCGGAAAACCTGTGTTCCCCCCACCGGTGCGTGGACCGTATGGCGAGGCCAAGATACGACTGAAGCAGGACCCCCATGTGTATCGACACCGGGAGTTTGCCCTGAGGGGCGACAGGAAAGAGGCCATGGAGAAGATCCTCCGTGACTTCATCCAGAGAGGCTGGCTTGAGCCGTGCCACTCCGAGTGGGCCTCTCCCTGCTTCGTCGTCCCCAAGAAGGTTGCCGGTGAGTGGCGGCTCGTGGTCGACTACCGCGGCCTGAACGCCCAAACGCAGCACGACAGCTATACGCTGCCCCTCATTGAGGACATGCTGCAAAAGCAACACCGGCGGAGGATCTTCACGGTGATTGACCTGAAACATGGTTATCATCAGATGCCTCTCGCCGAAGAGTCCCGTGCCTGCACAGCCATGAGCACTCCACTTGGACCTCTCCAGTGGAAGGTGATGCCCATGGGCGTCACCAACGGCAATGCGGCTTTTCAGCGGATGCTGGAGAACCTGCTTGAGCCGGTGCGCGACTGTGCGGACCCCTTCGTGGACGACGTTATCATCGCGTCCGGGGACCCCAGCATGAGCTACGAGGAGCTCCTGGAGGCACACGAGAGGGACGTCACTCGAGTGCTAGACCTTCTGGTTCGGCACAAACTCACGGGCAGCAGTGACAAGGCCACCATTGCGGTAAGCGAGGTGGTCTTCGCTGGCCACGTAGTCGGGAACGGGCAGCGAAAGCCCATACCTGGCAAGGTGGCTGCGATCGAGCACTGGGAAAAGCCCAAAACGGTCTCTGAGCTACGGGCGTATCTGGGGTTCTGCAACTACTACTCGGGGTATATCAAAATGTATGCCGAGTATGCAGCCCCCATGACGACCATGCTCAAGGGCAACCGAGAGGAGACCAAGAAGGGGTCCAAGAAGGCTTTGGTCTGGACTGAAGAGTCTGACCGTGCCTTTGAGGGGATGAAGCAGGCGCTGCTATCCGCAGTGGGTCTGCACCTCGTGGATCCCGACCGAGGGTTCGTCCTGCGCACCGACGCTTCCGACTACGCCATTGGCGCTGTGTTGGAGCAAGTGCTTGACGATGGGAGGCACGTGCCCGTGGCCTTCTGGAGCCGAGTCCTGGCGGAAGGCCAGAGACGGACGTGGACGCCCCGTGAAAAGGAGGCGTATGCCATTGTCATGGCTCTCAGGAAATGGGCTGGGTACATAGCCCTCCATCCCGTCACCGTCTGCACCGACCATCAGAGTCTGCAGTCGTGGCACAAGGAGCACGTGGACACCCCCTCGGATCCCGCCTCCCGACGGGCAAGATGGCACGAGACCTTGGCCAAGTTCGACCTTACGGTTGTTTATATTCCTGGAAAGGATAACACCGTGGCGGACTGTCTCAGTAGGTGGGCCTATCCCGCCAGCAAGGGCATGCAGGATATCTCTGCCCATGGCGATGAGGCTGAGACCGCTGAAGCCAAGAGGATCATTGAAATGGAGCGCCTGATGGAGGAGGAGGGTGCCAAATGCTTCGTCGTCATGGCCGCAGATGCCCCCCTCGCTTCGAGGGTGAGCAGAACGGTCAGTGTACTCGCCCCTGTGGGTGCCGCGGGCGGAAGGCCCGGTCCGGCACCCCTTGTGGGAACTGAGTCCGACAAGCACCTCTTCCCGGAGTCTTGCCTCCAGGACGACTGGACCGACGATTACGCCAAGTCTGAGGCCTTTGCGGCCGAGTATAGGGCTGTGACCGACCCTGACGACGGGCAGAAGTGGCCAAAGGGGCTGACCGAGGAAGATGGCAAGCTCTACCGGAATGGTAAGCTGCTAGTCCCGGAGTCCCGGGTGCTCGAGCTGTGTGAAGCTTGGCACCACCACATGCTGCACCCAGGGGTCAAGAAGCAAGCTCTTGACATGCAGCGTCGGTTCGAGATCGACCATATCGTTCTCTACACCGCCATCAAGAAGGTCAGGAAGGGTTGTTCGGTCTGTCAGGCCTGCAATCCCGACAACCGGAACGTCAAGGGGGAACCCCAATGGACCCCGGTTCCTGACCAGCCCATGGAGAGCGTGGCCATGGACGTCTTCTCCATGCCCGAAGTGCACATTGGCAAGGAGACCTTTGACTGTGTGGTTCTCTGTGTGGACCGCCACAGCGGCTACGTAGTAGCCGTTCCGGCACGCAAAAAGGGGTTGCTTGCCAAGGAAGTGGCAGTCATGATGATTCGTCATTGGCTGACCGTCTTTGACATCCCCCGCACCATTTGCAGTGACCGAGGGCCCCAGTTCACTGGTGGCTGGTTCAAGGCTATGTGTTCCCTGATGGGGATAAGTCATGCCAAGAGCGTCGCCTATCTCAGCCGGTCTAACGGCCGTGCTGAAGTGGCTGGACGGCAGCTGTTCGAGAAGCTGCGCAAGATCCACATCACCAATCCACGGCGGAACTGGTTTGAGGCGATGTGGCCTGCTCTGAAGGCCCATCATGACACCCCCACTCCGGGCGGTTTGTCCCCTCACCAGATTCTCTTCGGCAGGGACCCCCTGGGTAGGGGACTTCCCTTGTCTGGTGATGGCATGGCTATGGATGCCAAGGAGTTCTTCGCGCGGCAAGAGCAAACGGCGCGGGACATCCGCCAGCAGCTTGAGAAGGAGCATGCTGAGCGTCAGAAGTCCGCCCCGAGCTCGACAGCGCAGAAGTTCAGGGTGGGAGACCCGGTGTGGGTGATCAGACCCCGCCCCATGGGCACCCACCGCACCAAAACCTGGTTCACACCCGGCGAGGTGGTCCACAGGATTGGTGAGGACACCTACCGCATCAAGGTGGGTTACGGACAGTTCCGGGAGCGCCACGAGAGTCAACTCCGTGTGCGGGAACCCGACCTCCGTGGCCGACATGTGTCCCTGGACTACGCCAAACATGAGGCCGATTCGGACGACGACTATGCTCAGCAGGACGACTATACTGTCGAGAAGATCCTGGCTCAGCGTCCGAAGGCCTCGGCACCCGGAGGTCTGGAGTTCAAGGTTCGTTGGCGAGGCTATGGGCCGTCCCACGACACCTGGGAACCCGTCTCCTCATTCGTGCCGCGGGTCAATACTCCCTTCATGGAGTACATCCGCAAACACACGACCAAGATCCACGTTTCGGACTTGGCAGCACTCACCCGGGCGATTGCAGCCAGGGGTGCCTGATCAGCGCCCTGGGCTCTCCCCTGATGTGTTGTGAGCGCTTGTGAGGCCGACGAATCGTCCCTTACTTGCTTGCTCTCTTCCATCTTTCGGTGACAGAGTGGCCATATACCCCCCCCTGCTGAATCCAGAGGAGGATGGCCCCTCTCTTCTTCTACTCGTCACTCCCCCCCCTGCTGAATCCTTGGGAAACCAGGTAGGGCGACTGACCTTCATAATTCTGAGCTCTTGGGGCCTTGAAGCCCATACGACGTTGCGCAACGGATGCCGCTGTCATCGGCATTGCGATTTTTTGGTGTGTGGTCTGGTTCCATGGCATTTGCGGAATCCAGACCAGTCGACGTGTGTCTCGAGACTATATATGCCTGAACTCAGGCGTTATCCTTTCCATCCTCCTGCATTTGCCTTATCCTGACCGTGGCGTGGTTTGGCACTCTGTTCTGAGTGTGTTTACACGCCTATTTACCCAAATTGTTGCTTGTTTTTCTGCCCTCCAGGATATGTGCATCTGTATGTTAAGTGTCATCAGCCCATCGCTGAGGGATGGACTGTTTTTCACCACGAATCGGGATACAGAGGCGCCTTGAGTCGCCGTGTACATATCCTTACAGCCTGGTCCAGCCTGGACCAGTACTTGATTACAGATTCTACTGTTTGAGTGCCCGTGATACCGTGTTGCCCTATTCGCTGTGATGTGTGGAGATCCTGATGGCGCCAGGCGGGAAGCCCAGTTGCCTGACTACACTCCCAGCGGTCCGCCACTGTCAGTCCCAGTGTGAGCCTACCGATTTGCAGACGCACTTGCATTCGGATGGCGGCCTCCGGTGCTCCTGACCTCGGTCAGTCTGCCTGGGAAACTGGTGGTTTGAGGAGTCGACGCCTCCGCCCACACTGCATGAGGACTCCCTCATGTATGGCCTTCGTGGCAGTAGGGCGAGGGAAAAGACGGCCTTGATGCCCGATCCCTTCAGGAGGAGTTCCCTTACGATTTGGGGTTCGTAAGGAGTTCGACTATGGCACTCTGGACTCGCGTCGTATGGATATGGACATGGTGCGCCCGAGGAAGGACCCGTGGGGACTCTCCCCAGTCGGCGGGCCTTGGGAAGCTTGGGGTAGCCTGATGGATCTTTGTGGTCGCTCTCGACTTGTGGGGCCACCTCGGCCGTCGTGTGACGCCTATGTTGGCCGTGTATGCCACTGCCACTGTGGTGGTGACCGTAGCAGCCGGCACCCGGTGCGCCTGGTATGGGTTAACGGGTCCCTTGGATGCCGAACAATCGCCGCCAGGACCCGGGACTTGATACTTGATACTATACATGTGCTACGAGCTGTTACAGCAGCATACCTATCCCACTGTGGGATACCTATCTTACTGTGACTTACTGAAGTGAGGATGTGACACCCCCCCCCCTTTCAGGGAGTGGTCCTGGGTACCCGCTGTAATGCGTGGGTGTTATCGAGCCCCCCCAGGGTTTGCTCTAAGGAGGGGGGTGAAGCGGTACCCAGAACCCCATGGCCAGGTTACGGCATACAACCGGTCTCCGGTCCACTAACCCCATGCACGGCGTGTTCCGTGCCGTGAAGCCCCGCATCGGCAACCGATGCACCGCCAGCGGAGATTTGGGTATCAGAATATCAGGAATCAACAGGGTTTTATTTTCATATCGTTTCCGTCAATTTTTACACTTCCGTTCTGATACTCACTGTTTTGACGGCTGGCGGTTGGATCGCGAATTTACCGTAACCGCCAGTTTAACTGTTTATAATGGAAATTTTAACGCAATCCGTCACGAAGGCTCCAAAGTCGCCAGGAACTGCATGGATGCTTCCGCAATTTTCATAATTAATACTCGCAACCTTAATCCGAATTTTTCAGGATGTCGAAATCGGATTTTCGACTTCGACATCCCCGCACTTGATTTGACCTCTTTCGAGTGGACCTACGTGCTTCCCTATGCACGAATCAACTTCCCTTTTATCTTGCCCTCCATTTGACTCAGAGATATGGGCAAAACAAAGTTGATTCGTGAGGCCACTTGTGAGGGTCATATCTCGTGCTGCTTGCGAGTATTGACGATAAGGAAACGTGGGATGTATTCACAATACTCCCGACGTAATTTAGGAAGCTTTATATGCCTTGCGTTTCCACACATGCGCGCTAGTGTAATGGATCATGGTCAAGAGGGTAGAGTTTGCGTTACAACTCATTGGCCATGATATTGCGTGCGTTAAGATAACTTTCGAGTGTAGCGCGCGAGTGTTGGTGTTGCATAGGAACTCTCCTTGAGTTCCTATGAGCGATTGACACAAAGTTATGCCCTTGGAGGGGCATGACATATCGTGGTGGGAGCCACCTTTTTGGGCTATATGTGGTATGTGCCATGTGTTGTGTTGCGTGCCCATTTGGCGGGTCCATTACTCCAAGCCAAGCCCGCCAATGGACCTCATATTGTGCAAGCCCCTTCTCCATACTCCCTACGGTCAATTGCAAGCCTAACCTTCGTGAAGAGAAGCTTGTGTGGTGAAGCCGAAGCGATGCGTTGGGAGCAAGGTGTGTATTTTGCAATTTTCCATATTTTCATGTGCCCACTTGGGAAGTAGCGCTCGTAACCTTTCAAGGCGCCCCAAGTGGAGCACATATGTGGGATCGAAGGTCATTGGTGTCAAGTCATTGTGTTTAGAAGGATTAAGTGATTGCACGATCCAAGCCGAAGATATTATAATATAATTATGCACCTTTCAAGGCACTTTTGTGTGTGCTTGCGCCAATTTTGCCATTTTTGGCCCGTCATGATGTCAAGTGGCGACCGTGTATCTCAACGTTGCGCTCAATTGACATCATGACCCAAGTATGATATGAGGGTACATACTTCGGTGCCCAACATATCTTGGACCCGGCGAATAACTCCTCTTGGGCTTGGCATACCGTGGCTGCCATGTTGGCGATTTGGGACTATCCCAAATCATGGGCTCACTTGGCGACCCTGCCATTCCCAATATCGGAGGAGTTGGGCGACGCCCAAAAGATATGTTGGACCAATATGACTTGATACCAATCCTATGGCACACTCCGATCCGAGTCGGGCATGTGCCTCATTTGCCTTAACCATGAGTGTGCGCATTTTTGGCCATTTTGAGCAATTTTCCATTTTTGCTGCCCGCCGTGCACTATGTTCTAACCCTCGTGCACGCCGGACGCATGGACCAATGGACCATATATGACATGGGTGTTATGGGTAATGGTCCCCATGGCCCACACACCACGTGGGCGAAGCGGAGCCGCCTTCGTTAAGGCGCTAGGCCAAATTGAGTATGGGCAATTTTGCCATTTTGGCATTTGTGGACCCAATTGGGATTGTCACCACGCCAAGTGGCATGGAGATCTTTGAGAGCCAAGTGCATGGGAGTCTCCGTTGGACTCCCGGTGAATCACGTATGGAATGGTGGAGATATACTATTGGGAGCACACCGAATTTTGGCTCATTTCAGGCAGCCAAAATGACCCAATTTTGGGACCCCAATTTCCCCCTTCCGTGTGGTCAATTGGCGGCCCCATTCCTCTAAGCCCATAGGGAGCCCGGACCTAAATCCAAGTTGTACACTCAGATATAAGTCCTAGGTCCTGCCTCCTACCCTGTGAGTCATTGGCCTTACCTTGGCCGGGCGAGCCACGCGTGGGAATGACGCCAATTTTGGTGATTTTGGCATCATGACCCCACTTGACTCATCCGTGTTGCCCTGATGCCGGGACCTCAGAGGGAACCAGGTTGGGTGAGGGCTCCAGGGAGTTCGTACTCGAAGGGCGTAGGGTCAGTTGCCTCGTCCCTACCTCTGGCGGGTCCGGACGAGGGGTCAATTTTGGGAATTTTTGAGTTAGTTTCAGTTTGGGCTGAAACAGCCCATTTTCAGCTACCAACTCCTGGGTGATAATGGCGGGGCCATATCTCTGGCTCAGAGAGGAGTTGGGACCTGCCGTTAAGGGAGCATAGGGAGCAACTGTCGGTTAGCCTTAGAGCACCTTGGTTCCTAGGAACTCGCCTGTGGCTGGGCGGGACACCTCTCCCATTGGCAGGGTTTCAGGGTCCGGACTGAGCAGGGCATGGGTTGTGTTTGAGCCCCCGCCCCCATCAGCCACTGAGAGGGTCGGACCTGGGATTGGGATATGAGTTGGGACTGAGTGTCTATGGTCCTGTGATGCCCTTACCCCAGTCCAGTCTTAACCCCATGTGTACATATCCTGATGTGTTGCTGTACATACTTTCGTTCCCTCTTTGCAGAGTGGCAAGGATTCTGAAACGCTTTGTCACATGACAACGCATTGATGCCCTTGTGAGCGTAGTGCTTTGCCTGCCTGCTCACTTGCGTGTGTCCACCGCAGCGTCCCGTGGCCGGCCCCCCACGGGAACGCGTCAATATGTGTCCAACATATCTTTTGGGCGTCGCCCAACTCCTCCGGTATTGGGAATGGCAGGGTCGCCAAGTGAGCCCATGATTTGGGATAGTCCCAAATCGCCAACATGGCGGCCACGGTATGCCAAGCCCAAGAGGAGTTATTCGCCGGGTTCAAGATATGTTGGGCACCGAAGTATATACCCTCATAACATACTTGAGTCATGATGTCAATTGAGCGCAACGTTGAGATACACAGTCGCCACTTGACATCATGACGGGCAAAAAACAGCAATATTGGCGAAAAAACACCCAAAAGGGCCTTGAAAGGCGCACAAATATATTAGAATATATTCGGCTTGGATTGAGTAATCGACCAATCCTTCCAAACACAATGACTTGACACCAATGCCCTTCGATTCCACATATGTGCTCCACTTGGGGCGCTTTGAAAGGTCACGAGCGCTACTTCCCAAGTGGGCACATGAAAATATGGAAAATTGCAAAACAGACAGCTTGCTCCCAACGCATCGCTTTGGGGTTGATCGTGGGGAGTATAAGAAAGGGCCTCGTGCGATATGAGGTCCATTGGTGGGTGTATCGCTCTTAGCCAAACCCGCCAAATGGGCACGCAATACAACACATGGCACATACCACATACTGCCCAAAAAGGTAGCTCCCCCCACGATATGTCATGCCCCTTCAAGGGCATAACTTTGTGTCAATCGCTCATAGGAACTCAAGGCAAGTTCCTATGCAACACCAACACTCGGGCGCTACACTCGAAAGTTATCTTAACGCACGCAATATCATGGCCAAAGAGTTATAACGCAAACTCTACCCTCTTGACCATGATCGGTTACGCTAGCGCGCACGTGTGGAGACGCAAGGCGTATAAAGCTTCCTAAATTACGTCGGGAGTATTGTGAATACATCCCATGCTTCCTTATTGTCATTCCTTGCAAGCAGCACGAGATATGACCCTCACAAGTGGCCTCACGAATCAACTTTGTTTTGCCCATATCTCTAAGACAAATGGAGGGCAAGACAAAAGGAAAGTTGATTCGTGCATAGGAAAGCACGTAGGTCCACTCGAAAGAGGTCAAGTCAAGTGCGGGGATGTCGAAGTCGAAAATCCCATTTCGACCTCCTGAAAAATTCGGAATAAGGTTGCGAGTGTACAATGTGAAAATTGCAGATGCATCAATGTAATTCCCGAAGACTTTAGAGTCTTCGTCACGGATTGCGCTACAATGTCTGTAAATAACAGTTAAACTGGCGGTTACGCTAAAGTCGCGAGCCAACCGCCAGCAGTCAAAACATTGATTATCAGAACGGAAGCGTGAAAATTTACGGAAACAATATGAAAATAAAACCCTGTTGATTCCTGATATTCTGATGTGTAAATCTCAGCGGGCGACGCATCGGTTGCCGATGCGGCCGCTAATAGCTGAAATGCCCAGATCTCTCACACAAACACGTCTTACCTACATCTGTTGTTGGGGTTAGGTTGCCGAATCGACGGCCGAAGGCGGTGCGGGGGAGATTGGAGTGAAATAGTAAGATACCGGCAAATGGCAGTTTGCCGGTACATGGTAACATGCCCCAATCGGCCGGAATGCCGTCACGGGGGCTTTACGGCAAGGGACACGCTCCTGCCGGGTTCTCGTCGGGCTTCACCGGGCGTCTTCCCCTCCATACATGGGGTTAGTGGGCACACGGAGACCGGTTGTATACCCCACCATGGTCATGGGGTTCTGGGTACCGCTTCACTGCAGGTGGGTGGCGGGGTCCGAGAAGCGTGGCCCTCGCCCGGGGGGTTGTGGGAGGAAGTCGTGGGGTTTCCGTGCGTGCTTGACACCACGGGTTGCGAAGGCTGGCCTCCACTCTCCGGGCATCTGTTGCATGTGTCGGGCATGTTGACGTCCGTCTCGTCGGTTTGTCGGACCGTCAGGTGTTGCTGGGGTGTGTTGCGCAGCTGTGTGCCACCGGGTCGTCGCGGTAGGACCTGTCGCCATGCGCGGCTCAGGGTCCTGGGGGGGCGTCCCATGCGTCGCACCGGGGCGCCGTGGGGGTTACTGAAGTTTTCGTGCACAAGGGCTGGGCGTGCCGCCCGGGTCTTCGCCTCAGTGCGGACGGCGGGTTGCCGTCAATCGCCCAGCGCCAGTGCCCGGATCCGGTGGCGTGCGCTGTTCGACAACACCCCCGTGGTCATCGGTTCGGCCGCGGGCTCCGCGTGTGTGGCTGGCCCCTTTGCCCGGCCCCTCGCGGACCCGTTACGTGGGAGAGGAGGGTCAGGTGGGATGGCGGTCCCGGGTGTGGCGCTGCCCCCTTTCCTTATTGCAGGCGGGTTTCTGAGGTCCGGGAAGTGCGGCCCTCGTCCAGGGGATGTGGGAAGAGGTCGCTGGGGTCGTATTTGTGTCCGACACCGTGGGCTGCTAAGGCTAGCCTCCACTCCTTGGGTGTCCGTTGTGCGTGCTGGGCAGGTGTACGCCGTCCCTGCTGGTGCATCCGGCCGACGGGTGGTGCCGTAGCATGTTGCGCGGCCGCGCGTTGCTGGGTTGTACGAGGGGTCGTGTTGGGCGAGGATTGCCCGGTCGGGGTCGTTGTGGTTCGTGGCCGACCCCGCTGCCGCTGGCGCGACGGTCATCGTCCGGCCCTCTGGTGGGAGGAGGCGGTCCCGGGTCCGCCGCGCCGTTTCTTCCCTGCGCGTGGCTGGTGTGGGACTCGTGCCGTGCGCGTGCGGCCGTGCGTCGTTACTGCAGGTCCTGTGGTTGGTCGCGGGTCAGGGCCCTGGGGGGTTACCCGTACGTCGTACAAGGGCGCTGCGGAGGCCACTGAAGATCTCGTGCACCAGGGCCGCGTGCGCCGCCCGGGCCTCCGTCTCAGTGCGGATGGCGGGCTGCAGCTGCCCACCCAGCGCCAGTGCCCGGATCTGGTGGATCGCGAAGACGGGGCATAGGTTGGGCTCAGTGGGGGTTTCCGCCGTCGGTTCCGGGATGGCCTCCATCTGCTGCCGGCCGTCGAGGTAGAATCTCCACGCCGCTGACCACGCCCTGGTGTGCGGCCAGCGGCGCCGCGCCCACCGCCAGAGGCAGTAGAGGGCGTGGCCTCGGTGCCAGGTGCCTGCCGCCCCCGACCGAATGGCCGTCAGGGGGTCCGGGGGTTGGTTTGGGAGCAGGGGGGTAGGGTTGTCCGGCAGGCCCGTGGTTGCCCGGGGCATGGATTCGACGGCCTCCAGGCTCCAATGGTTGTCCTGCGGGTGCAGGATGATCCGCACCTGGTAGTAGTGGCCATTCTCCAACACGATCATGGCAATGGTACTGGGGTCACGTTCGCGCGGCGGGGGTGCTGCGCGCGTCGTCTCCGGGTAGTGCGCCGTCAGGTTTGTGAGGTTGTGCCCCCTGCTACGGGCGGTCCCGCTTTCCCATGCCTCCAGGCCCTCGTGCGGTGGGATACGGAGGTTGTCGGGTCTCGGTGGTGGGGCGGCCCGCTCCCGGCCTCCGGTGGTGGGTGCGGGCCTGGGGTCCGTCAGTGGCGCTATGAGCGTGTGTACCCAGCCCAGGTGTGGGACCCACACACCCCCTGGGGCTGGTTGGTGGGTGTTGAACCACCAGATCCATGCTTCAATGAGTCCCGGGGGTGACGAGCGCCTGGAGCTGTCGCACAAAGATTTGGGTTGTCGGGGCATGTGGCAGGGGGACTACGGCGAAAAGCCTGTTTGGGTCGACGTTACGGAGGTGTTCCTGGAGGGTGGCCACCAGCTCGCTCGAGGGCGTGGAAGGGTGGACGTCGTAGAGCGCCTTCAGTTCCGTGTCGTCGAAGGGATCCGTGCCCCGTTGCTGTGGCGGTCGGGGGGCCGGGGGGGGCATGGCCACCCGGTCTTGGTCCAGTGCCGCGTCAGCCGGGGAGGGGTGCCGTGAGGTGGCGCCCGGTTGTCCCCCAGGCACGTACTCCGTGGGGGGTTCCCGTTGCCGGGGCATCGAGCAGGGCATGGCGGTGGGCAGCGGGCCAGCGGGCTCCTGGGGGCTGGAGGGCCCCGTCATCTCTGTGTCCGCCCTTGGACCGCTCGCGTCGTGTCCCGGCTGCCGCGACGTGCCCTCCGTGGCCTGGCGGCTTCTGGACTGCGGGGAGGGCTGCCCCCCTGCCCCTTGCGTAGGGCTGGGGTCGGGCCTGGGTTCCCTTGGTCGCGTGTCCGTGGCGTGTGGTCCTCTCGGTAGCGGATCGGCCGCTGACCCCGGGAGGGAGGAGGCAGATGAGCTGGACGTTTCGCCCGCCGTCTGGCGAGGTTCCGCTTGAAGCGTTACTTGCTGCTCGCGCTCGGCCGGCGTTAGAATGGTGGGGATGTGCGTCCGCTCGGTGCGGGGCCTCTTGGACCGGCGTCTGGGGTCGGAGGTCGATGATGTTCGCCGAGCTTGGGGGTCGCGGGGGCCCTAGTGGTCCCTGTCCATATCCTCATTGAAGACGACTCGTCGCGCTGCGGGGCGCGGCGTGCGGCTGCGGCGACGAGATCGGCCAGGGTGCCTCGTTTCTTGGCGCTGCTCCGGCGTGTCGCCTTGCACCCTCGAGGCGTGGGGACTGCCCGGGCTCCTCTGTGGGGCGAACGGCCGCAGGGGGCTGCTGTATGTGCCAGAGGGGGAACCCCTACCGGGTGGTGGACCCCGTGGGTGTTCCGGTGAGTTTCGGCGCGCCGCCTGTCTGGGGGGCCCCGGGACGTCTTGGGACCGCGGCCGCCGGTGGGCTGAGGCGTGTCCCTGGTGGCCCGGTGATCCAGGGATGTTCCAGATATTATGGTCCTGCATGGCCGCACGGATGCGCAGGGCGGCGCACTGGTGCCACCGCCAGTGCGGTCCGTTCATTTCGTCTGGGCTGTAGGCTCCCATATGCGCCATGAGCCGGGTGGCCACATAGCGCCATTGGTCGGGGCGGTCCATGGTGGCGGGGGGCGTGTGCCCTGTCCGATGACCAAACGTGACGTCTGCCATGGTGCGTGTTCCCTCCGAGAGGTGGCGGGACCACGAAGAAAGTACCCATCGTAGGCGGACCGCCAGTTCGAGCTGCTCCCCTGTGACAAGCCTGGGGATGCAGAAGCTTAGGTTTTGGGTCGCTTCTTGCTCTGCTTGTTCGCTGGGGTGGCCGGCATCACCCTCCAAGCGTGCATAGTCCAGGTGTCCCCGCCCCCAGGGCGGGGCGGCCCCCGGCGGTGGGGCGACAGGCTCACTCGCGGTGTTGGTGGCCGCTTCCACGCACGTGCCCTCACCCGGGGCGTTGCGCTCGTCCGTAGTCCGGTCTGCCGCGCCGCTCGCGGTCGTCCGCCCCTCGCCCGTAGCGGCAATCTGCCCCAGGGTGGTGTAGTCGCGCTGGAGGTGCGCTTGTCGTGGCACCGTGAGGGGCCTATCGTCCGCCTGGTCGCGTTGCGGTTCCGGGTGGGCGCGTGGCATCTCCGGTGCTGGGACTGCCCGGGGGTCATCCCTGCAGGAGTCCGTGAAGGCATCGAAGGAGTCGTTGTCGCGGTTGTGCCCGCTGGGTGACGTTCCTCCTTCGTCCGCGTGCTGGGGCGTGTCGGGTGTGGTTTCCCGGGCCTCTGACCCCGCGCTGGTTTCCGGTGGATCTCGCGGCAGCGCCTCCCCTGGCGTGCTTGTGTCTGCGCGGGCCGCCAGGTGCGCCCGGGCGGCGGCGCCCGCGTGATCCGCGGTCGAGGGCCGGTGGGGGCCGTCCGCACACCCGGTGTCCGGAGCTGGCCCCTCGGGTTCCGCGTCAGGCTGGCCATCTGCCAATGCCTCGTCTCCTCCGTGTGCCGTGTCGTTCGTCAGGTCGGCACTCCGCACTGATGTTGGGTCCGTTCCCCCGCCAGGTTCCCCCATTGGTGCTGGTGTCGGCGTTCGTTGCGGGGGTCTCTGCAGCCCTTCCGTGCCCACCGCGGGCGCGTCGCGCTGCGGTTGGGTCGGCGGTGTACGCGGTTCGGCGCCATCGTCCGCCGGCAGAGGTGCCCCCCGGGCGTGGCCTCCCGCCACGGGTGGCGGCTCGGGTAGGCCCCCCGGTTCCGCGGGCTGCGGGGCGTCCGCCGGGGCGGCGGTGCGTGGCGGATCCGGGCCGGGGCCTGGGCCGGGGGCCGGGCGGCCGGGAGATGACGGTTCTGCCGGTCGTGCCGGTGGTCTGGTTGGTGGGGCGTGGTGCTGCTGGGGCACCGACCCGCCGTGCGATGTGGCCGGTAGGTCCTCCGTGCCGGACGTTGCTGAAGCCCGGGGGGTTAGGCCCCCAGTGGGGCCGTGGGTGTCGGGGTGCCTGTGTTCAGAGGGCCGGGCGGTGGTGGCGTCGGTCGGGGTAGCGGTGTGTGTCCGTGTGGGGAGGTTGTCGGTCGGCGTGTACGTTGGGTCCGCTGCTGGCCGGTCAGGTGCGCCATGGTGCGGGCGGGGTTTTGGGTGGGCCTGTGTTGTTGCCGCTTGGCTGGCCGCCGGCCGTGGGCCGTGCGCAGGCGCGACGGGTGGTGTTAGGGGTTGCGGGGTCCCTGTGGGGCTCGGGGCGGGTACCCTGTGCGGTCGTGCGGTGCCGGGGGGCTGCCCGGGCTGGGTACCCACCCCTCCCGTATTTGTTGGGCCGGGTAGGGCTCTGCTCCTGGCAGGTGATGCTTGGTTGTCGTTGCGCCGCCCGTTTGGACGCACGCTCTTGTTGGGGGCTCTGTGGTGTGCCGGCCCTAGATGGTGCCGGACCGCCTGTAGTCCGCGTGGCGTCGGCGGCGTGTTGTTGGTGTGGTCTGGCGGCGGGTGTGGGGGGGGCGGAGGTGGATGGGTCGGGGGATGTGGAGGACGTCGCGGACGACGTTCGGGCCCGTACGTTCGTGGCCCTAGTCGCTGTGGTGGCGCGGGATCGGGGCGGGGGGCTGGTGATGGTTGCGGTGGTTCTCCGGGGGGAGTAGGATGAGCCGTCGAGCCGGGTACCTCTGGCCATCATCCTGGCCACCGCTGCATTGCCGTATGTGACCGGTTGTGGTGGCGGGACGTGCGGCTGCAGGGTGCGCTGTATCAGCGATTCGAGGCTGCGTGGCGGGGGTATGCCCCTCCACGTGAGGTAGGCCGCCATCAGCTTCTCGGTCGCCCCCGGGGTCATGGCCCCGCCGCGGTGGAAGAAATCCCCCCACTCGGCGCCATGGGCGCCGCGGGCGATGCCCATCGCCCATTCCGCGTCCCCCACCAGCCAGCCGAAGGCGATCGGGAGGCGGGTGGTGAGGGTGACGACGATGGGGCGGTAGTTGTTTTGGTTCGTGGGGCTGACCTAGCCCCAACTGCCGGGCAGGTTGCCAATGGAAGGCAGACTGCCCCGTGGCGCGTCGTTGCAGTCCTCGTGGTCGGGGACGTAAACCGTGGGGTCTGCGTCCGGGTCTGGCAGCGCCCAGGTTGGTGCGCGCCAGGGGGTCGGGAAGGGGATGTTGCTGGGTCCTCGTCGGTGAGGACGTCCAACCACTGGGCGTCGGGGCTGTCCTCCCCCGCGCCGTCGTTCCAGACGTTTTGCCGGATCAGAGTCCGCAGCCCCTGGAGTGTGAGGTCTTCGTCTTGCGTTTCGCGCGGCGGCGGAGCCGTGCAGAGTCGCTGCGGTCGCCGGCAGATTGGGCACGACCACAAGTTCGCGATGCATGGGCTGCAGAACCAGTGCAGCTGCTCCGTGCCGCCGCAGCCGAGGTCATGCCCGCGAAGGGGGTTGCCGTCGTCGTCCTTCACCTCCATGCAGACCCCGCATGGGTTCCCCGGCCGTGGATGCGGTGCGTCACCTTCGGGCATCCTGAGGCCAAAAATTGCCAATTTTTTGCCGAAAATAGTGTTTTTTTAGCCGGGGTCGTGAGTTTTAGGGCCCCATACCCTATTCTTAGGGTGCCCAATCCAGTGAAATGTGTTTGGAATTGTATTGGAGCAACCTATTGGGTGTTGCAGGGCCGTCAGCACAGAAGAAAAACAGTTTTAGTCCAAAAATGGCCAAAAATTGCCAGTTTTTGGCCAAAAACAGTGTATTTTTGGAGAACAATCGGGTAGGAGGAACCCCCCTCTCCTATTTTGAGCGTGCAGAATAAAAGAAAAAAGGTTTCCTTTGGTCTTTTTGGGTACAAAACCTCTTTTCATGGTATTTTTGTGCCTATACTATAGGATACAGGTACGCTGGTGTGCAGCACTGGTCTGTAGCACCACCCCACAACAGACATAAGTACTCCAAAATAGGCCGAGTTCCAGGGTTTTTGATGGTTTAGGAGAAAGCTCGGGTGGGAAGAACCCCCCCATCCGTATTTTGGGGCAAGAGAATCCCAACAAAAGGGCAATTTCTGTCGAAAATCCTCTATAGGCAGGTACACTGGTGTGCAGCACTGTTCTGCAGGACCAGCCCAGAGCAGGCAAAAATACCCCAAAATAGGCCAAATTTCAGGGTTTTTGATATTTTTGGACAAAAGCCGGGTAGGAGGAACCCCCCCCCCCCCTATTTTGGGGCCGTAGAAATCAAAAAAGTAGGTCATTTCCCGCGAAAATCTGCCTTTTGCTGACTTTTTGAATTTTGGGAAAAAACAGCTGCTAAAATCATAGGTGGAGAGGTGTCAATCGCAGGACGATCTGGCCACTACAGGGGAGGGGGCGCGCGCGCTCCGGGCGGTGCTACGGTAGGTGCCTGGCTGTTGCCGCGGGCCCGTGCGTGTGGCTGGTCGCTAGGTTGCGCATGTTGGTAGTGGATGAGGAGATTATAGTACGTTCGGCGGTCGTGGGATGTTTGTTGTGCTTCCTGTGTGTATACTTGGACGCGGTGCTGCAGCTGCGCGTCCGCCCTTTTGACGGCGGTGAGCTGCATGGGACGTATTGTGGCCCTGGGTTCTGGGGCGTGGTCGGCGACGACCCTGTAAAGCTGGAGTGGCACCGCTCCTCTGAGCACTGCCTCCTTGATTTCCGGCTGCCGCATCAGGCGTCGAACCTCATTTGCCGGTGGCGTGGCCGGGCCTCATCCGGCGTGTTGTGTGATGGTGTTCTCCGGTGCCCACGTGGCCAGGTGGCTGTCCCCTTGGGTTAATGGGCAGCGTTTGAAGTGTTGCCATGTTTCTGGCTGTTGGAGATGGCAGGGGCATATGGTGTATTCCGGGGGTATGTCTATACCTCGCCGGGCATACCAGCGTGCCACCCTGTCTAGAAGGGGTAGCTGCTCGAGCCAGAGCTGGGCACGTCGTGTCTGTAGGTGCACCGGCATTAGGGATGGGTCCAGAGCCGAGAAGTACAATGCGGTGCGCATTTCGTGTTGGAGACGGCTCAAAAGGGCGTTGTCGGCTTGACCGCCCCGAATGTGTGCCATGGTGCGGATGGGTTGTGGGTAGTGGTATGCCTTCCCCGTGTCGTTATAGATGCGATCGTCTGGCACCCAGGCTGGTGGTTCCCCGGGGCGTGGGATGGGTGGCAGGTGCTGGAGGTGTGTGTGCATGTGGTCTCGTAGCGGGGGGTCCTCGCCGTCCGGCATGTGCTCGGCAAGCTGGTTGTGGGCGTGCAGGTCTATGTGTCCGTTGCCCAGGCTATACCGATGAGATTCTTGTTTGACGAGATGCAGGACGACGTGTTTGGGGAGGCGCCTCAGGGCTGTCCAGAGGTGTAGGGACTGGATGCCCAGGCTAGAGTCAGTCGCCTTGTGCAGGGGTTGCCGTGCCAGCCTGCGGACGATTTGGAAGTCCACCGCTGCGTCCACTACTACCCACACATGGTGCGTCTGGTCACGCGGCGCTTGGTGGGTGTCATTGACGGCGTCCACGACGATCGCCAGCGTCTTCAGTTCTCCGTGAGAGGAGGCCCTGAAGATGGTAGCCCCCGTGAGGTGGCGTTGGTGCAGTCGGTTTGTCGTGTCCACTTCCAACTCTAAAGCCGCCCCCCCGGCCGCCGGGGTGAGGCTTGTAGTGCCGGAGGCATCCGCGAAGATGATCGTGGTGTGGTTGTCTGGGTGCGGCAGGCGGCACGGCATCGTTGGTTGGTAGGCATGGATGTCTGCCCCCCGTTCCGTGGTGGCCCACGGCGTGTTGGTGTCCGGTCGGAGTCTCCGGGTAGCATACACCCCGAGCCCCTGGCGGATGATCTCGGTTGCCGCCGGGTTCATGCGGACATAGTCATTGTTCCTTTCATGGCCCTGTGTCAGGTAGCCGTACACGTACTGGAGTAAGTATGCTGTCTGCGGGTGGAATGTGGTCCACTCGACCGTCTGCCAGTCCTGTACTTGGGAGCATTGGTGTTTGACCGGGTAGGCTGGGGCCTCCAGCGTGGCGCTGCGGTGCTTGGCTATCACCGGGAAGGTGATGGCTGGGTGCTTGGTGTTCCATGTGCCCCTGTGGAATCTCCATTCCGCCTTGGTGCTGGGGTCCCACGTCACTGTGGCCGTGTCACTCTCTGCGGCCTGTTCGAAGTGCGTGCGCAGCCACCGGTGCTGTTCCGGGGTAGCGTGGGCCGTTGGCATGGGGTGGTAGCGCGCCAGTAACTGGAGGAGGGGCCATGGGGTGGCGAGCGCGTGGGGCCCACATCGCCAGCAAGTGGTGGGGGTGCCAGTCAGCTTGTCTTGCGATAGTGGCGGCGGACAGAAGGGGCACGCCGTGGGTGGCGGTAGCATCCACAGGTTGCCCCCCGCTTTGCCCGGCCGCAACGTGGTCTTTAGCTCGTTGGGTGCTAGGAGGAGTACCGCTGGTACCGTGGTGCCGGGTAAATATTCCACTTGCTCCGGTGGCCGGTGGTGGGCTTGGTTCCCTTGCGGTGGGCTCGGTGGCAGTGGTCGTTTGTGCGTGTTCCAAAACAGGTTGTACGCCTCACGCACTTCCCCATCTGTTGGCTGGGGGTGCCCGGTTTGGGTGGCCGCACTGCGCATGTGGTTCTCCAGGATTGATTTGTTGGGCCACTCCGGGTGTTGTAGGAATGGGACGTGGTGTGTGCCCACTCGTTGGAGGGCTTTCATCTGGTTCGGGGTGACCCGTACGAGGTGGAGGGTGGTGCCCACCAGGTGCAGAGTGGTGGTGCTACCCGTTTTTTTTGAATGTTCTTAACCGCATCAACTTGTTCTGGGGCTGACGTCCCCCAATGAAAGTATTTACAACAACATATAAAGATATGTACACGGCTGCTCTGATGGTTAGGTTAGATGAACGCTGATTTACCCTGTGGGGGAGGGGGGGGGTTCAGGAAGGGGCGGAGGGCTGAAGGGGTCGAGAGGAGGAGACAGAAGATCGCTGGATGGGCGGAAAAAATTTCCGATGTCCCGGGAGGCGTTGGAGTGGGGGGGGGCAGGGGCAGACGGACCTGGGCACCTAGTAGCGGTGGGCCTAGAGGGGAGAAGTAGGCGTGTTTGACGGTAGCGTGTCTTGGAGCGTGGGGGTGGGAGGGGGAGAGCGGTCTTGGCGCGCTTTGGGGGCGCCCAAACGATTGTGGCCTGATGGGTTTGTGGTGATCGTTGGCGTTTTTGTGGTGGCCGTGGGCGTGAGTGCTGAGGAGGGCGGGGAATGGCCGAGGGGGGGGGGGGGCGTGGTGCGGATGCGCCGCTGGACGGGGGTTTGGAGTTTTTTGGCGCGCGGCGAGTGGTTGGTTGTGCTTTGGCTGACGCTGGCTTGGACGGTTTTTTTAAGGCGTGTTTGGGGAGAGGTGGGGGGTGCTGGTATACGGGGCGGGTCCGAGGGGGCATGTGGACGGAGGTACTGAACGCACCGTGCGAAAACGAGAAGGGGTTGAGAGGGTCGGAGGGGTGCGCCCAAAGTATTGGGTCCCAAGGGAGAGGATTAGAACACAGCCAATCATGTGCTTGGTGGACAGCCTTGTCCAGGTGCTTTACGCGTTCCTCCAGGGCCAGGCCAAGCATGGCTCTGTGCTTGGCGCGAGTGGAGCCCGGGATCCGCTTGGAGAGGCAGGACCATAGGGACTTAGGTACCAGAGTTCTCATGAAGTTCCTGCGGTCAGCCTTTGAGGGTCCAGAGAGCCACCAGTGCAGGACAATGGGGCTGAAAAGGGGTCCCCAGGAAGAGACGTATGCCTGGACGTGCTGGTCCAACGCTTTGCAGAAGGCCAGGCATGATAAAGGGTCAAAAGAATGGTGCTGTCCGCAGCTGGAACAGTGGTAGTCGTGGAGCATATTGCTCCACTGGTACCCGTGCACATTGTAGCACCCGGACGCCAGTTTGAAAAACAGGGACGAAAACCAGGAAGCTTTATTGTACAGGCTGAAGCTGGGACCGACCGCTATGTTGCTATGGGAATGCTGCGGCAATAGGTGGCGGAATCGCTGCACCTTAAACTTGTGGAGGACAGGCAGGTGGTGTACCGCCACTGAACCCAGTGGGGGGGGGGGGAGGAGGTCCGGGGTAAAAATCAGGCTGTGAGCTGCCCATTTAGAGAAATGGTCGCAGATTTCGTTGCCAATGAAATTGGCGTGACCTTTAATCCACATGATGTGGAGGGGGTTGGTGATGAGAAGTAGGGCGCTGTGTACGGCGACGGTCCATGTGTCGTCTTGGAACGGGCTGGGCCTATAGACTTGGCATTTCTGGAGGGTGGACACCACCTGTTCGTTGTCAATCAACAAACATACTTCGTATTGGGAAAGTTCCCTGTGGATCCAGCGAATGGCTGCTACCGCCCCCCAGAACTCCGAACCCAGAGAGGAGGGATGCGGTGAGGATAGGCACAGGACTCTGGTTGTACCGTCGGGCAGAAAGGCCGTGACGGCGGCCGCATGGCCGGACTGACCGGAGGAGCCATCGGAATATAGCCATACCCGCTGTAGGCCGGGGGCCGGCGGCCTGGTTAGTGCCTCCGCGGCATCGTGGCATCCCCACTCGTCGAGAGACTTCTTCTCTAGGTAGTGTTGTGCCTGCAGAGCGAAGAGATGGCCGTGTTGGCTGATTCCCAGTGCGTGTGCGTTGTGCGGTGGCGCTGGGGGTTCGGGGATGGTCTCTTGAGGGCGCAAAAATTCAGGGACTAGCTGGAAGTGAGAGGGGCAGGAGTAATCCATGACGGCGTGGCATGGCATGTGCATGGTGTAGGACGTGTGGGTATCCACAGAGTAGACCCTGTCGTGGAACGAGACGTTGGCCCATTTGGAGGTGGCCTCGGTCACTCTTCCTGTGGCCTGTCCTGACTTGAATCTAACGGTCAGCTGGGTACCAGGCGTTAGATCCCGAATAGCAGTGGGTCTCCACGGGCCTATGCTGTGGAAAGATATGCCAAGGGCATGGATGGAGTCCATAAAAGAGTTTTGCACTGGGTCCGAGGCCCTCTGGTTCGAGCTAAGTAAAGACTGGACGTACAGAAGGCCAACTAACTTTGGGGCAAGGCCGCAAAGGGCCCGTAGCCCATAGTTCACGGTGGCAACGTGGACGCTGTGCGGTAGGAACTTCATTCCCAACCCTCCCTTTGGGCGAGCCGCGAAACGGTCTTTGGGGGAGACTAGACGTGTGATGCTGCGAGACGCAACTCCCGCCCAGATGAGTGCCTGAAGCTTTTCGAGCTGGTTGGGGGAAAGAGAGTGGGTGATTAAGCGGTAGGCGAGTGCTGGGACCAGCTGAGAGTTCGTCAGGCGGACCTTCTCACTAAGTGTAAGAGGCAAGGGAGAGAGCCGGGCAAAATCACTCTGGATCTCCGCCTTGAGCATGTGAAACAGGCCCTTTGCCTGGTGGCAAGTAAAAAGATAAACCCCCAGGTATTTATAGCATGTGTGCGGGCGACCCGTTTTTTTGTTGTACGTGTGCAACTCCGAGCCCCTGGGTGTCAGAAACTCTTTTTGGGGGGCTGTGCCATTGGCGTGGACTTCGGTCTTAGACACATTCATGTCCAGACCCCAGTCCCTGGCTGGCCCATCGAAGTAGTTGAGACTGTTTTGGACGTAGATGACGTCCTCACTTCTGATCAGGATGTCGTCGATGTAGGCGTGGTGGCTAGTGCGGGCATTTGCCCGGGGGGGGGGGCACAGTGGCAAAAAAATGGTGGAAGAGGGAGTTGAGATAGAGAATGAAGAGTAGGGGGGAGAGGGGACATCCTTGTCGGAGGCCCCTGGTTTGGAGGTATGCGTGGGGAATGCGGCCATTGATGATGGGGCTGTCTTGAGGGAAGGAGTATAGTTGCTTTATGAGAGAAATTGTGGAAGTAGAAAAATTTGCCCGTTCGAGGACGATCCAGAGTGTGCCATGAGGCACTGAATTAAAGGCTTTATTGAAATCGATGAACAGCGAGTACCTCTTCTTCGATTTTGCATAAAGGGCTTTGAGGTGATACAGATGATCAGCGCATTGGTGGCCGGGAAGGCCACCGTGCTGGATTTCTGAAAGGATGTCGTGTGCAAAAGCCTGAGCGCGCAGGTGTTTGCAGGCAAAAGTGGCCAAGAGTTTGTAAATACAGTTTAAGAGGGCAATAGGACGGTAGTTTGAGGGGGAGAAAGGGTCGCCTTTTTTACAAAGCAAACATATTTTCGCGCATAGCCAGTGCGGTGGTAGCGGCGAGTGGAGGAAGCGGTTTAAAATGGAGTGGAAAAAACGTTGAATGGGTTCGGGACAGAGGGCCAGGATGTAGTTGTTTGTTTTGTCCGGTCCCCCGGCTTTTGATGGCTTACTGTGTTTTAAGTGGTTCTGGACCTCCTGCCAGGTCACAGGAGGTATGTGGTCGTTCTTGGCAGAAACGGGGCATGTGGGCGAGTGGGACAGGACCTCGTCGACGAAGTCCTGGGGGGGGGGGTTAATCTGGATGCCTTCCGAAATGAAGCAGGGTGTCCCCAAAACCTTTAGCTACATCCGCCGGGTCACTCAGGAGCTCTTTGGTGGCAGGATCTCTGACTACGAGAGGCTCTAGGTCTTTAGGGCAGAGGGTGCGAGCAACAGTGGTTTTCATCTGGACCCCTCGGACCAGACTACTGTGAAGCTTTCTCTTCGCTTTGGTTTCGTCCGAGGACCGTAAGGTGTTTACCACGGACTGAACTTCCGCAATGTGCTCGGGAAATGCTGGGGAAGAAGGAGGCGGGGGTGAGCGTAATAATTTCCTGAGTTTGCCGTAGCTCTCTTGGTCCTTGCGCTGCGGTTTCGGACGCGTGATTTTGTGGTACGCAGACCCAACGTGCATAAGGAGAGAATCAGTGGCGGCGATGATCTCTTCCAATGGGGCCCTGGCAGGGGCGTCCTGGAGGTCCCGGCACCAGTCGGAGATGAGCCGTATGCTGTTGGAGAATTGTTGCTTTTCGTCTCTAGAAAGCTTCCGAAAAATGCAAGGGGGGAGTGGAGGCTGAGACAGAAGGATCGGGGAGGGGCACTGGAAGACCGCAACCACTGGGTGGTGGTCAGAGATGGTGTAGTCCGTGAGGATCGACGCATCCAGAAGGGGAAAGTGCGACACTAGGCGAGGGGACGCAAAGATGTAATCCAGCCTTGCTTCGCTGTCCCAGCGGTCGCTTGCGGAGCGGGTGTACTGCCTGAGGGAGGGGTGCTCTGACCTGAAAGTGTCCACCAACCTAGATGGGAGGTATTCCACCTCCCCCGTGAGCCAGTGCCACTCATGTAGATCGACCAAGCTGTGCTGGTCAAGTTCGGGATCCAGAACGCAGTTAAAATCACCCCCCAGGATGTGATTGGGATGATCGTTGAAATCAGAAGCAAGAACTCGCTGTATGGTGTCACGGTACGGAGCTGGGGCCCCCGTGCGTACCGGGGGGGAGTAAACTGAGAAGACGTGCAGGGGAATTGCTTCCGGAAGGGATATTTTGGCACCACAGATAAGGCCGTCGCTGTCTCTGGGCGGGACACAGCTGGTATATCTCGCGATGCGCGGGCCTGCAATGACCGACACCCCGTGTTTGTGGCCGCAGACATTTGAGAAGACTTTAGCGCGGTCATTGCCGAAGGCGTACCGCTGTGGGAGGAGAGGGGGAGAGTTTAGCTCCTGAAGGAGTATAATGTCATATCCCACGTTTAGGAAATGCAAGATTGCCGCGGGTGCGTTCTGGCTCTTTGCCGTGTTGAAAGACACGACACGGATGGCCGGGACGGAGGGAAGAGAAGGGGGGGGGCGGCGCAAGCGTTTAGGTTTGAAGGGCTTGTGCACTTGGGGGGGAGGGGGGAAGGAGGGTGTCCGAATAGAGGAATAGCGGGCACCCAGTGGGGGGTCCGGTGTCAGAAGCGTTGGTATGTGGGCAGGGTCCTCATTTTGTATTGAGGGGTCGGGTTGGCACTGTTCTAGTGCAGAAATCCGAGAGTGAAGTGCTTGTGCGTATGCTTTGGGCGTGTGGTGTAAGGCCGTGTCACAGGCAGTGCGAAGAGAGGGGTGAATAGCCAGGTCTGTAGAGACACTTGTGTCTAGGACCAATATTCTCGGATTGATGTGTGCTTGCTCCACAGAGAGAATCTCCGCGATGCGAGAGACGGTGGCGGTGAGGGAGGCACCGTGCACGCCCACGCGGGCGAGGACCTCTTGACACCGTCTCATGTTACTTCTCCTGCGGTGGCACTGACGGGCGGGAGGGGGGCAGAAAGAATATGGGGACGGGTAGCATTCGGTAGACCCATCAGAGCTTCCCACAAGGGGAACCACAGGATTTTGTGGTCTGGTACACAGTGAGCACAGATCAGCCCGGTCAGGGCATACCTGGCGGTCACAGGGGTTAAGGAATTCATGTTACGCACAGGGGGAGTGGTAGAGCGATGCCCTTGCCATGCCGGAGAACATGCAATTATGGTGATGGAGGGTATCTGGGGTCTTAAAGCGAAGACCACGTCTCGTGTGCACAGAAGGGTGACGCCGAGTGTAGGTTCATTAATTCGTCTCATGTTGCCCTGGGTCAGGGGGCCCTGAGGATGTCGTATGGAGGCCCGTTCCTACACCAGTGTGACGGAAGACAAGGGATACCCTGGAGTCTCGGGGAATGCGCCACTTCTCCACTGTGTCATAGTCGCGAGCTGGGATTTGGTGCTTCCATTTGTCGCGGGCTTCCCCAGAAATTAGGAGGAGGCTGCGGCGCTGTAGGAAGACTTTTTGCCTTTTCTTAAAGAGGGTGGATCCGGGGAGGGGACGCGGTTCCAAAACCATTTCCGCACCTGACCCAAAGGAGCCATCCAGGACATAAGGGCCTAGCTGAGGGACGTCTACGTGGCTCCTCAGGCCACTGCCAGGCTCGTATCGAGCCCCTGACCACATATTGGGGCATAAGAGAGAGGAAGGCAGGACCTGGGCGCAGGCAGAGAATGCCCGTAGCCCAATCGCTTGAATAAACTCAGGAGGGGTCGGTTCAAAAGGTTCAACTTCTTTTGATTCTGGATTGTACCTGAATCCGAAATGAAGCATTGTGCGGTGCCCCTCGGACAGCCACTGGTGATTTTCATCTGCACTGTAGGACATCACCAGGGCTTCTTCTTCTTCTGAGAAAAATTCATTGGATATGAAGGCCCCTGTTATTTCCGGGATGGGGTCGAAAATTTTCCCCGTTTGGAGGTGGAGTTGTGCGATCTCTTCTGTGAGGGAGAGGGGCTTGCTTGTGGACAAGTAATGGTCCCTCGCGAGACTTAGTTGTTCCGCGCTGCCGTAGGCAGTCGCCGCCTCGATGACTCGTGATAGGAAATCCTGGGCTTCCGAAACTAGAGGGTTGGCGGGAGCCAAAAGGTTGTCACGCGCGGCCGTGTCGGGGCACTCGGGGTGAAAGACGAGCTGGGACACAGTGAAGCCTTCTGCAAGGAGCGCGGATTCGTAATGAGCATATTTCACTCGGTAGACTCGCACCTTAGCCATGGGGGCGCTGAACAAGGAAATGTGCCGAATTTTCCCAAGAAGGGAGACCCCGAACATTACTTCAACGTCCGGCGTGGATGACGGGGCGTGTACTTCTACCAGTTCTGGATCAGGAGGTTCGGGGAGGGGGTTGAAGCAAGCCTTCACCGGGGAGGGTGGGGGAGGGGCATCTTTGTGCACTTTTCGGGGAGAGGCGGAGAGGTCCATTTTGTGTCCCGGGTGTTTGGAGTGCCAAGAGGAGTATCCTCCCCAAGAGATCATGGCTCCCGTAGTGCCCCGATACGTAACCAGGTTATTCTCTTGGAAGAGCATGTAACTCATGGAAGTGAGGGGGTCTCGTTGGGGGAGCAAGGGGGTGTTGTGATAGTTCATGCACACGTAAAACTCGTGTTGTGTTCTGGGAATGGCCCCTAGGATACCGCACCGTCGCGCGGCTTCGCTAGTAAGGAGGGATTTCCACACGTCAATTTGTTTGAAGTCCGGCGTGGCCTGTTTGTATGCTTTTGAAGGTACAACTTTGAAAGTTTTGTCCTTCCCTAGATCGGAACCACGGATGCAAAAGACCTTGCCGAGCGTCCACAAAGGGTGTTGTAAGATGGTGGAGAGAAGCTTCTCGGCGAGACGGGTTGGAATGGTGTAATCAAAGCGGAACATATGTTCGGAGGATGATTGTAGAGGCTGTATGCGTTCCTCCGGAAAGAAAGCATTTTTGGAGTTGACCGAGATGTGGTCGTTTTCGGAATGGAAAAGGCGGTTGACGAGGACAAAAAAATCCCGGGCGTTGCCACGGCGCCGTCTATACTCTCCTCGTTCCCGCTTGGATTTTTTGTAAAGCTCTTTTTGAGAAGAGACGGTGAAGTTCGGGAGCAAATGCCGTGCAACTTCGAATCGTAGCGTTGTGCGCACCGCGGCCACTTGGACGGTGCCGTCTACCTTATTTATGGCCCATTGTAGGGAGGTGTGAGGGTGCATGATGTCGCCGTAGCGGATGTGTGCGTGGTGCTTGTGACGGGTGGAGAGGTGAAGGTGAAAATATGGGTATTGAGGAGAGTCAAGCAAGTTGAGCCGCACGGAGCCATCGGGATTAGGTGATGGGTTGTACGTATTGGCATCCGAAAGCCGGTCTACTCCACATACCCAAGTGGCAAGGGAGATCATGCCGGGGTTCAAGGGGTTCATGTAGAGGGTCTCCGCCGAAAGGTTGTCTTCCATTCCCGGGAGAATGAAGGAGCCTTCGTACACAACACCGGAATCAAAGGCTTCTTGCAAGGCTTCGTTGATGGCATGGGCCCACTCGGTCCACGTGTTGCCGTATTTGTATTTGGAGTTGTAGTAATCTTGTGGGTGTGGAAAAATGTAGAACTTTTGGTGGTGATGAAGGATGTCTTTGAGGTACCTAAAATTGTTATGTCCAATTGTGGAGTAGGCATTGTTGCCGGAGCAATCAATGTCATGGAAAAAGGTGCACCCGTAGCTCGCGCAAAGGTCTATTGTTGGGTGTACTTGATCATAGATCACTTGCTTGTGGTGTTTCTCTAACACGAGTTGATTTGTATCAACTCCTAAGGTGTCATGGACATGCGTTTCTCCCCATAGTGCTTGTTGATCGTGTGTGTTGATCTCACCTTTATGTTTAACCAAGAATTTTGCTTGGTTCCCTTGCGGTGGGCTCGGTGGCAGTGGTCGTTTGTGCGTGTTCCAAAACAGGTTGTACGCCTCACGCACTTCCCCATCTGTTGGCTGGGGGTGCCCGGTTTGGGTGGCCGCACTGCGCATGTGGTTCTCAAGGATTGATTTGTTGGGCCACTCCGGGTGTTGTAGGAATGGGACGTGGTGTGTGCCCACTCGTTGGAGGGCTTTCATCTGGTTCGGGGTGACCCGTACGAGGTGGAGGGTGGTGCCCACCAGGTCCAGAGTGGTGGTGCTACCCGTTGGTCCCCCCCCCACATCGGTGTGAAGGACCGCCAGAGGGCCGGCTTCCCTGCACCGATGGTTCGTTTGGATGACGTGGTTGTGGTGGGGCAGTAGGAGTTGTAGGTGGTTCCATATGCGGGTCCCCACCTTGGTGGGGAGACCCCGCTGGTGAAGTATGTATTGGGGGCAGGTGTTGCGGTGGTACTGGGCCTCCCGCAGCGTCAGCGTGAAGACTTCCCGTACCTCCGGCTCGTGATTGTGCATGAGACGATGCAGGTGGGCAGCAGTGTGAGCTGTGTACGCGTTGTGGACGAGGTGGTTGGTGTTGTCTCCGTAGTACGGTGGCGATGCCGCACGCACCGTTGCAGGCAGTGACGTGGGCCGGTGGCCGTGGATGGTCCACGCTCGTCGTACTGTTGTGGTGGCCGCTTGTAGCATGTGTTGGGGGTGCGTTAGGTGCAAGGCTTGGAATCCTATAGCTGCGTTGAGCACGGCTTGTAGGAAGTATGCCAGAGCCTGGGTGGAGAGTGCTGTGATGCGTGCTATAACCAGTGGCCTTGTCAGCTGCCGTAACAGGTTTGGCGGTAGGGTGACCCCGCCTGCGGTGGCCGCTTGCTGGACTCCCAGGTAGGTGGCCGTGTCTACTGGGTCCATGGGCAGGTCCCCGGGGCGGAGGGCTGGCGGCGGTGCATTGTGTACCATGGTGGCAGATTTGACGTCGTGTACCAGCAGCTGATTGCCCTCCAGATAGGTGGTGACGTCGTGGAGGACCCTGGTGGCTCTGGCGGGGTCCGGGCCGGTCGGCAGGGGTTGGCGCGCGATGGCGGTAACCACCGCCATGTCGTCCGCAAACGCTAGGAGCGTGGTCCGTAGGGGATATGGTGCCACGTCCGGGTACGTGCGTCGGATGTAAAACGCCAGCGGGAGGGTGACGAGTAGGAAGAGGAATGGGCCTTCCGCACCCCCTTATGGGACCCCACTGGTGGGGTGGATCCATGGGGTGGTGCCCACGTCGGTTTTCACGGCGTACATGTGGGTGGCGAGGTATGCTTGGAGGAAGCCCTGGAAGGGGAGTCCCATGTGTTCCCAGACGGCCCGTAGGAGGCGGTGCGGGGTGTTGGGGAAGGCCCCCTTGACGTCCAGGGAGGTGATGATGAGGCTGATCGGGTCCATGTCCACCACGGCATCTTGCATAAATATGGCCTCCAACGGTGATCTACCCGGTATGGCCCCCCACATGGTGGGCGGTACAGCCCGGTACACTGCCGGGGCCACCCGTTTGAGGATGAGCATCCATATGAGTTTGGCCTCCGTGGTGGCGCACACGATGGGTCTCCCATTGTCGGGGTTCGCCCAGTCGCCTTTCTTATAGAGCGGGTGTACTAGGTTCGCCCAGTCGGGTGGCACGTTCGTTTTTCCGACGGCGATATCCCACAGGCGCGCGGCTAAGTGTCTCTTCAGGTTCAGTGGTAGTCTACGGTAGAGCTCCGCCGGGAGTCCGTCCACTCCCGGAGTTTTCCCCGGTTCTAGTTTGTACAACACCTCATCGTGCTCCCGAATGGTGAACGGGGTTCGGTGCATGTCTCGTCGCTGTGTCCGTTTGTAGAGTTTCGGCAGGTGGGATATCAGTTCCTCTGTGTATGCTGACAGTTCGCCATCCTCAGTGTTGTGCTGGCGCAGGAAGCTGTTGAGGACTTCTTCCAGGACCACCTTGGGATCGTTGGTCACTGTGCCGTCCTGTAGGCGTACCGCCTTGATGCCTCGGTGGCCCGTCTCCCCCGGGACCTTGTCCACGTGTTTCAGTGATTTGTAGGGTTGGGGGTTTTGGAAGTAGCGCTGTTGTTCTTGCGCCAGCTCCTTCGCCTGGCGGACGTGCCATTCTCTGAGTTGCTGGTGTGCGGTTTCCAGTCGTGCTGCGATTTCCTGGGCGTCATGTTGGGCTTGCAAGTCATGTGAGTGCATTGCCGTGTGCAGTGCTCGCTTGTCGTGCCATATGGTTGTGACCAGGGATCGTAGGTCTTGATGCGGGGTGGCCTCGTCCTGTGTTCTGCGCTGCCCGCTGAGGCCGCATGCCGTGGCCGCCTGTCGCATGGTGAGGTTGAGGTCCGTTTTGTCTTGCTGGCCCAGGATGCGTTGTACCGTGCGGTAGTATGCTACCCATCCGTGGGTGTCGTTCTCTCCTGGCGGTTGGATGGGTGGTTGTTCTTCGTGGTCCATGCCATCTCTGGAGGCCGGGGGTACTTGAAGCACCTTGATTTGTACCTCCAGGGGTCGGTGTCCGGTGATCTTGGATGGCAGGTCGTGGTATTGCACCCGCGTCACCTCGACGTGTGCCGAGTCCGCGTAGCAGAGGTCGATGCGGGAATCTGCCGCGCCAGGTTGTGGTGGTCTGTGTGAGGGCTGGCCTCGTAGAGAAGCTGTGAGGTCCTGCAGGCCTAGATGTTGCATGGCCACTTGTACCGCTGCGTCGTCGGGCGTCGGTCGTCCTCCGCGATCGTCCGCTGATGGGGCTGCATTGAAGTCTCCTATGATGACAGTCGGACCCATCATGGCAAGTTGTCGGTAGGCCTCCATGAGATGTTCGAGGAACATCTCCGTGGCGTCTCCAAAGCAGACGTGCACGTTGATGACATTCAGTTGCCACGTTGGGCCTACCAGTTCGTATGCCGCTAGGCGGCCTTCCACCCCCAGGTGGTGGTGGATGTGTACTTGGACTTCACTTTTCAGGGACATGGAAACCCCCTTGACCCATGTGGTGCGGTATTGGTGTCCCGTCCTGGTGAGGATGGGGGTTAAGCTGGGGTGGGTGGTCTGGGTTTTGAGGGCCTGCTCCTGCCACACCATGGCGTCCGGGTCGCATTTCGCCATGATGGGTACGTCTTGTAGGTCCGGAGCTTTGGTCGCGTCGTACAGGGCGCCCGGTTTGTTGAGGGACATGAGAGTGACGAGCGCAGTTGTGACCTCGGGGGCGCGCGTGTTGGTGGCCCCTTGGGGGTCCCCGGCGCGGCGTGGTAGTAGTCATTGTCCCAGTCGCAGTTTGTGGTTGATCGCTGCGGCCATCCTCTCTTCCTCCGGTATATCCGGTTCCTCCAGCCATGTCTGCCGCACGTCACCCGTCCAGACGGTGCCCGGTGGTACCTGGTTGGCGGGTGTGCGGAGCTGCACCGGGCACTCCGGGAGTTGTCTGTCGTCCCAGAGTGCGAGGTTCGAGGTCTCCACTTTTTCGCCCCACTCTGGGAGTGCGTGCCACTTGATTTTGGACTGTAGGTTGCCGTGTTGGCCCAGTGTGGCCAGTCTGCCCTGTATCTTGCTCCGGAACCATACGAATTGCTTCGGTTGCCCTTTAAGCGTGGTTCCGCATACTCCTTGTACTTCTGCGCCGTCTGGCCATTCGGGGTGCATGGCGGCACGTTCCGCCCGTGTGAAAAGCGGGCATGCTGGGGCCTTCGGCTTCGGTTGCGGATCGGGTGGCGGCGGTGCTGGGGCCACTTTGGGCTCCGGTTTGGGCCGTTTGGCCCTGCAGGCTGAGGCGTCCGCTCCCCCCGGGCGGGGCCTCGGTTTGGGTTGGGGCTGGTCTGGCGCCGGTTTGGGGGCTGGCTTCGGTGTGTCGCGTCGGAATATGCTGTACGCCGCTTCCTGTCCCTCCTGCGGCCTGTGCATACCCCGAAGTCGATTCGTGTGTTCTTGTAGGCTGGTGGTGCGGAGTTTGAGAGTTCGTTCCGTGTCCGTGGGCCAGGACATCCAGCGCTGCGCCCGTGCTGTCCCGTACTTCCGCACATAGGCCGCCAGGTTGTGCGTGAGTGTAAGCCATGTCTCGGGTAGCGTGGTGTCCGTGGTTGGGGCATCCACTGTCCAGTGCATCGCCGTTTTGAGGGCTAGCCAGTGCGCCCTGGGGTGGTTGGTGTGGTGGGTGGAGTGGCTAAAACGGTCCCCCAGTGCCAGTGGGGTCGCCGGCTTCGCTGCCGGTGTGAATGTGTGGACCCTGTCTGTTGTGCCCGTGGCGTTCCACCGCGCCACCCATCATGTGTGTTGGTGGCACGTTAGTGTCACCGTGGGGGTATCCGGGGGCTTGTCATTAAAGACCGCCCAGTCAGTGACCTTCGGACCCTTGGTTTTCCGGTCGTGTTGTTCTGGTGGACTAGCCAGGGTCACCAGGTGGTTCATTAGGTCCGGCGTCAGGGTGTTTTCTGTGCCCTGTACCCTGTCCTTACGCGCGGTGGGGTGGCCCACGGCGACGTCCCACGCGTCCGTGGTGGCCGCCAGGGTGTTGGCTGCCAGGGTGATGACATCGTCCGTCAGTCCCTCCACGACGAAGTACTTTTCTCCCGCCAGGGTGGTCGGGAGTTGGGCCGTGTGTTTCATGGTGAGGTGTACTAGCGCCCTGTCGGGGCCTGGGGCGTTTGGGTCCACTGGTCTGGGTTCGCGTGCGCCGCGTCCCGCTAACGGGTTCCGCGGTTTGTCGGCGTTGGATAGTCGTGGCCCCAGGGCCATGTGGTGTACCTGATCGAGAGGGACGGCTTGGCCCGTGGTGTCTCCCGTCGTGAGGTATACTCCTTTGGCGCCTGTTATCGTGTTTAGGTATATACCTGGGAGTGGGGCGGGCTGTGGGGGCAATGGTTGGAACAGTGCGTGGGGGCAGGGGTGGCCACAGGGGGGGTCCCCGGGTCGCAGCCCCGGGCAGGGGCCATCCATGCCGTGTGGTACTGGATATACTATGTAGGGCCCCGCCACCCTGCGTAGTTTGTTGGGGCTTAGGGTGTTCAACCACCCACGCACCCTGATGGTGACAGAGCCCTGATCGATCCAGGTGGCTTGGTCGCGGTCGATGTCGTGGTGTAGGGTCCTTCTGATGGTGCCCCACGTTCGGCGGTGGGTGGTGTCATCTGGGGTAGGGCACCCCGTGTCTATGAGAGGCATTATGGCGTTTGCGAGGGCGGAGTTTACGATGTTTAGGGGGGGTGGGTTGTCGTGGGTTCCGGCGGCGGTGTTCCCCGCTGGCTTAACCCCCTGGCGTGGTACTCGTCTCCCGTGGAGAGGTTGGTGCCAGGACGGGTCCGGGTGCCAGATGGGAGCCGGTAGGTCCCCGTACCTTGCCCAAGTGTACACTGTGTATGCCGTGCCCTAGGTGTCGGCCTGCAATCTGTACGTGGACTTCCGTGCCTCGCCGTAGGTGACTAGTGCATTTGAGGTGGGGACGGTGTAGTTGAGGTGTGTGTGTGCCAGGGCGTGAGTGATTTGTACTTCCGTGCCCTTTCGTTTGTCCCCATGGTCTTCCAGTATGAAGTGTACCATCCATGGGCTGGGGGGTTGGACGTTACCGTCTTTGTCGTGCAATGGCGGGTGTATTTGGCGTCCAGCCTGCTGTGCTTTGTTGGCGTTGTGGTGGGTGCGTTGTTCGACAAGGACGTTCGGTGTCCAGTCCTGTGGGGCACCTTCCCTGTGCGCCATGGCTTGAGCCGCCTTGGCGAGTGCCGTGACGGTAGGCGGTAGTGGGGCCTCAGCGAACTGGGGCACCATGCCGGTGTCCGTTGGGAAGTTCCAGTATACCGTGAACTTCCCCGGCTGGTGGGCGTTGTGGGTGTCCAGGAGGGTTAGAGAGAGCGTCCCTTTGATCTGGGTTACCGCCTCTGGGTGTATGGTAGTGGGGTAGTGCCAGAGGGTGTGCTTGGTGGGGTCCCGGTGTGCCTGGGCGGTACGACCCGCGGGTTCCATCGTCTGCGGCGTGAGGGTGTCGTCAAGGGCGACCTCGTGGAGGCGGTTGGCTTCTGCGGCCCACCTTGTCTGCCACTCCGTCAGCGTGGGGTCGTCCTTGGTGCAGTCCAGGGTGTAGTGGATAGCCATCCACTCCGTGTCGGGGTCGACGGTAATGTCGGTACCCGTTGTCGCGTTTATCCAGATCGCTTGTGTTGGTCTCGCCTGGGGCGTCTGGTCGTCGTCGTCCCTGGCCGTGCCTTCCATGGTCGCCGTGCCCTCGGTGGTTAGAAAGAGGTGCGTGGCCTGCGTTAGGTGTACTTGGTGTGGCGTAAGGAGGCGCATGGATGCCATTGTTGCTATCCGTGGGAGGACTTTCTTCCAATCGATGGTGCCTGTCGGTAGTCGCCATGTCGTTGCCGTGCTCCTTGTGTGGATCCCCCCTCGGGGTAGTTGGTAGTTGTCTGGGATGTGGCGCAAGGTTAGAGGCTTGTCGAGTTGTTGGACGGTTGTGGTGGCGTTGGGGGGTTCGGCCTTTTCGTGGGCTGCCGGGCTGTGTCCTTGCTGGGGGGGCCTGTGTTCGTGTCGCGTGGGCGTTTGGGGTCTCGTAGGACTGGGGGGTATGTGTGGCTCCGGTATCGGTTGTGGCATTGTGGGTCGAAGGCTGGTGATGTTGTGTGCTCCGGTGGCCGCGTCTTCGTGCAGGTATAACTCCAGCGCTGGTGGCCCAATAGGGTGCCACTCGCGTGGGTCATCATGCGGGCTGTGGAGGTGGATGCTTTGCTGAGTGGACCAGCTGTGGTAGGCCAGGATGGCGTTCGTGATGGTGGGGTTTCTGTTGTCTCCAAACGAGTGGTCGGGTCTGGAGCCGTCTCCGAACGTGGCTCGAACGGTCGTAGCCAGCGCTCCGATGTCTCCGTCCGGCGCTATGTCGTCCCGCGTTGTGCGGAACGTGGCGCCCGGCGGGCCCGTGTGTCCCTCCAGGACCTCTGTTTCGTAGTTGGTCCAGTCTTGTAGCATGCGTTCCACATATGCAACCTCCGTGTACGGCCGGATACTGTGCGCCGCTAGGGTGCGGGCATGGGCCAGCTGTCGGTACAGGGTCCAGTGTCGGGGGGTTGGTCTCGGTGGGGGGGTCGCGGCGGGCTCGGGCGTAGGCTCCTTCTCTTCCCTGTGTCCCTGCCGGATGGCGTGGACTAGGGTGTACTCGTCATCTTCTCGCTCGGGCTTCCATTCCAGGTGGGCTTCTCCCATGGCCGCAATACTTGGTCGGCATGTCGCGGCGCGTGCGTAGGGGGGCCCTGTCTTGTTATGCAGGACGATGGTGTGGCCCCGTGTCCAACTGTGTAGGGTGAGGACGAGAGCCTCCGCTGTTTCCTCGAGGGTTGCTGGCGGCGGGGCGTCGGTTTCCTGGATGAAATCCAGGGCTTCCTCCGCGTGTGGGGCCCGCGTGAGGTTCTTCCACGCTCCAGTTTTGGTCTCTCGTCCCTGTACCACCACTCCTTCCGGTGATTGTTGCTGGGCGTGGTGTATGTCCCTCCGCAGCTCCTGGATGTATGCACCTGGGTCTCGGTTGCTTCCTGTGCTTGTTATCCGTTGATCTGCTTCGTTGAGTGCCCGGTATAGGCTCCATGTGGGTTGTTGGCGCACGTCGGCTGCCACTTGCAGCACGCGTCTGATGCTGTCCTGCAGTGGGTCGTTGTCCAGGTTCATGGGGTCGCGGTTCGTGGAGATGTCGAGGCCACTGGGCAGTGACTCCAGGGGTGGGTCATGGACCTCGGGAGGGGTGGGTGGTTGGGAGTGGATGTCCATCGCGGTGCCGGAGGTGCCACTGGACACGGATAGCGGTGCTTCGTGTGTGTGGTCCTCCGGTGGGCTTGGTTGTGTTATCTCCGCGGCCATCGTCTCTGTTTGTGGCCCTGGTCCCGGGGATTCGTCCCGGTTGTCGCAGTGCGGCGCCTGGTGGTGAGGTGTGCCGCAATGGTTCGTGTCTTGGGCGCTGTATTCCGTGTTTTTGAGGCTCGGTGTACGCCTGCACGGCGCGGCGTTTGTGGATTGATTCATTGTTCGGTCGCTGTAGTCCGTGTGTTGTGACGGGGCCGGTTCTTGTGTCGGTTCGCAGGTGTCTCCCCGTGTTATGTGGCTGCAGTATGTGTTTTGGCTATACTCCGTGCGGTCCTGGCTCGGGGTACGCTGGCGTGTTACGGTACTTGCGGTCCGGCTGGTGGCACTGTAGTCGGTACGTTGTGATAGGGTTTGGTCTGGCTCCAGTTCCAGTTGGCGTCGTGTCGCTCCCCCCCGTGTTGTCTCCCCCCCCCGGGGCTCGGGTGTGTCGGCGGTGCCGGGGTCATAGTTCCTGTGGTCGTGGGTCGTTGGATCCTGGCGTTCGCCGTGTACCACGTTGGTGGGATGTGGGTGTGGCGTGCCTGGTGCGTGCTTCCGGCTTCCGGGGTCTCCGAGATCATCGGGGCCAGTCGGGCGTTGTGTCCCCCCTTGGGTGGTTGTTGATGGCGTGCTCGGCGTTGCGGGTTTCCCCCAGGCGTCGTCGTCCTGGTGCTCCTGCTCCATCGTGTCCCGTGTTTGCATTGCGTGTGTGGTCTTCTTGCGTGTCACGTATGTGGGTGTGGAGGCTTCGCCTGTACGTGCAGCTCCCATTTTTCTGCCGCGTGTTGTCGCATGCGTGTGTGCACCTTACAGGATTGGTAGGTGGCATACCTCTTGCCCTTGGTGTCGGCGTCTCCGGGATCTTATTTGCCTGCTGTATTGCACGGTACAAATGGCGCTCTTTATCGTCGGTCAGCAGCAGCCATGTGGAGGTGCTGCGGCACATAAGATGTGGGGTCAGGTCACGTCGGGTCGCGGCCTTTTTTATTGTGGTTTGTGGCGCGGCGTTGCGTATTCGTGTTGCCTTGTCGCGCCGTGTTGGCTAGCGTTGGGTTGTGCGGCGTAGTGTGGTCGTGGCGTTTCGTCGTGTCGTAGTGTGTGTTGTGCTGTTTTGTTGTGTCGCGTTAGGTGGCGTCCTGCGGTGCCGGGCGCTGGCTGTGCCATGCCGCGGTTTAAGTTGCTTTTGTTGTTGGTCGTATTGTGTAGAATTGCGCTGTGTTGTGTGGTGTCGTGTGGCTGCCGTTGGGTTGTGGTGTCGCGTGTTGTGTGCCGTTGTTGGGTAACGCCGGTGTTTTTCGAGTGCCGTCTTGTGGTACGGTACCGCGTGTTGCCGTGGTATTGTGTGGCGCGTCACAGTGTGTTGCGCTGTGCCGGGTCATGTCGTGGTGTTGGTATATGGTTGTGTCCGGTTGTTGTCCGTGGTGGTGTTGACGTTGTGTGTAGTAGTGTGCGGTTGTGGTGCGGGGTGGCGCGTCGTGTTTTGTGTTGGTTCTAGGTGGGTTCCCCGTGTTGCGCCCACCTTTGCGTTGCTCCGTTGTGCCGTGTGCCGTTGCGTGCGCGTATTGGGTTGTGTGTTTCGTGGTGTCCGTTTTCGCGTGTCGTGTTGGGGTTGTTTTGGTGTTGGGTTTCGTCTTGTTGCGTTATGTGTCGTGGCGTGCGTTGCGTTGTGGTGTGCTGTGTTGTCGCGTTATGTTTTTGTGCGTTGGGTTGGATGTTGGTGTGTGGAGTCAGGTACCGTTATTCGATGTTGTGTGTTGTTGTTTGTCGGTTGGTTGCGTTGTATAACACGTTGTGTTGCGCACCGTTGTTTTGCCGTTGGTTGTGGTGTTGTGTTCCGTGTTGTCGGGTTTGTTGTCGTGTGTTGTGTCTCGGCGTTGCGTGGTGTTGTGGTTTTGTTTTGTTGGTTGCGCTACGTAGCTCCATTGTGGTGCCATGTAGCTCCGCTGGGTGATGTCGTGTGGCGTGGTTTGTCGCGGTTTTCCCGCGTTTTTGTGGTGGCGTGTTCGTTGTGGTGTTTTGTTGTGCCGCGTTGTGTTGTTGTGATCGCTGTTGTGTGGTGTTTGGGTATGTGTTTCGTCTCGGTACATGGTGTTGTTGCGTTGTTGTGTGGCGTTGTACGGTGGTGTGAGCCGTGTATGTGTATTCGTGATACCCAGCGTCATGTCTTGTTGCCGTGCGTTGGCTCACGGCGTGTTGTGCCATTGGTTCTTCGCCATGTTCGGGGCGTGCTCCATTCCGTGATGCCGTTCACTTTGGTTGGCTCCGCGGGGTGTGCCATACCATTTGGTATGTTGGCCATGGATATGGGATCCAGAGGTTGCACCGGTAGTCAATGTGTTACACTTTACACTTGGCGTTTTCACTCTTTGATTGTTGGCGGCACTCCCGTGCATGCGCTTTCATGTGTGGTTGTTTGGTGTTTGTTTGCCTTGTGCCTCCTTGCCGGTGTCGTAGCGTGCCCTTGTACTCGTCCTTTAGTCGTTTTCCGCGGTGTTCACGTGTTTCTTTGGTGTTGTGTCGTTGCCGCGTGTTGTTTAGCGGCGTGTTGTTTCGTCGGTTCTTCGTCATGTCCGGTGTTTGCTCCGCTCCGTGGTGTTGGTCATGTCGGTTGGCTCCGTGTTCAAGGTAGGCACCATGTGGCATAAATAGACAAGGGGGGAGGAGAGGCTCCTTCGGTTTTTAGCGTGCTATGCTTTATATTCGGTGACTCCACTCATTGGTTTTGGGACGCCCAAGAGCAAGCGCATTTACTTGTGTTTGTTTGGCGTTTACTTTGTTCGTCCTTGCCGCACCCTAGTCTAGTCTAGTCTTGAGGTCGTCTTTTCATTTGGTGACTCCACTCTTTGGTTTTGGCGGCGCCCAAGAGTAAGCGCTTTTACTTGTGTTTGTTTACCATGTTTATCGGTGCCGTACCCGTAGTTGAGTCACGAGGTCTTCACTTTGTCTTTCTCCGCGTCGTCCCCGTGCTGCTTTGGTTTGGTAGTTGTTTTGGGCGCGGCCTTCTTTCGGCGGCTCCATAGCTCGCCGCGTCGGAACATACCTTTTGTCTTCTTCGTCGTTGCTCTTCGTGTCCATGCTCCATTGGACTAGTCCTATGACACGCACTTTGCTAGGTGTTTTGGGGCACGCACGGGTTGCACTGTCTTGTCTGTTTCTCCCCTCTGTTCTCGTTGTGGTCTGGTCGTATGGATTTCTCTGCTGACCTCGCCAAACAGCGGCGCAAAAATTCATGGGGGGGATTTGAGGTCAGTAAAAACGATTTCTGCGTTTATTTTTTCTTTTGGTGCGTCGTTTTCTTCGTTCCAATTTATTCTTTCCACGCTGTCCAGCGACGCGCACGGGTGTGGAAATCAACAGGGAGTGATTCCTGTGGTTTAGCGACAGGTGTAGCGACTTAAGAAGTCAAATCGCTAAAAATTGACGAAATCACGTGAGAAATCATCATTTTTACACCACAACTCAAAGTCGCAGACAAGCGCAACGGAAGCGGACTTCAAAAACAGGGTTGCGGAAGCGTAAACGGCTTTTGAAAAAGAAGGTATGAGCCGTAGTTTTTTAGAGTTCTAAAGGAAATTTTTGCACAGTTGCATCAAAATTTTTATAAACTTTAGGGAAAAGTATTCAAACTCAATTCACACCACAGAGCAGGTGGACAACCCACCTCTCAGGTATGCCAGTGTCATTTCACACGCATGCATTGCGTTCGTGCTGGTTGCTTAGTCAAAACGTTAGGGTTGTCAACGCTGTGTTCGTTCGGGGTTCGGGTTCTCCTCTCTCTTGCGCTGCACAGGTCAAAACAGGAATGAAAGGTATGCGATGCGAATGGAGCGCGCAGCGCGCACGTAGGGTTAGAATATGCGCTGTGCTCGCGAGGCATGTGCCTAATTGAGGCATTCACACGCTGTGGCGCTTTCCCTGTACCCCAATTCACCCTTGTTCTCTCTTCACAGGTAAGAAAAGAAAGTGCTTGCTCGTGTTTCTGTAGCCGTAGTGCTAAAGTAGGGTTGCTTAAAACGCTGAGGCTTGTTTTGCGCTGTGCAGTGCGCCACTTTCTCCCTCTTTCTGCGTCAGCGTTCATCTAACCTTACCATCCGAGCAACCGTGTACATATCATAATATGTTGTTGTAAATACTTTCGTTGGGGGACGTCAGCCCCAGAACAAGTTGATGCGGTTAAGAATATTCAAAAAAAGGCTTGCTTAAAACGCTTAGGCTTGTTTTGCACTGTGCAGTGCGCCACTCTCTCTCCGCTCTCTGCAGGAAACAAGACAAGGGTAGCATGCATGACACACAGTGCATTAATCGCTTAGGGTGGTTTATACTTCGCCGTAGGTTGGTTTAAGCGCGTAGGGTTGTTTTGCGCTCGTGTTTTTCTCGGCATTCACATGATGCGTGGTGAGTAAGGTAGGTAAGCCCAGGAGGAGCTCACCTCCTGGTTGAGTCACACTTTGATTGGTTAAGTTGTGTAAGATTAGGCAATAGAAGGAGAAATTGGGAGCCCTGTGCATATTTGTGCATGCATATGACGCATTGAAGAGTAGGCCACGCGGAGTGCGCACGGTATAACTCTTGTTTAGGTTACCCAGGGGCTCCACCCGACATTCTTTAAGAGAACGGGTGGAGTTCCTTAAGCTTGGTTGCTTGTACTGAGGTTCAGGAACAGCGTATTATAGGGCAGCCTGAGAAGCGTATAACACGTGGAGGCTGTCTTGGTTCCTCAGTCTTGAACCTCAATCATTGGCCTTTGCTTTGCAGGTGGGAAGGTAAGGGCGATTGGTGCAGTCCCTCTTGGCAGCGCTAAAATATGCTGTGCGGATCACAAGAACAAATAACTGCAGCTCAACCAGGAGTGGTGAGTGCAGTCCGACTTCACCGCCATCCACGCTGTGCACGCACACTGAGCACTCCCCCCCTCCAAGCCCTGACAGGGAAACGCGTGGTGGCGTCCCTGTTAGGCCACAGCCGCTTAGTAGCGCTGTGTTCTCTTGCTTTCTCACAGGAGGGTCAGTAGGACCCGAGACTTCATTGCGTTCACCTCCCAGTAGAGTGTGTAGGTGCTAGGGTCAGCAAGCCTGGCGGGTGTTGAACGCAAGTGATGAGTGCTCACCCTGCCTTCGAAGGCTGGTGCTGGCGTTAGTGAGTGTAGTGTAGTGGTGTCTTCTGTCCCGCGTGCTTTTCCACGTGGGCAGGGGAGTGCGTTAGCTTTTGGCCCTTAGCAAAAATGGGCGTTTTGTATGCCCTTAGCACACTTGGCCACCCCTCCCCTCTAGTAGGTAGGGCTTTTGCCGTCTTCCCCCAAGGATAGGCGCCAGCACAGAAATTGGGCGCCATAGGAGTGGTAATAGTTCCTGATTAGGACCTTCGGTCCGACGTCAGCGAAGCCCGGTCTCCGGGATCCACGCCGGGGAGAGAAGTGAGACACACACAGACATACGTAGCACACATAGGGGTATGGTAAACCCTGTAAGGAAGGGTAGAACCCCATTGGTCTGGACCAGTCAGGGGTCCTAACTGTGGGCTCGCTTGTGCCCAAAGAGGGAAGACACACCTTGCCTCATAACACCTTGCTTGTCATTCCCCCCTGGTGTAGTAAGCCACCGTTCTTCGTTGGTTCCCCAAGGTCATTACATCAGGGCAGTCCCCATGCAACACATGGTCAACAAGGCATACACTCGCTGGGTGGCTGCAAAGCTGATAAGCGGCCACGTAGTCCACGCTGGAAACCATAGGCATGGGTCTGCAGGGCACAGACAGGGTCAGTGCAGTGCTCAGTAAGCAGTAGTCTGTGAAAATCCAATGGCCTTCGGCCAGGGAGTGGTTGTCACGGGGGGCTAACGGTCCTTTCCTGCGATGCAATGCAGGGCAACTGTGACCACTGTTCTTACACCCATACGCAGGCACGTCTGCACAAGAGTGCTCACTGCACCTGTGAGGTTAGAACACAGTCAGTAGACTGACACAGGGAAATTAGTTTTTCCTTTTACGCTGGGAAAGAGTCTCAGCACGGGTTAATAGCTGCCCTTCGTTGTTCTCAACGAGATAGGAGCGGAAGATGGGGTTGATACTCCCATCTGGCTGTACGAAGGCTGACATAGGTTCCCAGGTCGCCTCAGATAACCCATAGCCATCCCACAGGGTTAGGAATTTCCAGCCCTGTTTATACTCGTGGCGAGCAATACCTGCAACCAAGTAGTAACCATCGACTGCCATCTCATCGGCAGTCATCTCTTCGAGTTCGTCTGCCTCCTCCGGACTGGCAGCGTTCTCTAGGTCTATACGCTCAACCTCACTGCCGCTGAGGCACCAGTCGTCCCAAGACAAATCGTCAGGGGAGTGATAGTGCCTCAACTGTTTAGGTGCACACAGCAGTTCACCACCTAGACGTGGACTGCACCTGACATGGATCCTGGATCCATCTATCCTGATGATACGATAGGGTCTAAAATAAGGGTCCTGTAGGCAGTTACGTGGCCAGGAGGGTAGGCGTGAATGGTGAACCAAAACAAGGTCACCAACCTTGAAGCTGGCAGGTCGCCGTAGGCGGTTCCGTCGGCTCAGTTCACGGTCACGAATGTGTCTCAGGTTAGTCCCAGCCTGGTTAGCCAGAGACTGCTTGTGTTCCAGCCAATCTCCCACAGGGCTCTTGAAGTCCTCAGGAAAGGGGGTTTTGAAGAACCATGCAGGTCGTCCTCCATGGAACAGTTCGTGGGGGGTGAAACCCGTAGAGGAGCTCCGCTGTGAGTTCATGGTCAGCACTGCCCAGGGCACTAAGCGTACCCAGTCCTTGGTACGCTCCTGTTTCATCAGGATTCTTAAGTTTTGCTCCACCACACGGTTCTGTCTTTCACAGGGAGGGTTAGACGTGCGGGTATAGGGCACACCTGTGGTTACCTCCACGTTGAGGGCATTTAGCACTCGTTTGTACCACCCAGTGTCACTGCGGATGCGTACATCCTCATCAGAGTGCACCTGCTTAGGTCCTCCATAGGGTTCGAACCATTGTTCGACCAAAATTTTCAACGTCTGCTCACCTGTGATTTTCTTATTGCAAAGGAACACACGGGTGAAGCGAGATAGGCCACAGGTGACCACTAGGCAACTATCATAGCCGCCGAAGCGTGGTAGGCCGTGGATGAAATCCACGTAGAGAAGAGAGTTAGCACAATAGGGTATGGGTAAGCTGGAAATCACGCCCCTATCCCTACTGTCGCTCTGCTTGCTGGCATGACAGCCACAAGTATCCACAATGGTCTGCATACGCGACCTCAGTTCAGTCAGGGATAGACTAGAGTAGAAACACTCACGGAAGAAGTCCACTGAGCGATTAGCGCCAGTGTGACCAGAACTGAGATGGGACCACTGTAGGCACCCATCCAGTCGGGCTTCAGGCACAACAATCCGGTCCTCCTAGAAGAGGTACTGATTGTTTTTATACCCCTGGTGTCCGTCAATGATACGATGTCGAGACCAGTGCTGAGGGTTTGGAGAATTTCTTTGTACTCTGACTGATAGTCGGTTAGACTCCAACCCTCCAGGATTCCAGCAGTTCGCATGGACAGGTCAAGTTGGACATCCATACGCTGCAAAGCCTCTTTGGCGAGCGCCTCAGAGCTCTCACCTATAAGCGCATCGAAGTTATTGCGCGATATATAGTCAGACAGTCCATTTTTCTACCGGGGATATGATGAACTGTCAACCTGAACTGGCTCAGGTAAGTCCACCACCGTTTTAGTTTTGCTTTTTCTAGCGGTGGGCCCTTCTGAAAAGACTTCACAGGTTCCTGGTCACATAGCCAGACAATAGGATCAGATCCCAGGAGTCAGGATTGTGACGAAAGTACCAACATACCGGCCAGGAGTTTCTGGTCATGGGTGCTGTAATTGGAACGCGCTTGGTTCCATTTCCAATTCCAGTGTCCTAGTGGCACCAGCCGCCACTCACTGGTAGGATAGTCATGTTTCAGCGAGCCATCACGGTTCAGTCCACTAGTACGATAATGGAAGTGGGTTGGTACAGCGGGGTTAAGCTCTTGCCATTGGTAGATCGTTCCACTCCCCCCTACATCACTGGCATCAGTGATCAGGACTATCTCGCCCTTAGGGCGGGGCATTCCCAGGCAGTTGGAGGAGGCAATTTTCTTCTTCAACTCCTGGAAACATTCCTCCTCCCTGGCGGTCCACCTCCAGGGAGTAGCTTTCTTGATTAGGTCAGTGAGGGGGGCAGAGGAGTAGGTAAAATTGTGGATGTGACGCCGATAGAAATTACAGGCGCCCACAAAACTCCTCACATCGTGTAGACCCTTCTTAGGGTCATCGCGAATCTGCATGTCCTGTAGGGGCTGCATCTTAGACACGGCTGGTTTCCACCAGCCATACCCCACGTCGAAACCCAAATATTCCATCTCCTCTTTCATAAACTCACATTTTTCGAGTTTGATTCGGAGATGATTTTCTTGACAAACAATGAAAAATTCACGGAGGAGAAGGACATGGTCCTCTTGAGTATTAGTACTCAAACTCACGTCGTCGATGTGGGCCTCCATTTCTGCACCCCGAGAAATCAACTCCTGTACTAGAGGCCGGCGCCTCAGTATGTACAAAATTTTGTTCATTAGCTCCTGGAAGAGCGCTGGGGCATTAGCCACCCCGAAAGGCATGACCTTCCACTTAAAGACACGACCCTTAGGGGTTACAAAAGCGAGCAGCTTCTGAGCTGCGGCGGTTAGGTCCACCTGCCAGAAACCAGAGCATTTGTCCATTTTGGTCTTGTACCTGCATTTGGCAATACGCTCCAGGGTATTTTCCATGTTAGGGATACTCCCTGAGTGGTTCTGGGTTTTCTTGTTGACCTCACCATAGTCAACAACCAGTCGTAGGGCAGTCGACCCTGGTTTAGCAACCAGGAAACAGGGACTGCAGTGATGGGGGTAGTCCCCCTTCTTATATTCTTCAACGAGGCCAGCATCAATACATTCCTGGATCTGGCGCTCGATTTTTTCAACCTGTTCCTGTGGAGCGCGATAGGGACGACGCCTCACTCACGTCTTTTCAAATTCAGGTTTCAGTTTCAGGTCCATCTGGACCAGTTTTTTACAAGAGAGGGGGGGCGGCAAGGCGCCAAACACCTCCTCATAGGTTATCAGCCGTTTCTTCAGTCGGGGGTCAAGGTTAAGACTCTCGAGTTTCTGCAGGAAATCCTCCTCAGCATGGAGGTTGCTCTTTCCATGTTCTTTCTTTTTCTGCCGATCAGCAGTTTCGGCAGGCACAGAACCATCGTCCCACTCAGGGGGACGTTGTTGCCCATAGTGCAGAGAATACACTCGCGGTATCTCAGCATCAGGCAGCGTATAGGAATCATCGTCCTCCTCAGACCAGATGGAGGATTTCCAGGTCTGTCTGAGGTATTGCAGCCGCTCTTGGCGCTCAATACCTTCGGCCTACAGGTACAAAAGCCGCCGGAGTTCCCGAGTGTCATGCTCAGACAGTGGCATGTTATTAGAAGCAGGCCGCCCCAGAGCATTAGGACTCCGGGCCACGGGTTCACCTGTGTGCATAGGCTGCATGTGTAGCACTGGCTTCCCAACATGGGGAGCGGGTTCTGAGTTCGACTCTAGATCTACCTGCTCCAGCAACAGCTGGGCTAGGAAGGCACTGTGTTTTAGGTCAACACAGCTGGGATCAACAGGAGGGATAGTGCTGGCGATCTCAGACAGTTGGTCGTCGGCATCCGCCTTAACAACTGCAGGTTCCAGATAGCCATCGGGAGATTCACACCCTGTAAGTGTGGCAGATAGGTGCTCAGGAGATTGGTTTTTGAGATCAGAAAGGGTCAGGCCACGATTTTCCGCCATGACCTCTTTCAGTAACACCTGGTATAGGTCACACAGGGGTACAGGATTGAGAGATCCATCAATGATGGATAGGAAACTGGCCCACTCAGGGGCCTGCATAGCTGTGTCTGAGTCCTCAGGCACGTAGATGGGACCGTCGGGGAGTTGCACTCTTCCCACGGTCATTCGATCTAGCATACGGCGCCAGTAAGCGTGTTCACCAGAGCAACCCCAGTCAGGGGTGCACATGACAACCCTTCCTCCCTCATAAGCGATTTTGGTTAGAACCTTCGCGAGCAGGGAGAAGGGAGGGTTAGCATACGCTGGGCCCATTGCTTTCCAGAAGAAATGGAAAGCGTTGTTTAAATGTTTCGAGCAGTACAACTGCATGATGTGCTGTTGTCAGCTCGCAAACAATTCCACCTGGATCTCATCCAGGTTTACCTGAAGGGCCGCCAGTCCATTTTCAAGAACGTGACGGGCCAATTGGTAGTTTTCAGTACGATAGTTAGTCTTGGATGCGTAGCGCAGCCCAGACTCTTTTCGTCCTGACAGCTCCAAAGGTACGGAGAGGAGCCCACTGCCAAAGTCGCAGTGCAAAGAATAGGGGCGCTGGAGAGACAGCATTTTTACCTGGGGGTTTCTTCGTAGGAAGTCGGTACCAATGACGATGTCAAAAACGTCGGTGTCCAGCACTCTGCAGTGTTGGGTCACAGTTTCGTCGCCGAAGCATTTAGTGACATCAACTCCCCCCAAGGAATGGATGGTACGCCCATCCCCTACTCTCATGGCCACGGTCTTAGTTTTCTTGAAAGTCCTTAGCAGGCGCCGGGCCACTATGGAAAGTGTTGCACCGGTGTCAAGCACCGCTCGAACAACTTGATCCCCAATTTTCACAGGGATCCAGAAAACCAAGTCCTCCTCTTCGGAGCCGCCCCCCTACTCTTCATCAGGGAACTTGACATCCACCCCTGCAGCCATGAGGGACTTGGCCATCCAGGCAAGTCGCCTTTTCTTGGAGTTATTACCCTCAGAAGAAGCGTTATCCCCCTGTGGGCGCTTCTTGGGGTCACCTGCGGCAGGAGGAGGAGTAGCAGCGGGCGCTGATGAGCGTCTTTGGGGGTTGGGGGGTCCACCTTTGCCACCCCCCTTGCCACTGAAGCCGGTTCGGACCCCCGTGGCCATCTTGGGGTCACTTGGGGTGTGTATCTATGTGCCGGCAAGCCGCCATTGGCTGATATCACACTCTCCCATCCACCTGATCTAACCTGATGTGATAGTGTGATAGGTTTGGCCATTCAGGCTATGAGCGGCCATGTTCAGTACCGAGGCGCCGCCAGCGGAGATTTATATATCGGAATATCAGGAATCAACAGGGTTTTATTATCATGATGTTTCCGTAATTTTTCAGTCTTTCTTTCTGATGGTCAATGTATCGGCGACTGTCAGTTGGGTCGAGATTTTGCGTTAACCGATTGGTTAACTGTTATTTCCAGATATTTAGGCGGATACTCCGTTGAAGGGTCAGATTTCATCAGCAAAGGGTTCGTTGCTTCCGCAATTTTCTAAATAAGGACTCGAAATTTTAATCTGAATTTTTCGCGATGTCGAAATCGGATTTTCGACTTCGACATCGCCGCACTTGATTTGGACTTCTTCGAGTGGTCATACTCTTTTCCCTATGCCCGAATCAGGTTTCCCTTATACTTGCCACCCATTTGACTTGGAGATATAAGGGAAACAAAAGCGAATCGTGGAACCACTTTGAAGGGCCATATCTACGCGCGAGTGTGAGGAAAGAGAATAAGGAAGGTTGGGTTGCAAGCGCCTTAGTCTCAACTAAATTGGGGATGCATCAAACGCCTTTGGTGTGTACACATGCCCGGTGTAGCAAGGGATAATGGTCAAGAGGGTATAAAGTGATATATAACTCTTGGACCGTGCAACCGAATTTTCTAATGCGACTTTCGAGTGTACCGCATGAGTGTTGGGGTTGCATAGATACTTTCCTTGGGTTCCTACGCATTTTTAACGTGAAGTTATGTCCATGGAGGGACATGGCATATCATGGTGGGAGCCATTTTTGAGGGTATGTTTTATATGCATGGTTTATGTCTTGATATGTTCACGCCCGTGTTATATATCTTCGTGTGGCCGAAGAGATGGGGAGCCATACGTGACAAGGGTTTTGCCCATGTCCCAATTGTGGAATTCAAAGCGCTAGACTAAGTCTACCGCGTATGTATTGCTCATGGTATGTTTGACAAAGAGATCCATGAGTGCACTCCCATTTTCATGGGGCATGTTGATATGAGTGGCGAAGGTATCTTCATGCGCCTGATTGGGGATCCAAGTGGGGGAATTGTTCGCAAATGGTTCCAATCATTTGTGTATTGAACCATGAGCGGATATCATGGGTGAGCATAGAGATATACTATCATGACAACTTTGTATTTGGTCATATTTTCATGTTTTTGACCTCAATTTTTGCTCATTTTTGCATTTTGTGTACTTACCTGGTCAGCAAACAGCAAAGAGCCTATGGAGAGTCGAACCATGGTATGTTGTTCATATGTTGGCATATGCTTTGGAGTTGAACACCACCATATGCCGGATCGTGTACTCCATTTGGCTTGGCGCACGAGAGATTACAAGAATTGGTCTCAAAATCATGGGCTGACTTGGGCAGTGCGTGGCGCCCATATCCGAAGGGGTATCGAGGGTAAAGTGGGGATGTGGATTGGGCATTGACCTTTGGTCTATATCCTCCATGAATACTAGACTTCGATTCCATGCATGCTTTGAGCCTTCGGATAAGTGTTAACTTCAATTTTGAGCATATATTTGATATAGGGCCAATATGGTGTGAATTGGCAGTTTTTTGGCATGTGATGAGTTCAAACTCATGGGGCATATCTCCGAGCCCATTCGACTCCAGGTCCAACCAAGGTTATGTCAGTGTAGGGCATGGTCCTGAGTTCCACTCTGGGCCATGACACGCCACTCCCCCTATTGGGCTAGGATATATAGGCTTGGGAGTGAACACATTTTTGGGGTTTATGTAGTGACTTGTGACACATGGCATTTAGCCATCTTATTTGATTGGGTTCAGGGCATCATGTTGGTGAGTCAAGGGAAGGTCTTGAGTCCAGGGAATGAGGGGTCTATGGCTATGAATGTGTACGTTTCCATCTTTCCCCAACTTTGCTTTATTTGTGTTCATATGCCAATTTCAGGGCTTTCTTCCTTGGTGCAATTCTTGTACATGCCCGCCATCGTGAGACCATCGATGTGCTGAACGGAAGCCCGCAGCCTGATTTGGATTGTGAATTGGGCTATTGCTGTATTTGTGGGATCTGGTTGCTGTTCAGGGTTGAAGGAGGATTACATTTTCTATATTTTTGGATTTTGGACCTTGGACTTTGAGGATTTTGAGAAATGCAATCGTTGATCGGGAGTAAATCAGCAGGGGTAACAGGCGGAAGGGGCACAGCGGGGGCCGGTCCTGGTAGGGACCTTCTTTATGGTAGCAGAGGCTTACCTGCTGCCCCTACCAACCGCCGACCCGGGGACTTGGGCCCTTATGAGCCCTGCACAAGTACGCCCCGGGTGCGTATTGTGGACTCAGTGGGGACCACGCCGGAGATTGGAGCCATAGAAGGACCGAGACGTTCAAGAGCATGGCGAACTCCGGAAGTTGAAGCCCGAAGAGAAGAACGACATTCGGGAAGAGGAGGACGTGACATGGAGGACCTGGTCTCCATGTGCGAGCGTCGCTGCCGAAAGGCATGCAACCTCCGCTCCGCCGCGGAGGACTCTGATGAGGCTTGCCATTCAGGCAGCAGTGGAGGACGGGCCCGGCGCTACCGGAAGCGCGGGTCACCCAAGTCCGCGGCAAGGGACGCCGGGGCTATGGACACGGACCCCAGCCTGGTCAGGCTGTGGGAATCCGAGGGGCACTCCGAGGGCTATCGAACAGCCCACCAGCCACCTTCGGAGTCGGAGATGTCCGCGCCGATCGCCAGGGCGCATACGGCCCCCGAGCCCGCCCTGAAGCACGATGTCGAGGGCTTGGAGAGGCCAGCCAGGGCCCGGACGGCACCTGTGCCCCGGCACACGGGACCAGAGACGGACGCCATAGGCGATACGCCTATGGGTGATGAGTCTGAGGTGCCGGGAACCGCGGGATGCGCTGAATCCGGCGGAAAGCACGCTGCGTGCCACTGCGAGCACGTGTCCTTCCTCATGGGCAAGTACCTGAAGATGGGGATGGACGCCATCGTGCATCGCCTGGACCGTCCCGACAACGCCAAGGACGGTCTAGAAGAGGACGTCGCGGGGATCTTGGACGACAAGTCGGCCGCGGAGAAAGACATGGAGGAGCTGCGTGCGGAACGGGACCGGTACCGGGAGAATCTGGAGCTGGCCCTGGAGAAGCAGCAGCGAGTGGTGGACAGCCTCCTCCACCTGGTGGAGGACATGTCGGGACGCCTGAAAAGGCTAGAGGAGCTACAGCCCCTCGCCTCGGGTCCGGAGCTCCCGGCAAAGCCGGCCGCGGCAGAGCTGGTGGAGCGGGTTAAGACCCTCAGGAGCGCCATGGATAAACCCATGGGCGGCCCTGCAGAGGCACCCTACGCGCCTCCGCGTGTTGACCCGGGTGCGCTGCCGTTTGTTCCCATGTTCAGCGAATCCACAATGCTCGGGGAACACACGGCACCGGCTGGGTCCATGCGGGAAGGGCACGTAACCACGGACCCGAGGAGCCTGACGGTACAGATGTCCCATGCCGCGCAGGATGTACCGATCACGACGAATATGGTAGTCTATGCGGAAGAGAAGATCGAGATCCAGAACCAGACCATGCAGGGGCGAACCATGGGAAGCGCCGACGGACATGGTCGAGGCCATCCAAGCGGAAACCTGTGGGCGAAGGACCCCAATACGGGGATATGGACGGCCGATGGAGCAAATGCTTCCCGCATTCCAAACCCCATGGGTTCAGGCCCAACTGGACCGTACTCCATGGAGGAGAGGGATGTACGGGGAGTGTACTCACACCCCCCGGCCACAGGTGGTATCCGTCTTGGTGGAGTGGTGGCTGGAGACGTCGGAGACGCCATCAGGATAGACGACCTCAGGGGAATCAAAATCCCCTACTATGATGGTAACCCCTCCAACCTGGATGACTTCATCCTGGATTGGAAGGATTTCGCCGAGGGGGTCGTCGGCGAGATGCGGGGAGCGCCGCGGGACAAGTGGGTATGCCGGACATTCCCACACCGGCTGGCGCAGGACCTGAAGGAGGAGCTGCGGGATCAGATCCGGGAAGGATTGATCCGTACGGAGCAGGCCTGCCTCCAGTGGTTGGAGGATGAGGAGCGGGTGGACGCTCCGGACCAGAAGCTGGAGGACCTGTGGTCCATTCCACTGCCGCTGGACCGTGGTGAGTTGCGGGTCCGGGAGTGGAACCGGTATCTGCGGAAGTACCGCAGATGCCTCAAGCTGGTGGAGGACTGGAACGAGGCCAGCGAGATCTGCCACCTCCTAGAGGACGTCCTCCCCGGTAACTGGAGGAGGAGAGTGGAGGACGAGGAGAAGAAGCGCGCCAAGAAGCGGGTTGCAGTGAGGATCATGGCGGCGGAGGATACCCATGCGGGTATCATGGAATTCTTCAGGAGGAACCTGGGCGAACTTAACCGGATGTTGGGCCTGAAGAACGCCGTGTACGTGGAGGTATTTGGGGACTCCATGGGGCAAAGGTTGCTGCGCCTCAACAATGTGGAGTGGAGGCGCGGGGAGCCGCTGAGGATGCAAGTCATCTTCGCCCGCATGAGCCTGGACGAGATCGTGAAGTACATCACGGTGGAGTTGAAGCTCAATGCGAAGAACGAGGCCCACGTGCAGGATCGGCATGGTCATGGACAACGAGGACACCGAGAAGACCGCCATCATCGGGAGATCCAGGAGGACACGGCCAACTCCGCGGAGGATGGAAGTGGAAGTGGCCAAGACCACTGGACCGGGTCCCGGGAGGATCACGAGGAGGCCCATTTCTTCGCGTTTGTGGCGCACAACGTGAAGAACCATGGGCAGGATCGGTCCAGATGGAGCCAGCTGGGACCCAAGAAGAGTAGAGAGCCAAGGAGGATCGGGAACCCACCGCTCTCGTTCCGGGAGTACAGGTCTCAGCACGACGGGTGCTGGGTCTGTTATGGCAAGGGAAACAACCATGCACATGACCACCGTCAGTGCAAGGTGTATGAGGCGGACAAGAAGGCCTACTTCGCCGCTCACCCCGAGAAGAAGCCCAAGGAGCAGCGGATTTCCGATTGGAAGGCGAAGGGCGGAGACGGGGGAAAAGGCCAAGGCAAAGGCCAAGGAAAAGGCGGAGGAAGAGGCTATGGTGGTGGACCTAGCCAAGACCGACGAGTGAGGTCGATCGAGCAGGTTGCTGAGGACATGTTGAGGACGTTGGAGGAACTCAAAGCCCAGCAACGTGGTGGACAAAGTCCTGGCGGATCGCAGCCGGAAGGGGCTGCGGGAAGCCAAGTCTAGAGGAGCCCCCACGGGAGTGGGACCTCGGAGGTCTCTCCTCGAAAATCAGTGGAATCCCAGAGAAAGCGAAGGCACATCGGGTGCCGAAGAAGGCTCCGGAAGAGCCAAAACCACTGAGCTTCGCCACTCCCAACCCCTGGAGCGCCCTGCCAAGGGAAGTACATGTGGGTACGGGACATGGCAAGAAGGAAGGAGCGACCACGGAGAGCCCCGTGGACGGGCAGGACCAGCCCAAGATCTACACCATCCGTGACCATACCCTTGAAGTCCTGATGCACCCGGACGTGCTAGAGTTGCATGCCGTGAGAGTCGTCCATACCCCTCATGGTGACGAGCGGCAGTTGCACTTGAAAGTGCGAGTACGGTGCGGACGAGAGGAGAAGGTGGTGGATGTGTTGGTGGATACGGGTGCCCAGGTGAGCCTGGTCCGGAGAGGGTTGTTCAAGGATGAATTCCTGCAGCCCAGCCGGAGACCGGTCCGCCTGAAGATCGCCAGCGGAGAGATTATGGGTGGTGGCACCCATGAGGCCACTATCAGTATGGAATTCTGGGAACATGAGCGCTTGAACGGCCCTGATCAGGCGAAGAGAAGCACTCTATCCGGGAACTTCTATGTGGCCGACATTACTGATTGGGATATGATCATGGGGTATGACTTCATGGTGGCGAATGCCATTGGAGCCCTTCCCCATCGTGCAAGCTGGTCCAGGAGGATGATGAATGCCTCACATGGCTGTCCACGGACTATGCATGCGGATCATCCCAATGGAATGCTGAGAAAGAGGATCGGATCGTCCAAGCGGTGCAAGCTGTTGGTGCCAAGTCCAGAGGAGACCGTGGAATTCAGCTCACGGAGTATGGAATGGCGCCGCAAGTGTACGCCAGGATGATTCAGACGCTGGGAGCTGAAGCGCCCGAGACGGATGTCTTCGCTTCCCGGGATGCCCCACTTTTGCGGAAGTGTAGGAGGCATTGGCATCGAGGAGACTCAGCCTGGCACAGGCATTGGGGTATGAAGGAGTGGGGGCCCATGTATTGGCATGGCTCCCTGGATAACACCAGACGTACGGTGGAGAAGATCGTCGCGGATAGGGCGAAGGGGATCCTGGTCATAACCGGCATAGGATCCACCCCATGTCCGCTGGAGGGTCTCAAGTCGACGCTGGACTCCATCACCCTGAACGAGATGTCATTCGGGCCAGAGGAGGAGTTGTTCATCGACGCCAAGGGTGTATCAATGCCCTCCCCGGGTCAAGCGTGGGGTACCAAGGCTTTCCCGGTGGATGGGGCGCAAGCCAAGCCCACGGGTGATGAAGCATTCATCCGTAGGGTGGAGGCGGTGCCCATGAAGGTCATGTTTGAGCCCAAGGAGGGGACGAATCAGCCAATTGATGGCATTGACGTCCTATCCCACGCCGAGATCGACGACGTTGTCAACTACATGCGGATGGGGATGCACGACCGTGTGGCAGCCAAGAAGAGGCGGGCCATGGTCACATCTCCGCATTGGTGGGATGACAAGATGTTGGTCACCGGCAAGTACGAGAAGGATGAGTTCGTGGCGAGGGTCATGGACCACATCGCGGACCAATACGATGGTCCGGTTGGGTCGGACCCACCAACATGGGATTTTCCAAGAATGGGTGCCGATAGCGACAGTCACCAGCCCGATGCCGCAAATTTCCGAAGATTATCGGTGGGAAGAGCTCCCCCCGACGATGAAGACGGCATATCGGACGAGGAGAAGTCGGAATCGGACCCAGAAGAGGCCTATACCGCAGTGCGGTCGGTTGTATCCATACCGAAGCAAGCGGCTGAAGAGGCCCAGGAGAACCCGAAGGTCGCCGAGCTGAAGGAGAGGCTGATCAAGGCCTATCCGCGGCTATTCAGTGGCGTCGCCAACAAGAACCCTCCAGATCGTGGGAGGTTTGGTACAGCGAAGATCAAGCTGAAGCCGAACCCGAAGATCTATCGTCATCGGGAGTACCAACTTCAGGGCGATCGGGTCGAGGCCATGAAGAAGCTGTTGGCCGAGTTCATTGAGCGGGGATGGATCGAACCCTCCGACAGTGAGTGGGCCAGCCCAGCCTTCATCGTACCCAAGAAGGAGAAGGGCGAGTAGAGGTTGGTGGTTGATTACAGAGGTTTGAACGAGCAGACCGAGCACGACTCGTACTCGCTTCCCCTGATCGACTCCATCCTCCAAAAACAACAGAAAAAGCGGATCTTCACGGTGTTGGACCTGAAACACGGTTATCACCAGATGCCGCTACACCCGGACTCCAGGCCCTGCACAGCGATGTCGACGCCGCTGGGGCCCATGCAGTGGAAAGTGGTGCCTATGGGCGCCAAGAATGGCAACGCCGCTTTCCAGCGCATGATGGAGGACCTACTCGGTCCTGTCCGGGACTGTGCCGATCCCTTCGTGCATGACATCATCATCGGGTCCGGCACGGAGAACATGACTGAGGACGAGCTCATCGACGCGCATGAGAAGGATCTGCGCCGAGTGCTCAGCGAGTTGGACAAGCACAACATGGTGTGCAAGCCCACCAAAGCCTCACTCTTCGTGGAGGAAGTGGAGTTCGCGGGTCACGTGGTTGGTCACGGGCAATGCCGTCCCATGCCTGGGAAACTGGCGTCCCTGCACCACTGGGAGAAGCCCCAGACCATCAGCGAACTCCGATCCTTCATGGGGTTCTGCAACTACTATTCGGGCTATGTCCGAATGTATGCAGAACTGTCGGGGCCGCTGCACAAGATGCTGCAAGTTGGCAAGTTCGATGGCCGGAAGGGGAGCAAGAAGAAGCTTGCTTGGACCCCTGAGGCTGAGGATGCGTTCAACAGCCTGAAGGAGCGACTCCTGAGGCAGCTGGGACTGTTCCTGGTGGACCCGGACAAGGGATTCGTGCTACGGACAGACGCCTCGGACTATGCCGTGGGGGCAGTCCTCGAGCAAGTCCGGGACGACGGGACTCATGTTCTCGTGGCGTTTTGGAGCAGGATCCTGGCCGAGGGCCAACGCCGAACATGGACCGCGAGGGAGAAGGAGACATACGCCATTGTATGTGCGCTCAGGAAGTGGTCTGGCCACATCGGACTGCAGCCGGTGGTGGTTTGCACGGACCACCAGTCCCTACAGAGCTGGCACAAGGAGCATGTCGACACCCCCTCAGGACCAGCGGCTAGGAGGGCCCGATGGCACGAGACGTTCGCCAAGTTCGACCTCAGCGTCTTGTACGTCCCGGGGAAGGACAACACTGTGGCAGAATGCCTCAGTCGCTGGGCCTACCCCGCGGGTAAGGCGTGGATGGACATATCCAGCCATGGCGACGCCGAGGAGACCGAGGAGGCCAAGCGCATCATCGAGATGGAGAAGGTCATGGAGCAAGAGGGGGTCAAGTGCTTTGTGGTGATGGCAAACCGTACGGACCTGGCCAAGTTCCGGGGTGCCCGCGTCCAAGCTATTCGAGAGGAAACCCTCGAGCAATGGATGGTGGCCCCTGTAGAGCTGGTCAAGTCGGTGCTCACAGTGGACTGGTCGGATGACTACGCGGCATCCGAGCACTGGAGCAGGTACTGGAATGCCGTGAGCGCCCCGTCGGATGACAAGTGGCCTGAGGGCTTGACCGAGGATGGGGACAAGTTGTTCCTCAAGGACAAGCTGCTGGTGCCCGAGAACCGAGTTGAGGAGCTCATTGACCATTGGCACAACGCCCAGCTCATGCATCCTGGCCGAGACAAGATGCAGCAGGACCTGGAGTGGCGTTTCAAGTTCCCTCCGGGGTACTACGCCATCCTGGATAGGTATTCCAGCGACTGTGCCGTGTGTCAGGCCACGAAGAGCCCCAACCACTCCACAGCGGGCAACCCGGTGTATACGGCTATGCCGGAAGCCCCTATGCGGTCCGTGGCCATGGATGTATTCGCCATGCCTGAGGTCACCGTGGACGGAGAGACCTACGACTGTGTTATCCTGGCGGTGGACAGGCACAGCGGGTATATCGTGGCAGTCCCTGGCAAGAAGTCCAAGAAGAAGGACAAGAAGGACAAGCATGGAGTGGGGCTGCAGGCCAAGACCGTCGCTAATGCCATGATCAGGCATTGGCTGACGATTTTCGATGTCCCAGCTGTCATCTGTAGCGATCGGGGCAGTCAATTCGTGGGGACGTGGTTCAAGACGATGTGCAAGCACATGGGAATTCGGCACGCCAAGACCGTGGCGTACCACAGCCGGTCGAATGGCCATGCTGAGCTGGCCGGGCGGCAGATGTTCGAGAAGTTCCGCCAGCTGCACATTGACGAACCGGGCCGGAACTGGTATAACTCGCTGTGGAGAGTGCTCCAAGCGTATCACGACCTTCCGGGACCCACTGGACTGTCGCCCCATCGCATCCTGTTCCTACGGGATCGAGTGTCACGCACTCTCCCGTGGTTGAACCATGGCAAAGTGGCCCGGGATGCGTACGCCATGATGGCTGAGGCGGACGACACGGCGGCCAAGGTGTGCAAGGCACTTCAGGACGAGCACAACAAGAGGGCCAAGTACTTCAAGCAGGGAAAGGTCCAGAAGTATGCTCTCCAAGACACCGTGTGGGTGGAGCGGCACCACAAGGATGTCCTGTCCAGACATCGGCAGGCATCTTGGTATGTGCCGGGGGTAATCGTGCGGAAGGTCGGGCAGGATGTGTATGCGGTTCGTGTGGGGGATAACAAGATCCTGGACCGCGACCATACCCAGCTTCGTCCCCGAGCACCAGACCCCAGCGGACGTCCCGTCACCTTCGAGTTCACGGCCGGCGATGTGGACTCGGACGACGAGGGTGAGGACGACGACTTCACCGCCGAGAGAATCCTGGCGGACAAGCCGGACCCGGGGACGCCTGGGGGTAGGCTTTATAAAGTCCGTTGGAAGGGATTCGCCGCATCCAGGGACTCGTGGGAACCTCCGAGCAGTTTCGTGCCGAGGTATACCACGGTCTGGATGGACTACCTAAAGAAAAAGCATATTTCTTTGGATGTCAAGGACGTGTTGGTCCATTTGGTTGCTGCTGTAGCACCGTAATGGATCCCCCCTTGGCATTTTGTTTGTTTCTGTGCTTGGGGAGACGGTTGGAGGCGTTCATCCGGGAATTTTCCCGGCCTTGATTGGCCATATACCCCCTTCACTCGATCTCCACATATATATTTCATTGTGGTATACTTATTTAGGTCGACCGACGACGTTTCTCTATCTTTGATCCCCTTGGTCCATGTTGTACATCAAGAGGAGACCGGATATGGCGTAGGGCACCGACTTTCAGTGTCCTCACCCCTCCCTTGGGGCATGGGGGACGCCTACGACGTGTGTGGGGCCTCCATGTGTCCTTGGGACATGGGGGGGGGTTGGAGCCCATTGGGGTCCTCCCGTCCTCTCTTCAATGACTTCCGAGCGGTAACAACGCTCTGAGAAGGGGGGTGAAGCCGGTTCGGACCCCCGTGGCCATCTTGGGGTCACTTGGGGTGTGTATCTATGTGCCGGCAAGCCGCCATTGGCTGATATCACACTCTCCCATCCACCTGATCTAACCCGATGTGATAGTGTGATAGGTTTGGCCATTCCGGCTATGAGCGGCCATATTCAGTACCGAGGCGCCGCCAGCGGAGATTTATATATCGGAATATCAGGAATCAACAGGTTTTTATTATCATAATGTTTCCGTAATTTTTCAGTCTTTCTTACTGATGGTCAATGTATCGGCGACTGTCAGTTGGGTCGCGATTTTGCGTTAACCGATGGGTTAACTGTTATTTCCAGATATTTTGGCGGATACTCTGTTGAAGGGTCAGATTTCATCAGCAAAGAGTTCGTTGCTTTCGCAATTTTCTAAATAAGCACTCGAAATTTTAATCTGAATTTTTCGCGATGTCGAAATCGGATTTTCGACTTCGACATCGCCGCACTTGATTTGGACTTCTTCGAGTGGTCATACTCTTTTCCCTATGCCCGAATCAGGTTTCCCTTATACTTGCCACCCATTTGACTTGGAGATATAAGGGAAACAAAAGCGAATCGTGGAACCACTTTGAAGGGCCATATCTACGCGCGAGTGTGAGGAAAGAGAATAAGGAAGGTTGGGTTGCAAGCGCCTTAGTCTCAACCTAATTTAGGATGCATCAAACGCCTTTGGTGTGTACACATGCCCGGTGTAGCAAGGGATAATGGTCAAGAGGGTATAAAGTGATATATAACTCTTGGACCGTGCAACCGAATATTTTAATGCGACTTTCGAGTGTACCGCATGAGTGTTGGGGTTGCATAGATACTTTCCTTGGGTTCCTACGCATTTTTAACGTGAAGTTATGTCCATGGAGGGACATGGCATATCATGGTGGGAGCCATTTTTGAGGGTATGTTTTATATGCATGGTTTATGTCTTGATATGTTCACGCCCGTGTTATATATCTTCGTGTGGCGGAAGAGATGGGGAGCCATACGTGACAAGGGTTTTGCCCATGTCCCAATTGTGGAATTCAAAGCGCTAGACTAAGTCTACCGCGTATGTATTGCTCATGGTATGTTTGACAAAGAGATCCATGAGTGCACTCCCATTTTCATGGGGCATGTTGATATGAGTGGCGAAGGTATCTTCATGCGCCTGATTGGGGATCCAAGTGGGGGAATTGTTCGCAAATAATTCCAATCATTTGTGTATTGAACCATGAGCGGATACCACCGGTGAGCATAGAGATATACTATCATGACAACTTTGTATTTGGTCATATTTTCATGTTTTTGACCTCAATTTTTGCTCATTTTTGCATTTTGTGTACTTACCTGGTCGGCAAACAGCAAGGAGCCTATGGAGAGTCGAACCATGGTATGTTGTTCATATGTTGGCATATGCTTTGGAGTTGAACAGCACCATATGCCGGATCGTGTACTCCATTTGGCTTGGCGCACGAGAGATTACAAGAATTGGTCTCAAAATCATGGGCTGACTTGGGCAGTGCGTGGCGCCCATATCCGAAGGGGTATCGAGGGTAAAGTGGGGATGTACATGGGCATTGACCTTTGGTCTATATCCTCCATGAATACTAGACTTAGATTCCATGCATGCTTTGGGCCTTCGGATAAGTGGTAACTTCAGTTTTGAGCATATATTTGATATAGGGCCAATATGGTGTGAATTGGCAGTTTTTTGGCATGTTATGAGTTCAAACTCATGGGGCATATCTCCAAGCCCATTCGACTCCAGGTCCAACCAAGGTTATGTCAGGGTAGGGCATGGTCCTGAGTGCCACTCTAGGCCATGACACGCGACCTCCCTTATTGGGCTAGCATATATAGGCTTGGGAGTGAACACATTTTTGGGGTTTATGTAGTGACTTGTGACACATGGCATTTAGCCATCTTATTTGATTGGGTTCAGGGCATCATGTTGGTGAGTCAAGGGAAGGTCTTGAGTCCAGGGAATGAGGGGTCTATGGCTATGAATGTGTACGTTTCCATCTTTCCCCAACTTTGCTTTATTTGTGTTCATATGCCAATTTCAGGGCTTTCTTCCTTGGTGCAAATCTTGTACATGCCCGCCATCGTGAGACCATCGATGTGCTGAACGGAAGCCCGCAGCCTGATTTGGATTGTGAATTGGGCTATTGCTGTATTTGTGGGATCTGGTTGCTGTTCAGGGTTGAAGGAGGATTACATTTTCTATATTTTTGGATTTTGGACCTTGGACTTTGAGGATTTTGAGAAATGCAATCGTTGATCCGGAGTAAATCAGCAGGGGTAACAGGCGGAAGGGGCACAGCGGGGGCCGGTCCTGGTAGGGACCTTCTTTACCACCTCCTTTACCACCTTTATCCCCGTTCGGGGGATTTCTGGTGGGTGTTTGGGTCTTCTGGCGTTCAGCCTCTTGTCGCTTGAGTTTATCACTCTCGCGTTTCTTTATGTGACATTCGTCTTTGTAGTGACGACGTTTGCCACAATAGCCACAGGTGATGGTACGCCTGAAATGATCCTGATGGGTCACAGGTTTCCCATCTTTTGTATGCTGCTGTCGTTTCATCTGCAGCATACAGCTACTGTGATGATCGCAGTCAGAGGCATGACAAGGCCCCCCCTTGTCATTGACAGGTTTGCAGTAGAACAAAGGGGGTGTACCTGCATCTGGTTTAACCTCATTCATGGCACGTAGGTTACCCCTCCCTTTACCACCTCCTTGGTTGGAGTTAGTGGGATTTTTAGGCCCTTTCCATTCGCCACGTTCGGGGGTAGGGGTACCACCTCGACCCAAGTGCTTCTTGAGGAATTTCTCCATGTGGGAGTCATTCTCCCTGTCAAGAGCTAGCTCAATCAGCAGGTCCACCAGTTCGTCGTACGAGTGGGTCCGGCTTTTCCTCTCAGAGGTAGCGCGGCAGTCATCCCACGTACGTTGGGGGATCTTACGCATGAGCCACATGTGGGGCTCAGTGGCTCCGTAGGAGCCCACGTTCATCCGTGAAAACAGATACTCCAGGTCGCACTGAAACCAGACCGGGTGGTCAGGAGCAGAGGTCGCAGTGGCATGGGCAGCAACATTGCTTGGCACAGAAGACATGACGAGAGTGTTGACTGAATAGTATCCTGCAAACAGATATGGTACACATAGCCAATGAAATACCTGATATGCACATATGAGAAATCCACCCTATCATCCACTAATTGATATAACTACTAAACATCCAAGATTGCCTTATCTATCCCACATCCTATGTTCCTAACAAGGAAATGGAATATGATATACCCTATCCCACATATATCCCATACATAGGGCCATATAATGCTCCCTTAGGGGTAAAATGCCAGGGTAGGGTTGTGACCTGCTTCACCCCCCCACTTAAAACAACTGCCACGGGCAGGAAGTACATGCCCAAGATGAACGTAGCAGTCACAAACAGCAGCAAATCCCAGGTCACCAGATTCCCTCCCATAGGGATTCGAACCTACGCAGGCAATCTCGGAGCCGGCCGCACGACCGCTGAGGAAGCACCGATCGGTGGGAATCCAACCACCGCTGAGACGCACAATATCACGAATGGGATCCCGCAGGTCCCGCAATAAGTAGTAGGCGAAATGGCGAGCTGTTGCGCGCAGAGTCTGGTCCCCGCGTGTCGCATAAGGCATGTGGGGTCCAGCAGGTAAGGGCAGGTAGTTTTTCAAAGAATTAAAACTAAAGGCAAAGTGAAATCACACTTTTAAACAAAACTGAAGGTAATGGTACATGCGAAGCGGTGCGACGCGAAAGTGCAAAAATTTCACTTTTTGAAAAAACTGCCAGGAGAATTGACGGGAGTGTCAAACAGCAACGTAGGACTGTGCCTGCACAAGGGAGCACGAGGGATAAAAGAGATAGAGGCCAGGGAAACATTCACAAGGGACACAACAAAACTTGATGGCCTGCGGCCAGGGGACTGTTACCATAGGGGGCTAACGGTCCTGTCTCGCAGTGCAACGCGGGGCAACTGTGGTAACAGTCCTTACAGCCACCACAGCCCTTTTTTCACACTTTGGAACAGTGAACACCGTGATCTTGCCATATTGTTGCCTTGCGATGCATCACCGTCTTGTGCCTGCCTCTGTCTTGTGCATGCTTAGGCCCACTAATAAACACGGCCACGATGGCCCCACAGTGCGCGCGGTAGCTCACTAAGTAGAGGAAAGAGGTCACGATGGCCTCAGGGTAAATGATCCACGATCATTTGGGCACAAACCAAAACACGGGTACGATGCCCACACCTTGCACCCACCTGCTTTAGATCGTTTATGAGGGCTTGATGTGCTTGATGTTCTTGATGTGCTTGCCCGTAACACTTGTAGTAATGAGTGAGCTCTTGCTTGTAAGATGTAAACTTGCTTGATTACTTGCTTGTAAAAGACCGAGACAAGGCCTAGCCAAAGGCCCACTTGTCAAACAGACCAGACACCAAAGAAAGATGATCGTGTGGAACGGACCAGGATGAATGAACCAGTCACGGTTGTGACTGTACGATACGGGCACGGCTCAGCCAAGGGTCGTGGTCGTGTGGATGTCTAACTTAGAATGTGTGTCACACGTGATGCACCACATAGAGGGTAAAGGAGGAGGTACGGAGATGGGATGAGGGTGTGAGTAGACACACTTAAATAGACAAACCTCATAACCATGTAATAATAACCTGACCTCACTGCTAACCCCTCACCTAGGAGCCATACTACGTATATATATCATATATACACATAATAGAGCAATGCACGCTAACAAACACAAGACACACGTGTGCGCGCACACCCATTGGCAGGGCCCGGGGGCACACACTCGCCCAGAGGGCATCACAGAGTGTGGGTCTCGCGGTGGCGGCCTTGGGGCACGTGATGGGGGCACCCCACACATACGGCACGTGCAAGAGCTTCCACAAACTACTCACGTACACACAACAAACAGTAAGCATATCCACAATAGAACACGTGTATAGATACGCCACCTTGTTGCTTGGTGTTCGTGTGTGTCTTGGGGGCGTGCGTATAAACACTTAGGTTAGCTTGCGTGTTACCCTTGTCGGTGCGTGTGCCACCGGCGGGCCGTAGCGCAGGGGGTCACCTACAGGTTGCAAATTGGGGAGGTCGCCCGTACGGTCCCGCTGGTGTATCAGCCCACCCTACTCCCCGGGGGCACGATGACACGCCCCGAAGGAGTTTTACTCCCCCAACCCCTCTACACCGTGTATGACGGTTCATGTTTACATCTTCGTGTGTAGACTTGGGCCGGTGTACACGGCTACAAAACCCCAAAGGTAGGTGTCAACCTAGGTCTTGCTTGTTCGGGGGGCGGGTGATAACCCACGTAATAGGCAACCATATAATCCCGTAAGTAAATTCATGGCATGCGCACACACACGCTACCATTGGCCACGGGCACACCTGGTTTTGGTGTGTCTCGGACAGAGAGACTCGTGTGTGTTGTGGAAATCCAAGTCCACGCACGGGTCTCTATAAAGAAAAATGCCACGCCCATATCCCAACCCGTTTGGTTGGGTGCTGGGATAGAGGACCCCTCGGGTGTTGTGGAAATCCAAGTCCACTCGTGGGGAACTCTAGAGAAAACATTAATATACATATTCTCTCATAAACATATGCATGTGCACACTCGCCCTTTTCATCAGATTGTCTGTTCCCTCTTGTTGCAGGCAGGAATTCCCCCGCGAAATTCATCAAGGACATGAAGAGCACACCCAGCCAGCATGCGGCCCCATGCAATGGCAATGGAGGGTACCCACTCCCAACCCGGGCACGCATAGCGACCGGGGACAAATACTCAGGCGGCGGAGACGGCCCAAATCCGCAACGCCACTCTTTGCCTTTGAAGACCCCACCCACTCATAGAGTGACGGGGCAAAGGCACCCATTGCAATTCATATTAGAATACTTGTATTGTAGAGCCTCTAGGCTTAAGTCCTCGCCGTATGTAGTGGCAATTTTGCACGCCACAAAATTTTTTCCACGTAATGTGAGCCACACGAGTACTTCGTACCTTGTATACCTACCCTCGTGTGGACAAGGGCAAATCGGTGGAAAACCATCACGCCCAACACAAAAAGGGAAAATGGGTTGTACCCGCCAACCCAACGAAGTTTTCAAGCCTGCGCCATTTTGAGCAAATGATTTAGCTCGTTGGCTTGGGTCACGGGTCAGGGACGGTCGTGGGGTTGTGGTTTCGGTACGGGGCGGCACTCCGAAACCTTGCAAACACCACCATGCGCACAACCCGGTAGAGTCTTTGGGAAGTGCCTGCCACGTTGTTAGCACCCTTGACGGGGGGCGTCATCGTGAGCAGGACTTGTGGCAGTAGTCCTGGTGGTGGTGGGAGTGCTCCAATAAGACCCAAGGATAGGGGTTTGAATGGCATTAAGACCCCCGAAAGAACACGTCCCACTTCCGCCCCAGGCTATATGCCACGCCACCCCACCCCAAGGACTCTCAAGCCTTTAGCGGTGAGAGAGGTAGACGGTGGGGTAAACCTGCGGTACCTACCGCCCTGCTCCGATGGGGATTTTTGTAACCGAGGAGCGCGCCGTGCATGCACATCTTCTTTCCTGTCTCCCACCGCTTCTCGCTCTCTCCTCCCTTCCCCAAACAATAATATATCCATATTGGTTAGGGTTTTCTTTTCGTGGCACGCTCATGAGAGCGGTCCACCAAGGTGGGCAAGGATGTCAACGGTTTGGGTGAGATTCTGTTTCTGCAAGTATGTAAGTGCGGCTAACCCGCATCTGCTCAGATTTTCACAGATCTGCCCCAGATTGGCTACATTTTGGTCATTTTCTCTGCTTCGGCGGAATCGCCGCCCCGCAGCTCAGTCTCAGGATCAGACCTATATATTTCTGATGTGCCGGATCTGATTCCGCGGTCCATTCATCGTAAATCCGTCGCGTTCCGATCATTTACCTGGAATCGCCAATTGCCGCTGATGCGCGCCCGAAGCCAAATCAGCCAAATATTTTTTCACAATCGGATTTATATAAATCTTTTCAGACAGATATGGACACTCAGATGTACTTAGGATAATCTGCATCAATTTTCTTCATAGACTGGGATTTTTTGCCGGATAACAATCAGCATGGATCTTGCTTCTGTTGTTGCTGCTCTCGCCTCCGTTGGTGTCCGTGTATCCGGTTCTGCCCCCAACAGCAGCGTTCAGGTCGACTCCTCGCCTGCCTGCCCCACTGGTCTTGCCGGCCCTGAGCCCTCCGGCACCTTCCACGACCCAGGGCAGCACTTTCATGGTAGCAGAGGCTACCTGAATGTTGCTTCAGTGGTCTCTGCTCCACAGCTCGCTCCCGAGTACGGCCCCGTAGACCCCGCCGCTTCTGGAGAAGTAACGATTACGCTGCCATGGTGCTGCGCGAACGAGGCCTTGAGAGGAATGCCTTGCGCAAGCCCAAGCTGCCCAAGAAGGGCGCACATCAGCAGCTGTGGAGACCCAGATTACCATTATGATCCCAGTCGAAATTGGCCATCCAGCAGCTGGAATCCGCCGGCCTACGACGATGGCAATGCTCCGGTGGAGCTTACGGACCTGGCAGGTACCAACCTTCCTTACGGAGGTCCAACATTTGAGACCATTGACGCCGATCTGAACGACATTGAGATGGGTGGTCCAGGTGAGGTACCTAGCTATAATCGACCAGCCTCTTGGGCACAATGGGAAGACCATTTGTCTCTAGAAGTGACCCGTAACCTTGAGAACCTTGAGGTCCTTTGTTGGTTAGCGTCGTCTAAGCTGATCGAACAAGAAAGAATCGCCTCTGATTTTTTATCGGAATATTTTTTCCTCCTTCAGAACGAAATTAATACCAGGATGTGGTGGCGTTCTCAAGAAGATGACTCTTTTGCCATTTTTTTGCAGATCTGGGAGGCAAGCCCCTTCCCGAAGGAGAAGGGCTGCGCACCTGTTCCCGGGCCCTCCGCCCCTCATCCCCCTGTTTCCATCCGCGACGATCTAGCCGCCGCGGTTGAGGAAGGAATTTTAGAGGCGGCCAGGCAGGCAAGCCTGGAAATCAGGGCTGAAGGAGCTCCCCAAGTGGACTCCTGGCTGCGGACCACCGAGATCAGCGGTCCGACAGCCTGCTCAGGCCCTTCAGGACACGGCATGTACTGTCCTGCCGACTGCTCCTGCAGATTCCAGCGAGATGCTGAGCTCCAAACGCTCAAAGATCAAATGCACCTCATCATTGAAACGCTGGGAATAAAAAATCTTTTCAAGACGCACATGCGGTCTGAGGGCGCCTCATCGGTGGAACAAGCAACAGAGCCGTCGGAGGAGGCGACAGAAATTTTTTCAATTGCTCCTTCGGTGGACTCCAGGACCACCGATGCAAGGATCAGCAGGACCAAGCTAAAGGAAAGGGTTAAAATCTCTCGTTCTGAGAGTAGGACGGCGAAGGCTAGGACTGAGGCTCAGAATGCCAAGCGAACTGCCTCCCGTACTGCCCCTCCTGCTGCTGATTCCAATACCTTAGCCCAGCTGTTGCTCGCCCAGACCCTCGCCGGAGCTGGTGTGGCGAATGATGCCGCCAAGGTGTCTGCCATTACGGCCGGTGTTGGGCTGGATTCGCTTCTTAATCCTACTTCCTTGCGACTTCGTCAGGTTGGCAAGCAACCGAAGTATAATGGGAACCCCCGACGTTGGCCTCAGTTCCAACGGGAATTTAAACTGTGGGTTAAGACTCAAAAACTCCAAGATGATCAGTTCCTGATGGCCCTCTTGGATTGCCTTGAGGGAGCGCCGGCCAACACTTGGCTCAGGACTTGGAGTGATCGCGAGGATACAAGTTCCCCCCTTACCTTTGATGAGGTGTGGGAACAGTTGGAGGTACGTGGATCCCGGCTGCCAGAGGACCACTACCACCAAATGTTGAAGAATTTTCCTTCATTCTCGCGATTAATTTTGCATGAAGTGCAAGACAAAAAACAGCGCTTCTGGAATTTAGTGGAAGAAGCTGAACATTCAGGCGAAAAATTTTCTAGTGCCGAGCTGAAAAATCTGATTTTTGACAAGATCCCCTCAGAAACTGCCGCCACCCTTCGGAACAAACAGTCCGAAGAAAAGGTCAAGACCTGGTGGGCGGAGGTGGAAGGCTTCGATGCCTCTGCCAACAGGTTTTCCGTCAGGGAGGCACTTCAAAAGTGCTCCCCCACGTCCTTCTCCAAGGTGAAATTCACTGAGGAGACGTGGAAAATCAAGTTTAATGAACACGAGGATCGGGACTTGTTTGTCCAAGTCCTCAACAGGGGAGTAAGCTTCCATGGCCATCGCCTGAAGGCCAAAAACTGGGTGTTTTCGTTCACCCCGAAGGAACTCTGGGAGGAGGTTGAGCGGCTCGCCGACGTCGCCAACCAGAATTTCCATGAGGGTCTTGGGGGAAACAAGAATACCCAGCAAAACACCCAAAATGGGGCCCAAAAGGGCAACAAAAAGGTGAATGACACCCGGAATGTTCAGCAGCACTGTAGCATCTGCCTTCTTTTAGGTTCTACGAACCGAGCTAAGACGCATTCTACTGATAATCACCGATGGTCTCCTTACGATCACAAGGTGATTGGTGAAAATATCAGTAATTCGCAGAATTCAGACAGGAATGACAGACAGGTGCACGGTGGGAAGGCTGGAAAAGGGAATCCGACCCCCTCCGGTGGAAACAAAAATCCTGGAGGCCCTGGCGGGTCCCAAGGCACAGGAAATCGGACTCCATCCGGCTCCGGTGGGCAGCCGAACGGCCAGAAAAATCCCAATAGCAACGCCGGAGGCGGAAATCGAAATCCAGGCCAAACCCCTCAATCCGGTACAAACAAGGGAAATGCTCCAGGATTCCAGGGTAAAGGTAAGGGAAATCCTTCGGGAACCCCTTTCTCTGGTAAGGGCAGAGGGCGTGGCGAAGGTGGAGGTCCATCATCCGGCGGCCGTGGCCGTGGACGTGGAAAGGGCAACCATCGTGTGGATCAGGTCTCAGGTGCAGATCAGGTGTCCGATGCGGATCGAGATTATGTTGAAAATGCCTTGAATCCAGCAGATGATCCGCTCCAAGATGAGTGGGTCGACGAATCAGGGTGTGTTCACAATATTAACGCAGCTACTGGAGGTCAGAACGCCTAGGGGAGCCACAAAAATCGCCCCTCCCCAGGCGATTTCAGGCATGATCCCCAGATTCCATCTCGACCACTACTTGATGTAGGGTCGCTTGTCTCCTCTCCCCTGGATCCGGCAGCGGATCCTTCTGTTGTAGTGGACGAGGTTGGTGTACAGTCCAAGCACAGGGCCCGTCAGTTTGTCACAAAGCTGTGGGTCTCTGATTGCAAGGGCAATTTCCACCTCGCCACTTGTTTGTGTGACAATGGATCGGAGGTAAATCTTCAATCCAATTCTTTCTTACCCGACGACTGCGTGTTTGATTCGCTTCATCCTGTTACCCTCGAGGGAGTTTCTGGACATTCTCTCGCAGGTGGGCAACGCGGTTGTTATATATCAACTCATTTGATCGCTCAAGACCTTTGGGAAGAAGGTAATGTGGAGGAAGTTGTCCTTAAGGATGACTACTTCTATCGTGCCGACATAAAGTATGACCTTTACTTGGGCCATCCTTGGCTTCGCAAGAACAGAGTGGCGCCCGTAGGTCATCGGCGTTGTTTTTTGCTGGAGTCACGTCCCTTGGAGCGTCCTGAATTTCGTTTTTTGCACGCAGGGTTTAAAAGTGCAGAAGAATTTTTGAAGCAAAAGGTTACACCAAAATTTGGCGAAGATGTCACCATTGCAGAGGTGAATGGGAGTGCCGATTACTCCCAAGAGTTAGAATGTCTTCGTAGGGACTCCCAGCCACGACGCCCTTCGCGCTGGCACTCTTCATCCTACAGAGTTGTCGACAAATGGCGCGATACAATTTGTGAATATTTTTATGAACACCATTCCTTTTGGCCACAGTATGATGCCTTTGCTAACCGAGAACAAGCGCTTTGACAAGCACTTTCGCGACGCTTGGACCCATTAATGGGACAAGAAGTTATGGATTAATCCTCCGTTTCACTTAATCCAGCAGGTCATCCACAAAATCAAGCAAGATAAAACCCAGGCGATTTTAGTTGTGCCCTTGTGGGACGACAAGCCTTGGTTTCAGGAATTGCAAGACATTTTTGTAGATTACATCGAACTTCCCAGGAAGATTAAGCTGTATGCCAGGGACGACACAGGTCCCCTGCCACAGCGGCCCTGGAGTTCGCTTGCATTCCTGGTGGATGGAAAGCGTTCTGACTCTAATTCTGCTGATTCTAGTACTGATTCCTGTGTTGGGTCTGAATCTGAGGTTGAGCGTGGTACTGATGATGAATCTATTTTTTCTGATTTTTGTCCGTCAGATGCCCAAGGTGATCCAACGTCAAATGGATCCGCCTCGTCTCCCTCTTCCCCAATACGATCTACATCCAAAAGAATCTACGGCGCACGGACGACAAAAAAATTTTCTTCGCGCCGCAAATTCAGAGTTTTTTATGAAAAACCCCGTGTGGAAGCTTTCATAGATCCTTTCGAGGAGCTGGATCACGAAGAGAATCTCTGGAATGTCGACACTCGACCCACCTATCTTCAAGAGGCAGTTGATACGAACCTTTTTAGGGACATCCGTAAGAAGATTCTTCCTGCCAAGGCCGAAGAAATCGCCAAAGTTTTTTCGACAGTAATTCCTGGCGATCAGGTGGACACTGAGTTGTGTTCCAAGAAAAGAGACACGATTTTTGAGGAACGGAAGGACACAACCCTTTCGGGGAAGTTGATCAAAGACCCCCCTGTCCGTGGGCAGTTCGGTGAAGCCTTCATCGAGCTTCGTGAAGGGTACAAGGCGAAGAAACAGCGTCCTTATGAGAACCATGGACACAAACATGAGATACTCAGAAATATAATCGAGAGAAATCTCAGGGAATTTGGTTGGCTTGAGGGTTGTATGACCAGCGAGTGGTGTTGTGCACCCTTCACAGTCCCGAAGCCGCCGCCTGCAGACCAGAACACTATTGATGGTTGGCGAATGGTTGTTGATTTTTGCAACCTCAACGCCGAAACCAAGGCGGATTCACACCCCCTGCCCCTCATTGAGGAGGAAATCGCCAAGAGGGCAAGAGGTCGTTTGTTTTCTGTGCTGGATCTCCGTCACGGCTTTCACCAAATGCCGTTGAGGAAGGACAGCCGACCTCTCACCTGTATGTGCACGCCATGTGGCCCAGTCCAGTGGACGGTCATGCCCATGGGCCTGAAGAACGCCCCTTCGTTTTTTCAAAGAATGATGGAGAATGTGCTTTTTACAGCTCATCCTGAGCTTCGTGCCTTCGTGAGTGTGTACATAGATGACATAATCATCGCGACAGAGGGGGAGGGACTGACCGAAGCCGAGCTGGTGGCCCTACATGAAAAGCAGCTGAACCAGGTTTTGGACATTCTTGATGCCAATCAGCTGATTTGTGGGCCAAAGAAGGGAAAACTATTTTTAAAATCAGTCGAATTTTGTGGTTCTCTCCTTGAGAATGGCACCCGACGACCCAGTCCAGGGAAGCTCGTCGCTATTCAGAAGTGGAAGCGCCCTGAGACGATCACGGAATTGAGAGGATTCCTGGGTTGTTGCAATTTTTACCACACTTTTGTGCCGAGTTATGCCAAATTTGCTGCCCCCCTCACTGAATTATTGAAGGTAGGGAGAGATGCGGGCAAGGCAGGTTCAAAGGTTCGTGTCAAGTGGACTGACGAGTGCGAGGAGGCCTTCCATCACTTGAAGGCGGCCCTCTGCGAAGTCGCCACGTTGCATGTGCCGAAATTTGACCGACCCTTCTACATAAGAACCGACGCTTCTAGGTACGCGATCGGAGCTGTTCTTGAACAGGTTGATGAAGCCACCGGCGATCATTACCCTCTTGCATTTTGGTCTCGGAAGCTAGCCCCACGCCAAATGCAATGGTCGCCGCGTGAGCAAGAAACATATGCCATAATCTGTGCGCTGAAAAAGTACCAATCGTGGGTTGGCACCAATCGAGTCGAGGTCCTGACGGATCATCGATCTCTGGAGTATTGGGCCACCGAACACATTGATACTGTCGCGAGCCCAGCTGGTCGACGGGCCAGATGGCACGAATTTCTCAGTCTGTTTGACCTCCATGTGTCGTATTTGCCTGGAAAACACAACACGGTAGCGGATGCTCTGAGCCGATGGGCTTACCCCGCTTCAGAGGGGCTGCAAAGTACCAACATCCATGGTACGGAGCAGGACCGCCACGTCGTAATCGAGTGGGATCAAGAAGAAAAAAAGCTCATTCGACGTGAATGCATGCAATGCGCTGTTAAACAGCATGCATTACCGTGTCACGACATCACGGCCTTCTCAGATCCGGCGCATGCCCATGAGATTGTCACCAAATCACTGAAAGTCGTGGAGAAAGTCACCGATCCCTCCTCAGGGAGTGTGAAACGGTTTGACTATACCCGACGTGTAAGTGGATTTCGGTTGATCCAGGGCATTAAGCGTCGAGATCCGGCCAAAACTCCACCCCTGCCGAAAGATTCCCTTATCATCCGTGACTGGACATCCGATTATCTGCATGATTCCATGTTTAAAGACGTCTTTGAGAATCTCAAATCCAAAGATGCTCGCAAAGATGGAATTTTTGCTGAGTATTCGTTGGATGGGGGGAAAGTGTGGATGGAGGGTAAATTGTGCGTACCAGACGCCCTGGCCCCCCGAGTGTTAAACTGGTGGCACAAATGGGAGTCCCCCCACGCACATGGCCGTAGATTATGGTCGATGATTAAACATAGGTTGTTCGGCTCAAGGCTATATACTCACTGTATGAAAGTAGCCGCCGGATGTGCCCAATGTGCTGTCGCGACGCCACCCAGCGCGAAGAAGCACGGCCATCTGAGGCCACATCCTATTCCGGAGCGCCTCTTTAACAGAGTCACCAGTGATTTTTTCTATCTTGGTGAACTCGACGACGAAGAGTGCCATTGGACCAACAAAAAGGTCAATGGAGTGCTCCTTATACAATGCCGTCATTCTGGCTACATTCAGGTGTTGCCTTGCAACATCGAGTCAATGACTGGCAAGGCTGCCGCCAAATGGTGCGCGCAGACCTGGATGGGAGGTTGGGACGTCCCATCCGAGGTGGTTACGGACTCAGGTAAAGAGTACACCTCCGAATGGTGGAAGGAATTATGTGCTCGCCTTGGAATCCACCACCTGAGATGCGAGATCCACTCACATCGAGCGCTGCCTGGCGAAAGAGCCGGCCGCTCTATAATAAATATGCTTCGTAAGGAGCTCGCCAGTGAGAAAGACTTCCATTGGCTTGAAGTTCTCTTCGCATTGCTTCGCCGTTACCACAACACGCCTTTGTATCATGGCCTTTCTCCAAATGAAATTGTCTTTGGACGAAAGAAGTGTTGGTGGAACATGCCGTTGAATAATCCTCGCCCTTGTAAAGATGCTTCGTTGTTTTTGGACGAAATCCAACGAGCAAAAAAAGCTGTCTCGAAATTAATCGATAAGCATCAAGCTGACTGGCTTTGGGTCCAGAATCAAGGCCGAAAAAACCCCCACAATTTTGAAGTCGATGATCGAGTTTGGCTTCGAAAATCCGAAACCACCCTGGACAGAGATGATAAGCTTCTTCCCTTGTGGGAGGGGCCATTCGCTGTTACAGCGCGTCTAGGTGAGAACAGGTGGAGGATTCGTGTGGATGTCAGCAGGGAAATTGACGTTTCGGGCGATCGCCTCAAGAGAGAGATCCCCTCCCACAAGGATCGGGTTAAACCCCTTTTTTGGACTTCAAAATTTTTGTCCGATCGGGTCATCGAAGGGGGGAAGTACGAACTCAAGAGGATTTTAGAAGCAAGACGTGACGGAAAGGGCGAATGGGAATTTCTATGTGAGTGGAGGGGCTTTGATTCCAGTCACAACAACTGGGAACCAGCCCATTCTTTTGTCCATGGGTACACCAAGGGGTTCATCGACTTCCTCAAGAAGCACCCCGAAATTGGCGTACTCCTGACAGACTGTTTGTCGAAACCAGACAGACAAGTGGAGAGCGACGGAAAAAGACCTGTGGTGAATCGAGATCCAGCCTTTTACGGCCCTCAGCAGCCACATTCCAGGGCTGATCCGTCGATCCCCCCTCCTGCGGTCAGGCCAGCCCAGGAGTCAAATGAAGACCAAGCTTCGAGTTCGGCCGCTGATTTGCAGCGCCCAAGCCGTACGAGGGCCCCACCAGACAGGTTGGTGGTCACATGTATTCGTGCTTGGCCGAATTCAGGGAGACCCGTCGTGACTTGAGTCGCCGATGCCATAATCTGGGTAACAGTCGTCTAGTCCAGGGCGTCATGGCACTCGTCGCTAGGGCTCAAGGGTGTAGGTTCGAAACCCTTGCATTTCCAACTCCTACAAAAGCTCCAGCCTCGCCCCGTCGACCACTTATTCCAATGTGAGTGTTCTGACGACTTGGAAAAACCACATTCTGCTCAATCCACTGTTCATTTTTCCAGATTATGTCATGATGTGGAGAACTGCGAATGTTTGATAATTTGACATCAATCAACTTTTTTTTTGGTCTCCGTTCGGCAGACAAGGCGTAGATACGCTGCCGAAAACCACGGAGTGTGCTGCCGTGTCCAGAAAAAACCAAACTCAGGCTTAATTCAGGCAGATTCGGGGTAATCTTGTCTCTGTTGGTCTGTGCATCTTTGGAATTTGACTACTCGTGCAGATGGAAGCAAATGTACATAGTAAAAACGTTGGCCAACGACATTCACCCCTACAGGCACCCCCTGTAGTACTGGCGGCACTAGATGCGACGCCAGGAACTCAGATCTTACCTTCATTTGCCGTGATGCTGAAGCCAAAGTCCAGATTCAGATCCAGATTCCTTGAATTTACCTTGAATTCCTCAGGTTTGTCCATCATTCTGCCACTGTTCCGCAAAACCCCGACGTCAATTGTTCAGACAACCTTCTTATAGGAGCTCCAGGGACTTCTAACAGCAACCTCTCGGACCTCAGAGCTTCCGTAAGCTTCAGTGTATTTTTGGCACACGCCAATGTGAGCTCAATCCGACCTGAAACTGTCGAAAATGGTGAATACAAGTGTCTTGTGGGACTCAATCGAAAGATGGGCCTTGTCCAAGTCGATTGACACCGCCGCCACTGTAAATAAAGGGCTATTCGATGTCTCTCAGGTATATACTGTCAGTAAAGCGCCTTCAGCGAACCTTCGGCGCCCTACATGCCAAGGATCCAGGGCCAGCATGTCCCATCATGATGCATCATCACATGATCCACATTTTCATGGAATCTGTTGGATGCTCGCGAACCAACGTGCCGGAAAGCACAATTGAGCTGAATAAACGACAATACATATTAACTCTAGTCTAAACGAAAGTGTTAGTAGTTTCAGTTCTAGACATTCCACTTCATTTCACTTTCATCTTAGGGAATTTGCTGATTTTAGGACAGTTTAGGTTGATTTCCTTGTCATCTCCTCTCATTCCTCGAAGATCTGTGTACAGATAAGTGAACAGAAAAACATCCCTACCTTCCATGGTTCACTTAGGGCCTGTAGACTACATTTGTATTTGTTTGCCCTCTCTGTGATTGTTTCATCTCCTTCATCTCTGCTCATTTGATTCTCAATCTTGCTGAATCTTGTGATCATCCACCAGATGCGCCAAATCTGAAGCACATGCTGCACTTTTCAGAACGAGAAAAGCGGGAATAACACGATGTAGAGTACGTGGAGGACACCGTAGCGTGCCCGCGACAGCTAAACTGTGCCAGAGCGCCGAGATGTCACTCCATTTCTTGATTTTACTACTCAATCCACCAAGAATCTACCTCATTCTCAACCAGAGCATGGTTTGGTATCGATTCTCGATATGTTTACATGCTTTTTAGCCCATAACCTAATGTTTTACTGCCCGGAGGACTGTTCGTCACTCCTCATTCTGTCTCATTTCAGGTTCATCCATCCTGATTCAGTGCCAATTCAGCCCAAATCAGGTCAGATCAAGCAGATTTCGCCCCATCGAGGCTACATTTCTATTTTTTTCTGGGACTTACCCGCACTACGTTCTTCGTTGACGTAGCGACACACCCCAGTGTGTTTTTGGAGGGGGAGTGTAAGTGCGGCTAACCCCCATCTGCTCAGATTTTCACAGATCTGCCCCAGATTGGCTACATTTTGGTCATTTTCTCTGCTTCGGCGGAATCGCTGCCCCGCAGCTCAGTCTCAGGATCAGACCTATATATTTCTGATGTGCCGGATCTGATTCCGCGGTCCATTCATCGTAAATCCGTCGCGTTCCGATCATTTACCTGGAATCGCCAATTGCCGCTGATGCGCGCCCGAAGCCAAATCAGCCAAATATTTTTTCACAATCGGATTTATATAAATCTTTTCAGACAGATATGGACACTCAGATGTACTTAGGATAATCCGCATCAATTTTCTTCATAGACTGGGATTTTTTGCCGGATAACAATCAGCATGGATCTTGCTTCCGTTGTTGCTGCTCTCACCTCCGTTGGTGTCCGTGTATCCGGTTCTGTCCCCAACAGCAGCGTTCAGGTCGACTCCTCGCGTGCCTGCCCCACTGGTCTTGCCGGCCCTGAGCCCTCCGGCACCTTCCACGACCCAGGGCAGCACTTTCAAAGTAATCTCTCCAAACTTTGTTGTAGGATGGTAAGAAGCTTTCAACGGGTTCCTCGGTATCCCAATTCTTGGTATAACCCTCCGACCGCACCTTGAAGAGAAGTCTCTTGCGGTAAGTACGGTTACTTAATATTTTCTTGACATTATAGGTGTCCTCCTCAAATTGGGAGGGCACTCTAGCAACCTCCTCCGTGTAATTTAGAGGCACGGGGGAGCGAGGGGAGTTGAACGTTTTCATTAAACAATCCACGTGGACGTCAACTAACCTCCGTTGGTCCACTTGAATAACATAGAGGTCGTGCGCCTTCTTGGCCACAACCTCATAGGGCCCATCCCAATAGGGACAAGTCTTATCGCCAAGATTTTTGTGTTGGCGACGGACCCATACGCGGTCCCCTTTTGAGAAATTGGGGGACATCCTCCTACTCTTATAATACTTACGAGCCATTGTCTCTTGCACTTGAATCATAGCCCTCCGTGCAAGAGCAATAAGCTCCTCACGCCGTTGGAAGTAGTGAGCGGCGTCTTGGGCCACCCCCTTAGGCTCAGCAAGAGGAGGCCCCTTAGTACGGTTGTGTTTACCAAACACAATCTCGTTAGGTGTATAACCTGAAGGACCTGTAGTCTCATGCCACGCTCGTACAACGGCGGGCAAAACCTCTACCCAATTAGTGCCTTTCCTCAAGGTAAGGGCTTTAGCAACGGCACGCCTTAGCTGCTTGCCAGTATTTTCGGCCTTGCCATTACCTTGGTGCCTACCCGCGAGACACATAGTCAAGCGGGCACCAATCTTAGAACAAAGGGTTTGGAAATATTGGCTCACAATTTGTGGCCCACGGTCGGAGCATATTTCACGAGGGGCTCCGAACCTATCCACCCAGCGCTCCATTACCAAATGGGCCGCTCTTCTCCCCGTTAGCCCTTCATCCTTGTCTTCATGACGGGGTTTAGGAATAGGGATCGCGATGAGGTAGCCGGAAAGCCGGCATACACATAGGAGCATTCGGTCATACACCTCTCCATCGTGGGAGGTGGTTGGGTAGTGAAACACATCAAGCGCTATGGAGTCCATGGGCTCCATAGGTATAGGCATAGGGGTCATGTACCCTTGCTTGCGCTTGGTGTCATGTGTGTGAATGGCACATGAGGGACACGTTTGACATTGCAGTTCCACTGCTTTGTACAACCCCTCACCTTCCAAGCCATGGTTAATTTCCTTCCAGTGTTTTTCCACACTGGAGGTAGTTAAGTGAAATGCATCATGGTATTCGGCTACCAAACGATGCACTAGCGGCGTAGGAACACACCACCGTCCATTACGGACGAGCTTGTTATCCACCAACCTCACTCCATCTTGGAAGCTCCCATTCAAGGCATCCTGCCACATTTGTTTGTAGCATTGACAATTTGGGTAGTGTTTAGCCCAATTTATCTCAAAAACATTGGGACCATAGTCCCCATGTATAGGAGTTGCTTTCTTGTGGGACTTCCAAGATTCTTTTATCTTGACAATTCGCTCCAGTCTCCGAAGCTTTCTCTTTTGCTTCGTCCCCCCCCCCACTGGAGGCGAAGCCAGAGGGGGTGGATCACAAGCGGGCGCCCCTTGAGCCCGAGGCGCCGCTTTAGACCTAGTAACAACGGGCGCCACAACCGCCCTAAATACAAGGGGGCGGGCGAGAAGTTCCTCCTTCTCGGCCGCCATCATGTCCCGCACATCCGAGGCCGCTTGGGCCGTCCCATGTATGGACACATCACCCAACGCCGGGTTAGCAGGGTAAGCCCAACGGGACAAGAAATCACCCACGGGGTTCACTGGCCCCGGAGTGTAAACCACATGGAGGTCGAATTTAGAAAACAACTCATGCCAACGTGCTTGGCGTGGAGAGGGACCCCCTAAAGAAGGTCCCTACCAGGACCGGCCCCCGCTGTGCCCCTTCCGCCTGTCACCCCTGCTGACTTGCTCCGGATCAACGATTGCATTTCTCAAAATCCTCAAAATCCAGGGTCCAAATCCGAAAATATAGAAAATGTAATCCTCCTTCAACCCTGAACAGCAACCAGATCCCACAAGTATAGCAATAACCCAATTCACAATTCAAATCAGGCTGCGGGCTTTCGTTCAGCACATCGGTCGTCTCACGATGGCGGGCATGTACAAGAATTGCACCAAGGAAGAAAGCCCTGAAATTGGCATATGAACACAAATAAAGCAAAGTTGGGGAAAGATGGAAACGTACACATTCACAGCCATAGACCCCTCATTCCCTGGACTCAAGACCTTCCCTTGACTCACCAACATGATGCCCTGAACCCAATCAAACAAGATGGCTAAATGCCATGTGTCACAAGTCACTACATAAACCCCAAAAATGTGTTCACTCCCAAGCCTCTAAATCCTAGCCCAATAGGGGAGGTGGCGTGTCATGGTCTACAGTGGCACTCAGGACCATGCCCTACCCTGACATAACCTTGGTTGGACTTGGAGTCGAATGGGCTTAGAGAAATGACCTATGAGTTTGAACTCATAACATGCCAAAAAACTGCCAATTCACACCATATTGGCCATATATCACGTATATGCTCAAAATTGAAGTTACCACTTATCCGAAGGCTCTAAGCATGCATGGAATCGACGTCTAGTATTCATGGAGGATAGAGACCAAAGGCCAATGCCCATGTACATCCTCATCTTACCCTCGAAACCCCTTCCGATATGGGCGCCACGCACTACCCAAGTCAGCCCATGATCTGGAGACCAAATTCTTGTGATCCTTCGTGCGCCAAGCCAAATGGAGTACGCGATCCGGCACATGGTGGTGTTCAACTCCAAAGCATATGCCAACATATGAACAACATACCATAGTTCGACTCTCCATAGGCTTCTTGCTGATTGCCGACCAGGTAAGTACACAAAATGCAAAAATGAGCAAAAATTGAGGTCAAAAACATGAAAATATGTCCAAATACAAAGTTGTCATGATAGTATATCTCTATGCTCACCCATGATATCCGCTCATGGTTCAATACACAAATGATTGGAACCATTTGCGAACAATTCCCCCACTTGGATCCCCAATCGGGCGCATGGAGATACCTTCACCACTCATATCTACATGCCCCATGAAAATGGGAGTGCACTCATGGATCTCTTTCCCAAACATACCATGAGCAATACATACGCGGTAGACTTGGTCTAGCGCTTTGAATTCCACAATTGAGACATGGGCAAAACCCTTGTCACGTATGGCTCCCCATCTCTTCGGCCACACGAAGATATATAACATGGGCGTGAGCATATCAAGACATATACCATGCATATAACACATACCCTCAAAATGCGGCTCCCACCATGATATGCCATGTCCCTCCATGGTCATAACTTCACGTTAAAAATGCGTAAAAACCCAAGGAAAGATGCTATGCAACCCCAACACTCATGCGGTACACTCGAAAGTCGCAATAAAATATTCGGTTGCACGGTCCAAGAGTTATATATCGCTTTCTACCCTCTTGACCATTATTCCTTGCTATACCGGGGATGTGTACACACCAAAGGCGTTTGATGCATCCTAAATTAAGTTGAGACCAAGGCGTTTGCAACCCAACCTTCCTTATTCTCTTTCCTCACACTCGCGCGTAGATATGGTCCTTCAAAGTGGTCCCACGATTCACTTTTGTTTCCCTTATATCTCCAAGTCAAATGGGTGGCAAGTATAAGGGAAACCTGATTCGGGCATAGGGAAAGGAGTATGACCACTGGAAGAAGTCCAAATCAAGTGCGGCGATGTCGAAGTCGAAAATCCGATTTCGACATCGCGAAAAATTCAGATTAAAATTTTGAGTGCTTATTTAGAAAATTGCGGAAGCAACGAACCCTTTGCTGATGAAATCTGACCCTTCAACGGAGTATCCGCCAAAATATCTGGAAATAACAGTTAACCAATCGGTTAACGCAAAATCGCGAGCCAACTGACAGTCGCCGATACATCGACCATCAGAACGAAAGGCTGAAAAATTACGGAAACAGTATGATAATAAAACCCTGTTGATTCCTGATATTCCGATATATAAATCTCCGCTGGCGGCGCCTCGGTACTGAATATGGCCGCTCATAGCCGGAATGGCCAAACCTATCACACTATCACATCGGGTTAGGTCAGGTGGATGGGAGAGTATGATATCAGCCAATGGCGGCTTGCCGGCACATAGATACACACCCCAAGTGACCCCAAGATGGCCACGGGGGTCCGAACCGGCTTCACCCCCACGGTTTTGAGGTCCTCCGTAGCCCAATTTTCAAGGCTACGGTGGTCCGTACGGACCTCCACGCGCTTGTTCCCCAGCCAACCATGCCATTTTAAAAGCGCCGCCACTATGGCGTAGCATTCTTTCTCCCGAGGGCTCCAATTCAATTGGCTGCCTGACAATTTGCGGGAGAAAAAGGCAAGGGGGCGTAGGGCACCATCGGGACCTTCTTGCTGTAGGGCCGCCCCCACCGCCCAAGTACTAGCGTCCGGGGTGAGGACAAAGTCCTTATCCCAATCGGCTAGTTGGAGGGGAACAATATCCGTAATAGCACGCTTGAGCTTCAAAAAGGCCTCGTTAGCCGAAGCATTCCATGTTAGGCCTATCTTTTTGCCATTCTTATGCTTAGGCAAATCCTTCAACATATTAATGAAAGGGGTAGCTATGGAGGCGTAGCTTTGGACATAGCCCGAATAATAGTTGGCGAGCCCCAAGAACCCCCGGAGCTCCCGATTATTATCCGCTTTGTCCCAACGCTCAAGCGCCAACATTTTCCCTGGCGCCGGCCGACGTGTGCCATTTTCCAACACATGGCCACAAAACCCAACCGAACTAACAAAGAAATCGGTTTTGCTAGCGGAAGCAACCAACTCCTCTTTTCGTAGCCTATCCAACACGGCACGCACGTCGCGGTCGTGGTTAGCCAATAGCTTCTCCTCCGTCGCACCGGAGGAACCAATAATAATATCATCAATATATATGTCCGCACAATCCAAACCCTGCAAAACATGGTCCATGACCCGTTGAAAAATAGCGGGCCCATTCTTGATACCCATAGGCATAACACGCCATTGGTATCGCTTACCCGCCAAATTCATGGCGGTCTTAGCCCGGGATTCAGGGTGATTGGGAATTTGATGAAACCCTTTACTCAAGTCCACAATAGTGAAAATCTTGTGTTTGGATTGATTTTCCAACATGTTTTCTATGAGGGGGAGGGGGTGTGCGTCGGGCAAGGTAGCCTCATTAAGTTGGCGGTAGTCCACCACGAGGCGCCATTTTCCTTTCTCTCTCTTGGGCACAACGAAACCGTTGGACGCCCATTCGGAGGCAGGGCACGGCTCAATCCAGCCACGAGCCAAAAAGTCCTCCACTATTTCTTGCTCCGCCGCGGCACGCTCCCCCACCAACCGTATAGGTTTCACGGACTTGGGTTTGGCGTTCGGGTATAGGTCAAGTTTAGCAAACCCCAACCGCTCTGTACCACGGACCTTAGGGTGTTCCTGGCCCGGACGGAGACGAACCTCCCCACTAAAAACATCCCGCTCATAGTCCGCGAGGATGCGCCTCCTCATGAGCTCCACCTCCGGAGACACAATAGGCTCTTGGGTGGTGACAACGCCACCCACACGAGAAGCCGCCAACAATCGTGTGGCGCCTTTAAGTTTTCGGTAACGCTTAACGGTAGTGGCCCCCTAAACCAAAAACTCTCGTTCAATTTTCGCAATGCGTGAACGCACGCATTCTTGTGCCTCCAAATCTTCCGGGGTAGGATCAAGAGTAACGGGTGCGAGGAGTTTTTTATGGGTCGCCTGATACGTGAGGGTGCGCACCGAAACCAAATGGTTAGGCACCCTTTCATCCTCCGACTCTTCCTCCGAGGTCATGACCGGCTCGCCATCCGTGTTGGGGTTAGAGACGGCCGGTGCCAAAACGGAGGCCACATGACATTTAGTGGCCGCCAAATTTTCCTCCGCAATACCACCCTCCACGTATAGCGCCACCGTGGACCAACCCCGTTGAGGAAGGGGCGTGAGGCGGTCATTTTGATAGAGACAGGCTTTAGTCTCCGGCCCAGGAAGGTGGTACCCTTGCAAAGTAATTTCCATAAGGGGTTTCCACCACTCCCTATGTGTCCACTTCGGCCCTACGACGATGGCTCGTAGTTTTTCTTGCCGAATTTTCCGAACACAATCGGAAAACCGATGATAGGGAGGGCACATCCAATACAATTTGCAGGGGTCCGCGGGAGTGGAAAAGAAATCTTCAAGCGGCGAAACCCAACGGGTAGCCTGGGCCATATCCGGGATCCGATTGAAGGCGTCTACGTCGGGGTTTTTGCCAAATTTTCTTTTGACACGTGCGGCCCAATATGGCATGAGGCCATAGTCAGAGTGGGTCCACATGGACCCATCACGCCGTGTGGGTAGAACATCACGGGCAAGGGCTTCGGGAGCAAATTCAACGAGCTCCAAAGCACAAGCCCCATCCTGTACGGGGACCACGGAGCAAGCGGTCAAGGCATAGGATATGTGCTTCTCGGCCTCAACACGGTTAGGCGGTTCGCCACCAGGGGGCGTAACCACAATGGCCGGGGCAGGGTGCGTAGGAGTGACCGCCCCAATGACTGGAACGGTTAGGCCCCACACGGACTGACGTGACACCTTACCATGAATGGGTTTCACCAAAAATGGTTTGCCGGTTCGTGGAGCCTCACGGAAGTCCTCAATCCAAAAACGGGGGTGCACTGGATGGTGAGAGTACAAACAATTGAAACGGGCTAAATGGCTTACACAATGTTCGTAACCCCATGGGTGCCCCAAAACCATATCCGAAGTTAAATTCGGGACAAGGTACGGGGACACGCCATACCGGGCAACACGAGGAAGTGAAACACTACCATCCACAAGCCCTGTAAATTGAATTTTGACGTCTATTTGCTCGTCCCCCCCCCGGCAAAAGCGTCTCATTATCGGCTTGGAGTAGGCGCCTCCGTTTGGGGAGATTCATATTTTTCGGAGAGTTGGTCTCCAAAAACATTGGCGTTGGCCAAAGCGACCGCTTGGCACCCGAAATCCACCAAAACACGGAGGGCCTTGAATTCTCCATTGGGCAAAACAACCCGAACACAAAGTTCGGTTTGAATCTCACTAGTCACTACATGCCCCTTCATGACTCTCGATGGAACGAGAGCCACGGTAGTGTTACAGGGGTGCCCGAGGGTTTCTTCTTTCGAAGGGGGCGCCTCTGGGCACTCCTACCAACGTCCGCGCCCGTTCGGCGCTCCCTTGCCTCCTTTATCGCCCTTGCCGCCGCCACCCTTATAACCACCACCACCCTTATCACCACCGCCACCCTTATCGCCACCCTTAGGCTTACCACCTTTAGACTTACCCGCAATGTTCCAATGAGTGTCATTGCACGGAGAATTAGGCTTACACGTCGAAAGGGTGGTATTGGTGGCACCCCAATCAATCCAAGACATGTCCATCTCCGTTTGTTTACGTGTTTACCAATGTTTGGAACACGGAACCCAAAAGGTAGGTGGCGGTTTAGCCCCGGGGTCGATGGGTTTCTTCGCCGGAGGTTTAGGGTGACCCACGGCGTTCACGCAGGTGTCAGCGGGTTCGGAGGTGTTAGGGTCCGCCGTAGCCTCCGCATTAACCGCATTCACCGCGGTTTTTTTCTGAGAAGGACGATGAGTGTACGTCACCGTCGTCTTGTCTCCTTTATTGAGGCGTTCGACAGCTTCCCTCTCCGATGCGCTTTTATGGGCGAGGGCATAGATTTCCGCAGGCTTTAAACGAGGCCTACGTTGCTCCACTTTCATAGTGTAGCCGCGTGTGTGAGGTGTGTTGTTGAGTTTCAAGATCCACTCCTGGAGAGCCGGCGTCTTTGCAGTCAACTATCATCCCCGGCCCCGTATAGGAAACAGTCTCAGGAACCGTAGTGCAAGCTTGAGCGCTATACTTCCTGAATTCTTTTTCGAATGGGGCGCGACCCGGCGAAGGGTCAAGGCCACTAAAATCCACCACATAGCTGTCTGGGCTATTCTTAGCCTCTTGCTTGACGACCTTCTCTTTGATCCATGGGAGCTTGCTTAGGAGCTGCTCCCGGATCACGTGGGGACGAGTCTCATTGCTCAGAGGCAACAAACGTTGCCAACGAGCATAGAAATCTTCAAGGTCGATGAGGGTCACTTGCCCTTTAACCACCCGCGGGGTGAGGGCTCGCCACCTTTCATCAGCCCCTGAGGGGTCATACTCGTGGAAACGTTGTTCCAAAAAGTCCCACAACTCTTTGAGGGTGGGGCCCGTGCGTGTGTGGTCGGTGGCCTCGGCAACCCGGGCGTTGATGATCGCCTTGAGCCATGGGGGCAAGGTACTCAAAATCATTTTTGCCTCGTTGGCCTTTCGGTACATGGGATCACACCCCCCCAACCATTGTTGAAGCTTCTCCACCCACTCGTCGTAGCACTCTAGCTGCCCATTAAATTGCGGTTTAGGCATATCACTATCCTCCACCGCTTTGGTGTAACTATTTTGCACCATAGGCATTTGGTATGGGTGGTAAGCAGGGGGAGCCATGGTTGGGGGCACACCTCCACTTGCAATTGGTGCAACCTTCACTGGAGAGACTGTACACGTATCCGTAGGATGAGAGGTAAAGAAGGTCCCTACCAGGACCGGCCCCCGCTGTGCCCCTTCCGCCTGTCACCCCTGCTGACTTGCTCCTGATCAACGATTGCATTTATCAAAATCCAGGGTCCAAAAACCAAAAATATAGAAAATCCAATCCTCCTTCAACCCTGAACAGCAATCAGATCCCACAAATACAGCAATAACCCAATGCACAATCCAATCCACACTGCGGGCTTCCGTTCAGCACACCGGTCGTCCCACGGTGGCGGGCATGTACAAGAATTGCATGAGAGAGGAAAGCCCTGAAATTGGCATATGAACACAAATAAAGCAAAGTTGGGGAAAGATGGAAATGTACACAATCACAGCCATAGACCCCTCGTTCCCTGGACTCAAGACCTTCCCTTGACTCACCAACATGATGCCCTGAACCCAATCCAATAAGATGTCTAAATGCCATATGCCAAAAGTCACTACACAAACCCCAAAAATGTGTTCACTCCCAAGCCTCTAAATCCTAGCCCAATAGGGGGAGTTGGCGTGTCATGGCCTAGAGTGGCACTCAGGACCATGCCCTACCCTGACATATACTTGGTTGGACTTGGAGTCGAATGGGCTTAGAGATATGCCCCATGAGTTTGAACTCATAACATGCCAAAAACTGCCAATTCACACCATACTGGCCATATATCAAATATATGCTCAAAATTGAAGTTACCACTTATCCGAAGGCTCAAAGTATGCATTGAATCGAAGTCTAGTATTCATGGAGGATATAGACCAAAGGTCAATGCCCATGTACATCCCCACTTTACCCTCGAAACCCCTTCGGATATGGGCGCCACGCACTGCCCAAGTCAGCCCATGGTCTTGAGACCAATTCTTGTAATCCTTCGTGCGCCAAGCCAAATGGAGTACGCGATCCGGCATATGGTGGTGTTCAACTCCAAAGCATATGCCAACATATGAACAACATACCATGGTTCGACTCTCCATAGGTTTCTTGCTGTTTGCCGCCCGGGTAGGTACACAAAACCCAAAAATGAGCACAAATTGAGGTCAAAAACATGAAAATATGTCCAAATCCAAAGTTGTCATGATAGTATATCTCTATGCTCACCCATGATATCCGCGCATGGTTCAATATACAAATGATTGGAACCATTTACGAACAATTCCCCCATTTGGATCCCCAATCGGACGCATGGAGATACCTTCGCCACTCATATCTACATGCCCCATGAAAATGGGAGTGCACTCATGGACCTCTTTGCCAAACATACCATGAGCAATACATATGCGGTAGACTTAGTCTAGCGCCTTGAATTCCACAATTGGGACATGGGCAAAGCCCTTGTCACGTATGGCTCCCCATCTCTTCGGCCACACGAAGATATATAACATGGACGTGAGCATATCAAGACGTATACTACCAATATCACACATAGCCCTTAAAATAGGCTCCCACCATGGTATGACATGCCCCTCCATGGTCATAACGTTGGGTTAAAGGGACGTGGGAACCTAAGGAAAGATGCTATGCAACCGCAAGACTCATGCGCTACACTCGAAAGTCATAATATCAAGTCCGGACACATGGTCCACAAGTTATAAACAAGTCTCTACCATGTTGACCATGATCCTATGATACAACGAGTGTGTGTGATGACCCAAGGTGTTGGACCCTACTAAAAGTAAGTTGAGACTAAGGCGCTTGCAACGCAACCTTTCTTATTCTCTTTCCTCACACTCGCGCGTAGATATGGCCCTTCAAAGTGGTCCCACGATTCACTTTTGTTTCCCTTATATCTCCAAGTCAAATGGGTGGCAAGTATAAGGGAGACCTGATTTGGACATAGGGAAAAGGGTATGACCACTCGAAGAAGACCAAAGAAAGTGCAGCGATGTCGAAGTCGAAAATCCGATTTCGACATCGCGAAAAATTCAGATTAAAATTTCGAGTGCATATTTACAAAATTGCGGAAGCAACGAACCCTTTACTGATGAAATCTGACCTTTCATCGGGGTTTCCGCCAAAATATCTGGAAAAAACAGTTAACCAATCGGTTACCGCAAAATTGCGAGCCAACTGACAGTCGCCGATACATTGACCATCAGAACGGAAGGCGGAAAAATTACGGAAACTTTATGATAAAAAAACCCTGTTGATTCCTGATATTCTGATATATAAATCTCAGCTGGCGGCGCCTCGGTACTGAATATGGCCGCTCATAGCCGGAATGGCCAAACCTATCACACTATCACATCGGGTTAGACCAGGTGGATGGGAGAGTATGATATCAGCCAATGGCGGCTTGCCGGCACATAGATACACACCCCAAGTGACCCCAAGATGGCCACGGAGGTCCGAACCGGCTTCACCCCCCTTCTCAGAGCGTTGTTACCGCTCGGAAGTCATTGAAGAGACGACGGGAGGACCCCAATAAGCTCCAACCCCCCCCCATGTCCCAAGGACACATGGAGGCCCCACACATGTCGTAGGCGTCCCCCACGCTCCAAGGGAGGGGTGAGGACACTGAAAATCGGTGCCCTACGCCATATCCGGTCTCCTCTTGATCTACAACATGCACCAAGGGGATCAAAGATAGAGAAACGTCGTCGGTCGACCTAAAAAGGTATACCACAATGAAATATATATGTGGAGATCGAGTGAAGGGGGCAGATGGCCAATCAAGGCCCAAAAATCCCCGGATTAACGCCCTCACCCGTCTCCCAAGCACAGAAACAAACAAAATGCCAAGGGGGATCCATTACGGTGCTACAGCAGCAACCAAATGGACCAACACGTCCTTGACATCCAAAGAAATATTCTTTTTCTTCAGGTAGTCCATCCAGACCGTGGTATACCTCGGCACGAAACTGCTCGGAGGCTCCCACGAATCCCTGGATGCGGCGAATCCCTTCCAACAGACTTTATAAAGCCTCCCCCCAGGCGTCCTGGGGTCCGGCTTGTCCGCCAGGATCTTCTCAGCGGTGAAGTGGTCGTCCTCACCCTCGTCGTCCGAGTCCACATCGCCGGCCGTGAACTCGAAGGTGACGGGACGTCCGCTGGGGTCTGGTGCTCGGGGACGAAGCTGGGTATGGTCGCGGTCCAGGATCTTGTTATCCCCCACACGAACCGCATACACATCCTGCCCGACCTTCCGCACCATTACCCCCGGCACATACCAAGATGCCTGCCGATGCCTGGACAGGACATCCTTGTGGTGCCGCTCCACCCACACGGTGTCTTGGAGAGCATACTTCTGGACCTTTCCCTGCTTGAAGTACTTGGCCCACTTGTCATGCTCGTCCTGAAGTGCCTTGCACACCTTGGCCGCCGTGTCGTCCGCCTCAGCCATCATAGCGTTCGCATCCCGGGCCACCTTGCCATGGTTCAACCACGGGAGAGTGCGTGACACTCGATCCTGTAGGAACAGGATACGATGGGGCGACAGTCCAGTGGGTCCCGGAAGGTCGTGATACGCCTGGAGCACTCTCCACAGCGAGTTATACCAGTTCCGGCCCGGTTCGTCAATGTGCAGCTGGCGGAACTTCTCGAACATCTGCTGCCCGGCCACCTCAGCACGGCCATTCGAGCGGCTGTGGTACGCCACGGTCTTGGCGTGCCGAATCCCGATGTGCTTGCACATCGTCTTGAACCACGTTCCCACGAATGGACTGCCCCGATCGCTGCAGATGACAGCTGGGACATCAAAAATCATCAGCCAATGCCTGATCATGGCATTAGCGACGGTCTTGGCCTGCAGCCCCACTCCATGCTTGTCCTTCTTGTCCTTCTTCTTGGACTTCTTGCCCGGGACTGCCACGGTATACCCGCTGTGCCTGTCCTCCGCCAGGATGACACAGTCGTAGGTCTCTCCGTCCACGGTGACCTCAGGCATGGCGAACACATCCATGGCCACGGACCGCATAGGGGCCTCCGGTATAGCCGTATACACCGGGTTGCCCGCTGTGGAGTGGTTGGGGCTCTTCGTGGCCCGACAAACGGCACAGTTGCTGCAGTACTTGTCCAGGAGGGCGTAGTACCCCGGTGGGAACTTGAAGTGCCACTCCAGGTCCTGCTGCATCTTGTCCCGACCAGGATGCATGAGCTGGACGTTGTGCCAGTGGTCAATGAGCTCCTCCACTCGGTTCTCAGGGACCAGTAGCTTGTCCTTGAGGAACAGTTTGTCCCCATCCTCGGTCAAGCCCTCAGGCCACTCGTCGTCCGACGGGGCGCTAACACCAGTACTTGCTCCAGTGCTCGGATGCCGCGTAGTCATCCGACCAGTCCACTGTGAGCACCGACCTGACTAGCTCTACAGGGGCCACCATCCATTGCTCGAGGGATTCCTCTCGAATAGCTTCGACGCGGGCACCCCGGAACTTGGCCAGGTCCGTACGGTTTGCCATCACCACAAAGCACTCGACCCCCTCTTGCTCCATGGCCTTCTCCATCTCGATGATGCGCTTGGCCTCCTCGGTTTCCTCGGCGTCCCCATGGCTGGATATGTCCATCCAAGCCTTGCCCGCGGGGTAGGCCCATCGACTGAGACAATCTGCCACAGTGTTGTCCTTCCCAGGGACGTATACGACGCTGAGGTCAAACTTGGCGAACGTCTCATGCCATCGGGCCCTCCTTGCCGCCGGTCCCGAGGGGGTGTCGACGTGCTCCTTGTGCCAGCTCTGCAAGGACTGATGGTCCGTGCAAACCACCACCGGTTGCAATCCGATGTGGCCAGACCACTTCCTGAGCGCACAAACAATGGCGTACGTCTCCTTGTAACCGCTGCATAGTGGTTGATCTTTCTTGTGATTGCGAAGCCTGTAGCCTTGATGCCCCAGGGGTCGTAACGCCCGACACTGCCCCTGATATCTCCGAACCCAACTGACCCTCTTCAGACCCATATCCAGCCTCTTGGAGCGACATATGCGAAGCACTTGTAAGTCCTTTGAACTCCATGGTGAGATATGAAGAGTACGAAAACCCGGTCTACAAAAATGGAGCAGACATAGAATCTCAATGCGCATTCATCGCAACCAATGACACGACGTGAACTCATTCGAAATAATTTAAATAAATCCGATTGGGAAATCACGAAAGACAAATGCGACTCGACGCGCGCTCACAGGCGACATCTGGCGGCGAACGGAAAACATGAAAACAAGCCGAAAATTTACTGCACCAATGTACATCAGAGAATCATTGAAATTCTGATCACATCAGTGTATAATTGAGTGCTGTCACTGCTGCCGTTACACTCCCCCTCTGAAAACATACGCCAGTATGTCAGGCTGGGTCAAGTGAAGTGAACGAAACGGCGAAAGTGACCAAAAACTGCCTAATCTAAGGCAAAATGTGTGAAATTGAGCTGAATTGATCAAAATTGTGCTGAGATCTGTGCTTTGCGATGGCCATCGACTTGAATGAAACGTATAGGTACCTCAGGGCACACAGAAAAAGCTTCGTTCAAGCTCGAAAATTCGAAAATTGAAAGTCTGAGTGAAGAATGTACATGATGATTCATGATCCATGATTCATGATGAAATCAGGATCTGACATCCCACTGCCAGAAAACAGAAAACGAGCGTCTCCATGTCGTAGAGCGTCAAAAAAATAGGGTATCCCTTCATGGGGTCCAAGATATGTGAAACTGGCTGGTGTCATTTGCAGTCATGAGACCAGATGCCAGATTATGGTACAAGATGTGCTTGAATTGAGACCAAAATCAGAGAATCGCCCATGGATTGAGGGTGGCGAAGTTCACAGCAAGCCAAAATAAGTCCAATTCAATGTCGATAGACACTGTGTGTAGTGTTGAACGGAAATCCAGTTCTCATTCATAGCCAATCCAGGTCAAATCCTCATGATGATGATGAATCCCATGATGGAAATCCAATCATTTAAAGTAATGATAGCCAAGAAAACCCAGTGGGGTATCCCCACACTGTCAGTATTGTTCCCAGGGCTTCATGTTTAATCCAGTATGAGCCAGAAGGGGTAATTGACTCGTTATAGTCCCAGAATGTATAAGCATCCAATGCTTGGTACTGGGAATTTGCCAAAATTGAGCTGATTCTGAGGGGGATTCCAACACAATCCACAGATGAACAGCGAGTCGACACAAGTAGGAACACCATCGTCGTCACTTGGTCTATATAAGCCCTTTGACAGTGGTCGTTTGGAAGAGAAACCAACTGTCTCAATGTAAGAGCTGATGGAAATCACATCCTGAGCAGATCCGTCAAACACATGAAATGGATCAGACTCAGTCATGTGCCAGAATCTCTGTAATGAGCACGAACTCGAACGAGTCCTTCCCAAGGCAAGTATAGGGGTCCAGTCGACAGCAAAAGGCGATAGTGTCGTCGTGGTTGAGGATAAAGGCCTCTCGGAACTTCCGATCGGAATCATCTGAGATGAAGCACATGATTCACATGATGGCCATGATGGGAATGATGGATGGAATGACCAGGATGACCCCACAATGTCCCATCATCTGTTCGTCGAACCACATAGACGATGCGTCTGGACTGTTATGTCCCCATGCCAAGGGTATATGTCGACCGTAAACCTCTTCCAAAGTTTCGGCGAGTGAAATGCTGATCAGATCTTGTCTCGAATAGATTCTGCCACAAGTGGAGCTTCTTCTTGTGCTTGTAAGTCTTCCTTGGTGACACAATCTTTGATCAGCAAGAGCTCTTTGTCAATCTCAGGGTGTTTCTTCAGGAACTTGATGAAAGTGTCCGTATACCCATGGATGAAACTTGAAGCAGGCTCCCATTTGTCTTCTTCTGGACCGAATCCTTTCCATCTGCACAGAAAGTACCACTTGCCTCGAGCATTCTTCTTGTACTCAAGACTCTTCTCCAACTCGAAACTGCTTGTGACCATCTTCCTGTCGCTCAGGTACTTCGAGGTCCAATAGAGAGGCTTGAACCTTCCTTTGGGGCAGGGTACTTCGGCCTTCAAACGATCTCGATGTACTTCCTGATGCCTGCCTGGCTCAATCTCAATGTTGAATGTAGTCTCACTTAGTTGACTTTTGACTTGGAATGGGCCATCCCACAAAGGTAACAATTTGTTGTCGTCCTTCAGGGTCTCGTCTGACTTACGAAGCCAAACTTGCTGGCCTTTCTCGAAGGGTTTTCCTTGCGTTCTTGACTTATTTTTGAAATTCAACCAATCCGCTTGACTTTCCACTTTGGCTTGGATCCACTTGGCTTCTAAATCCTTGATCCTCTCAAACCATTGCGAGGCGTCGTAGCACTGCCTTGGATGATACATCCCCGGTCCTGGACCCATCTTCTCGCGACCAAAAACCAGCTCATTCGGACTTAATCCAGTGTAATTCTTGGTGCGATGGTATCTTCTCAAGACACAGTAAATTGTCTCCAACCAATTGTAGTCCTTTTCAGTCGCCAGGAACTTTCTCAGAATGGAGATAAGAATTCTTCCAGCGCGTTCAGCAGGGAGGGCTCGATGGTCGTAGACCCGGGCACGAAGGTGATGAACTCCCAATAGGGCGCACATGTTCTCCCACCAAGTCCCAATGAACTCCTTCCCACTGTCCGTCAGAATTTCACTGGGTACATCCCAGTTACTCATCCACTGACTTGCAGTCCACTTGGCAGCCATTTCAGAGGTGAGAGGCTTCGTGTTGCAAGGGAGGACTTGGATGTAGCCACTGTGGCGGTCTTGAATTAACAAAACCCCATCAATAGGCTTCCTCGTGTAGAGACATTCCTCTTGGATTTGTCCCAACTCGAAGACATCCGCCGTCACCTTGTCGAACAGCCTCTCAGGAATTGGTAATCCCTTCAGTAGTCCTTCTGCCTTTTGATTCTTGGGGATGGTCGCCTGACATTGCTTGCATCCTTTGGCAACTCGTTCACAGGCACTCTTGAGGTCCCGTGTGTACACTCTGTGTCGAAGCTCCTGCTCCAGAACACGAGAATGTGTGTGGGCTGTCTCATTCCGATGCCAATGTTTGACATATTGGTCAATCAGACAATCAGGAACACAAATCCGTCCTTGCCAAAATAACTTGTCGCCTTGGATTTTGAAATCAGACGTCTCTTCAGAGTCGTAAGGCTTGTCCCCTTTAAACTTGTGGTATACAGACCCAAAGAACCTGTCCTCCTTGTACATCTTCGTCCAATCCACATAGAGGAAGGAATTTTCCTTGTCCTTTTGTTGTGGAGGGAGCGTGGATTTCGCTTTGGATCTCGTTGTAGGAAACACATTCAGGAGTGGCAGCGACGACTCAGAGTCAGAGTTAACTCCTGCAGTCTGATCTGCCTTGGTAATCTCCTTGCATCTGACCAAATCCACCTTCATCCAATTTTTAATCGAACATTGGAGACAATGTTTCTTGATCAGTGCTTGTTCCTCCTTGTCGAACTCGATCACTTCAGCTTTATCCGTCGCTGTCCCATGAAAACTCACTTCAGAGTAAGCCTCTGAGGCTGGGTAGGCCCAGCGACTCAGGGCGTCCGCCACTGTGTTGTAGCGACCCGGAATGTAAGTCACATGGAGGTCAAATCTGCTGAGTGTTTCATGCCAACGGCCTCTTCTCCCAGCTGGTCCACCAGGGGTATCCACATGTTCTGTCCTCCAGCTCTCCAGTGACTTGTGGTCAGTCAGTACCTCCACGCGATGGCCCAAGATCCAACCTTCATAACGCCGTAAGGCACAAAGGATTGCGTAGGCTTCTTGTTCCCTTGGACTCCAATTTCGCTGTCTTGTTCTAAGCTTGCGAGACCAGAAAGCCAGAGGATGATGGTGACCTTCGTCGTCGACTTGTTCGATCGTAGCACCAATGGCGTAACGACTGGCGTCTGTACGAATATGAAAAGGTCTTCCATCCAACCACGGAGTCTTTAATGTAACCACATTCGCCAGTGCTTCCTTGAGACCAGTAAAGGCTTCTTCACATTCTGGCGTCCACTTGAGCTTGACTTGAGATCCCTTCTTTCCTTCTATTTTGCCAACCTTGAGTAACTCTGTCAATGGACCAGAGAACTTGGCGTAGAGAGGAAGGAACTCGTGGTAGTAATTGCAGCAGCCTAAAAAGGCACGAAGCTGCGTGATGGTTTTAGGCCTTTCCCAGAGCTGCAGGGCAGCCATTTTTCCTGGGGCTGGTCTTCTTGTCCCATCTTCCAAGACAGAGCCACAAAGATCCACACTCTGGAGGAACATCTTGCCCTTCTTGGGTCCACACACGAGCTTCTCTTGTCGAAGGACTTCGAGAACCTTTCGAACTTGTTCTTCGTGCAACTTCAGGCACTCATCAGAGTTTTTTCCCAACGGCGTGGCAATCAGAAGGTCGTCAATGTAGATGCTGCAGAATTCTTGTAAATCCAGAGACTTGTGCTTCTGAAATAAAATAGTCTCCATCATCTTCTGGAACATCGACGGCGCATTCTTCAGACCCATCGGAAGTACAGTCCACTGGACAGTGCCACAGGGCGTGCACATTGCCGTCAAATGCCTGTCCTCTTTTCGAAGTGGCATTTGGTGAAAGCCATGGCGCAAATCCAACACAGTAAAGAGCTTGCCTTTGGCTCTCGCGGCTATCTCCTTCTCAATTAAAGGAAGAGGATGCGCGTCTGGTACTGTGGCGGCATTCAGGGCTCTGTAATCCACCACTAGACGCCAAGCATCTATGCTGGATTGGTCAGCAGGTGGGGGTTTTGGCACAGTAAATGGTGCTGAACACCACTCAGAACTCAGGCAGCCCTCCAACCAACCGAGCTCATAGAGATTGCGCTCAATAATCTTTCGCAGGGCATCTGCTTTGGTGCCGTGGAGATAAAATGGACGTTGTTTGTGCACCTTCGAGCCTTCGATTATGTCAATCTTGGCTTCCCCATTTTCACATCGAATTGGGGGGTTTTTCCACAACTTCCCACTCAGCACGTCATCTTGATAATCTTCGAACACTGCGTCCCTTCTTGCAGATATCTTGTCTCCGTCGACCTGATTCCCACATTTAATCACCGACATTATGTCCACCAATTTGCGAATTGTTGGTCGTGGTCTCATGTTCTTGGCCACTTCATTCCAAACTTCTTCGTCGCATTGTTGGCGGATGAAGCTCACCTGAGCTCGCTCCTCCGTGGGATCCCACCAATCAAAGGGGTCCACGAATGTCTTGAAGGGATGGTGGGACGAATTCAGCTTCATTCCTGTCAATTCAGGCGAGATTCTTGGGGATTTGTCTTCATTCTTGCTTGAAATCTTGACTTTTTTGGCTTGATTCTTGTCTGATGGGGACGAATTGTAATGGATGGAGGCGTTCTCTTGAGGGACGCCGATTGTCCTTCCCTCCTTTCGCGACGATACGTCGGGATTCCGCTCTCGATCGTCTTCATCCACCTCAATTTCGTCGATTCTTGAGGAATTTGATATGACCTCTTCTGTTCCCATTTCACTGTCATCTTGCCAATAATCTCCCGGATTCCCGTCAACTAAGCACGCCAACGTGCTCCACGAACGCTGTGGCAAAGGCTTGCCATTGTCTTCGCAATACAGCTTCACTCCCTTGTGAGGTAGCTCGACAATGTCGATTGAAATGTCCATAATGTCCTTGAACCACTCTTGTCTTGGCCAATTGGGTACAATTAAAATCGCCTTTGCGCCGGATTGCTTCAGCTTCTGCACTACACGAGGGAAAACGTCGAAGGGCGGATTGATCCAAAGAGGTTGAGACCAGTCCTCACTCCAGGCATCGTCGTAGAACTTCGGAAATCTTTTATTCTTTTTGTTTGCAAAAGCATCAACTTCAGGACGAAAATTGTGGTTCTTTTCGAAATAATCCACCAGAATGTCCCGCCATTTGTCGACTACTCGATAGCAAACTGACTTCCACTTCTTGCTGTTCAACGAATCCACCTTTCCTTCGTCGAAATATTCTTGATTCCTTGTCCATTCCTGCCCATCTTGCTGAAAATGCAGCTTGTTTCTCTCCTTGAATTGGTGGATACTCTTTGTATATGGGTGCAGATAATACAGTTCGGACGGGTCGTTGATCGACGGATCCTGGAGGAAGCATGTCCTGTGTCCCATGGGCGACACACGGTGAGCGTGAAGCCAAGGTTGACCCAAGAATAAATCATACTTTATACTGGCTTCATATAATTTTCCAGGAAACCATTCCTCCGTGACCGTCTCTTCCACGCTCCACACAGATTGTTTCACTAATCTGACCGCCAATTCTGCTTCTCTGTCGCCACCGTCAAGGCGATGTCCGCTGTTGCCCTCCAGCTGGACAGGGTTCGAGGACATCTTCATCTCATCCTCCTGCAGAAAGCCTTTCCTCACCAGATTGACCTCTGAACCATTGTCAATCAGACATCTGGCAAGTTTAACCTTACCATCCGTCGATCTGACCTGGATCCAGCAGACAAACTGGCGCTGCTTGCCTCGCCGGACAGCGCTGAGGACCCAGGCAGGGTACAGGAGGCCGGAGGAGCGCGCCAGCCAGTCCCAGCAGCGTCCATCCACCGCCCCAACTACCCTGATGGGTTTTGTCTCCTGCCACTCAACCCCAGTGTTGGGATTTGGGTCAAGTTGGCTTCCCTATTGCCATTCTTCTTCTTCGTTCGGCTGTACGTCCTGTACTTGTCCTTCGTCAACCCATTCTTCTCCTGCTTCGACAGCATTCACTCCTTTTCCACGTCCACGACCACCAAATGAATTTCCACCACCACCTTTCTTACCACCTTGACCTTTGTTGTTGGGGGTGTTGGAATTGGGGTTGGATTCGTTGGATCTGCCCTTGCCTCGACCTCCAGTATCCTTGTTGTTGCCGAAGGTCTTGTTCGCTGGCGTCTCCGCGTACAGGGGGTTGCCATTCACCTTGGAATCATCTTGATTCCCGGACTTTCCTTGGCCTTTTCCACCTTTTTGGCCAGATTTTCCACCATTTTTTCCACCAGCATCGGTCCATCTTGAGTCGCTTGGATCTCCGCCTTGCTGCGAGTAATCTTTTGGTGTCCAGTCTCTGTTCTTTCCTTTGGACTGCCCTTTACCCTTTCCCCTTCCATGCTGGTCAGCATCTCGTGCTCCATCCTACTGGGGATTTTTGGGAGAATTTCCCTTTCCATCCATTTTGGACTGAATTGTCTTGAGATCTGAGGGCGTCCACCTGTGATCTGCGGTCGTGTGAGTCGCCGCTCGACCTTCTTTTCCAAGGGCAATGCACACAGAGCATCCCTTCTCACCAACGGCGTTGACCTTGCCTCCGAAGCCATGTGCATCCTGGGACTTTTGGCGTTCTAAGTTTGCATACTTTTCAAGTTGGTCCCAGATCTGCTCGACTCCATACGAGAAGATCCACGGTCGTACCTTCAAAACTGTTCCCTTATACTTCACTTTTCCATCCACCATGCTGCAGAAAAACTCCGACTGTTCAGAATCGTGGAAACCAACTCTCCATCTGCCCTCACGAATAGTGATATCCTTCAATCCAGTAGCACTGATAGAGTGTAGTAACTCACGAACAGCCATTTTTCCCATAGTATCTGGCAATCCTCGGACTTCAACCCAGTTGCCCAGGACTTTTTGGTCCGCCTGAGAGTCCCTGATCTTCTGCTTGGTCTCTGGCGTGAGCTTGCTCAGGAGGATCTTCTTCATTTCGCCTTCAGAAAGTCCTTCTCCAGAGTTCTCCGCCTCTTGCACCAAAAACTCCCAATCTTGCCTTGCAATTTGGATCTCTTCCAGAAATAATTTTGTGATCGCCCTGAAGTTCTCCAGACGGTTCCTGTAGTGATCTTCAGGAAGTCGAGAGCCTTTCTTCTTGAGACTGCGATACAACTCCTCATAAGTCAGGGGATTCCCTTGATTTTGTCTTTCGACATACAGATTGTAGGTACTCTCCTTGAGCTTGCCAGTCAAGCAGTCCATCAACCCAAGAATCCAGAGCTCCTTGTCCAGTTTCTCCGTCTGCAGCCAGACCATGAACTGCCGCTCGAACGAAGCCCAGTAATTGGGGTGCCCAGAGAACTTCGGCTGCTTCATCACAGACCCTCGAAGTCTCATGTGCAACGGGTTCAGCAGGTGGTTCAGGTTGAAATTGGTGGCTGTGCCAACCGGATTGACGAAAACTGGATTGACTGCGGCGCCTCCCATTGCCTGTGCCTGCGCAATTGCGGCCGCCGACAACGCCTGGTCCACAGTAGGCTGCACGAACGGTGTCGGTTGGGCTTGATGCAGTCTCATCTCCTTCAATTTCTTCTGCTTTTCTTTGATCTTGGCCTCGTTTTCTTTTTGCTGTCGGTCCTTCTTCTTCAAAGCCATTGATTGCTCCTTCACGGTGGTCCTTGCTTCTCCATCAATATCAGCAACAGTACCCACTGACAGTACAGACCTCTCCGACGAAGATTCTCCTCCTTCAGTACCCAGATTGAACCCAATAGGACTTGTAAATCCAGTAGGGGGGATACCAGAAATTCCAGTAAAAGCTGGATGGTGGCCAGTAAAAGCTGGGGGTGCTGGAGAATGTGGAACGCCGTAAGGCGTGGATGTGGGTGCAGCTGAGGAGGTAGGTGCTGGGTGGCTTGCCATCGTAGGCGCTGGTCCAGTGAGCCCAGTAGTGCTCAGATTTTGTACCAGATCTGTAAGCTTCTCCAACTTCTGTTCCATCTCCTTCCACTTGCTGTCATCATCCCTCTTTTTCTCCTTGGCGGCCTTCTTCAGCTCCTTCACCCTGGTTTCCAGCGACGAAATCTGTCTTCGACAGGAGCAGTCCTTGGCGCACTCCCCACAGGAAGGGCATCTCGTACCTTTTCCCTTGCTTCTGACTTCATCAACCCAGCTGTGAACACTGGAGTTGGAGTCAGGAAGCTTGGACAGTTGCTCCCTGGAGAGGTGAGAATGTGTCGAATCACACCTCATTTCGTCGACCTCTTCGTCGTGTCGACCCCAGGCGCCCGACGGACCAGCGTGCTGACGCACATTCTGGCGTCTTTCCTCGGCGATGATGGCCATCTGCACCATCACGGCGGCCTGGTGGTCGAACTGGTCCAGCAGCTCTTCCCAGTCCTCTTGTTCCTGCAATTGGGCGTCGAATCGCAACCGGCCGCTGTCCCTGATGAACTGGCACGACGCCCTGAACCAGTCCCTCAGGCGGCCACGGTAGCTCGCCTCAGCCAGAAGCCAATTCTGGCGCTGCAGAAATTCTTGGTTCCAGATATCCTGGAATTGGTGTTCCCAGTAGTCACCAGAATTCTCATCCATTCCAGTATTGGATGGCTCTCCTTCGCTGCTGCTGTCTTCTAAATCAGGCAAAGCTTGAGAGCTGGAACCAGATTCGCTTGAGGAGGGAGATTCTCGACCGGGTTTAAGGTTGGGTGGGGCGTTCACACCACAATCAGCACAAGTATGAACTCCAGGCCAATGCCTATGGCCACAGTAAGGGCACTCTGACGGATGATCCTCAGTTTGTTGGGGAGATGCTACGAAGGTAACCTCGGGGGGAACACGCAGCGATCCAGAAGGAGTAATAGCCCCGCTAAAGTCCGACGATCTCAGAGTATCAGTGGAGATTCCAGAAGCAGAGTCATGATTTCCTCTGCTACCATGTAACCGCTGCATAGTGGTTGATCTTTCTTGTGATTGCGAAGCCTGTAGCCTTGATGCCCCAGGGGTCGTAACGCCCGACACTGCCCCTGATATCTCCGAACCCAAGTGACCCTCTTCAGACCCATATCCAGCCTCTTGGAGCGACATATGCGAAGCACTTGTAAGTCCTTTGAACTCCATGGTGAGATATGAAGAGTACAAAAACCCGGTCTACAAAAATGGAGCAGACATAGAATCTCAATGCGCATTCATCGCAACTAATGACACGACGTGAAATCATTCGAAATAATTTAAATAAATCCGATTGGGAAATCACGAAAGACAAATGCGACTCGACGCGCGCTCACAGGCGACATCTGGCGGCGAACGGAAAACATGAAAACAAGCGGAAAATTTACTGCACCAATGTACATCAGAGAATCATTGAAATTCTGATCACATCAGTGTATAATTGAGTGCTGTCACTGCTGCGGTTACACTCCTTCTCCCTCGCGGTCCAGGTGCGGCGTTGGCCCTCGGCCAGGATCCGACTCCAAAACGCCACGGGTACGTGTGACCCGTCGTCCCGGATCTGCTCGAGGACTGCCCCTACAGCATAGTCCGAGGCCTCCGTCCGTAGCACGAATCCCTTGTCCGTGTCCACCAAGAATAGTCCCAGCTGCCCCAGGAGTCGCTCCTTCAGGCGGCTGAACGCATCTTCAGCCTCAGGGGTCCAGGCAAGCTTCTTCTTGCTCCCCTTCCGGCCATCGAACTTGCCCACTTGCAGCATCTTGTGCAGCGGCCCCAACAGTTCTGCATACATTCGGACATAGCCCGAATAGTAGTTGCAGAACCCCATGAAGGATCCGAGCTCGCTGATGGTCTGGGGCTTCTCCCAGTGGTGCAGGGACGCCAGCTTCCCAGGCATGGGACGGCGTTGCCCGTGACCGACCACATGACCCGCGAACTCCACTTCCTTCACGAAGAGTGAGGCTTTGGTGGGCTTGCACACCATGTTGTGCTTGTCCAACTCGCTGAGCACTCGGCGCAGATCCTTCTCATGCACGTCGATGAGCTCGTCCTCAGTCATGTTCTCCGTGCCGGACCCGATGATGATGTCATCCAGGAAGGGATCGGCACAGTCCCGGACAGGACCGAGTAGGTCCTCCATCATGCGCTGGAAAGCGGTGTTGCCATTCTTGGCGCCCATAGGCACCACTTTCCACTGCATGGGCCCCAGCGGCGTCGACATCGCTGTGCAGGGCCTGGAGTCCGGGTGTAGCGGCATCTGGTGATAACCGTGTTTCAGGTCCAACACCGTGAAGATCCGCTTTTTCTGTTGTTTTTGGAGGATGGAGTCGATCAGGGGAAGCGAGTACGAGTCGTGCTCGGTTTGCTCGTTCAAACCCCTGTAATCCACCACCAACCTCTCCACTCGCCCTTCTCCTTCTTGGGCACGATGAAGGCTGGGCTGGCCCACTCACTGTCGGAGGGTTCGATCCATCCTCGCTCAATGAACTCGGCCAACAACTTCTTCATGGCCTCGGCCCGATCGCCCTGAAGTTGGTACTCCCGATGACGATAGATCTTGGGGTTCGGCTTCAGCTTGATCCTCGCAAACCTCCCACGATCTGGAGGGTTCTTGTTGGCGACGCCACTGAATAGCCGCGGATAGGCATCGATCAGCCTCTCCTTCAGCTCGGCGACCTTCGGGTTCTCCTGGGCCTCTTCAGCCGCTTGCTTCGGTATCGATACAACCGACCGCACTGCGGTGTAGGCCTCTTCCGGGTCCGAATCCGACTTCTCCTCGTCCGATATGCCGTCTTCATCGTCGTGGGGCATGCTTCCCACCGATAATCTTCGAAAATTTGCGGCATCGGGCTGGTTCTTGTCGCTCTCGGCACCCATTCTTGGAAAATCCCATGTCGGCGGGTCCGACCGAACCGGACCATCATATTGGTCCGCGATGTGATCCATGACCCTCGCCACGAACTCATCCTTCTCGTACATGCCGGTGACCAACGTCTTGTCATCCCACCAATGCGGAGATCTGACCATGGCCAGCCTCTTCTTGGCTGCCACACGGTCGTGCATCCCAATCCGCATGTAGTTGACGACGTTGTCGATCTCGGCGTGGGACAGGATGTCAATGCCATCGATTGGCTGATCCGTCCCCTCCTTGGGCTCAAACATGACCTTCATGGGCACCACCTCCACCCTACGGATGAATGCTTCATCACCCGTGGGCTGGGCTTGCGCCCCATCCACCAGTAAAGCCTTGGTACCCCACGCTTGACCCGGGGAGGGCATTGATACACCCTTGGCGTCGATGAACAACTCCTCCTCTGGCCCGAATGACATCTCGTTCAGGGTGATGGAGTCCAGCGTCGACTTGAGACCCTCCAGCGGACATGGGGTGGATCCTATGCCAGTTATGACCAGGATCCACTTCGCCCTATCCGCGACGATCTTCTCCACCGTACGTCTGGTATTGTCCAGGGAGCCATGCCAATACATGGGCCCCCACTCCTTCAAACCCCAATGCCTATGCCAGGCTGAGTCTCCTCGATGCCAATGCCTCCTACACTTCCGCAAAAGTGGGGCATCCAGGGAAGCGAAGACGTCCATCTCGGGCGCTTCGGCTCCCAGTGTTTGGATCATCCTGGCATACACCTGCGGCGCCATTCCATACTCCGTGAGCTGAACTCCACGGTCTCCTCTGTACTTGGCACCCACAGCTTGCACCGCTTGGACGATCCGATCCTCTTCCTCAGCATTCCATTTGGATGATCCGCATGCATAGTCCGTGGACAGCCATGTGAGGCATTCATCATCCTCCCGGACCAGCGTTGCACGATGGGGAAGGGCTCCAATGGCGTTTGCCACCATGAAGTCATACCCCATGATCATATCCCAATCCGTGATGTCGGCCACATAAAAGTTCCCGGATAGAGTGTTTCTCTTCGCCAAGTCAGGGCGGTTCAAGCGCTCATGCTCCCAGAATTCCATACTGATAGTGGCCTCATGGGTGCCACCACCCATAATCTCTCCGTTGGCGATCTTCAGGCGGACCGGTCTCCGGCTGGGCTGCAGGAATTCATCCTTGAACAACCCTCTCCGGACCAGGCTCACCTGGGCACCCGTATCCACCAACACATCCACCACCTTCTCCTCTCGTCCGCACCGTACTCACACTTTCAAGTGCAACTGCCGCTCGTCACCATGAGGCGTATGGACGACTCTCACGGCATGCAACTCTAGCACGTCCGGGTGCATCAGGACTTCAAGGGTATGGTCACGGATGGTGTAGATCTTGGGCTGGTCCTGCCCATCCACGGGGCTCTCCGTGGTCGCTCCTTCCTTCTTGCCATGTCCCGTACCCACATGTACTTCCCTTGGCAGGGCGCTCCAGGGGTTGGGAGTGGCGAAGCTCAGTGGTTTTGGCTCTTCCGGAGCCTTCTTCGGCACCCGACGTGCCTCGGATTCCTCAGGGATTCCACTGATTTTCGGAGGAGAGACCTCCGAGGTCCCACTCCCGTGGGGGCTCCTCTAGACTTGACTTCCCGCAGCCCCTTCCGGCTGCGATCCGCAGGGACTTTGTCCACCACGTTGCTGGGCTTTGAGTTCCTCCAACGTCCTCAACATGTCCTCAGCAACCTCCTCGATCGACCTCACTCGTCGGTCTTGGCCCGCTCCACCACCATAGCCTCTTCCTCCGCCTTTCCCTTGGCCTTTGCCTTGGCCTTTTCCCCCGTCTCCGCCCTTCGCCTTCCAACCGGCAATCCGCTGCTCCTCCGGCTTCTTCTCGGGGTGGGCGGCGAAGTAGGCCTTCTTGTCCGCCTCATACACCTTGCACCGACGGTGGTCGTGTGCATGGTTGTTTCCCTTGCAATAACAGACCCAGCACCCGTCGTGCTGAGACCTGTACTCCCGGAACGATAGCGGTGGGTTCCCGATCCTCCTTGGCTCATTGCCCTTCTTGGCTCCCACCCGGCTCCATCTGGACCGATCCTGCCCATGGTCCCTCACGTTGTGCGCCACAAACGCGAAGAAATGGGCCTCCTCGTGATCCTCCCGGGACCAGGTCCAGTGGTCTTGGCCACTTCCACTACCATTCTCCGCGGAGTTGGCTGTGTCCTCCTGGATCTCCCGATGATGGCGGTCTTCTCGGTGGCCTCGTTGTCCATGACCATGTCGATCCTGCACGTGGGCCTCGTTCTTCGCATTGAGCTTCAACTCCACCGTGATGTACTTCACGATCTCGTCCAGGCTCGTGCGGGCGAAGATGACCTGCATCCTCAGCGGCTCCCCGCGCCTCCACTCCACGTTGTCGAGGCGCAGCAACCTTTGCCCCATGGTGTCTCCAAATACCTCCACGTACACGGCGTTCTTCAGTCCCAACATCCGGTTGGGCTCGCCCAGGTTCCTCCTGAAGAACTCCATGATACCCGCATGGGTATCCTCCGCCGCCATGATCCTCACCGCCACCCGCTTCTTGGCTCGCTTCTTTTCTTCGTCCTCCACTCGCCTGTTCCAGTGGCCGGGGAGGACGTCCTTCAGCAAGTAGCGGATCTCGCTGGACTCGTTCCAGTCCTCCACCAGCTTGAGGCTCCGTCGGTACTTCCGCAGGTACCGGTTCCACTCCCGGACCCGCAACTCCCCGCGGTCCAGCTGCAGTGGGATGGACCACAAGTCCTCCAGCTTCTGGTTCGGAGCGTCCACCCGCTCCTCATCCTCCAACCACTGGAGACAGGCCTGCTCCGTATGGATCAGTCCTTCCCGGATCTGATCCCGCAGCTCCTCCTTCAGGTCCTGCGCCAGCCGGTGTGGGAATGTCCGGCATACCCACTTGTCCCGTGGCGCTCCCCGCATCTCGCCGACGACCTCCTCGGCGAAGTCCTCCCAATCCAGAATGAAGTCGTCCAGGTTGGAGGGGTTGCCATCATAGTAGGGGATTTTGATTCCCCTGAGGTCGTCAATCCTGATGGCGTCTCCGACGTCACCAGCCACCACTCCACCGAGACGGATACCACCTGTGGCCGGGGGGTGTGAGTACACTCCCCGTACATCCCTCTCCTCCATGGACTGCGGTCCAGTTGGGCCTGAACCCATGGGGTTGGGAATGCGGGAAGGACTTGCTCCACCGGCCGTCCATATCCCCGTATTGGGGTCCTTCGCCCACAGGTTACCGCCTGGATGTCCTCGACCATGTCCGTCGGCGCTTCCCATGGTTCGTCCCTGCATGGTCTGGCTCTGGATCTCCTCTTCCGCATAAACTGCATGGGCAGTCGTGGTGACCTGTAGATCCTGGGTGGCATGAGACATCTGTACCGTCAGGCTCCTCGGGTCCGTGGTTACGTGCCCTTCCCGCATGGACCCAGCCGGTGCCGTGTGTTCCACGAGCATTGTGGATTCGCTGAACATGGGACCAAACGGCAGCGCACCCAGGTCAACACGCGGAGGCGCGTAGGGTGCCTCTGCCGGACCGCCCATGGGTTTATCCATGGCGCTCCTGAGGGTCTTAACCCGCTCCACCAGCTCTGCCGCGGCCGGCTTTGCCGGGAGCTCCGGACCCGAGGCGAGGGGCTATAGCTCCTCTAGCCTTTTCAGGCGTCCCGACATGTCCTCCACCAGGTGGAGGAGGCTGTCCACCACTCGCTGCTGCTTCTCCAGGGCCAGCTCCAGATTCTCCCGGTACCGGTCCCGTTCCGCTCGCAGCTCCGCCATGTCTCTCTCCGCGGCCGACTGGTCATCCAGGATCCCGGCGACGTCCTCCTCTAGGCCGTCCTTCGCGTTGTCCAGGCTGTCGAGGCTATGCACGATGGCGTCCATCCCCATCTTTGGGTACTTGCCCATGAGGAAGGACACGTGCTCGCAGTGGCACTCAGCGTGCTTTCCACCTGATCCAGCGCATCCCGCGGTTCCCGGCGCCTCAGACTCATCGCCCATGGGCGTATCGCCTATGGCGTCCATCTCTGGTCCCGTGTGCCGGGGCACAGCTACCGTCCTGGCCCTGGCTGCCCTCTCCAAGCCCTCGGCGTCGTGCTTCAGGGCGGGCTCGGGGGCCGTATGCGCCCTGGCGGTCGGCGCGGGCATCTCCTCCGACTCCGAGGGGAAGCAAGTCCGATAGCCATCGGAGTGCCCCTCGGATTCCCACAGCCTGACCGGGCTGGGGTCCGTATCCATAGCCCCGGCGTCCCCTGCCGCGGGCTTGGGTGACCCGCGCTTCCGGTAGCGCCGGGCCCGTCCTCCACTGCTGCCTGAATGGCAGGCCTCCTCAGAGTCCTCCGCGGCGGAGCGGAGGTTGCATGCCTTTCGGCAGCTACGCTCACACATGGAGACCAGGTCCTCCATGTCAAGTCCTCCTCTTCCCGAACGTCGTACTTCTCTTCGGGCTTCAACTTCCGGCGTGGTCTCCACCGAGTCCACAATACGCACCCGGGGCGTACTTGGGCAGGGCTCATAGGGGCCCAAGTCCTTGGGTCGGCGGTAGGTAGGGGCAGCAGGTACGCCTCTGCTACCATAAAGAAGGTCCCTACCAGGACCGGCCCCCGCTGTGCCCCTTCCGCCTGTCACCCCTGCTGACTTGCTCCTGATCAACGATTGCATTTATCAAAATCCAGGGTCCAAAAACCAAAAATATAGAAAATCCAATCCTCCTTCAACCCTGAACAGCAATCAGATCCCACAAATACAGCAATAACCCGATCCACAATCCAATCCACACTGCGGGCTTCCGTTCAGCACACCGGTCGTCCCACGGTGGCGGGCATGTACAAGAATTGCACCAGAGAGGAAAGCCCCGAAATTGGCATATGAACACAAATAAAGCAAAGTTGGGGAAAGATGGAAATGTACACAATCACAGCCATAGACCCCTCATTCCCTGGACTCAAGACCTTCCCTTGACTCACCAACATGATGCCCTGAACCCAATCCAATAAGATGTCTAAATGCCATATGCCAAAAGTCACTACACAAACCCCAAAAATGTGTTCACTCCCAAGCCTCTAAATCCTAGCCCAATAGGGGAGGTGGCGTGTCATGGCCTAGAGTGGCACTCAGGACCGTACCCTACCCTGACATATACTTGGTTGGACTTGGAGTCGAATGGGCTTAGAGATATGCCCCATGAGTTTGAACTCATAACATGCCAAAAACTGCCAATTCACACCATATTGGCCATATATCAAATATATGCTCAAAATTGAAGTTACCACTTATCCGAAGGCTCAAAGTATGCATGGAATCGAAGTGTAGCATTCATGGAGGATAGAGACCAAAGGTCAATGCCCATGTACATCCCCACTTTACCCTCGAAACCCCTTCGGATATGGGCGCCACGCACTGTCCAAGTCAGCCCATGGTCTTGAGACCAATTCTTGTAATCCTTCGTGCGCCAAGCCAAATGGAGTACGCGATCCGGCATATGGTGGTGTTCAACTCCAAAGCATATGCCAACATATGAACAACATACCATGGTTCGACTCTCCATAGGTTTCTTGCTGTTTGCCGACCAAGTAAGTACACAAAACCCAAAAATGAGCAAAAATTGAGGTCAAAAACATGAAAATATGTCCAAATCCAAAGTTGTCATGATAGTATATCTCTATGCTCACCCATGATATCCGCGCATGGTTCAATATACAAATGATTGGAACCATTTACGAACAATTCCCCCACTTGAATCCCCAATCGGACGCATGGAGATACCTTCGCCACTCATATCTACATGCCCCATGAAAATGGGAGTGCACTCATGGATCTCTTTGCCAAACATACCATGAGCAATACATATGCGGTAGACTTAGTCTAGCGCCTTGAATTCCACAATTGGGACATGGGCAAAGCCCTTGTCACGTGTGGCTCCCCATCTCTTCGGCCACACGAAGATATATAACATGGACGTGAGCATATCAAGACATATACTACCAATATCACACATAGCCCTTAAAATAGGCTCCCACCATGGTATGCCATGCCCCTCCATGGTCATAACTTTGGGTTAAATGGACGTGGGAACCTAAGGAAAGATGCTATGCAACCGCAAGACTCATACGCTACACTCGAAAGTCATAATATCAATTCCGGACACATGGTCCACAAGTTATAAACAAGTTTCTACCATGTTGACCATGCTCCTATGATACAACGAGTGTGTGTGATGACCCAAGGTGTTGGAACCTACTAAAAATAAGTTGAGACTAAGGCGCTTGCAACGCAACCTTCCTTATTCTCTTTCCTCACACTCGCGCGTAGATATGGCCCTTCAAAGTGGTCCCACGATTCACTTTTGTTTCCCTTATATCTCCAAGTCAAATGGGTGGCAAGTATAAGGGAGACCTGATTTGGGCATAGGTAAAAGAGTATGATCACTCGAAGAAGACCAAATCAAGTGCGGCGATGTCGAAGTCGAAAATCCGATTTCGACATCGCGAAAAATTCAGATTAAAATTTGGAGTGCATATTTAGAAAATTGCGGAAGCAGCGAACCCTTTACTGATGAAATCTGACCCTTCATCGGGGTTTCCGCCAAAATATCTGGAAATAAAAGTTAACCAATCGGTTACCGCAAAATCGCGAGCCAACTGACAGTCGCCGATACATTGACCATCAGAACGGAAGGCGGAAAAATTACGGAAACTTTATGATAAAAAAACCCTGTTGATTCCTGATATTCTGATATATAAATCTCAGCTGGCGGCGCCTCGGTACTGAATATGGCCGCTCATAGCCGGAATGGCCAAACCTATCACACTATCACATCGGGTTAGACCAGGTGGATGGGAGAGTATGATATCAGCCAATGGCGGCTTGCTGGCACATAGATACACACCCCAAGTGACCCCAAGACCCCAAGGGTCCGAACCGGCTTCAGAGGGCGTGTACGAAGGTTTCCCAGGGGAAGTGAAAACATTTTTCGTGAGGGGATTAATGTTCCCCAACGAAGAGGTGTTCTCCTCTTCATTGGCCCACGGGGCCGTAGGCTCCGTGGGGTGTTCTTCGCCCTTAGGCGACGCCCTCCACTCGGGAACAGCACGTTCCTTCTGCTTTTCGGCAATTCCCCTCCACGATGTAGGTTCTTGGGGGTGGGGGTGTTCGTGGTGTTCTCCCCCCCCCCTCGGCCACCCCGAATCCGGACAAGCGTTCGGATGGTAGATGCAACTCCTGGGATGGGTGGACGGAGAAAGGAAGGACACACCCACCACCGGATGAACCGGATGGCGCGCCCATGGGCGCCGTAGGCGCCGCCGGTGTAGGATCAGGAACGGGTGGAGCCGCCGACGGCGGGGGTAGGACCACCGTAACGGGTTCCGCAGGCGTGGAGTACCAGTGGTCCCACGCATCGATCCTAGATGCAACGGCGGCGTAACGTGTAGCGAGCGATTCCACTGCGCTAAAGCACTTAGCCGTGTTGCCGTTGGACATCTTAAGATGATCTGCCACGCTAGCCTCCACCACTTTAGAATCCCGGCGGTAGCCCTGAACCGCCGCGTCAAATTTAGCCAATGTAGACAAGATTTGGGTCATCTGGTCCCCGTAGGACTGACTGATGCCCACGGTAGAGGCTACTGCCTGAGAAAATTCCTGATGGGATCGCTGCAACTCTAGATTCTGAGTTCGCAGGTCCTGCACCTGTGCCATCAGAGATTGGATGCACGTTTCGTAGTGCACCACACACCGGGGACAGCCACAGGTGTGCTGTAGGTCTTCCTCCCCCCGTGTAGGAGTGGGGCCCCCAGAATGTCGAAAGGATGGACCCCCCCCTCCAGGAGGAGGAGATGACCCACCACCGCCCCCCCCAGCAGCCCCCCCTGCCACGGAGGGACCAGAGGGCCCCCCCGCAGGGCGAGACGGGGGTGTGGGGCGCGCAGCAACAGGTGCGGCGCCCCCCCACTAGAGGGATGTCCCCCCCCCGAACCCCCACAATTTGATGGCCGAACCAGGATTCCTTGCACGTGCTCGATGTAAGCCACCTGGCGGTGGCGGGGTGACGGCGGAGGGGGAACAGGACCAATAGTATTCGGCCGCGGCGGTGGGGGTGGGGACGCGTCCACCACAATATACTGTGGTGACTCATGAACCACCATAGGTGATTGGGTTCTCGGATGGGAAGCAAAAACAGGCTCCGATCCCGTTGCAACCTCTGGATCCCCCCCCCAATCCGGCAGTTGGGGGTCCTCCGTAGGAGATGTATTTGTGGGGGGAGAGACCAAATTTATTGGGAGGGTTGCTGAACCTCCCTCCACCGGATTCCCTCCCCCCCAGCACAGATTGTTGACCTTCGGCATTGCCGGAGAATCATCCACTAGGGATGGACGATCTTTCGTGCCACTCATAGGCACTGGAGATGTAGTATCGGCCCGGTCCTCCGTAGGCTCCGGAGATTCCACGACAAGACACGGGCGGTTTTCGACGCCGCTCATAGGCACCGGGGACTCTTCCACAGCAATGAACTGAGGGGCTGGAGAGTCCTCCACCGTGATGTAGTGGGGGGCCGGGGATTCTTCCACAAGCATGGGGCGATCCCTGGTCCCTGACATAGGTTCAGGAGGTGCAGGCGACGAGGCAACGGAAATAGGGGAATGATGGAGTTCATGACGTTCCAACACTCCAATCTCCTTCTCCTCATCGTCGTTCCCCTGCTCCAACGCCAGGGGGAACCACTGGTCACACTCATCCTCCTCGATTTGCGTGGGGGACTCCTCGATGATCGTAGGATTTAGCCTGGATCCGCTCGGGGGATTGGGATACGCTCCCAAGGCAGGAGATTCCTCCACCAGGGAGGGAAACCGCCGCGATCCACTCATTGGAGTGGGCGACAATTCCACCACAGTGGGGTTCTGCCTAGTCCCCGACAGGGCTTGCTGGATCAGGGCCACGGCCTCTCGAGCCGGACCCAGATGGCCATGGGGATCAGGCGTGAGCGCGAGGACTCGACCGTTTTCAGCGTCGAGTTGGTCAACAATGGGGCTGATGGGCCCTGCCGCAAACAGGTTTTTTCTTATCTGAGGCTCTGGCAACCCCCCTAGCGACGGAGGAGTGCCAGAGTCGACCACGATAGGCCCCATTGGCAAAGCCATCGTACCCTAGTCGGTAGCGCGTGAGGGCGCAGCGTTCGTACCCTCGATCACCCCAGTAGATTGGTCGATTACTGCCCGATTCTCGGCGCTAGTAACGGTTCCCGAGCCCATAATAGGCGATTGTGGTCCTCTTATCGCTCCCTGAGGGTGGCCGTCTATTTCCCCCCCAACCATCCCACGTACACCAGCTGGATTTCGAGGATGGGGGGCCCCGATGGGAACATTCGGGGATTTCGGAAACTTAGGATTCGTAGCCACTTGGGGCTTGGCCTGTTTTTGCAGCCCCTGCCCGGTCGATGGGGTCAAGGCCGAGGAGGTCCTGAGAGTGGGGTCCTGGACACCCTCAGCTATCCCTCCCGGGGAAGAGATTTTAACTTGAATTTGGTCCACGATGTCTTGGACCGATCGCTTTCCGCGATGCCAAACCCCCAACAGAGACGAAAAATTTTCGCCTCTGCTACCATGAAACCAGACCGGGTGGTCAGGAGCAGAGGTCGCAGTGGCATGGGCAGCAACATTGCTTGGCACAGAAGACATAACGATAGTGTTGACTGAATAGTATCCTGCAAACAGATATGGTACACATAGCCAATGAAATACCTGATATGCACATATGAGAAATCCACCCTATCATCCACTAATTGATATAACTACTAAACATCCAAGATTGCCTTATCTATCCCACATCCTATGTTCCTAACAAGGAAATGGAATATGATATACCCTATCCCACATATATCCCATACATAGGGCCATATAATGCTCCCTTAGGGGTAAAATGCCAGGGTAGGGTTGTGACGTGCTTCAGCACACGTATTCAGAGACTCGCGCAGCGGAAGGAAACTCAGGGAGCATAGGTAGGTCCTCTATCTGTGTACGCACACTGAGGTCAGTCTCATAGACTGGGAATGTTTTCTCCAATCTTTGGGGTACCTCTACCCAGGTTGAACAGGTTTTCACAATCTGTTTCAACTGTTTTTGCAAAAATTTCTTTTTGCAGGAGCGTTTCAGCAAGGAGCATTTGGTGGCCACATCCACATGGGATTGGCCAGTGAGCAAAAGAAACTCAGCAAGTTCTTCTGCCCATTCAGGCAGATTTTTCGGGTCGAACTCCGGCAGATCTAGCTGGATGTTAGCCTGGGCAATAGGTGTGTCCATCTTCCCAACCCCCGGGGTTAGGCCAAAAGGGGAAGGAGATACACCGGCAAGAGGTGCCAGGGCTGACAGCCCTCTTTTCTCAGTCTCCGTCACCGGCACGTCCTGTAGTTCAGCAATAGTGACTGTCCTGGCGCAAGGATGAAAAGGGCTGGGGCAAGTGACCTTGGGTAGCAACCGGGACACCCTTGATCTTTTGAGATCATCAGCCAACGTGCTCAATCCGGGTGAAGGTGAGAGTAGCGCTGGCTTGGGTAAGGGTTCAGTGATACCCAACTTAGCCTTGACAGCCTCTGACAGAGCTGTCACATCCGGCTCTTCTGATCCGGATAGAAGTTTGGCCAAAAGTTCGGCCGTACGATCCAGAGCTCCATGGGTGGGCTCTGGGCGAAGGTGATCCATTAACGGCAGGTCTCGATGCCTTGCTCTCGGGTGTTCGTGTACTCTCGGTCGTCTCGGTAGTGATACTGTGTCCGCCATGTCTGCAGATGGCCCAGAATAGAGGAAGGAGCCCATCTCAGTTTGGGGCGGCGACCCGAAAGCATCAAGAGGTATTTCTCCATCTTCTCCTACGGTGGACTTGTGGTACTCTTCGTGGAGCATGAACTTGTCCATCCTCCATCGCAGGTTCTCTTGTTCTTCAGGACCAACTCCAAGTACGGTAGAAGACGAGGCCGGACAAGCCGACCGGGCGATGGAAGCTTCGACACGCCTGCGGAGCTTTTGCAGGCTGTCTTCACCATGGGCCGCTAAGGTTTCCATGGTTAATGGGATTGTTCTGGGCGGATTTAGTTCCGCCCTTCTGTGCTCTGGATCTTCCTGAGACCCAGATGCTGCTCTCAGTGGCGGTTCACTCTTTGGGTGGGCTACACTGCCATGTTGCACTTGTACAGTTCTGATAGGCCAGGTTCGGGGGGACAGTTGCGTGGACATGTTCAATGTGCTTTTCAGTGTGCTTTTCTTGTGCTTCTGCTCAGAGTCGGTTCGAAAGGTTCTCAGGGTTTGCCTCTGCTACCGGAAAGATGTCCTTGATTAGTGCCCTATAGATTTTGATGAAATCCTGCAGGTTTTTGATGGTGAAATCCCAAAACCAAAGGAGCAAGTAGAGCAAGAACAGGATGTGGATCGAATCAATGAATAGTTTGAAATCCAGTGTAACACAGAAGGGCTGCAGATAGACAAAGCAGGTATAAACACAAAGATTCAATCACAAATGGATATTACAAAAGATTTTATATGAAAATTGGGCTGACTCTAGCCTCAAAGATAGCATCAGGCACTTCATGTGCACTCTTTTGGGTGAAATGGTGCTGGTTAGGAATATGGGGCATAGGTGTCAGGCCAGACACAGAATATGACTTGGCCAAGCAACTGAATTCAGAAACAGTTAAAAAGTAGAACCACAATAAGTGGTAGAAACAATTGAGTATAGGGGTCTTGGGGTGGGAGACCACTAGGCTTAACCTCCAAGGCCTTAAGCATGAAATGCCTATTTTATTTCGGTATATCCTCCATGAAGGAAGGTACCTCCGCTCAGTTGAGTGGTAGGGGTGAACTTCATGGGGGGCTAGGGTTACAACCCTAGTTACTTTGAGAAAGTGTACTTTAAGCTTCAAAAGAGAGATGAAAATACTTAAGTTAGTCTTAGCATCAACAAAAGGGTTTTAAAGGGGGCTTGGCCTGGATCAAGGCCTCCAAGAAAGACAAGGCAGTGACTTTTTCTTACTCCTCTTCCAAAGGTCTCACCCATTGACTGTCCTTTGCTCCTTCGGCGTTCTCGTTGAGACTTTCCTTCTCACGGCCGTGTGCTTCCGACTCCACATCCTTCGGATCCACATCCTTTGGATTATCTGCACTTCTCTGTGCTGTGGCCTTTTCATCTGCCTGTAAGCAAATGATCGGATGAAGTAAATGCAGGAAAATGACTTTAACGACAGTGGTGCCATCATTCTATCATTGCATCATGGTGGTTCCATCAATGCACAAGAATGATCCAAACAGACAAACGAACCTGCTTCTCGGCATTGGTTGTTTCGGCTTCCTCAGCTGCACTCTTCTGCTTGTCAAGCTCTTCTGCTCTCCTCTGTGCTCGGACCTGTTCCTGTGTCTGCAAGCAAATTTTGGGCTGAAGCACATGCAAGAAAACCACTTTCACCACGCCAGAAAACAATGGGGCCATCATTCCATCATCGCTGGTTCAATCGGTGCACAAGCGCGTATCCCGACACTCAGTGCACACCTGTTCCAACGGTCTGACCCACTGACCAGTTCTCGCGTCCATCAGGGCGGAACCGCTGAGACTTTCCTTCTCCGGGCCGTGTGCTTCCGACTCCACATCCTTAGGATCCACATCCTTAGGATCATGTGCTCTTCTCTGTGCTTGGGCCTTTTCATCTGCCTGTAAGCAGATGTTCGGATGAAGTAAATGCAGGAAAATAACTCTAACGACAGTGGTGCCATCATTCTATCATTGCATCATGGTGGTTCCATCAATGCACAAAAATGATCCAAACAGACAAACGAACCTGCTTGCTTCACTCACTGTTCATCAACAGTGGAACCACTGCACCATTTCCATGTGGCTTTGGTTGTTTCGTATGTGGGTTGATGTTGCCTACGTCATGTACAGTTTCAATGGCAGATGGCAGTCCAAACCTTCCCCCCACAACCGTTTTGATGGAGGCGCGGGTGCACAACTGCACAACTCGTTGCAGTTGCTTGCAGATTGACTCAAATTTACTTCAGATGCAGATACCCTCCTTGAACCCCCCACAGCCCAAACAATGGAATGTGTCACCACTGTTCATTTCCAATTAGACCAGCAGGTGGTCTGCAGAATATGCCACCGTTTGGGGCATGGCTGAGTCGTGAGTTAAGTTGCGGTTGGAAAAGCATTTTGCTGAAACCAAAGCAGAATGCACCGTCCAACAGAAGAAATGGACGTTGTTGTGCTTCATGACGTGACGCTAGATGTACGTGGTTGTGTACGTGGCTGGTGCGGAATCAAAACTCGTTGTCCTCCTTCGATATTGTATCCATGAAGCCGATCATCCCTGTCTTTTCCCAGAACGCACATGCTCCAGTTCGCGGTGGGCATAATCTTGACCGTCCCCTTTGCATCTGGGGAAGAGGATGGTCCCAGCTTTTCCATACAAGGGACTGACCTGCGTGTAGCAACTGTTGTTTCAATCTTGCTTCTCACGATTACCCTTATGCTGTATTGTTGGTGGGCCACAACTGTGCGGCCATGCGCCACTAGGGCGACCGCTCCACCTCGTGGCACAAGGCGAGACTCTCGCGATAAGGACAACCTTCAAGGGCGCCAAAAAGGAGGGGGGAGGCCATCAATGCCATCAAGGCGTGGCAAGCATAAAGCGTAAACGGTTCCAAACGTGGTCAACGAAGCTCCAAGCTGCGCGATTCGCCGTCCAAGCTGAGCCTTGGTTGTCAACTGCGACCGTAATTGGCTTACGGTCGAACAAAGTTCAAGCAAAATCTGCGGTTGGCCAAGGAGAAGTTTTGCTTGCAAAGCCTTTGCACTCCTTGGACGTGTCATCGCCCGAGGATACTCGTTTTGGCCGACAACGTGGTGGGGCAAACTATCCTCAGGTACCTGGGGGACGAAATTTTGTCGAGACGGTTGCCCGTTCGGTTCGCGAAAGCCATCCTCCCCCCAAGCACCTACCGTGGTCATATATATGCGCATTTTCAAGACAACTTGCAACGCCCTGCACTCTTCACCCGCTTGCCAAGGCTCAAGGGTGTTGAAGGTAATGTGTCGTGGTTCAAAAGTGAATAGTCGTGTCACGCGGAACTCCAAGTTTTCACTTGTGGTAAGCACCAAGGACTCGTGACACACCGAAGAGAAACGTGGTTTTCGTGGAAATTTCGTTTTTCATATTAACATCCAATGATCCCTTTTCTTTGGCCCTCCGGTTATATTTTGCTTGGACCGTTAGATACACCACGCGGTGGGGTATGCGTGGCAGTATTGGGGATTTCCTCCTTTTACGATGAGTGAAAGTTGCCCTCTGTCATTCGTTGTTGCGGTGGTAGTGTTGTGTGAGCGGGACTGCCAAACGCGTTGCGAGTGTTGTCCCTTCTCACGTGAGAGATCTTCGTAGAGCTCTACAAATTACGCCAATGAGGACAGCTATGTACAGTCCATTCGTTTTGTTTGCACATGCCTCACGCACGGGCAGGAAAGAAAAGATGGATCGTGTCGAATATCAGAACCTACATTTGTGTTACAATTGGAAGCTTGTGTTGCTACGCTCATTTTCCCACGGAAAACATGCTGCGTGCGTTGTTGGAATTGTGCAATGTGAAATAGTAGGCAAAAAAAAAAGGCTCATTAGCCCTTGTTGTGGTTGAATTCATGTATGCTAGCATCATCTTTATGTAGAGGGTTGCGTCCAGTGGGTTGAGGTGGGTGAAGATTGGAATTCATACGTTATGGGGTTCACTGTTTCGGATAGGGTTTTATTTAGTCCACTCGGAGGGCTTGCCGAGCCATTGTGCAGCCCATGTGGCGCCGAGCATCAAAGCAACTCGCTTTGCCGCCTCTCACCCCCATCTGCCCTACATTGCACAGGTGTAGTACATAGAGTGCTCAGTGAAAAGCCAAAGTTTGTTGAGTTGGCATCAGATAGAGTGACGATGCAGGGTTCACGTGTACATATACACGTGTACATATACGTGTACATATCTCTCTAGATATATATATATATATATATCTCATATCGCAAAGCACGTAATGGCCCGGGAGCATGGAGAGAATCCAACGTAGTGGTGTTCTACTGCAGTTTTTTTCAATCGAGGACTTGTTTGAATCAGGCTCCTTTAACTTTGAATCAATTTTGTGCGCCCAGCTGTGGGTGTGTCCATCTGGTTTTTTGGCCTTTTTGAGCCTACCCCGACCAGTGTCCCATCTTTTGTCTTTCCACCTGCCCAATCCTTCACCGATTGCTCATCCTCTTGTCACAAGCACATGTGTGTGCAGGTTGCACCACCCACCATCAGGCGATGGTCATCCAGGCGGGCTGGTGGGATCTGGCCTGGAAAAATGTGCCCAAAGGGATCAAAAACTGGAACATCCTAGAAACCGAGGGCTGGGCTATGGGTCAGGCCACCACCCACCTCTCCTTGCCTTGTGCTGCAAGATGGTCCCTGAAAAATCATATTTTGCGGCAGCTTGGATTCGCAATTTTTAGCAACGGGTTGAGGCAAAAAAGAAGAGACTGGGAATGGAGGCGCTAAAGACGCTGAACAATGAACCCAGGGTCTGTTACTAACGGCAGATAAGGCAGGGTTGAGGCTGAAGCTGAGCGCCCTGCCTTAGCAGACGCTGTGCTTTGCTGGGTTCGAACTGGGGACCACACATATGCAAGCGGCTGCTGTGACAACTTTGCTATGCGGAATCCCTATGACAGGGGAGAACGCCTTTTTCGGGGGCACGTGCCAGGGACAGGCACTGGGCACTGACTGCTGAGGCCAAAGCGCAGTACATTCGATGGTTGGGCAACTCACCACACCTGAGGCACCCGAAGCCTCTTCGCTGAGCAATGCACACGCACGTTGACCGGGCACAACGGAAGCTGATCCCCCCCCCACCCCCGAACAGCACCCGAAGCAGACCTTTGCTTAAGGGTAGTCCCACCCCACGGGGAGGGGGGGTGGGTGGGTGCGTCTGTGGCCTGTGGGTGGGTGGGTTAGTTTGGTTTGGGGCAATTTGGCCCAAAGTGCCTACCCCCCCCCTGGGGGGGGGGTCTGGGTGGGTGGGTGGGTGGGTGGAAGAATGGTCCGACAGCCTTTGTTGGTCCATGAGAACACCATTTTCACTGAGAGAACGTGGTTAAAAGTGGCACAAAATTCCGGTTTGTTGGCAGAAGGGCTTGAACCAGCGCTTTGCATGTTGTGGAATGCAGCGATCTACCACTAGGATAACCGTCACGTCTGCCATGCTCATGCTCACAGATCGCATGCTGACTGAAGGACGAAATTTTTTTGGGGGAAATACACAGGGTTTTTGTGTTACCAGCTGATTGTCACAGCACAGAGCCCCCCCCCTATGGGGGGGGGTAGGAGGGGGTTTGGGTAGGTGGGTGGGTGGGCGGGTCAGCTTGGGTGGGTGGGTGGGCTGCCTGGTCCTGAGGCAGCTCCAGAGCCCCCCCCCCCCCCTTGCTGAGCACGGACGAGGAGGCATCGGTCTGGGGCTATGAGGAAGAACCCCCCCCCCCCCGGAGGAGGAGAACCCCCCCACCCCCTGCCGGATGCCCGCAAACACCGCAGGCCGCGCCACAGCGGCCGGTTGGAATTCTCAGTCCGAAAGTCATTGCCTCACCACTGTGGGATGTGGAAGTGTGCACACCAGCCATGGTACGCAAGTGCCGCAGAATTGACACGCCACAACCACAAAGCCAAATCAAGTACACACCACAGCAGTTACAGCTGCCGCGGCAATCACAGCCGACGCCTATGTCAGGAATACACCACACGCCCCGGATAATGGGACCCAACAGGTGCACGTTCCAGACGCCAGAGCCGCCATCGCCGCTCACCCCCAGTGCCAGGACCAACTTGCTAAGGTAACTGAACCTGGTTGAAATGGAGGGGGGGGGGACCCCCCCGAAAGGACACTGTCGGACAGCTGGATGGCGGACAACTCTGATACAGAGTCGGCGGCGGACACCGACTCAACAATGTCCTGTAGCACAAGGTGCTCAATGTGCTTCACCCCCTAATGCACATCAACACACCGCCAGGTCTCGGTGATGCGTGAGCGTGCCGTGTATTTTGAGTGGCTGGTATTAGGTATCTTCGGTATAGTACAACGGTATCATCAGTGGCCCCGACACCGGAGGGCGGGGGTTCGATGCCCGGAGCGTGGCTTGTGGCGGCCCGCTATGGGTAGTTCTTGTGTTGTGACGATAAATACTTGGGTTCCATCTAGGAGGATTATTTGCTGTTGGAGTTTGAGATGGGATAGGAGCATACCTGAAAGTGCACGGGGGCCCGGCCCCGCAGTGCGCTGCGTCATCGCGGCTCGTGGAGGCGACGGCGCAGGCCGCCCGATGAGCGTGTTGATGCTGGTGTGGGGCTGGGGGTGAATCGTGTGCCCCCCCCAAGGCTTGCCTGATTCCTACACCTGGTGGTTTTGGTGGGGTTTCTCACCACATCGATAGCGTAGCATACTGGAAGTGCACGGGGGTCTCGTCACGCGGGCGTAGGTTCGATGCCCGCAGTGGAGGCGACGGAGGAGGCGGCCCCATCATCTTTGGGCTGGCCATTTTTCCACCGGGCCACATTTGGCATACACAACAGCACACACACAGACCACACATGCAAGCACCAAGGCGCTGCCCGCACTCCCCAATCCCTGTATGGCTGTATGTTGACCTCCACAAAAGCCAGTACCCACTGGGGTTTCTAAATCCTAAGGACCTAAATATCCCAGGGCCGGTGGCAGTGGCCCGCCCACACGGGTGACCTCTGACCGCCCCACCCCCCATGACCTGGTAAACCCGAAACGCAGGTATGTGGCCGAGAGGGGCCAGCACACGCAAGCATACCAGTGAAAACAAGGTGCCAAAGTGGGACACAATACACGCTACGCCCCGAACTCAGTCCAAAGGCGACAATGCCCTGAACCCAGTAGATGCAGCCCGACTCTTACCCCATTCAGGGAGGAGGGAAGGAAAGATTTGCAAAACACTGTCCGCGTGACATGAACAATCATGGAACTGAGTTGGCAATGAAGGCCGTGAGGCAGGCGCGGCTGGAGCTAAGTGGCGGGTCCACACCTGACCAATTGAAGCCCTTGCTGAGCAAAGGTCTGACCCGAAGAGAAAATGTGGTTGGGCGCTCGCTGTTGCTTTCGGTTTTTCGATGTGCTGGTGCGTGCAAGGCTACCATCTTCCTGGGCCTGAAACCAAAGCCCGTCTTTACCAAGATTCTTACCTCACGCCCCTTCCTCAACGTTTGCGTGCTGTTCCACACACGCTGTGGAGGGGTCTTGTGCGGCTTCACGAATACTTTGTGAGAGTGCCATAGGGGGATTACCTACACTACGCGCGCAACGCATAACGTGTTGGAACAAACTACGGGGAAAAGGTCATTCCTTGGTTCCTTTGTTACTCCATGCTCAGTACTGCCCACACTTGGAGGTGGAGATGACGGTGGCAGGCACCCGATCACCATTTGACTAGGTGACAGTGATGCCCTCAGGACGCCATGAAAGAGACATGGGTGAAACTGAAAGAGGGCACAGTGCAGTGTGTGCAATGCTGATACTATACCTTTTGCAGCGTGGAAACACATGTACTTAACTGTCGAATAGGTGGGTAGGTCTAAGAAATCAGCCCCATACACGCACCATACCATGCACCGCGTGT